>JARWKJ010000021.1:24514556-25170846 GCA_029959095.1 Rhinichthys osculus
GCTTCTGGTACGATACTTGGATGTTTCCAATCTGGCAACACTGCGTAGGCGGGTACCAGCTCACCACGCCCTAGCCTACAAAGAGACGCGGGTCTCAGATGCACGCCCTCCCCCCCTCCCCCTCCCCCCTCCCCCCTCCCCCCTCCACTGGGCTCTGCACACTTTTCCAGCATTTTTCAAATATTGCCAGTGGGTGGAGTCAGGCTCTGACCAGGGGTTGAGTTACCCTATAAACACTTTTTGTTATTCTGGTTGAAACTCTCTTCACATCCTGATAGCAATCAATAATAGAAGTGGCCTAAATATAAAAAAATTACACATGTCGTAATTGTAATTACAAGATAGTAAACTGTGACGTTCTACCCGGAGCTGTTCACGTCCTCAGACTCGGATTTATGCATTTCTATATCAACACTATCAACTCTGAAATTAACCTGCAGCATTTAAGTGAAACAAGAAAGAGCTCTGTAAGTTTTTCATGCATTATTATTGTAATGTTATGTGCCGTCTCTCGTCTCGTGAACCTTTGCAGACTCTACTGTGTGCGTTCATGTGTTTTGAAGGAGGCGTGGCTTTGGAGACGCTCTAAAGGGATGGTGGGATTTCATGCTTTTAAAGTTAGCTTGCTATTGCTAGCCACTCGAAATTGCCTACCCTACCTTTAAATGAAATTAAAGTGGAAAATATAACACAAAAACATAATTCAAACTATTAATAAAACTGTAATAGTATCTCAATGATACTAAATAGACAGTGGCATACATGTAATGATTCACAAAGCATGGCCATAAACACGCTTGTGAGCGTTTAAAAGCAGCCACTTGTGAATCAACGTCCTTTTTTAATTTTATTATATGGAAAGGAATTTGGACATTGTATTCTTTTGTCCTCTATGGAAGAAAGAAAGTCAAGCAGGTTTGGAAAAGGCTGAGGGTGAGTAAATGAAGAAATTTTTTTTTAAATCAGGGTGAACTTTAGCCAAGGGTGACAAATACACAAGCCTGGTATACCCTCCTCTGAAAGACTGAAGTATTATTTACTCCATGGGACCACCAACATGTCACAATTATAGATTTCCCATCCTCCTCCCCTTCAGTGAAGCGTACAAGACTGGAAGTACAGGCAGCCTTTGACCTTTAGATTGGACAGTCTGTCTCTCTCGCAGGAGGTGTTGCAGCATCAGTGATGGCACACGGATGGGACACACTGCCAGAGAGAGCTACGGATAAGACCCCAGAGAAGAGCCATGTCTGAATACACCCTGGAAATCCATCAGCCAGCAGACCCCCGGGGCACACAGGCAGACATGGCACGGATCTCAGAGCAGTATGTGGCACTCCCTGGAGAGCTTTTTACCTATCAATGAACACCCCCGCCCCCATCAGCCCACACTAGCATTCATATCTCATGTGCTGTAACTCCCCGGAGCACTGCAGCGGGGGAACATGAAGCTGCAGTGTCGGGCTGTGAAATTCAGATGAAGGCATTGAAATGTGAGGTCCAGGGATCATCATTGGGAATTTTGTTATTTATTGTAATATCTATACATGTTCTTATTGTCAATACAGCTGGTGGTTGGTATGGGTCAAATAGTGTAGAGTAGTTTCAGTTAAGTTTTTTTTAAGTGTATAAAATACATGACAAATTTGCACTATACTTTTTTGAAGAAGATTTCAAATTAAATTAAAATTTTAAATATTGCAGTGATTCTAATTTTCTTTTGTTTTGCTGAAAAGTTTTCAAAAGGCCGGTGACTAGTTTCACACATGCACACTTGAGTATGAGAGTGCTAAAACTGATATGTTTTCATAGCACCCCTAATTTAAAGGTAAGGTAGGCAATTTCGAAGTGGCTAGCAATAGCAAGCTAACTTTGAAAGCATTAAATCCCAACCCTTTCTTCGGAGCGTTTTCCAAAGCCACGCCTCGTTCAAAACACATGAACGCCACAGCAGGATCTGCAAAGTGTCGGCGATAAACTACCTCATGTCTCAAAGCACATAACATTACTTTAATAATGAACGTAAACAACTTACAGAGCTCTTTCTTGTACCACCTGACTGCTGTAGATTCATTTCAGAGTTAATACGGTTGACACAGAAACGCATAATTCCCAGGCTGATGACGTTGACTATTAGGATGTGAAGAGTTTCAACCAGTATGATAAAAGGTGTTTATGAAAAATATTGCCTACCCTAACTTTAAGACGCAGTAGCAAAAATAAAGATGGAGTTAGGAAGTTTGATTCATTTCATTGAATCAGTTCTTTCAGTAAATCAGTTTAAAACACTAATTGAAAAATAAGTTTGTGTCACTATTGAAGTCAATTTTACATGTTTTAAAATATTTTAGTAAATATAAACATCTACATATTGTTATTTTAATGCAACTGTTTTAACGAGAAACGATGATCATAATCTACTTGACGAAATTCAACATTTAGTAAAAATCTAGTTTAACAATTTAATCATTAGTATTCAGTACTAGATTTTTACTAAATGTTGAATCTTGTCAAGTACAGTAGATTATGATTATAGTTTCTTGTCAAAACAGTTGTTCTGCTTAATATTTTTGTGGAAAGCATGAATCTCTTCACTTTTACTTTTGATCAATTTAATTCATCCTTGCTGAATAAAAAGGTATAATTTCTTTCAAGAAATACATAGACACTAAAACATGTTAAAAAAATGACACAGGGAATAAACTAACTACTGGAAAAAATCACAACTAATCTAGCTGGTTAAGCAGTCGGCAGGGGTCTGGTTGACTTGACAAAGGAATTCAACACTACAGCACAACAGTGTGTGAAATAGCTGTGAGCCCTAGAGGTCTGGCCCCATGTTTCTTCAAAGCAACACATATTAGTTTTGGCGCACGCAAGCAACTGCTGTACCTCCACCCCGGTCTCATAGGCAGATCCATCTAGCAGAGTGACTTTCACAGGCACTGTCTTTGGTCTTTTGGAGGATTTCTGCGGGGATCTGGACATCCTACTTGGCGTTTTCTCCGAAGAATCATCCGTGTCTCTGTGCTCGTCTGACATCTTTGAATCGTGATCCTGAATATAAGTGATCAAAGGGTATAGTTTAAAAAAAATCTAAACAAATTTACAGTAAAACAAATCTGCTTTCCGGTTTAGAAACGAAAATAGTCTGAAATCAAAAGCAATGCATGAAAGGATGTTTTATGAAAGTTGCATGGCATTGTCAATTGTATTGTATTATAAGGCATGATATAAGTTAAACATCTTAAGCTTACCATATAACCTCCGTCTGCTGTATTCTTTGTGGTTGAACTTCTCTCTGACATAGCAATCACTTGCAGTCCTAAAGTAATAAAAAAAAAAAATTAGGACAAACCAATTAAACAGATTAAACTTTCCACTCACTCTACATATTCATTTCATATTAACTTCTTTAACAGGCTAATGAGCATACTTTAATGAACAAATACACACTGTGAATTTGACCGTTTACAACATACTGGTGCTACTTTCATGTCTCTCATATCCAATATTCCACAAAATGAACATGGGTTTGGAACAACCTGAGATTATTGAATTTTCATCTTTAGGTGAACTATCCCTTTAATATGATTCGATAGTAGAAGAACAAACACATCTGTTGGTTTATCTAATGAGCCATGCTGTGAAATGTTCATGTGTGCTGCATAGCGAATGTTTCAGTTAGTCACCAAATGACTTATTCTCTTTATAAGCTATACTGAATCAATACTGAATAAAGAGAGGACATCTGGTGACTTATAACACAAGGAATGTGTTTATTGACATATATTGATGGAAAAACAAACATTATGTGTCTTCATTGTGTGTCAAACCTTATGTCTTCAACATTAGCTAGTGATGATCTCATATCAATAAATGAACAAGCTGTGATACACAGTTTGAGTAAACAGATATACTATGTTGAAATGAAGCACTTACTGAAATGAGTAAAATATTAGCATTTCATTTATTGGCTGTGCTATTTTTCTTTCTCTAGAATAGAAAGCTTGGTTAAAAAATAAGAAAGATGAATCTAAAAAGGCAAAACGCTTAAAACCTGACTAAATCTACAATCCTTTTCAGCAAATAAACTTCTCCATGTTTAATGGTGTTGAGGTGTTGCAGCTTGACAGTTTGATACCACTGTGAATATGCTAATCGCCTTCATTTCCATCTCATTCACTTGCACCACGCTGTGCTACTAAAAGCCCCAAACATCTCCCCCATGGAAAATCTCCAAATATCACTCAATAAAAGCATTGCAGTTACAACAAACAAACCTCCTTATATGGCCATGCTAATTTTCATCGTTCGCTCTTTAAGTACTATCCACTATCCAAATGTACCCGTGATTCAGTCAGAAGACAAACAGCCAGTCCATTAAAATGGCTAATCTATACATTTAACTCTGGACGCTGACTTATCTCTTTTACCAATTAACCGGTTTTAACTGAAACTCTGCAGTTTGCCTTAATGGAGGACTTAATGCTTTAATTATTTTAGCTGAACTGTTACGGCCTTGAGGGTTTAAGCTGTCTTGATGCTTTTATTCATAGAACAGAGGACAAGAAATGATGGGGAGAAGTTTAGGTTCGGGAAACATCACGAGACAGATTTAAACAAACTGTCCACGCGAGCCTATTGCTAGGCCATGACCCTTCTATAGATGCTATAGATTCTATAGGAGAGAATATAGACTGATAGAATAAGAGAAAGTATCAAGAAATGTGAAGTTATAACATTTCAAGTCAGTAAACACATTATCAGAGAAGAGAAGAGAGGGAGCCGGGGAAGTTATTTTGATGAAAGATTACAAGGGCATGGGAATTCAAAACAAACAAATGATGTGTGCACGGATAAATCATTTATAATAAATACTGCAATGTTCCATTAAAAAAGTCCATTTTGATTTCATGGTGACTTAAACATTTACAGACTTTCTCTTCTGGAAAAAGGGACCAAAAATATTGATGACTCATCCTGCACAACACAGAATTTTGTCCAATCAAAAGCTCTCTAGAACAGGAATACCCCTCCCCCTAAAACCATTTGCAACCAACTAGCAAAGTATCAAATCATGGTTCATTTTATATGCCCTTAAAAAAAATGTGCTTAAACTTCTAGTGTTAAAAAACACATCATCTACTAAAAATGAGATGAGCCCAATGAAATGGCAGCTAAAGAAATGTATGAAGAACCAGGATAGTAACAGTTGCTTTTCCAGCTACTTCTCTTTCAGTTAATGTGTCTTCGGATCAATATATTGATGAGGCCTTTAACTGGGCTAAGAAGGTCAGTTTATAGTCTAGAAATTCATTTATGTGCCTCCACCAATGGATAGTCAATGTTACCACAAATCAATGTTTAGATGGAAAAATGTTTTAATGTTTGACTAAATTATAATATAAAAAATTTAATTAAAATGTAACACAAAAGAAATATAACAATTTTGAGCACTATTTAAAACGTGTATAATGTGTGTATGTATGTACTACACCATGGCTTAACACAAACTCTAGAGAATTGAACCTTAGACGAACACTGAAGGCTCATAAGCTAACGGCTTAACAAAACAAGTCTGTCTCTGCTGAGGTCTCAGTCAACTCTGCTTGAGCTCAGAAAACAGCATACACGACACGTCAACGTGACCATAGCACAACAGCCTGAAGAAAACAACTAGGAATAAATGAAATAACCTAAAACACTCACACAGAATGCAACTAAATGAAAAGGGAGACACACATAATTAAATAGCACAATTCACCCACAGCTAATGTAATGAAATGTGAGCCTTTTTTATTATAGCTATATAGTCTAAATGCTACAACTGATTTTATTTTCAGTGCAGGAATACTGAGATATACTACACTCTTATTTAAAAAAAAGATTCGGTGGGCACTATAGAACCATAGGGTTTTAAAGAACCCTTTATGCCAAAAAGGTTCTTAAATGTCTTAAACGACTGCATTATACTTTCATATTTAATGGGTTGTTTCAATTTTTCTAGTGATAAAGTATGTATACAATGTAATCAAAATAAACAAATTAATTAAACCTAAATTATTTAAAGACAAATCCATAAAATTATCCCATATTGGGAGTCAAAGGTTCTAATCTAGTATATGAAGCACCTTACAGAACCCTTTAAGGTTCCATATAGAATCTTTTATTCTAAGAGTGTAGAAGAAATAATCAATTCAACCTGTGAATACTAATAAATAACTCCTGTGAAGCATTTTCAAACCTTGGATAGATCAGCAGACAGCCATGTTACTGAAATATTATTTTTAATACAAAAGTTCATAAAAAATAATATGCCATTTCTAATAACAACAGTCTCAGTTCTGTTTAACAATTTTAATCATGTTTAAATGATTTCAACGGATGCTAACCCAAAATTGTACAAATAATGATAATCCATAGCTTTCTTATTAATTGTACAGCTACTTTTTTTGCACATATAAATACTACTTTTACCAAAAGATGGCAGGTAGATTTGTTACAATCGCCTGGGGTTCCATCTCATAAAATGACTCTGATTCTGATTATGCATTCATTAATAAGACAAAGATAATGTATTCTTCTTCAAACATATGGGAAGCTTCTGAAGAAACACTAAGACAGGTGGAGGGGAGACAGGGGTGCAGTTCAGAGAGACAAAGAGAGAACACTTCTTTAAAAATGCCAACCATATTACTGCTACCTAATAAGTGAGACTTTAATTCCTCTGTATAATTACATCTTCCATGTAAACAGATGAAGGATAATGTGGCATTAGGAACCGTAGTGTTGAAAAGCCAAGATTAACATTCAAATCCAGATGCTTATATCGGGATTTAATGCTGTCGAGTTTTTGAATCACACACAAGACAATTTGCACAACAAGAATCTGGGGAGATTAAGAAGACCAATATCCAAGCACTTCAGAAGACGACAGTGTGTGGATGTATATGAGTGCTAAAACTCCCCAGTGAAATATTCAGGAAACTCTTGGAAAGAGCACAAGATGAATAGCAGAACATCTGGCCCCCCGTCCCTTGATGCTAACATTCAGAAAGCTACAGAAGCACCTCGGCTCAAATGCTACACAAACGCCAACACATCTCAACTATAATAGGTCTCTTTTGAGTTCATACACCTGGGACAGTTCCAGGAAAAATCGACTCCCTGTGAAGCACAGCTTTAAATACTTCAGTTCAAAGAATGTAATACAATTGTGACATGCTGCCTTTTTGATGACAGGGGGTTAGCGTATTATACTGATTGGACTACCATTATTCTGAGATGAATAAATGGGATGTATTTTAGTGTGATTGCTAAGGAATAGTCCATCTGTGATTGCTAAGGCAAAGGTACGACACTGAGATCGTAAGCGAGGTTCGACAAAAAAAATGGCGACCATTTGCCAAGGAGGATGTGTTCCTTTTCCTAAAAATAACCAACCCCTAACATCAAAAGAAATAATTGATAATGGTTAACAAGAGAGTTTATTAAAGGTCTTAAAGGCCCACTGAAGTGCCTTGGAACATACACTCACCTAAAGGATTATTAGGAACACCATACTAATACTGTGTTTGACCCCCTTTCGCCTTCAGAACTGCCTTAATTCTACGTGGCATTGATTCAACAAGGTGCTGAAAGCATTCTTTAGAAATGTTGGTCCATATTGATAGGATAGCATCTTGCAGTTGATGGAGATTTGTGGGATGGACATCCAGGGCACGAAGCTCCCGTTCCACCACATCCCAAAGATGCTCTATTGGGTTGAGATCTGGTGAATGTGGGGGCCATTTTAGTACAGTGAACTCATTGTCATGTTCAAGAAACCAATTAGAAATGATTCGAGCTTTGTGACATGGTGCATTATCCTGCTGGAAGTAGCCATCAGAGGATGGGTACATGGTGGCCATAAAGGGATGGACATGGTCAGAAACAATGCTCAGGTAGGCCATGGCATTTAAATGATGCCCAATTGGCACTAAGGGGCCTAAAGTCAGGGCCGGATTAACCATTAGGGCAACTGGGCACTTGCTCAGGGGCCCACGACAACTAAGGGGCCCTGGGCAGCAGGGGCGGAGTGGCAATCGGGAGAGTCGGGAGTTTCCCCGGTCCGGTAGTGTTTCGAGGCCGCGAGGGCCGGTCTGATAAAATGTATTCATTGCAAGTTCGCCATGCGCACTTGTGGCCAAAGCGAGGGGAAGAAAAAAATATTTTAGATAACGGAGCGTATATTTGCACTAAGTGCCTGTCTTTTTAGCAAAAAGACGCCCGTCACGGAATAGCTACAGTGGCGTAGGTCGTAACGTGTGAAGTGCTTGAAAGCAGCTTTTGATGCGCTCGACCCGATTTCGAATCCGCCTTTTGCCGAACTCTCTCTTCTCCCTTTTCCCAACACATATGAGATGTAAAATGTATAACGTAACATAAAGGTCTCTAGCGTTATATTTGGCCAACGAACTAAAATCGAAACCATGATATGGCTTTGTGCCTTTATAAAACAGCACATGACTTTAAGAATAGGCATCCTGTGTGTGCTGCGTGATTTAAAGAAAAGTGCGCTCTTTGCTCACGCGATCAGCATGGTTATCTGGTGTTTTCTCCTAAATAAAAGCTCATGGGTTTATTTTTTGCAAGTGAAGAAATTAGGACAAAAGCATTTAAATGTTCCTGTATTATAGTGTAATGTAGACTAAAATATACTTTTGAAATATTCATTTTCATTTATAGTACATTTATAGGCTATATTATGGATTTTACGTCATAGGGATAATTATATAAATCATTATAACATTATTATAATAATTGTTTGGCATCCTAAAACACCATTGATAATGTAATGTGGACTGAGACTCTCATAACTAAAAAGATGTTTGAGCCCTGGTACAAGTCAATGCTTTTTCTTTGTTCAATGAGCAGTTCATGGGTTGAAGCTCTTAATTTTGACCTCTCAAAGAGCACCAGATTGATGCATTTAACCTTAAAATGTACAACATTTTCTTGCGGGGGAGCATGCCCCCGAACCCCCCTAGAGGCACAGAGGTCCACCCAACATAGTTTTACAAAATCCTATGGGAAAGAACCAGCATTTATGAACTTTACTCCAGCATAGCAACAAAGTTCCTTTTAAGTCAGTAAAACTGTAAATGCCATATTAAAATGTCCTTGGACAAAATATACATTTGGCCCTAAGGGGGGGCCTACAAGTCATTGTGCCCAGGGGCCTCTGAACTCTTAATCCGGCCCTGCCTAAAGTGTGCCAAGAAAACATCCCCCACACCATTACACCACCACCACCAGCCTGCACAGTGGTAACAAGGCATGATGGATCCATGTTCTCATTCTGTTTACGCCAAATTCTGACTCTACCATCTGTATGTCTCAACAGAAATCGAGACTCATCAGACCAGGCAACATTTTTCAAGTCTTCAACTGTCCAATTTTGGTGAGCTCTTGCAAATTGTAGCCTCTTTTTCCTATTTGTAGTGGAGATGAGTGGTACCCGGAGGGGTCTTCTGCTGTTGTAGCCCATCCGCCTCAAAGGTTGTGCGTGTTGTGGCTTCACAAATGCTTTGCTGCATACCTCGGTTGTAACGAGTGGTTATTTCAGTCAAAGTTGCTCTTCTATTAGCTTGAATCAGTCGGCCCATTCTCCTCTGACCTCTAGCACCAACAAGGCATTTTCGCCCACAGGACTGCCGCATACTGGATGCTTTTCCCTTTTCACACCATTCTTTGTAAAACCTAGAAATGGTTGTGCGTGAAAATCCCAGTAACTGAGCAGATTGTGAAATACTCAGACCGGCCCGTCTGGCACCAACAACCATGCCACGCTCAAAATTGCTTAAATCACCTTTCTTTCCCATTCTGACATTCAGTTTGGAGTTCAGGAGATTGTCTTGACCAGGACCACACCCCTAAATGCATTGAAGCAACTGCCATGTAATTGGTTGATTAGATAATTGAATTAATGAGAAATTGAACAGGTGTTCCTAATAATCCTTTAGGTGAGTGTAATTTCCACTGAAACAGGAAGCTACGGTGGGTCATATTGAATGGCTCTTCCCCCTTTTCAAATAGCCAATAGCATTTAGTTTACCTCACAGACTGAAAGTCGTTCTTGACCGCACCATGGAAGCGAATCCGAGCGCTGATGATACATTGGATTCAATAGTATGGGTGTGAATAAATTCTAGCAATTTCATTCTTAACCAAAGTACAGTTGGAAAATGGAATAAAACTCGAGCGTTTGAGCAAGCGAACACACACAGGGCTCTAGAGTGCGACCATTTTGGTCGCACATGCGACCAAAATTTGTAAGGGTGCGACAAGAATTTTTCCTAGGTCGCACCAGTGCACCTAACGTTCTCGCATGATCGCATCCGCTGCCTCTCCACAAACGAGTATTTTGTTCTCCTTGCACGCAAGATTGGATCATATCATGGTCTAAACCAATCAGAGATAGAGATTGGGCGGGTCTTTGCCTCTGATTGGTTGTGGTTCAGATGTTCCTGTAGGACTAAAATGCTCCGTGCTGTCTGTGTGATTGAAATAAATTGCGACCTGTCACCTGTCCTGAGCACCAGAGAATCAGTTCGGCAATCAGCAGCATCAGCTAAATAAACGCAGGAAAACAGACGACGAATAAACTTTTAAAAATGTAGGCTACTTGAACTAGGTAAAAAAAAAATTGATTTCTCGATTTTAATCGATTCTCGTTGATTTTTACAAACCGTTGGGCTATGCTGTTTTCAGTTGATGAATGAATGGAACATTGTAGCGAGCATCCCATCCAATAAATCGCAATAATATTTGTGCTTTGTTACTATTGATATGAAACAAAGTCTCAGATTTCAAATTGGGTCCATTTTCTTACGATATTCCAAAACATAAATATAATAGTGTATTGACGCTGTGGCGTGAGATCGCTCTGGCTCTGCTCAAGAGAAGCATGATCTCATCTTCTGCCTTAATAATACCAGTTACAGCGCGAAATAAACATGAACGAGCATCTGAAATTGTGTTAAAAGATAGAGTACAACTTATCGAAATCCGTATCTTTCACATGAAATCGCTCAATCAGTGTTTCAACCGTGGAAAGACGTCAGTAAAACGCTTGTAAACAATGTCATGTAACGTCACATTTACCTAAAAACATATCCAGTGACCATAAACTCGTTAGCTAGCTAGAAAAATTAACTCTAGAGGAGCATTGTGCCTAATATATGGACCATATTACATATTCATTATAATTTTTTATGTTTTTCAATATTTACTGCATGTTGTTTGAAAAAAATCTGGCAAGTTTTTATGCAGCCACCATTTAAATGTTTATATTTCATATAACTTTATTATTATTAAAAAAAATAATAATAGTGTAATTTAGGTGTTTGTGTACAAATCAGGTAATTTTTACCTTTAATATTATAGTAGGCGAATGAAGCATAGTGGGCTACAACTGACTCCCAGTTTACAGCATTAGTTGAGATTTGTTTTTCTTGAGAAAATTTGCCATGTATTGTACCTGATATCCAAAATAATCAATATTGAATCGAATTGTGAAATTTGTGTCAATACCCTGCCCTAACTTGAACAATGTAAAAACAGCACTTTAATTTTTTTTAAAGATTTATATTTTTATATACAGTATAATTGTGCTTCAAATAAAAAATAAAAAAAACTACACCTTATTCTTGTTTAAAAGCATTTACATAATATATATGAATATATGGAGCGTGATAAAAAGGTGACCTTGAAATTGTGGCATTAAAGGCGACGCGAGACGAGGAAAAATTTGAGTGCACCTAAATTTTGTGCTGGTGCACCTAAATAAAAAAGTTAGGCGCACCAGTGCAACCAAGGCAAAAAGTTAGTCTGGAGCCCTGACACATCTCCAACCCTTATTGCTCCTTGGCGCGTCAACAGTTGCTTTGGCCAGGTGGTGTTTATAGCATAGGGGACGGGAGTCACGGGACACTTCAGATTCTAGAGAGCATTTGAATGGACTGAAGATGTGACGAAAAGCTTAAGTCCGCGGTGACGTCATAAAAATCCATGGTTCATTTTAGCGGAAATGAGAGTCTTGAATGCTTATATCTCCTAAATGAGAATTTTGTCATTATTTTTGGAACACACCAGCTCATTCATAACCTTAAGGCTACCATATTCATACTAAAAGCTAAAAAAAAATTACATTTTGATTTCAGGTGGCCTTTAAAGGGATAGTTGCCAAAACAATGAAAGTCAATTAGGTGCAATGTTGTCCTAGACCCCACTGACTGATTGTACGGACAAAAACAGTTGGAACATTCTTCAAAAGTACAGAAAGTTATACACCTTTGGGTCAACATGAGGGTGAGTATAGGATGAGAAAATGTTGAGTGAACTAAAGCTAGTTTTGAGTAGGCAGACGTTGGACTATCGTCTGTTTCAGGCGCAGCTTATTTTGGGCCAAGAACTGCCCACTTAGACAAGAATAGACTGTCTGACTGAGATGAGAAGCAAAAAAGTTTTTGTTTTTATTGTGCCGTTTAGGAGCTCTTCTAAAATAGCGGATTGCCAGTGTGGAAGAACTCATTAATACACCCGTGTGGAAGAACTCATTAAAATAATTGCACAGCACTGTACACACTGTACGTGACCAGCTGTACACAGACTAAATTAGCAGAAATGTGTTGAATGTGTTACCAGAATGTGCAGCTTATTTCAGAGATAAATCAAAATATGCAATTATACTTATAGTTTACTTGCTACCTAAGTGCATCTAACAAAACTGTGAACATCTTTCAATGATTTGATGCCAATAACGTGGCATACTTCAGCAAATCCATTCACTAGATCTTCCTTTAAAACACTGATTGTAACTTACTACCTTAAGTACAATGCAGACAGAACCAGGACTGCCTATAGCAACCATAAAGACCCATAAAAACAGGCCCAAGTCATCATAGGTCCTTCACTGGACCAAACTCCTTCACTGGTAATCTTGTAAACATTGGTAAGCAAATACAATGTCGAAATACAATGGCTTTTCATTGAAGAATAATGAGTGAAGGATTACAAGGCGAGATAAAATGTATTGCATTGTCAGAGATGGGGCCTCTCGTTTAATGAAATGACATGCATGAGATTCGTTTCTCTAATGTCATCTGTTTCACCCCCTGATCGTTATACATGAATGACTGCTCTGGTCAATACACACCTAATCAGCAGGCTGGGGGAGATAATAAGGAATCCGACATGGGGCGGTTCTGCCTCTGTCCTTTTTTCTTTTTTTGTCTTTTTTTGTCTGGATGTTTCACCTCAAGGAGTTTTTTCATTTGCTTGCAGATGTCAGTGTTAAAGTTTGCACGTAAAATTTGCACCATTATGGATGAAAAGATCAATGGCATTTTAGATTTGTGTTAACTTAAAAAATAAGGTTTTTGACAAGCATTGCAAGATTGTACTTTAAATTATTTAGCCAATACTACATGGACCATCAGTGAATCACTTTGAAAGTAATGGAATTGAAGATTTGTTTACATTTAAAAGATACTAACATAACTGGTCTCATCTTTCGGATCATATGATCAGGGATAAGGGTATATTGCTCGGGATAACTTTTCTCATCCAATAACTTCACAAAATAGTAAGCTGAGACATGTTATAAATTATTTAGCCTGCTGAGCAAAAACATAATTCTGATATAAAAATAAAAGGGATAATTCACACAAAAAAAACAAAAAAAAAACCTCATCCCTTCCAACAACTGTATGATTTTCTTTCTTTTACAAAAGATGAAATAGTCTTACTGCAATCCATGGCAATCAAACACCTGACCATTGCAACTGCCATGCTCGACCGTTTGAGCTACGGAAAATCTCATTTGGACTTCCATATTTTCAAATGCAACCAATCAGTATAAACCTACTGCGACGTGTCTTCACTTGCCAATATTTTAATCATGAATCCAAATAAGATTTGAGAGCTGTAGTGGAGGGGAAGACAGACTTAAAAATGACCTAGGATAGCACAAGTCATAGACGACTTTTATGATGCTTGGCACCTTACCTTTTCGTTTTCATTAGGGAAGCACAATATATCGGCCACCATATTGGTATCTCCCGATATATGTAAAAAAAATAAATTATGTTATCGTTAACGACCCGATAAAAAAAATATTCGCCGATATATTAAAGCCGATTAATAATGGATTATTTCCTTCACCTGAGACACTTCAGATGAGCACTGTTCACTATGATGTTTTTGAATTGCTTGAAATATGATTGGAAAAATACAGTTAATGTGCAGCTAACAGTTAAAGTGGCAGCGCAAGTTGTCTGTCACATAGGCTAAATAAAATTATAATGAGAACATTATAATTGTGTGCTTGGAACATGGCTTTTAATGATGACACTTTTGTTTTTGTAATCAGGCTCTCAAAAATTGTATACTAATTTGGATTTAGATTTATCGACCAATATATCGGCTATCGGCTTTCAAATATAAAGAATTATCGGTTATCGTATCGGCCAAGATTTTCATATCGGTGCAAACCAATGAAACCAAACACCTTGAAATCACTGTTTACTTTGCTTACATGATGGAATATCATACATTTCACAAGTTATTTTGTCAAAAACGACATGTAACCAAATTCAAGGTTATTTTGGCTAGAAGTGGGTTACTCATAGCCAGACTATATCGGGTCTATAGTTAACCTAGACGGTGAAATTTCGTCTAATGCTTGCTGGGATGGAAAAGAGCAGCGTTGGCATTCTGCTAAACATCTCCTTTTATCCTCCACAAAAGAAAATAGGTCATACAGGTTTGGAACGACGTGAGGGTGATGTTTTTCATTGTTTGGGATGAACCAACCCCTCAGAAGAAGTGGTATTGTGAAAGTAGCAATTCTTAAATAATTAATTCCCTTAATCTCTTAATGAACAGCGGTGATTAGATGAACACTTTGACCTTTGTGTAGTAGTGGTGGGGTAGCAGAGGAAAGGTCTGCTCTTTCATCTGCAGTGTTTCCTCCAACTAAAGCACTCACCATGATCAACATTTGCATTTGACATAGATGTGATGGATAATTAAAATGCCCAAACAGAGATCAAGCAGCTCTGTCGTGTTGCACTGAGAATCAAAGCTGATCAGAAACTATAATGTTGTTTGTACATGTAACCGTGCCTTTTGTTTATTACCAAGTCAGAGGTCAGGTTTGATCGCGGATAATCCGAATGTATCACTGATTCTGTAGAAGATGACTTGGACTCCTATAATAGCAGTTCATTATAGTGTGTTTATGAATGTGTGTTTGCTCAGATGTAGTAAAGACTAACAAATGCTGCAAAATATCTCTGCAGTGCTCATGAGATTATCGAGCACAGACATTATGGAACAAGACTGCCGCCTCTGACTCGCTAAATTTCCCAGTTCTGCCTTAATGCACACTGGGAGCGCAGTAGTGAGCTGGCACTGCCCCAGGCCATATGGACATATGGCGAAGTGAACCTGATGTAACCAGTCACAAGCCAAACTCTTTTTTTCAGTAGCATGATGCTATCAGAGCAGTAACCTTCATCTGCTGGAGCATAAACACATCAGAAAGAAAAAGGAATATGTAGAACAGTACATATATATATATATATATATATATATATATATATATTGGGCAGACTTTTGTTGCAGTTTCTGTGCTGATTTGGGGGGGAAATATGCAGAATTTTAACCCAATAAAGCCTAAAATAACATATTTGGTACACAAATTTCGACATACTTCCTCTTGATTATCATTATGATCAAAATGTTGCTGAAAAAACTGTTGTACACATTCTACTACATGCCTTCTGTCGTCTTATTGATAGTTTAAACATTTTTGCAAGTACAATTGTAAAAACATCCCCCTTCAGGTCGTGGTACACGTGTCTTTTTTCTCTGAAATCTTCAATGCTTTTTATAAAGTACGCATAAGAATAGCTTTTACATTGTTTGTATATTTCAAGATATAGATACACTTCCTGGATTGAAGATACTTAGATTTACTTGATTATCCTTTTTTTTTTTTGAGTATCAATATGATACATCTGGCTTTTGAGGAACGTTTATTTCTCAATCATCACTGTTTTGCATTGCACTATATGTTTTGTCAATATAAAAATAACAACAGAGTTCTGATCATAAAACTAAGCATTTAAATATCATCCTAATAAGGCATATTATTGGTCTGCTCTGCTATACTGTTATAAAGATCTCATTGATCTACATTACAAGCTATCAGAATTTCATCTTACTTTTTGGCCATATGATTATCAGCTACTGCATTAAATTGCATATTTTTGCACTTTGAATTAAACTGAGGTGTTTATTTTAACTCTTTAAGTACAATATGAGCCATAAAAGCCTGATTTTTAATAGATTGTTTTAATATTTTGTCTAAAAGTTTGATAAACCGTTACATTTTTTAATGACTTTTCTAACAATAATTTAATGTGTCAGGCTTTGCAGGGTTATAATGGAAATGTGAACTGAACTACACATATTACTAGCTGGAAGCAAAATCAAATTAGCTAAATTATTTAATAAACATGCCTTAGTAACAGACCTTTATAAAGGATGGGATTCTATTAAAATCTGTGGAGTGAAGCAAAAAGATGGACAGCATAATAAAAGCAGATGCTTAAATGCTCAAGGACAAGCATATATATATAAGTTAAAATATAATCTAAAACATGTTTCATTAACATCTCAAGGGAACATGGTAACTTTGACAGCCCTAAAAAAACATTTAGTAAAAGGAAAACAACTACCCCAAATTTAGTAACGTTACTTAAATTTAGTACCCAGTTCACAAATTAGTACCCACTCAGTTTTTTTAATAAAATTTATAAAAATGGTTAGTTCCAGTCCTTGATTCTGATTGGTCAATAGCTGTGTTTTATTCACGATAAAACATGACAATGACTGCTTCACCCAGTGGTTCTATGTATCTCTACATAACCCCCCTAGCAACCACTCTTAGCAACGTAAATATATATTCTCATTGATATTGGTCAGTGAAGCTTACCCGTGCCCCATGCCCATGCCCGTGCAAAATCAGTTTTTGTGTGTGTTTTTAGTAATTGTTGGTTTGGTGTGTTTGAGTGCTCATTGTTACAATTACACAGCAAAAAGTTCAGTGACATTTTTATTTGTGCATGGTAGAAAGCAAATACTGATACTGACATAATGACATACAATAAATATGGAAAATTGAACTACACGATTCAGGTATCAGGCTACACAGTGAACTCAGAGAAAACGCTACGCTTGAGCAATCAGTTTGTGAATAGGCTACTACAAATGATGGAAGAGACTGTGAATGCATTGAATAGGATATGTTTTGTTGGTGAATAGCATATAGGCTACTATTACACACTAGCGATAACAGTAAGCGCACCAGAATAAAATATAATCTTCAGAAATAAACAGTGTAGTGGCCACTCAGTGTGCAGTGTGAGAGGGGGAGTGGCCACTCAGTGTGCTGTGTGAGAGGAGAGTGGCCACTCAGTGTGCTGTGTGAGAGGGGAGTGGCCACTCAGTGTGCTGTGTGAGAGGGGAGTGGCCACTGAGTGTGCAGTGTGAGAGGGGAGTGGCCACTCAGTGTGCAGTTTGAGAGGGGGAGTGGCCACTCAGTGTGCAGTGTGAGAGGGGGAGTGGCCACTCAGTGTGCAGTGTGAGAGGGGGAGTGGCCACTCAGTGTGCAGTTTGAGAGGGGGAGTGGCCACTCAGTGTGCAGTGTGAGAGGGGGAGTGGCCACTCAGTGTGCAGTGTGAGAGGGGGAGTGGCCACTCAGTGTGCAGTGTGAGAGGGGGAGTGGCCACTCAGTGTGCTGTGTGAGAGGGGGAGTGGCCTCTCAGTGTGCAGTGTGAGAGGGGGAGTGGCCACTCAGTGTGCTGTGTGAGAGGGGAGTGGCCACTCAGTGTGCAGTGTGAGAGGGGGAGTGGCCACTCAGTGTGCAGTGTGAGAGGGGGAGTGGCCACTCAGTGTGCAGTGTGAGAGGGGGAGTGGCCTCTCAGTGTGCTGTGTGAGAGGGGGAGTGGCCTCTCAGTGTGCTGTGTGAGAGTGAGAGGGGGAGTGACCTCTCAGTGTGCTGTGTGAGAGGGGGAGTGGCCTCTCTGTGTGGAGTGTGAGAGGGGGAGTGGCCTCTCTGTGTGCAGTGTGAAAGGGGGAGTGGCCTCTCAGTGTGCAGTGTGAGAGGAGAGTGGCCTCTCAGTGTGCAGTGTGAGAGGGGAAGTCGCCTCTCAGTGTGCAGTGTGAGAGGGGGACTGGCCACTCAGTGTGCTGTGTGAGAGGGGAGTGGCCACTCAGTGTGCAGTGTGAGATGGGGAGTGGCCACTCAGTGTGCAGTGTGAGATGGGGAGTGGCCTCTCAGTGTGCAGTGTGAGATGGGGAGTGGCCTCTCAGTGTGCAGTGTGAGAGGGGGAGTGGCCACTCAGTGTGCAGTGTTAGACTGGGAGTTGCCACTCAGTGTGCAGTGTGAGACAGTGAATGGCAACTCAGTGTGCAGTGTGAGAGGGGGAGTGGCAACTCAGTGTGCAGTGTAAGACGGGGAGTGGCAACTCAGTGTGCAGTGTGAGAGGGGAAGTGGCCACTCAGTGTGCAGTGTGAGACAGGGAATGGCAACTCAGTGTGCAGTGTGAGAGGGGGAGTGGCAACTCAGTGTGCAGTGTAAGACGGGGAGTGGCCACTCAGTGTGCAGTGTGAGAGTGGGAGTGGCCACTCAGTGTGCAGTGTGAGAGGGGGAGTGGCCACTTAGTGTGCAGTGTGAGAGGGGGAGTGGCCTCTCAGTGTACAGTGTGAGAGGGGGAGTGGCCACTCAGTGTGCAGTGTGAGAGTGGGAGTGGCCTCTCAGTGTGCAGTGTGAGAGGAGGAGTGGCCACTCAGTGTGCAGTGTGAGAGGGGGACTGGCCACTCAGTGTGCAGTGTGAGAGAGGGAGTGGCCTCTCAGTGTGCAGTGTGAGAGGGGAGTGGCCACTTAGTGTGCAGTGTGAGAGGGGGAGTGGCCAGCCACTTAGTGTGCAGTGTGAGAGGGGGAGTGGCCACTTAGTGTGCAGTGTGAGAGGGGAGTGGCCACTCAGTGTGCAGTGTGAGAGGGGGAGTGGCTACTCAGTGTGCAGTGTGAGAGGGGGAGTGGCCACTCAGTGTGCTGTGTGAGAGGGGGAGTGGCCTCTCAGTGTGCAGTGTGAGGGGGGAGTGGCCACTCAGTGTGCTGTGTGAGAGGGGAGTGGCCACTCAGTGTGCAGTGTGAGAGGGGGAGTGGCCACTCAGTGTGCAGTGTGAGAGGGGGAGTGGCCACTCAGTGTGCAGTGTGAGAGGGGGAGTGGCCACACAGTGTGCAGTGTGAGAGGGGGAGTGGCCACACAGTGTGCAGTGTGAGAGGGGAGTGGCCACTCAGTGTGCAGTGTGAGAGGGGGAGTGGCCACTTAGTGTGCAGTGTGAGAGGGGGAGTGGCCACACAGTGTGCAGTGTGAGAGGGGGAGTGGCCACTCAGTGTGCAGTGTGAGAGGGGGAGTGGCCACTAAGTGTGCAGTGTGAGAGGGGGAGTGGCCACTAAGTGTGCAGTGTGAGAGGGGGAGTGGCCACACAGTGTGCAGTGTGAGAGGGGGAGTGGACACTCAGTGTGCAGTGTGAGAGGGGGAGTGGACACTCAGTGTGCAGTGTGAGAGGGGGAGTGGCCACTCCGTGTGCAATGTGAGCCAGAGTGGCCAGCGGCTAGAGCGGCAAAAGCCAATGTGTGCTTCTTTTACCGATATATTTTGCATTTCTGATCCAAACAATGTCAAACTTGGCACTACACTTACTCGTGCCCGTAGCAAGGCACCTGTCAAGTTTGAAATCCATCGGACTAACGGTTCGAGAGATATGCGAATAACAGACATACAGACAGACAGACGTTCCTGTAATTTATAGATATAGAGAGTATGTGAGAGATCGAGTAAGTAAGTGTACCTGAATTTACAGTAGATATAGCATTTTCCTTCAGGTCAGTCCTATCGTAATAAAAATCCATTTGAATGTCCGCTGCAATATCTTGTCCTTTTAACAAGGGGGTTTCTGTGCCCTGACCTGACACGCATTTGTCAATTGTGTCTTGCTTCTCTGTGTTCAAAACAAGTTTCAGTCATTTTAATATAAAAGTGTTCTCTACTGACAGACTCACTTATAAAGACAGTCTTTGCCGCCATCTAATGGCGAAATAACTGTACTTCTTTTGCTGTTTAAGATCAGGGACTATTTTTTCCAGCAGAAGGAAGGGTTTTAATGATTTTACTTCATGAAAGTAACATTGATACATATTGTATGGCTTTAATATGTGTATTGTGTGGTAACTTTTTTATAAAAGCAATAAGGTACATGAGGCTAGAGCTGTATCGTGAATAAATCACGACTGAAGGGGTTGCAGGCACTCAGCTTCGTGTCATGCCTAACAACGCCCTTCAGCCGTGACTTATTCACGATACAGCACAGCCTCTGGTACCGTATTGCTTACGTAAAATGTAATTGTATTGATGTTTAAATGAAGCTCTGCTACATCTCTTCAATAGACTGACATGTTATCATAAGGTGGAAATTGGTGCAGGTCATTTTTTGCACTCGTGTCCACCGGAAAAACAAATGCCTGCTCCAGTCCAAAGCATTTAAAATGTCAAAATGTTCACCAAATGATTGCAAATGCCAAGCTAAATGGGGAATTATCTTTTTCCTCCAATTATGGTTTTCTGTAAGGCCAAATCGACAACAGATTTAACGGGATGACGAAGGCTTGATTCAAACCGTTGTCCTTGTCTTATATATCATGATCTACAATACCACATTCTACCACGGCTCATTGTGCTTCCAATTTTATCCCGTTACTTGCCATTTCATAACCAGCCTGTCTATCTATGCTGACTATGAAAAGTAGAATTAAAACTGAAAATTATTATTTTTAAGACACTATAACACTCACTAAAACCAAATGCTAAAACCGTTTTAGCAGCCGTTTTGGAAAGCAGCTCAGGATGCCGACCTGCTTAGATAAATGCCCTCAAAGCCGGCAAAATGATGGGAAATAATTTCCTGCAAAATGACGGGCGTACTACACCATTTGTCATCGAGGATCTTCCCCTTCATTCTCTCCCTGCAGCCTTGCTGTTGGAAAATAGATCTGCACTTGGCGACCAGTTCTCCGTAGCTCCGAGCACAATCACTCATCTGTAGTGCAATCTGCTATAGGAATCCATCATTTATGGCATAATGCATGCTAGTAGAAGAAAGGCACAGGGCACAGGCTCTAGTAACTCAAGACAAACATGTCAACAGTTCACACAAAACGATTTTATGGAAGTGACAAAATGTGCATGAGGAAGAAGTAATGAGGGAAGCGCCTCTCCGTATTTTCTCATGCAAGGTCTAAATCTTTGCTTGCTGCCTATACTGCATACATACATACATACATAGCATTCTAGGTAGCATCCTAACAAAAATGGAACCTAATAAGGACTGCTTTTGAATGCTGTCCTGTACATATGCAGGAACTTGTATAACTGATTTTAATATAGGAGATGAGAGAGATGACACAATACTTTAAAGCAGCGGTTCTCTATTTTTGATTCCAAGCCCTCCCATTGTCCAACACAAATTATCGAAGCCACATGTCGTTCCAAACATGGAACATAAAAGGAGAAGTTTAGCAGAATGTCCAAGCTGCTCTTACAAAGAATGTGAATGGTGACCACAACTGTCCCTAGTTTCCATCTCCTTTCATTTATAGATATCTCCTTTTGCAAAAAAAGAACATCAGACAATTTTGAAACAACATTCGGATGAGTAAATGATGACTTGTTTTCATTTTTGAGTGAAATTTTATTTAGGATAAATATTCATAGCATATTGATCATAATTTTCAGTATTGAGTTATATTTATAATCAACATGTATCTCAAATCGTCCACCATCTTGGATTTCTTTCTTTCACTGAGCTTGTCACATTACATTGCATTACCTCCACAAAGGACAAATATGACGCTGTCTTTGAATTTGTCCAAGAGAAGGCAACACAATTGACTACATTTTGGAACAGCTTTTGCACCAGGAGCTTATATAATGCTTTAAAATGTAGCCTACGGAGGCAGCTCACTACATTTTGGAACAGAGTTACTCTGATGGCTGGAGCTCTTTTTGAGGGAGCTGTGATGCCCTTTCAGAAGGCACAAAACCCTCCTTGTTCAACACAAGAAAGCGCTGCTCCACTGTAAAAAAAGACATCAGCCGAGTCTTATATCAACTGAGTTTATGAAAAATTTGACAGCTCAGTTTTGCAAAAAATCTACTCACCATCTTTGAACAAATTTGTTCACAGCAATGCAATAATGTCATAAAGTATAGAACAACCTTCAAATAAACTAATAGAATAACACAAGCACTCGTGTGCAAAAAACACATATCAACCTCAGATATATTTGTAGCCCCGAGCCCATGAGTCGTCAAATGGTGGCATACAGAAGAAAGTGATGACGTCACCGGTGCAATCAGTCTCTTAGAGCGGTGAACAGGCAGAGAGGAGGAGCGCGAAGAAAGAAAGGAAAGCAGGTTTTCTTCAGGGCCCCTAGTTAGCATGCACATCATACACAGCCCCTCTCAAATTAATTGGAGCATTCATATTAATGCTGTTTACCTCCAATCCATCAATCTGTCCGGACCGAAATTTGGCTGATGCAATGGAGTGGCTTGCAGTCCACCACGGAAATGTCCTTGTCCCAAGAATGAGACTGTTCTTTCCACGGTTTAAAGCTAAAACCCATTCAAATTGACTGGGGGGGATGTTGCCCGAGTTTCTGAAAGGCATCCTATGAAGCAACAGGAGTTAAATTGAAAGGCTGCCAAGCGATTCTCAGTGAGAGTGTAAAACCTCAAACCAGAGAGGCCTTTTATTGCTCGGTTGCGATAAAAACGCAGTCCGGTGGAAGTGTGAACAAACATCTAGCCAAAGGAGCATCACATCAAGTTAGGGAAAGGCCATCCCTGAAAAATGCAGTGAAACAGCCTTTGTTGTGTTACAACATCTGCTTTTATCCACACCGTTGATAAATACATTAACTGAAGAAGGGCTGTGGACATTTCCTATTGGAGAATTCCGCAGGGGAAAAGTGAGAATACACAGATGCAGACATCATCCTTTAAAAACGTGCCATCTCGCATCACTGAGCAGTTCAAGGGCACGCAGATAACTGCATATTGGATTAGACATAGATTCTGTTTCAATGACACGCCATAAATTCCTAATGAAATGTGGGTCTCTATGGCACTCACAAACAGATAAGGACAAAAATAATTAGAAGGTGAGGATTTTGTCATATAATTTAGCTATTTCACAAATCACAGGCATCTGGCCTGTCAACTAATATTGTGTTGCCTGTGTAACCGGTCCTACTCAACCCGGTCCGAGCAGGATTCGAACCACCATCTCAAACAAGGACAGTAAAGACTGTGGCTGCGAGCATCGCCTCTTGAGATCAGGGGAGTGAGGTTTACACGCACAACTCTTACTGGCGTACGTCCATTACACCCCTAAACCTCACTCCCACCGGGTCATGGCACCAAATGTAACAGGTCCTACTCGACCCTCTCCGAGCGGAATTCGAACCGGTGTCTGTAACATAAAGAAAGTGACCAACGAGCAATCCCTTTCTAATCACGGAAGCTGTCAATCACTTTCAATCAAAATTCCTGTTTTATTCGATGAAGTTGTATACACTGCACAATGAGAGGTTTTGTAAGCGTGCAGAAATCTAAGATTGTGCCGATTGAACTCCAGCATTTTGAGCAGTAATGAGCGGATTCTAACTAAAGGAATACACTACATTTTAGAACACTAGCAAACACTTGCCGACTTTGTAAATGGTAACAGAGAAAAACTGGGATTCATTCACTAGGGGGCCGTTTACACTACGGCATTTTCAACTAAAAACGGAACACTTTTTATGCTTTTTGGCCGTTCATTTACACGACAACAGCATTTTGGTGGCCTGAACACGCAAACTTGAAAACGGGTTTCAAAGTACAAGTTTTTGGAAACTATTCCCTTATCATATCCATGTAAAATACAAAAACACGAATCTGTGAAAACGGTGACGTCATACACAACACATTTATGTGTTTCGTCTTTAAGCTTTTTTTTTTTTTTGCAAATGAAAGGATACAGATATTAACAATAAGAAAAGGCATATGGACGTCATCACAAGTGGTTATAAGAATTACACAAATCAACATCATCGTGAAAAATTAAAGGTTCCTTACAACGGAGTCAAGGATGATACTTGTCTTCAAAGCCTTTGTGTTTAAAGGTTTTGAAATTGTCTTAAAGGAATTGAAAAGGGACTTTATATCAGAGGAGAACATGCTGAAATTGGGATAACAGTGAATGTTTCTGGCTTTGTGAAGATGAAATTTACCCAGGCCAGAAGACAAAGTAATAAAGTATTATCAAGGTACAGTATTATCAAGGTTACAATGAAAATCTGACAAAAAAAAATGCTAGATTGTGTAATTTGTGTCAATAGGCATGTGCGTTTGGCTCGAGTGCACTGTAGTAAAAGAATGTGTATGTGTGCAGGCGTGTAGTCTTTCTTTACATCGTGACAAGTGACATCGCCAACTACTGGCCTGGCAGCATATTTCAGCTTTATTAGTCGTTGTCACGGATCCGTGTGAACGGGGATCGTTTTGATAACGTTGTCATCTGTGCAAAGAAAAAACGTCACAGTTTTTAGCACATCATTGTCGTGTAAATGTACCCTAAATGACTGAGCTTCCCACACTTTTTCAGACTGTTTAAGTTGTTCTGAACGCAACAAACTCACACAGAAACGTGCACCTACTTGCTAGGATATGTGCTCTAAAATCGTCTCAAAACATCAAACTTGTTTGATATCCTCTGACTGGAATCTGGATGGAATCATAATTTAGTTTGATCAAAATCTGCAGACTAGCTCTGACTTTCGACAACTAGCAGAGACTAATCCAGACTGTAATTTGGGGGCAAAAGTCATGTAGTGTATTCCAGCCTTGACCTTAAACACCTCTGATTGGATATTGCAGCCATGAGCTCAACAGACATGTCTGTGATTGGCTACACTGCTCAACGCTGAAAAAACACATGTAATTATAAACCTTTGACATTCCTCAGAGCGCAAATGCAAATACGAATGAGAGCATTTGAAAGCAATGAGTTGGCACTCAGTAACCTACTTCCGAATTATAAAATATATTATACAATTGCGGGCCCTGCAAGTGTTGTGGGTTAAATGTGGCCCTTTTGGCTTCTGAAATTGAGTATCTCTGGGCTACAGGTTGAATGCCGTTGAGTCAATTATTCCTTACACATTGTCGTCATTCCGTCACATCGTGCTACAGCAACCAAAATGTGTTTACTACCTCCACAACTGTCACCGTCACAAAGCTCCTATAAAAGAGTCACGGTGACACAATGACAGACTCTAAGTCTGACACACTGATTGAGACCTGTTTTATTGAACCCATCTCTAAAGACTGGAAAATGACAGCATAAAGCTATGCAACATTGAGGTAAAGAGATTTTCTACAAAGAAGGGTGCTCTTTGTAAAGTTCTGTTGCCATGGTGACACAAACACGAACTGTCTATGCAGAAAGTGGCTACTGAATAAAAAATACAAATTTAGCCAGTGGGTATCCTCTTGACAACTGACAGGTTGATCAGTTGGGTCGTTTTTTTTTTCTTTCCACAATTAAGTAAACCAAGCTTCAGATATTAGAATTGATTGTGACTTGATGAGCTGAATCCTATAAGCAATGTGAACGCGAGGACCTAAACAACTGTGTAGCTTTTTACCACAGAAGATGGTTAATTCTCATGCCAAAGACCTTAAAAGGGATGAATTTCAAAGCACGAACTATAGCTAACTCTGGAAATCTACATATAAGCCTATGATTTTGAAAGTATGAAGGGTTTGAAGTAAATAAGCTGCATCTGAGGAAGTCTGCTTCTTAGACCGAATTGTACAATGAAGGCTCATAGATTAGTCCTTGTCAGTCCTGGCAAAGCGCAATGGCAGAAAGCCTGGGGTAACGAAATGCTCATTTACTGATTAAACTAATTTCTTAAAACGGCAGTCAAAGTAGCCAACTCAATTCACAAATGATTGAGACTTTCCTTTGGCCAGCCTCATTCACTTATCAATACAACCTTCCCACTTCCCTCACCGACTCAGTCTCAGCAATGGCTGAGATGTATTGCTCGACTGTGAGATCAAATGGACTTTGTAATGAGCTTATAGGCAGACAGACTCATTAGGGTTATGCAAATTCTTTTTTTTTTTTTTTGTTCCACCTGTGCACATTGAGAGACAGATTTTCCATCTCTGTCTGAATAAGCCACATAAAAGTGTGTCTTGATCAATATGATTCTTTAACCACGACAATATTACACTAAAACGCTTTAGTTCAAATTTAATAAAGCTCCTTTTTTTTCTGAATAAAATGTGAGGTGCTGAGCAAAACTCACAGTCAGGCCATTAATGTGCGGACGCTAATGTGTTCAGTGTGGTTAGGTGGTTACTTTCTGACTGAAGTCAACAGAACCCACCATCAAGCAGTGTTATTTTGACAATATTTATGTATTATTATAGTAACACTTCACAATAAAGTCCCATTTGTTAACATTAGTAAATGAATTAGCAATTATTATGCTAGACTAACTGAGATTTCTCACAGCACTTACATATTTTTCCCCTATTGTTGGTTTGATTGCTTCTATTGTTCTCCTCGTTGTAAGTCGCTTTGGATAAAAGCGTCTGCTAAATTATTAAATGTAAATGTAGCAATGAGAAATATATTTTTAAAGCATTTATTAATCTTTTTTTAATGTTAAGTTAGTAAAAAATAAAGCTGTTTTGATTTGAAACATTAGGAAATGTTGAAATTAACAGTAACATTTAAAGCCCTTATGTATAACTAGCATGTATACATGTTAATTAAACAATTTAATTATCAAATAAGAAGGAATTTATACCTGTATGATATTACGCTGTACCCACATTGGACCAGCGGTGTGGAAAACAGATGGATGGATGATTTATCTGCGAGCGCCGTCTTCTGGTCAGAATTCATTTACAGCGACTCTCACAGTGCATTATGGGTTTTCTCTAGCCATTGAGCATACATCGGTTGTACACTCGTTTGCGGTGCATTGTGGAATTGAATGAGTGCACTCGATAACCTCCACTATGGTTTCAGACACCACTACAAATGGCCGCCCCTCAAATAGTGCCCTAGTTACGGGTAAAGGGGGCGATTTCGGATACAGTCTTCGTCTGGATCGGATTCAGAACGATGACCAAATAGATCAAGTAGATCAAGTCCATCCTAACCACCAAAGTCCTATACCATTTCATGATCGAGCTGGTAACCCAGATAGCATGTAATCATTGAAACAATGTTGACTCAGTGTTGATGCGTCAATGCTAATTGCATTGAATTAACGTTACAAAGTAATGTTGCTTTAGTATCACTCTTGCACCCTCAGTTAATGTTGAAATAATGTTGGGAATTCAACCAAAAATCAATGGTAATAGTATTGATTCAACATTACAAAGTGATATTTTATCAACATCACTTTTGCACCCTCAGTTAATGTTGAAATAATGTTGGGAATTCAACCAAAAATCAACGGTAATAGTATTGATTCAACATTACAAAGTGATATTTTATCAACATCACTTTTGCACCCTCAGTTAATGTTGAAACTATGTTGAACAAAAAATCAATGGTAATGCTATTGAATCAACGTTACACTATGATTGATTATACATCACTGCTGTTGAATCAATATTGAAATTAACAAAAATAATCAATGGTAATATTGTTGAATCAACGTTACACTATGATTGATTATACATCACTGCTGTTGAATCAATATTGAAATTAACAAAAATAATCAATGGTAATATTGTTGAATCAACGTTACACTATGATTGATTCTATATCACTGATGCTGAATCAATATTGAAATTAAATAAAATAATCAATGGTAATATTGTTGAATCAACGTTACACTATGATTGATTCTATATCACTGATGCTGAATCAATATTGAAATTAACTAAAATAATCAATGGTAATATTGTTGAATCAACGTTACACTATGATGTTGAATCTAAATCACTGCTGTTGAATTAACACTGAAATTAACAAAAAATAAACTGGTATTATGGTTTGATCAATGTTACAATGTGATGTTGATTCTAATACATTTTGTTGAAAGACTGAAAAGGAATGTCAAACAATGTTGCCATCTGATGTACCAATTAATGTTGAAACAGCATTAATATTTCAATCACACTTCAATGGTGCGTCAACAAATTCCTGACCATTTCAAAATTTGTCGAAAACCTTTTCAAATATAAATGACACCTTTCCAGCAGTTGAGTCAATTTATTTTATTCAATCAATCAATGACAACAAATATATTAAAATATCATTTTTTTTTAAAGAAAGGGGGAGAAATAGGACAAAAGCATTTCAACCTTTAAAAATAAAATTGGCTTCAGAAGTCTGATGTCATCATAACTACAGGTCCAGGTAGGTTTTTTCAGGTTTTTAAAAATCTGTCTTGCATCATCAGATTCTGCCTCTTTTCCTTTGAGTTCTCTGGAATCTGAAAAAGAAAGCATGATGTTACTCAAGAACGAATCAATTCAGTTGTCATACATACAGTCACATTCAATAATGTTAATATACTAAACACAATATGAATCTTTTTGAACTTTTTTTTTTAAAGTCACTGAAAACAAAATATTCTAACTACGATTGTAGTATCGTAAAATTCTGTTTATTTATTTCTATGAATGCTTTAATATCAAAAGAAAACACTAGCAGGGGTGTCGGATTTATCTCCAGCCCTAATTAAACACACCTGAGGCAGTTAATCAAGGTCATCAGATCAATGAACACTTCCAGGTGCTGGAGCTAAACTCTTCATGAAGAGGAACAAACACCTCTGAGCTATAGCCATTAACTACATCTCAGTTCATTTTCTGTGAAACTACAGCATTCAAATAACACTTTTTGATCTTGTAGAATAAAAAAGATCTTAGTTTTTTTTCAATTAAAATTTATTTAAAGAGATAGTTCAGTCCGAAATGAAAATTCTGTAATCATTTACTCACCCTCAAGTTGTTCCAAACCTGTATGAGTTTCTTTCTTCTTTTGTACACAAAATAATATATTTTAAAGAATGTTTATTAGTTTATAAGTTATTTCTCAAATTTGATACAGATTCAGGAATATGAATGATTACCTGATTAAGCAGTGATAAGATACAGGATATCATCAAGTCCCAGGTCAGGTAATTATGCTGTCGACAACAACTCAATGTATGATCAATGTCAGCATTATCAGGAGGGTGCTTTTTTAATTGTCCATCTTCATCTGCCTTCACTCCTACTAAAGGAGCAATGTGTTCTGCATGCAAGCACTGACCGATACAAGACATGGGCTATGTTAACATTCTTGCTCATGTTTATGTCTCTTGCACCTTAAGAAATCTGTTAAATGACATAACTTTATTCAGGAAATTCCTAATAAACTTTACTAAAGCAAGATGCATTTTTTAAGAATGTAGAAAAATAGATGCTTTATTCAAACACTTTAATAACTTTGTAATCTAATTACAGTGAGTAATAACACAAATCAAACGCAAATAAGCATGCAAAACAAAGGAACAGAGAAATAAGGTAGATGCACCATTGTTTGAAACTGTGCTAGAGAAGTCATGTATGTCAGGTGATTCAACAAACAAGACTTCTGTATAGGATGCACCTGTTTTCTCTCTAATGAGGAAGCATTAGACTATTGAAAAGTGCACATGCAAAGACAAAAATGGGCGTTTACCAATCAGTGGCCAATTTCAAACTACAATACAGGTAAATGTTTTTCAACCATTTTTCAACAGACTTGCTAAAATCATGAAGGCCCACCCCTAAACCAAGCCCACAGTGGATTACAGCAAATCGGGTAAAGCGGTTGAAAATGCCCATTGTGGTTTGAAACCGCCCCATTGATCGAGAAACACCCACTAGTGTTCTGCAGAGATACGCCTGAATGATCTTGTGCTCATCAACTACAAATCACTGTTAGTTCAATGTCACTGTCTCCACCCATGTGTGCTGTTGGCTTTCATCAAAATTTCAATGCTGATCCAGCACACTTTAAACATTGAAATGTCAATCTCAACCAAAATGATGGTTTAGATCAAAACTCAACATTGTATCAATGTCACCATGCTATCTGGGAAACACCTTCTATCGCTTCTTCTAGTTTATGCAGATCTTCTTCACTTGGATCTTCACAGAAGATCAGTAACAGCGCCCTTCTACCGTTTAACAGTGAAAACACGGATTGCCGGAAAAACTTGTCAATGTTGGAGAAGCTCTGTGTCATAAATTATGGAAAATCTTGTCAGTGGAAGGGAAAGAGTTAATAAATAAAGTCACACTATGGCATACACAGTCACAATTACCAAAAATAAAGTTGCACTTGCACACCTCTCTTAAAGGTACAATATGTAAGAATTTTGTAGTAAAATATCCAAAAATCACTTGCACAGTGTGATATATTTCCTGCAGTTGTGTACTTACAATATCCCAAAAGTCTCCAAAGATTTTTTATTTCGGAGAAATTCCAATTTTAAAGAAGTGGCCGTCCCGGAAAAAAATGTCACCTGTCAATGACGCAATATCCGCGCTATCCTCGGTTTCCATTCATACTGCCATAGCATGACGTAACCATGGCGACAGACGTGGACAACTGCGTAGTGCGTAACGTTTAGCGGCACGCAGTTCTTGTTTCTTTCAAACATAGACCATGGCAAGCAGACTTTGGGACAAACAAGGAGAACTAAAATGAGGATTAATATCAGCGTGGCGTTTTTGAGATGCCGAGAGCTCCACGTCCGCGACTAACTTGGACTTGACAGAGCTTCACGAGTCACGACTTGACAACTTTATTAGACAGGTGAGCAAATGCACATAAAACAAATCAATAACATTAGCTCAACATGATGAAATGTTAGAATATGGTCAGTATGTTATTCTAATATTGATCTAGCTTACTGCTAGTTTCGTATAGCAAACGAACTAACACGTAAGTTAGTATAACATTATAACTTTCAACACACATTTAAATGCCGTTTAGTGTGATAGTGTAACGTTAGACCAAGTGAAGCAGCGCTGCGTTACCTCACAAGTTTAATTCGTCTAATAAACTGACCTGTGTGAGTAATCCAGCACTTGCGAGTAGTTCGGTAGAATTAAATGTCCTTATTCCTTTATATCCACGGGACTCGCGTGTGATATCTGTCTCTTTAGCAATCGCGACCTGCTTCATACCACTGTAATGTTAAAAATAGGGCCGGGACTTTAACGCGTTAATTAAGATTAATTAATTACAGACTTTAACGCGTTAATTAATTACACAAATTATTTTAATCAAACTTAGTTTTGCACCGCGGAACGTTTCTCACTGCTTGAGTTTCGGCGGACCGATTATACTGGCGCACCAACTAGCGCTCATGACGAAGAAGCTGACGAGATCGCTTTGGTTGGCCGGTGGATGGGAAATTTTGTTATAAAAAGCGAATGGATGGAAGCGTTGATAAGAGCATGGTTGTGTGCAAGCTATGCAAGGAATTCGCTATTGCTATTATGGTGTGTTCACACCGAACGCGAATAGAGCGTCAAATACGCGTCTATCGCGTCTAGTTAGACGCTTGAACATTCGCTCGAGTCCAAATTTTTCAACTTGCCAGGAAGACATTCGCGGCAAACGCGTTGCCCAATTCGCGTCATTCGCAAAGCCCGGCGCGAATGATGCGTCTATTCGCCTCTTTTCATTGACTTTGTATGTAATCTACTCGCGCAAATAATTAAATTCGTGTTCGGTATGAACACACCATTAGTGTGTTCAATATGCTATTGCTACAATTAATGGCAAAAATTGCACTGGTCTGCTGGACTTGGTTGAACAAAAATAAACTATTTTGTTGCTTAAGCTTATGTATTCAGTCATTATTCAATAGTATACTAAAAATCCATGTGAAAAAAATTACTTCTCACTGTTCTCAGGTCAAATATTTATGCAAATAAAATGCGATTAATTTCGATTAATTAATTACAAAGCCTCTAATTAATTAGATTAATTTTTTTAATCGAGTCCCGGCCCTAGTTAAAAAGCATGAATGTTTGCACTCATCCATAAACATTATTAGATCCATCAGCTTGACAGCAAGTCCCATCATTCATGCGTCATAAACCTACGCCTTTGTTATTGTTGGAAACTGCGCCCTCTTGAGGCGAAAAAACCTACATATTGTGCCTTTAAACAAGCTGCACAATTTGAGTTAATCATGTCTGTAGCATAAACGTGTAAATCACACCCCAAAGTATAATACTTACGGTTATAGGGGAAAAGCTTGGGGCAAAGTAGCAATAATAACAGTGATTGCCTTAACAAGTACTGCTTATTATACTTAGTTATAGCGATACAACAGCAGCAGTGAATTTTATCTGAAAGGTCTGTGACTCTAGATTTACATGGTAAAACATCAAGATGGAAAGTATATAATGGTCTCCAAGCCAACACACAAAGACAAAGCCAGATTCGATATTGAGAGAAGTAAAACTGCTTTTAGCTCCAAGGTATCAGTGCCTCCTGGAAGACATTCTCACATACCCCTTCATTTTCCACATGGTGTCCATTTAAAAGATGTCAGTGAACCCAATGAATGTGAAAGGATGTCTGATGAAGCGGCAAGAGAAAATTGCGCTGACTCACGGCAATCAGGCCGAGTCATGCTGTCACCCACAAGACCACAAAGCTTAACTGCCTTCTGAATAATTTACATTCTTCTGTACGATCAGGGCAGAACTTCATACACACAGCTGACTCATATACAGGCAAATAAGCTCCCGTGGGAGGCTGCCCTCCCCCTGTGAACATCAAAACCTTCCCAACACTGACACAAAGGCACAGGCAATCTCTGCATGGACGCAAACGGGACGCTGTTAAATGTTAAATGTTGATCTGCACTCTCTGAGCCCTGCGAAGGGGGTGGAGAGGTAGAGAGGGGGTCAGTTTGTCAGCCCTGGAGGCCATAAGAGCACACAGAGTAGAGAGGATGGGCCTTAACGGGTTACAGGGAGGAAAAAAGGCCACAGAAAGAGGCGTATATAAAGATGAGCACTTTATGTGAAACATCCTGTCTATTCAGTGTCGTCCTTCTGGTTGATTTTTGAGGACAGCATAGCTGGATCCTCACAAACTAAAAACATACAACTATTTTCATTACTTAAAATAAACATTAACGGAAATAAAAGCTCATTGGCAGAATAAAAAATAAAAAATAACATTATTTTTTTATATATTTTTTTATTTATAAGTAGTTTTATGATTCTTATGATTGTATTTCTAAGCATTGTAGTCAGTACTGCAGATATTCACTTGTTGAAACCTAAAGCACACTTGAATTTGTTCTAGATCATCAGATTATGTTATGCAACATTTTTTCCGTAAAAAAGTGCTTCAGAAATGTAAGCTTGTGGTCTTGCAATGGGCCGTCTGTAAAGTCTACATCATGAGACAGGAAGGTGTCCCATTTGTTATTTTATGATTCTGAATGTTTTTCACAAGCGCCTTGATGCATCTTTTTGGCGGGTCACAGCTGATGCAGACTACACGGCTGGCTGATCTACCTGACAGTTTGTGCAGCATTACGTCACCAAAATGTGGTGGATAAATGGACCGCAAGGGCTTAGGGTGGCATTTTGGAACGGGTCCATTGACTGCCTGTGCGCCAAGACAACAAAGCAGCTATTGTACCTCCAGTTTCAGACTCAGCCTAAGGGGACGTTTACATGACACCGTTTTTAGTTGAAAAACGTAACTTATTATGCATTTTGGCCGTTCATTTACACACAACAACGACGTTTTGAGGCCCTAAAAACGCAAACTTTTGAAAACGGGTTTCAAAGTGCAAGTTTTTGAAAACGATACCGTAAACATCTGAAACTACAAAAACATGAGTTTAAAAAACCAAAGGAGTTACTGTGCCCCCCTCCCACCGCATTCGCAAGCGAAAACAAATGTGTGAAATGCACGCACCCGGGTTGGTTGCTTTCTAGTGCGAAAGCAAAGTTGAACCAACATTAACATGGCTGGTTACCTCCAGACTACCTTTGTAACACATTCACCTTTGGTTGTACTCGTGGGGGGGAAAAAAGTTTGTTAAAACAGGATCTTAGTTGCATTCCTACCAAATGTTTTGAAATGCAGCCAAATGCAGCATAGTGCAATACATGTCAGCACACTGTCAGCAGGAGAACTCATGGGACGCTATATAGGCGCGCTGAGAGCATGTTGGAGGCGTGTGTAGGACGGGATGGTTGCAGTTTGCCATTAATAGCACGCTGAGCTCAATTAGTCCAAACTATGTGCTACTGGAATAGCAGAATTTTTGCCACTTTGTGTTGCTACAGCCTTGACATGAATTAGACATTTGGTTTTGAGGCAAATAGTGGTGCCTGCTGTTTACTATTGCTCATACTTAGTTTCTTTTTTTAAGTAATTGAACAAACCTCTAAAGTATGACACTTTGGCACATTACTCATCCAGCAGTTTCTGCTAAAGAATGGCACATCAAATCATGCGGCTTGTTGAGGAAAGGTGTGCAATTACCATTTTTACCCTTTCACACGGTTAAAATATTCTAGCTGCGTTTTTTAAACTGGCCATTATTTTAGAATATTTCACCTTGTTATTTCTACCCCAACTCTTCAAGCATGTCTTGGAATAGATCTGTATGAAGTCTTTTTTATTAAATTTTTCCTTTTTATTCAAAATATTCACAAAGGTGTTAACTATATCATAAAATATCTAATATTCCGATCCTCAAATAGTTGAAAATGGTGGACGCTGTGATATTATACAATGCAGAGAATCAAAGCTGTTGGAATTACAAATGCATCGACTTCTCCTGAAAGACATGAAAGTAAGTGGCCGGTGAACTGGGAGAAGAATAAACTTTTTAGTTACCAACACAATGTCTGATGTAAATAAAACACGTTGTCAGATTGTTTAAAAGGTGTATTATTGCCGCTTACATAGACCAAACTTTTTTTCTTTTTTTTTTGTTCAAGTACTTATGTGTATGTCTGAATCCTAAAGTAAACATTGTGTGGATGACAACATTGAATAGTTGTCATATATGACAAGTGCTGAGACATTCAAATGAGAAATAACTAAGCAGGTTTTACTTTTCCCACAACCAATGAATTGTTAACTAGCGAACGTGCACAATGATTATAGTAATTTTCATGACTTCCCAGTATAGGCTAAGCTTACATCTCCAAGAGCTCTGGACATCTGCAAAACATCTCATTAATGTGTACGACATAGCGTCTTTAAAAAAATATTCACTTACTAAATTATAAACATCTCTACATCTGAATGTATTTTTAACATCTGCTAGGGAATGCTTTTATAGAGCAGTACTGCAAATGAGCAAACTCTCTAAAAGCACATCTTTCATCTCATCCAGATAAAAGAGCAGACATACATCTGTGTAACGTATAGATTTTAATCATTTACATCATTCCAGACCTGGAAGACACTATTTTAAAGCTTCAAAACCAATTAGACTTTGTTATCCATCCAACTGATGAAGACCTTTACTCAGCTGAGCCTCTTCAAACAAAACATAGCAAAACAATCTGGCTTGAACCACAAGGGTGCTGTATATAAACAAAACACACAACAATACGCCAATAAATACGTAACAAGTCCAGTTGTTTTCTGCAAATGCGTTGGCAAATGTAAATTTTTCTCTCAGCATGCTCCTTCAGCTCTATTATAGCAAACTAACACGGTGAGCACTGGAGCTTATGTACTCGCGCCTCTCCATAATTCTCAACAGCTTTCAGTTAATTGGCTTCTCGAGCCACACGAAGCGCGCGCGACTGCCCCTGGTGCCACACCCTCTTTTCATTAAACAGCCAAGACACCTCAGTTACATTTGAGTCACCAATAAGCAAAATTTTAAATTAAAGTAAACCTGCACTACCACCGGATTCAGACCACGAATATGTTAGTCTGCGCGTGATACAATATGGGGGTTGGCCAACCATTAAATGCCTCAGGCCAACGGGGAAGAAACACAGCAACTGATAACCTAATATTTCCATCTTTTATTAACCTTTATGCACGTAATACATAAACGTTTAATATTAGCGTTATCCTCCTTCACAAGGTGCACTAACAGGCGCGCGCGCCGCTCATTTACACGCATTGTTCAGCTAATAACGGCATAGAGAAGGGTCTTCTCTAATAAACCAATTTTTTTTTATGTTGATGAATGACCACATGACCGAAAGGAATAGCAAGCCCTCGTTAAGCCACCGGCCAGCTAGACAAAATGTTAAATGACATAATAATATAAAAATGTAAGCCTCGTCACAAGGACATATGGACTGTCACTGAACCCGCGCTGCAAGCGCTGTTTCAACCTGTTTATAGTGCACACTTTACGGATAGTGAGCGTACATACACCGGATGACATCGCAACAAAGAGCCCTACCTGTCTCTCCAGGTTTGACGCGCGTATTTCCGTCCAAATGCCGACCATTGAGGGCTTGCGAATGCCACCGCCCAGCTGCTTCTATTCACCGTCACAGGATGGAGACTGTCCGAGAGGATGAATGAGCGGACGGAGGGGGAAGAGCAGCTCTCGGCTGGATGGATGAGAGGAGAGGAGCGGAGAGGAGAGAAGAAGAGGAGGAGGAGGAGAGCGTATAGGGGGCGTATGCGTGCTGGATACACCAAACTCCTTTCTCACAACTGAGAAAGCAGCGCAGAACTGAACACGCACCGATTTCATCATCACGGATGCGCTGTGAGCCTCTATTCCGCTTTATGTACGTCCATACACTACCGCATTCATGTAATTTAGTGAACCACTTAAGAAACAATATAAGAGTACATTTTTGCCTATCTGTATGTAATTGTATTTTGCGAAAGAGCAATACACCGGAATAGAATTTAATACAATACTTTTTTGTCCCAATACAGACAATTCTTCAACACACTGTAAAATGTTTTAAAAAAGACAACCTAAAAATGTTTCAACCTTCCCCAACTTCTTAAGTTGTCTATGAAAGCCTGTAGACTTATGCTTATGTGAAGGACGTTTTTGCCGGGAAAATCGTGTGAGCACAAGCAATAAGTTGCTGGCTGCAGTTCACTTAAAGAGGTACTACGCCCAAAAATGAAAATTCTGTCTTTTATTTACATTTAAACATTGATCAGAGAACATAAACAGATGGTCAACCAACCTAACCACGGAAACGTGTGACGTAGCCATGCGCACTTGGTAGACTGTCTCATTCTAGTGATTAATGCTGAGGAGGACACTACAAGCCTCAGAAGGACTGGACTAAAGCCCAATTTATACTTCTGCATCGACCTCCCGCCGTAGCTACGTCGTAGGTCGTGTGTAGCGCGCGTACCCTTCGGCGTACCCTGATGTGCACCTCTCTAAAAATGTAACAACGCATCAATTCTACGCGGACGCAAGCGCTGTGATTGGCCTGTCAGAACCGCTCCCTCGGGTTCCCTATCAGTCGGTCACTATGACGTATGTTGTGACCGACCAAAAGGAATCTCGCTAGAGAGGCCAATCTACATCGAGTGAAACTAAACAAGCCAATGCACACTGGCGTGCAATCATTTGCATCAGCTGCGCAGTCTCGCAGCGCGGGTATTTAACGCAGCTGGTGATGATTGCACTCTAGCTTTTTGCTTCGGAGCCAAGCACTTCGTATGCTGACTACACAGAGTGAATCTGCAAGCCTCTTCTGGACCTCTCCACTTTGGTGCGGGCGTGACAGCACAGCAGCGCGAGCGGTCTTCTCTTCTCTCTCTCTTTTTTGTTTTCTGTTTTTTATTTTTAAACTGAGCAAAACAAAAAAGCTGTTTTCACAGCTGGTAAGGTGCGTGGTGAGAGCGCTCAACAGCCGTTTTCAAAGGGGCGGAGTCCCCGTGCCTCTGCCTCGATCCAATCCTCCTCAGAGGGTTGCTTCGGGCAGTGACACGGGAGACCTGAGGATTACGATGAGTGCGCTTCCTTCGGGAAACCAGCCTCCTAGGAACCCTCACCCCTCTCACACTCCACAGCCAGTTGAGCCACCAAAGGAACGTGGTGCTCCCCGCATCGATCAGATGTCGATCGCTGAATCGGAGGGTGAGTCAGACTTTTTCGCGGACGACAGCTCAGAGCTGCTGCCTGCTTCGGGTGTGCCAGCGGTGGCCGAGTCGGACCGAGTGGCCGAGCCTTTCCCGGGCCGCCAACAGGATCGGGCTCGAGTGGAACCCTCCATCGTGTCCCGAGCCCTCGAGGCTGGACGATTGGTATCTCGGGGTTCTCAGTAACCCACCCCAGTGCCTTTCTTCCTGGAGGTGCATGAGGAGCTCACGGGGACGTGGACGGCACCTTTTACTGCCAGAAACCGTGGCTACTGGCTCCTCCTCCCTCACCACCCTTGATGGCAGGGCAGCTAAGGGATACACGTGTGTCCCACCAGTGGAGCGGCCCGCTGCAATGCAGCTGTGCCCTAACTCCACTTGGCGCGGAAAACCGTGTCTTCCTTCCCGGGCCTGAAAGTACTCATCGGACCTATTCGACGAGGCTTACAAGGCCTGTGGGGAAGCTGCCTCTGCCATGCCCGTCATGGCGTTGCTGCAGGTCTATCAGGCCAAGGCACTGAAGGACCTGCACAAGGGTGGTCATGATCCACAAGTTCTCCAAGAACTTCGTGCCGCAACGGACCTCACGCTTCGTGCGACGAAGGTCACTGCGCTGTCAGTGGGTCGTGCAATGTCCACCTTGGTGGTCCAGGAACGCCATCTCTGAGAATGCCACCGAGCCGCCTCCGGCACATCCTGCCCCGTGGAACCAGGTAAGTGTTGCAAAGCACACTCGCCTCCCGGAGAGAGCCTCCCTGTGTCCTGTGTTCCACCTCGCTGCCCCACTCCAGGTACGCATATGGTCCCTTTGGTCCCGCTTGTGCGGTCTCTGCGAGCCTGGTTAGCGCTCCCCGTTCCATCTCGCTGGCTCATTCTGACCATCAGGCTCGGCTATGTGATTCAGTTCGCCTGGCATCCCCCCAAGTTTTGGGCCATCCACTCCACTACAGTGAGAGCAGCCGATGCCCATGTCTTGCGTGTGGATATCGGAGATAGAGCCAGTCCCTCCAGCCGATATGAGGTCAGGGCACTACAGTCCCTACTTTATTGTACCCAAGAAAGGTGGTGGGTTACGACCGATCTTGGATCTGCGAGTCTTGAATCGGAGCCTCCACAAGCTACCGTTCAAAATGCTCACGCAGAGATGCATTTTCGAATGTATCCGTCCCCGAGATTGGTCTGCAGCGATCGACCTGAAAGTCTTGATTCTCACTCGACACAGGTTGTTTCTGCGCTTTGCGTTCGATGGTCGAGCATATCAGTACAATGTCCTACCCGTCGGGCTGTCCCTGTCCCCCCTGTGTCTTCGCGAAAGTCACGGAGGGGGCCCTTGTTCCCACGAGAGAACAGGGTGTTCGCATCCTCAACTATCTCAACTACTGGCTCATACTAGCACACTCTCAAGATCAGCTATGCAAACACAGGGACCTCGTGCTCAGGCACCTCAGCCAGTTGGGTCTTCAGGTCAATTGGGAAAAGAGCAAACTCTCCCCTGTGCAGAGTATCTCTTTTCTCGGTATGGAGTTGGATTCGGTCGCACAGACAGCGCGCTTTAGAGAGCAGCGCGCTCAGTCGGTGCTGAACTGCTTGAACACGTTCCAAATTTTTTCAGAGGCTCCTGGGGCATATGGCAGCGGCAGCAGCGGTAACCCCGCTCGAGATCCCGAGATACGGGCATGCAGTGTCAGGGGTGTGGACGGACCCCCAACTGCATTGGCACAACAATTGCCTCGAGTTGCTGGCAGTACATCTCGCACTGAGCCGCTTGAAAAGGCCGCTACAGGGCATGGACGTGCTGCTCCGTACGGAAATATGCGTTTCCCCCAGTGAGCCACGCAGACACTGTGCAAAGTCAGGGAGGACGAGGAGCAGGTCCTTCTGGTGGCTCCCTATTGGCCCACCCGGACTTGGTTCCCAGAACTAATCCTCCTCACGACAGTCCCTCCCTGGCCCATTCCTCTGAGGAAGGATCTTCTGACTCAGAGACGGGGCACCCTATGGCACCCGCGTCCAGACCTCTGGAAACTCCATGTCTGGTCCCTGGAAGGGACGCGGAGGTTCTAGGTGACTTACCCCCAGAGGTACTTAACACCATCACTTCAGCACGGGCGCCGTCCACAAGACGTGTTTACACCCTGAAGTGGAACCCGTTCATCAAGTGGTGTTCTTCTCGCCAGGAAGACCGCAGAAGATGCTCGATAGGGTGTGTGCCTTCCTTCTTGCAGCAAGGGTTGGAGTGAAGGCTGTCTCCCTCCACCCTCAAAGTACATGATGCGGCTATTTCACCACATAGATGACAAAACAGTTGGAAAGCACGACCTGGTCATCAGGTTTCTTAGGGGGGTGAGGCAATTAAATCCTCCTCGACCCCCCTCCTTACCCTCTTGGGACCTTTCCCTGGTGCTTCGAGCACTTCAGTAAGTTCCCTTTGAGCCTTTGCAATCAGTAGACTAAAAGCTTCTTTCCATGAAGACTTTGCTGTTGGTTGCACTGGCCTCTGTCAAGAGGGTAGGGGACCTGCACGCATTTTCGGTCGACGAGTTTGGGCCGGGTGACAACCACATAGTACTAAGACCCCGGCCTGGCTATGTGCCCAAGGTTCCTACCACTCCCTTCAGGGACCAGGTAGTGAACCTGCAAACGCTGCCCCTGGAGGAGGCAGACCCAGCCCTGGCTTTGCTCTGTCCCTTTCGTGCTCTGCGTATGTACGTGGACAGAACTAAAAGCATCAAGACCTCAGACCAGCTCTTTGTCTGTTACAGAGGCCAGCAGAAGGGAAAGGCTGTCTCCAAGCAGAGGGTGGCCCACTGGATAGTGGATGCCATCGCCTTGGCTTACCAAGCACAAGGCGTGCCCTGCCCGCTCAGGTTGCATGCACACTCCACGAGAGGTGTTGCATCCTCCTGGGCGCTGACACGTGGCTCCTTGCTAACAGAGATCTGTAGAGCTGCGGGCTGGGCGACACCTAACACGTTCGCTAGATATTATAGCCTACATGTAGAGCCGGTCTCCTCCCGTGTTCTCACCCTAAACGGGTAGAAGCACCGAGAGGTCCGGCTTTGTCGGCTTGCTGCACCCTACTGTGCACCCTTATTGCTCCAGAGTAAAAACCTGTTGAGTCCACCAAAACCCCTCGGCCCGGACATGGCGGAGTGTCCGGCGCCAGGCCTTTATCCGCTGAATCCTTAAGAACCGGATCTGGGCTGGGTTCCATATGTGTGACCCTATGGGGATCCCATATGTGTATATTCTCCACGTCTGCTCCTAACGGAAGCCCATGTCTTTCCCTTGGGCTAAGTCATCCACTATCTCATATGTAGTAGAGCCTTCGGGCTAGTCCATATGTGTTCCCCACATAACTCCTTGAAGTAAGTGGCTTCCGCAGCGTCCTCCTTCCTAACTGAAGGGCACGTTTTCCCAGTGTTATCCAATAATCTCACTGTATGGGTTATCACGGAACAACAGTGACAGATACACTCTGTTTAAGCCTCCTCCTATCGTCCTCATCCTATAGGCAAAAAAGTGTAGAGGCTTGCACAGGGCGCTGGATGGGGTGCAGCAGCTGTGGCGCTTTGGTATGGATTCCTATTGGTCGGTCACGACATACGTCATAGTGACCGACTGATAGGGAACGTCTCGGTTACATATGGTAACCCTCGTTCCCTGAAGGAGGGAACGGAGACGTATGTCTCGTCGCCACATCTGCTACCGCCCGCTGGGACGGCCAGCTTTTTAAAGCTTGGCTCCTCAGCAAAAAACTACAGTGCAATCATCACCAGCTGCGTTAAATACCAGCGCTGCGAGGCTGCGCAGCTGATGCAAATGATTGCACGCCAATGTGCATTGGCTTGTTTAGTTTCACTCGAAGTAGATTGGCCTCTCAAGCGAGATTCCTATTGGTCGGTCACGACATAGGTCTCCGTCCCCTCCTTCAGAGAACGAGGGTTACCACATGTAACCGAGATGTTTCACATGCTCCCTCTGCATGTGTAATTGCGTGTCAACGCGGACAACGACGCAGAAGTATAAATGAGAACCAACGCATAGTCTATAGCGTAGAGGCTCCGGCATAGGTCCGACGCAGAAGTATAAATAACCTTCCGTTTGAGAAACACCCATCATAAACACAAAAAACTCAAAGGACTTCACAGCAACCCGTCAAAATAAAAGTTTGCTATAACTTGACAGAAAAATATAACTTGTACAGTAGAAATTAGTTACTTCTCAATGTAATAATACTAACAATATAATAAATTATCAAAACTTTATTTTTTAAGGAATAATCACAATTTTTCTAACATTAAAACTCATTTGTTTGACAAAAGAAAGTTTAATTTCATATGATTAAAATATAAATTAATGTTTTATGTCTTCATTTCATTCGTCACCCTCATTGGTTCTTGAGGAAGCTCAAACGTGCTGCGTAACACGAGAATGAACCTCGTTGGTTCTCTTACGTCAAGAGAACATGCTTGAGCTTCCGTTTACCACAACTGATGTCTGAGTTTATGAATGTTTATATGTAAATAAAAGCCTAAATTCATATAAAGTGATCGTGTCTTTTAAAAGCCTAAATTCATATAAAGTGACCGCTCAATTCATATGGATTCGTTTTACGATCTTTTCATTAACTTTTTGAAGCGTCAAAGTGTCAGTTGCATAGCTGTCAATGGAGGGACAGAAATCTCTCAGATTTCATCAAAAAGATCTTCATTTGTGTTCCAAAGATGATAGAAAATCTCACGGGTTTTGAAAGACACGAGGGTGAGTAATTAATGACAGAATTTTAATTTTTGACATGACTGATAGAAATCCTTCACTTATGAATTAAGGCATCCAGATGCACTGCTGATGAAACTGAAAGCAATCATGAATTGTGAAGACCTGCTGTCTAAATTCTTTCTTTTATTTTATTCTTTTTAGCAAACGTTTTTGTTGTTATAAATATATTACCTCATACAAATACATCTAATATATATATATATATATATACAAAGAATTGCACTAATATCTGGAGTATTATTGCATAATCAACCCTATTAAACAGTGAGGTACAATAGCCTGATAGGAAATGTGCTCTCCAGTGGGAGTGCATTTGTAATTACAGCACAGGAAACGGGTGTGCGTGCTGCTGAGAAAATTACAGCGGAGTGTACAAATGACAGACCTTATATACACAAGTGTGTGTACAGGCATGTATAAAGCCATTATTCTAGAGAAAGTTTTAATATTTCCTTAACAAATGGGAAAAAAAGCAAGAAGAATTCCTTAATACACTCCACTGTAATTTTCTCAGCAGCACGCACACACATTCCCTGTGCTGTAATTACAGATGCACTCCTCACTTCTATGAGGCTATTGTACCTCACATACATATGCTAAACAATCACTGAAGTGAAATGATAAACAATAAACAATAAATGTCTACACAATAAATCTGCTAGCTTGGTAAAGCTGGAACTGTTGCTATTAATATTTCAACCAGAGGATGGCAGCATTATTTTTTTCCTGACCATGTAATGGTTCATTCACAGGTCTCTGTGCTTTGTAAACAGTGGACTGTGTTGTGAATTACGCTACTCCCATTTGCATTGCACAGAATATGTTGGAAAACCATTGTCGGGGACGAGGGCGATCTTTCAAGTAATTACCATCATTATGCATATTTTACTGGGAAACAACACCCTTGTTTTCAGTCCTTTGTGGTTTGGAGAGAATGTCAAGAAAAGTTAATTTGTCATGTTAGAGATAACATCAGATAGTAGGGGAACTAGAGATCGGCACTGTGAAATGTTTGTCATAATGTCCCACAACCCACCTACACTAGTATGTAGCAACCCAAATATGAGCCACGTGTCAGAGTTGCACACAGCAGGAAAAAATAATGCTAAATGCAAATAATAAAATTCAACTAACCATATAATTGTGAATAGAATAAATATGCTTTGTGGCCTTTAAACAAAACTGGCCGGATCGAAACTGGCCGGCCTCAAAAAGTTAAAGACATCGTTAAAATAGTCCAAGTGACTACAGTGGTTCAATCTTAAGTTTATCAAGCAACGAGAATACTTTTTGTGCGCAAAAAAACAAACAAAAATAAAATAACGACTTTATTCAACTATTCGTTTCCTTCTCTGTGGGCCGTGAGATTTCACGTAGTGCAACTGCGCAAAGCTTCTGTGTTGCACGTCACACGTAGGCTCACTATTGGCCGAACGCTGGTCATGTGTGTGATGCGTGTGTGTGACGTACAACCTAGAAGCGCTGCGCAGTTACACTACGTGAAATCTCGAGACCCACAGAGAAGGAAATAAATGAATAGTTGAATAAAGTTGTTATTTTTTTTTTTTTTTTTTTTTTTTTTTTGCGCACAAAAAGTATTCTCGTCGCTTGATAAACTTAAGATTGAGCCACTGTAGTCACTCGGACTATTTTAACGATGTCTTTAACTTTTCTGGGCCGGCAAGTTTCGATCCCTTAAGAAGCCTATGGAGGAGTGATCCAGCTCTCAGATTTAATCAAAAATATCTTAATTTGTGTCCTGGAGATGAACGAAAGTCTTACAGGGTTGGAACAACATGAGGGCGAGTAATTACTGACAGAATTTTCATTTTGGGGTGAACTAACCCTATAATATGGGTTCACTTACAGGAGAACGGTTTGTTTTAAAAAAACGAGAGCATAAAACCATGAAAACAATTCAAGACATTTAAAAAACAGCAGGTTAATAATTTCGCATATTTGGGCCTTTGGAGTTGATGGTAATGCAATACATTAAAGTGTTTAAATTTAAGGAAATTTGGTATACTTTTGCATTATGTATTTGAGTCGCCACTTGATATCCATTGTAAAATCTGGGCCTCGATAGAAAACTTGATTCAACAACTTGCCTGATACAACAAGGCTTGTTATCTGGAATGATCAGTTGGATTGAGGAGGGAGGTGTGTCTCAAACCAAGATAAAACACCTCTTCAGTTCATCTTACCCATTGTACATTGGAAGAAAAAGGGAGAATTTGCCAGAGCTGACTTTTAAGGGGGGACAAATCATCGAGTTCATTGAGTTGTCATTGAGTTGTTTTAATAAAATTATGTTTCATTTTTTCCAGGAAAAGTGGGAGGGAGAGGGTGCATTATAATTGCTGTGTTAAAATGATATAGCAAATTTTCTCTTGAGAATAACATGCTTGATAAGTGTGTAAAAAAAAGGAGGCAATGTTTTTAAGTCAATTAATTATTGCAAGAAAACGTCTTGCCTGACTTCTGCAAATTGTTGCCTTTACCTGCATGGTTTTAAACTTTTAATACTGTGTTATGTATGTGTAACCCCTCCACCCGGGTCCCACTCGACCCTCGAACCCGGGTGTCCGGCATGAGAGTCAGGCGCTCTAACAATGAGGCTAAAGTCTGCAGCCTCTAGCATCTGTCGCTAGAGAGCCTTTTGAGATCAGAGTAGTGAGGTTTACTCGCACAGCAACTACTAGCTGGCCTCCGTTACACTCACCCCCCTAAACCTCACTCCCATCCGGGTCACGGCACCAATGTAACCCCTCCACCCGGGTCCCACTTGAAGCGGGCCTCGCTCCGAGCGGGCCTCGAACCCGGGTCTCCGGCATGAAAGTCAGGCGCTCTAACAAGGAGGCTAAAGACTGGCCTCCGTTACATATGTGTCTCATATTTTCTGTACAAAATGTGCATGTCATGGAGAACAAAGTTCTTGTTATCATAATCTGCTGACAACATCATATGAATATTCATAATCAATCTATTTCTCATGAGACAAAAACATGAAATAGGCTAGACCTCAAAATTTGGTACACAACATGGAAAAACCCAACAAACTCATAATTTTGAGAGCAGAGGAACAAACTCATCCCTAGGTCCTGTTTCCTTGGTTGCCATAGTCATTTATTGTTTCATTGTCTAATTGACTAGAGTCTCACCTGGCCGGCTGGCCCTCATTGCCACTGTGTATTTATACCCTCAGTTAGCTTCTGTTCTTTGTCTTGTGTTAATGTTGCTTTCTGAATGTTATCTTAGTTTGTTACTGGATTATCGCTGTTTGTTTCTTGGTTTCTATTAAATACTACTAATCTTCAAGCCTGATAATTCTGGATTAACAAGCGAGCAGGTGTGACATATGAGCAAGCGGATGTTTTCTTATGCACACACTATACGTTTCTCGTGCACAAAATGTTCTTGTAATGTTCTAGAACTTATGGACGGCCAGGTGTTCATTTTTTTTCCACAAATTGTCACTTTAGAGGCTTCGTATAATATGGACACTATGTCCTTCTTAAGGCTGGCCCACACTAAAAGATTTTAAAATTTTATCAGATTTTCAAAATGTGAGAGACCACAAACATGACGATAAAAAAAAAACAGATTTAACAGTTTTGTTCCTATGTGTGGAGAAGATTGAATCGAAAATTATGTTGGCATAAGTGGAGTCGCATTGGCATAGTTAAACAAACTTACCAAGTACAATTCCTTGTTGATCCTGGAACAACATTCCAATCAACCAATCAGATTTGAGGGACAAGTCTACAGTTTATGTCAAGTTTAGGCTTACATCCAAGGTTAGGTGCTTCTACATCAGTGTTATTTACCTATCATTAATTGATTTCAGAGATAACTTATGGGTGGGTTTATGGGAAGGACTAGGTTGAGGACAAAATTTTCGGACAGAAATATTGTTCCAGGAGCTTGTATTACTTGGCAAAATCCTGGTGACCTACTTATCTGACCATCATCAAGTTCAGTAGGAGTTGGCTACTCTCTAACACTTGTGGTGTACCCCAGGGATCCATTTTGGCACCACTACTATTCACACTGTATACGCTACCCCTGGGATCTATTATGAGTTAATTTGGAGTGTCGTATCACTATTATGTTTGAATCATCGTGCAAGATCTGCAGCAGATAAGTTTAATGTATTCTAGTTAAAGGCCCAAGTGTCTTCTCTCTATGTGTACTGACAGAGAAGCAGGCGATCTTGTAACTGAGCTTATGTAGTGCATCAGAGCAATTGAGTTTAAATTCCATTTAAGGTATTACGATCAGACACAGGAGTATTCAAACATCAGATCAGTGCATAGTGTGTTTAAGAGTGTTTGATGAACTGTATTAATGGATGTTTTAAAATGAAATTCAAATTGAGTTGAGAAAATGCAATGACAGTTACTCCTTAAAATATTTTTTAATGGATTATAAACCAAAAGCAAATTTAGTTTGTCCACAAGACACTAGTCTGTGAGCCATCTGGGAACGAAGGCGTCCAACATAATGAACTAATCAGGTCTCAGTAATGTCTGCCAGTTCCTTGAATCTCACCATGCCTGAGTGCTCTCTCCAATGCATTTGATGCAATTTGAATTCTACATTGAAGTATTTATTTTTAATGAATTGAATCAGAACTTGGTGAGTGTCCCCCAAATGCCCACTTCATTTAGTCTCAAAATGATGAGAAAAGTACTGTAATTTTCAAAACACTCAACCTGAATTCTCACAGATTCTTATGGCTGTAGTAAAACACATTATGGATTCCAGCGATTTGCAAACAAAGGGCATCTAGTTCTTCAAATGGACACCAACAACTCCAACACCAACAACAGAAAATGACCATATTAGTTTCAAAGCTTTTTCAATACAATAAGCCACTCTGTGGGAACTTCTTTTGAAATGGTGCTTTAAACACACAGATTCACTGTATATTGAGGGTATGCTCGTGACGTCAGAGATAGATCTGTAGATAACACCTGTAGTGGATAAATCTCACAATTTTCATAAAACTGATAATATAATATAATAATATAGGCTACATAAAATCCAATGCTGGATTTTTCAGAATGTCTTCCTCGTGGCTTATTTTCTTATATGGAATAAGGATTCACATTTTTTTCCTCCAAGTCTGATAAGATCTGTAGAATTATTTTTGATGAAAATATATGTTCATTGGACACTAAAATGTTTGTTTTTCCTCCAAACTAAATTATATTTTACAGTCTCTCTAAACTTCAACTTCGGTAAACTATTACATTTCAAATTGAGGAGGCTGCTGATTTCCATAATAAAAATGCCTGCCCATTTTCAACACACACTAAAATGAGCTTTATTTTGCCCAGTAGCCTTTTTTTTCTTTTTTTTCTCAGTAATATTTTTTTTATATCAACCATTAATCTGAAGTTTTTGTCCACGTGGAATGTTAGTTTGCAGAAGGGGTTCTTTTACTAGCCTGTTTTTATGGTTAGGTCATAAAAGTGATTAAACTAGAGATTTTCTGTACAGTTTCACAGCTGGGTCTGGGCAAAGCTTCAAATGTGTGTTGTTTTACTTGGCTGTACAATCAAACTGTGTTTGCTTTGTGCATATATGTTTGAAAACTGATGTTACATATATTTTTGTTTCATGTACTTAGTGGCTTTTGAGGTAGAGCTTCTTAAGTATTGCATGCATTAATGCCCTCAGGAGTTGGGTTCCCAAAATGTTTTTCATCATAATAACTCAAAGTGCTTATGAAAACCTTGTTTGTTGTTATATAAGCACCTTTGGAAATGATATCCACAAAGGATAATAATATTTCTTTGATTTATTTGAATGAATGCGCAGTCAGTCTAGGGTCAATTCAAAGTATTTCTGAATTTAAATTGCTTTGCAATGATTGCAAAATTACAGCAACTGATACGAAAGTCCTTATTTCCCTCTGTCCACAAAAATGAGAGATTCATGCGAGTGAATTGTTTCTTTTCTTTCCCCCCCCCCTAAATAATTGGTGTGGAATTCCTTTTTCTCCACTGCAGCTAACCAGGGTGTTGGATGGGAAAACTTCCTGATGTTTGTGGGTTTGATTCAGGGTGAGTGATAGGCATGTCCCATGCCCAAACATGGCTTCTGCCAAGACCCTCATGAAATTCAGATAAGTAAATATGTCATATTACATTAAACTATTAATTTATCAGTTATAGAACAAAATACAAAAAAAAGAAGAAAAACTACACCTTTGTATAACATACTGAATAAATTATATTCAGAATACTTGTCATTTTGTTGTTGTGCTTCTGTGTCTTGTATTCCCTTTCAGTTTAGTCCTTGATTACTCCCTAGTTAGTTGCCATGGTTACTGAATAGTTTCACGTCTAGTTTCCTTTGTTTGCCCTGTTTTTCAGTTGCCAGCATATTATAAAGAAAACGTATCTGAGTTTCTGTTTACTAAAACATCCCAAAAAAGTGCCTCATAGTGCCACATTATAACTAATACGATTAGGCGAATGTCACTGCAGTGCACACAGATGATTATTGCAGTATTCAGAATGCACCTGTTATAAATGCCACAATTTACTATAGCTATTGTAGTTTATTAAACTTGAGGCACCCCAGAAACCACATGTTTGGTTTTCAAAAGAGGCCAAACTTAATGTCTTCCAGCTCAGAAGGTAAAATAATAAATAATGGACTAGGTAGGCTACATCAACATGAGCGAATTCCTCAACGGTGAGAAAGATTAGCTGCTAAAATTCCTGAAGTGGACAGAGAAAATGTGCAAATAACGTCCTATTGTACCATAGGCTATCTATACTCAAAATAAGGGAATATAAAGGGACCTATACGAAGTGCGCTACTTTTAATATCATGCTGACATGAGCTGTCATGTTTCAGAGCATCAGTCGCTCCTCTGAAACTATAGGCTACACGTGTGTGTGTGTGTGTGTGTGTGTGTGTGTGTGTTTGAGCGCGCGTGCGCTCACCGGTGGGTGGTGTCAGCACGCGCTATAAATCTAGTAGGTAGGCAAGATTTTTTTTTTTAAATCGCATTTTCCTTAACACCAGAGATTTTTCAGAGATGATGAAGATGATGCTCAGAATTGCTCTCTGCACTGAAATGGACTTGTTTTCATTTACAAACTCGGATAAGCGCGCCTGACAACTTTTTAACTAGGACGCTGGTAAAATGGCAAAACTGTTTGCTGATGCTCTTTTGTTAATTTTGAGTTTGTTAAACATTTTCACCGTGGGTAAGTGCTATTCTGAACCGCTGTTCTCTGTCTGAGTTTTACATGAATAGCCTATGCCTAAATTTATAGCCTAAGGGACATTCATTTTTGTAAAATTGTTCACGGGTTTTAGTTTTAACCTAGGCCTACATATTTTTGTCCTCATCACTGGCTGTTATGTGGTGAATTAGTGGGTGAATCTCAGAAAATCTGCAAAGAACATGTCAATATCACAAGAATTGAGGTGAATTAAACCAAAGTAACCAAATTAAAGTTGATTTCAGGATGATTATGCCTTTTTGCATTGTGATATTATTTTGTTGTAAATTATCCACGCTTTCTTTAAAATTAATAAAAACGGTTCCTCAATAATGTAATGCAATAACAATAGGCCTAGCCTACTAATATGGAAAACAATGGTTACATTTTACAACAAGGTTACATTTATTAACATGAGTTTAGTATATTAGTTAAAGGAAACAATAATAAACATGCTGCTAAGCATTTATTAATCGTAGTTAATGTTAATTTCAACATTTACTAATATATTATTAAAATCAAAAGTTGTACTGTTAATGGACATGTACAATGAACAACTGTATTTTTATTAACGAACATAATAATACTGTAACAAATGTATTGCTCATTGTTAGTTATTGTATTAACCAATGTTAATTTTTGCACCATGGTAGTATTTGTTGTTATGCTTTAAATGTATGGTTATTTAAATAACAATTTTAGGTTACACTTTATTTTAGGGTGACATGGTTACATTGAACTAACTCAAAAAAGTAAGTAGGCCTAATATTAATTAACTTCGTGTTACTATATAGTTATGGTTTGGTTTGGAGTTAGTTACTTGCATAATTTACTGTTATTACTAAGTAAATGTATAGCGTGCAACTACTTCACCTTAAATTAAAGTGTTTATTGTATACAGTACGTTATAATCTAATGAGAAACGCTTATTGAGAATAATGGGAATTACAAAAAAGTCACAAAATGAATCATAGTCCCAAATTAGGCTAAATGTGTTATAATAATGTGTTATAATATATATATATATATATATATATATATATATATATATATACACTACCGTTCAAAGTTTGGGGTCAGTGAGAATTTTATTTTTATTTTTTGGAGGAAAGAAATCAATACTTTTATTTATCAAGGACAGTAAAGACATTTATAATGTTACAAAAGATTCTATTTCAAACAAATGCTGTTCTTTTGAACTTCCTATTCATCAAAGAATCCAAAAAAAAAAAAAAACTGTACAATTGACGGACCAACAACTGTTTCAACATTGATAATAATAATAAATGTTTCTTGAGCATCAAATCCTCATATTATACTGATTTGTGAAGGATCATTTGACACTGAAGACACTGACACTGGTGATGCTGAAAATTCAGCTTTGATCACAGGAATAAATTACACTTTACTATATATTCACACAGAAAACAGCTGATTTACACTGGAATAATATTTAATACTATAACTGATTTTTGTTGTATTTTTAATCAAATAAGCGCAGCCATGGTTAGCAGAAGAGAATTCTTTTAAAAGTATTTAAAATCGTACCGACCCCAAACTTTTGAACGGTAGTGTATATATATGTGTGTGTGTGTGTGTGTGTGTGTGTGTGTGTGTGTGTGTGTGTGTGCGTGCGTGCCATTCTTGCTCTGTAATAATAATAATGATGCAATATTGTTCAAATTAAAGGTTTATCATTGTCCCGCACAGGAGACCTGCACTCATTTCAAGACTTGTCTGATGATCCGAACAATATATTACATCAGCAGAGAGAAGCAGAGCTCATTTCAGCTTCACACACACGCACAAGATCCAAGCGCTGCACTTGCTACTCCTTTAAGGACAGGGAATGTGTTTATTACTGTCACTTGGGCATCATCTGGATCAACACCCCACAGTGAGTACATTTACAGTATCATCAATGAAAGCACTGACATAATACAGATGATCTTTTGCCACTGATGACTGAAATGTTTACATAAGTGCCACAAAAAGTGTATTTCACCAAATCTTATACAGTTTATTAATCAATATTTTGATAATCAATTGCTCAATTATTTTTTTACTTTAGCTCATTAGTCTCTTTCAAACAAACCAATGAATGCTGTACACTGTATGCAAACATGTGTTAGCAACATATTAGGTTACAATATACACACAAAAAATACAAATTCTAAACATTCTGCAGACACACACATTCACTCCTCTGAATGTAGTATTATTGGGTAGGTCTCAACAAAATCAACCCCTCGGAATAATACACTGTAACGCCTGAGATTAAGTCAAGGATTCTCAGTCATGCTGAGGAATCCATTTTGCAAGTCTTTTGTTCTGGGCTGTCGCTTGATGAATGATCAACCCAGTGACCTTTATGTTCAGGAGCACCAGACTACTTAAAAGTAATAACTGGATATGGTTGTTCTTTCCTTTTTCTCGTTCATTCTATTGGACCAATAGAGTAAAAGAACAATGAATATTCAGTAATTCAGCTTGGATTATTAAGGGGTTTGAGGATAAAAGCATGTATACAGTACAACCCCTGAAATTATTTCATTAAGCTGCTAAAATGTACTATTAAAAGTCCTATTTTTTAATAATTATATTAACTATTATGATTTTATATTATGTACAATTCATCCATGACTTCAATTAGTATTTTAGTATTTTGATAAATATTTAGTTGATCCTGTCTGACAAGACTGGAGGAGTGTCATTGACTTAATAATGTTTACACTTTGAAATATACATAGAGGCCTAAACTAAATTTCTAGTTTTCTGCAATACTTAGCGCATGCACATTTTGATGGGACTGTGTTTCCATGGTGACGGCTTCTGTCCATGGTGCTGATGTACATGGTGCTCGAAAATTTAAGTTTGAATAACATTTCTTTTTGACGGCCAGAACAAACCAGTATATTTAATTCAAAATAAACCCTGTTTCTGTGCCCACTTGGCTCTATAGTGGCCCGAATACCAAAATTAGCTAAAGGATTTAAAAAACGAATCATACACAATACTTAATACTCTCTATTTAATTTCATAGACGGCAAACACATGATTAAACCATATCATATATGGATATAAATTTCATGCATTCAGTGGTGTGCTAGTACACATATGACAGCTTGCAGTCAAGAATGAGTTATCGCTACAGTTTTTAGCCAAATACAAGAGGGATCGCCACAGGACTTTTAGTAGAGTGATTCAGACTTATGTTGAACTATTCGAGACCCATCACTCACCATGAAAATTGACAGGCAGTCCGTCAGGAATCTGCTCGGACCCCTGGCTCCAGACTCAAACCAAATGGTCAACATGAGAACAAACACTTCTGATGTAAGATGAGAAGCATGCGTTCAGAAAGAGAGTGGCTGGAGATCAGAGAGAAGCTCATATAAAGTGCATGGAAGCTTTCCCAGATGAGGCGGCAGAACGGTTTTTGGCCGTTGTTCCAACTCATCGTCTCCGTCACTAGAGGCACTAGAGGTCTCTTAAGGTTTATCTCCAACAACGTGAGTCCAGCTTTGTTTTGAGTGCAACAGGTTTCTTTCCTTTTAGTTTCTTTTAGTGCTTGTACAAAAACATACAAAGTATCGGAAGGTATTTTTCTACTGTATGACTTTCTTGCTTCAGTGAACATTAAAGATGAAGATCGTTTTGTGGTTATTGTTTTTTTCATACAATGGAAGTCAGTCAAAACTTGTTGGTTACCAAAATACTTCAAAATGTCATCTATTGTGCTCTGTAGAAAGAGAGTCATACAGGTTTGAAAGGGCATGAGGGTGAGTAAGTGATGACAGGACTGGATTTTGGTGACCTGTCCCTTTAAAATACTGTAAAATACCATGCAAACACTGCAGATCACTGATTGGTCAGAGAGAATCGTCACTACCAGCGTCATTGGATTTGAGACACGAGACACCAAACCCACTAGATTTAAAGTCCCCCTTTAGTCAACAATTGCATCCCTTATAACTCATATTTGATCACCCAAATTACATATTTCCTTGAAAACCGACTCTTCATGCCTTAAAATTGTTTGAATGTAACTCTACACCCTTGCCTCATTTAGTATACGCGGTTCTATGAATATGCAAATGAGCCCCGCCTCCACTCACTCACACCAGCTCAGAGATCCACTCGTTGACGATCACACGTTGACGTGATTGGTTACAAAGGTAGTTTGTGACGTCAGAAACACCAGCGATTTCAAACCGTGTTTTTGAGACTGTCTTTGGTCCACTGCAGTTTTAAAGGAGTAGTTCACTTTAAAAAAAAACTTTTGCTGATAATTTACTCACCCCCATGTCATCCAAGATGTCCATGTCTTTCGTTCTTCAGTCGAAAAGAAATGAATGTTTTTGATGAAAACATTCCAGGATTTTTCTCCATATAATGGACTTCAATGGTAGCCAAACGGTTCAAGGTCTAAATGACCGTTTCAGTTCAGCTTCAAAGGGCTTTAAACGATACCTGACGATGAATAAGGGTCTTATCTAGTGAATCGATCTGTCATTTAAAAAAAAAAAAAAAAGTTAAAGTTTTATAGGCACAAATGCTCGCCTTGCGAACTCTCCTGTTCGAACTCGTTCATCAAAATGAACGAATCTTTTTTTGAGTCATTGACTCGTTCATCAAAATGAACGAATCTTTTTTCGAGTCATTGACTCGTTCATCAAAATGAACTAATCTTTTTTCGAGTCATTGACTCGTTCATCAAAATGAATGAATCTTTTTACGAGTCATTGACTCATTCATCAAAATGAACGAATCTTTTTACGAGTCATTGACTCGTTCATCAAAATGAACAAATCTTTTTTCGAGTCATTGACTCGAAAAAAGATTAGTTCATTTTGATTAACGAGTTCGAACAGGAGAGTTCGCAAGGCGAGCATTTGTGCCTATAAAACTTTAACTTTTTTTATTTATTTTTGAAATGACAGATCGATTCACTAGATAAGACCCTTATTCATCGTCTGGTATCGTTTAAAGCCCTTTGAAGCTGAACTGAAACGATCATTTATACCTTGAACCGTTTGGCTACCATTGAAGTCCATTATATGGAGAAAAATCCTGGAATGTTTTCATCAAAAACATTCATTTCTTTTTGACTGAAGAAAGAAAGACATGGACATCTTGGATGACATGGGGGTGAGAAAATTATCAGGAAAAGTTTTTTAAAAAGTGAACTACTCCTTTAAGGAGAAAATTCTCAGCAATGGTGTTGACATGAATTTGCACATAGTTTGTCTTAAATCATATTAAAAACACCACATAGACATAAACAACATTAAAAACTGGATTTTCACCAGAGGGGGATCACAGGAATAAATAACATTTTAAAATATATTAAAAACTTATTTTAAATATATAAATCAAATATTTCACAGTATTACTGTTTTTACTGTATTTTTTGATAAAATAAAGGGTGAAAATAAGAGACTGGAACTTTTGAATGCTATATTCTATATTGAAACTTGTTCTCCATGTAAATATTAGCACAATTACAGATGCTATATCTGACTGGACAGTGTCCATCTGTGTGTTATACCAGGGTGGATGAACTCAGTCCAGTTTGTGCCATGTGTGGTGGGATTTATATTTTAATAATCTGTTTGGCGTGATTTTTTATGTTCTGGCTCGACTTTTCTGGCTTTGTTCTCTGTTATACACTATCAAAACTACATTTCAACTCGATTTACCAGGCCGCCTGTTGTCTCAAAAGCAATGCCGTACCTCTTCAACTTCAGTCCAACTGAGTGAGACTATTCTGAATATTTGTTGTCACTGTGTCACTCATTTTTTATTGAACAAAGCAAAACAAACAAACAAAAAAAAAATACTGAAGGGAAATTAAAGCACATTTCATGTGCAACATACTGAACAGAAAGGTCATGTACACACTGGACAGCATTAGGAACAACAACTACATTTAAATGTGCTAAAGAATCCCCTAATTCATTCCAGAATTATTATTGTTGTTGGCATAGGCAACGTTTATTTCGATAGGCCAATAGACATTCTGCTGACTATAAGTAACTTTGCAAGTACATAACTATGAGTCATTAAAGCATTAGTAGACTGTCTGTTTAATATCGGCTAACACTTTATTTTGATGGTTCCCCAACAGACATTCTACTGACTATAAGTTACTTTACAATTACATGTCAACTAACATGAACCCATAACACCTAACCCTGACCTAACTGGCTACTACAGTCTACTAATACTGTAATGAGAGTTAGTTGACATGTTGCAAAGTTACTAATATAGAATGTCTAAAGTGGACCATCGAAATAAAGAGTAACCCAGCGTTTGACATCTAGTGGCAATAGACAAGAAATATGTATAGCGACAGTTTAAACCATTATTTTATTGGCTATTAGCTATATTTGACCAATTATTCATTATTCTTTTTTTTTTTTTGTCATTTCAGAACCAAATCACTGTTAAAAAAAAAGAAAAAAAGAAAAAGATATGATCAATAAGTCATGAAAACGTGTTTTTTTACATTACTTTAACTTTAACAACTTTTTAATGTTATATGAGATTCAACTCACCGTTTTTTTGTCAGTTTAATATAATTTAAGTTGAAATGACTTGTACAGCCAATTTGATTATACTTAAAAATCGAACCAAGTTGAAATAGGTGGAAATTATTAATAGTGTGCAAAGAAACACTAACTTTTGTCAATGTGTGCACTGTAAAAAATAATCCTGTAAAAAAACGGATTTCCAGCATCATACCGTAACAATATGGTGTGTTACTGTTTATTCATTTTTTTTATTCATTTAGCTGACGCTTTTATCCAAAGCGACTTACAATTGCTATATATATATAAATATATATGTCAGAGGTCGCATGCCTCTGGAGCAACTAGGGGTTAAGTGTCTTGCTCAGGGACACATTGGTGTCTCACAGTGTGGATTCGAACCCGGGTCTCTCACACCAAAGGCATGTGTCTTATCCACTGCGCCATCACCACAGCATATAGCTGTTAAATTGAAATTTTATACTGTAGCTGACAATAGGTATTTAGCTGTTAATTTCAAAAACAGTAACACACCGTATTTTTACGGTATGATGCTGGCAACCACAGCTGCCAGTAGTTTACCGTTTTTTTACAGGATTATTTTTTACAGTGTAATTGTTTTATGAAAACATTTGATCATAGGAAATGAAATGATATAGTAAAAACAAGAGTTTGTGTCTGTTCTGTTCTGGTGTCTGCAGGCGCACAGTTCCCTATGGCATGTCAAGTTACCGCAGCCCACAGCGACTGAGACGCTCCAGCGGGACAGTAGCGGTGGCGCTTCATCGCTGCACATGTGCTGACCACAACGATGCCCAGTGCTACAACTTCTGTGATGCAAGGTACACACAACTAATAATAACAGTGCTATTGTCAAATATTCAAATAGCTGTTTTATACTGTATTACATTTTAAAACGTAATTTATTTTTGTGATGCAAAGCTAAATTTTCAGCATCATTACTCCAGTCTTCAGTGTCACATGATCCTTCAGAAATCATTCTGATATTATGATTTGCTGCTCAAAAAACATGTATTATTATTATTATTATCAATCTTGTGCTGTTTAAACCTTTTGTGGGAAAACGTGATACACTAATATTAACTAATAAGTTTGGGGTATGTTAGATTAACATAATAATAATAATACTTTTATTCAGCAAAGGACACATTCAATTGATTAAAAAAGTGACAGTAACATTCATTAAAAAAAAGTCATTCTAAACTTCTGAAGTCAGACAGATAAATACAATGGCAATGACCCCTCACATTTACACATCAACGATGCTTTACATAGTCTCTTTTTTTTTTTACTCAGAAAAACAATAAATTGATCAATTCTCAGATTCTAAAGAAAATAATAGCTGATTCTGAATTTTCAGATTCCATTATTATTCAGTGTGTGATACTGTATGGTTCTGTTTTGAATTATCAAGAACACAGAATGTACCAGACAGAAGATTGCGAGGACGTACACCTGGGTAAAAGCGCTGGCTTCTCGTCCCATCACGAGCCTCTGAGATAGGACTAAGGATCAGCATCAAACCGGGCACCTAACTTGGTACAGGTTTTGGATTTTTACAGATGTGGAGCAAAACATACCCTGCATTCCTCTACGTGTTATAGTTCCTGGAACACCCTTTCCTCATCTGGTCCACGGTAACACGTGAATTCTTTTAGAAAACTCTTTGCAGATTTCGGAAGGATGTCTGTGTGGCACCCACATGTTTGCTCAAATCATGTCCACTTGTTTCAGTGTTTCACACTGACTTTACATCTACATTTAATGCAAATACTCAGTGGACATCCTTTGGGAATTTGGGAGCCTTGCAGTATTGGAAGTAAACCTGCCACTCAACATTATCTCCACTTTGTGGGCATATTTTCAGAGAGCACACAGAGGGATTACTGTGTGAAGATGGAGATGAAGTGGGTCTCGAATTTGTACGTGTACTGAGGCTAGCGGAAAATGAAACACTTAACATAGTTATTGTGGATGAACTCAACTCTAAGTCTCCTGAGAGAAAGATTAACTGCCACAATTTATAACCTCTAGATAATATCCTATACATTTTTGCTCATTTTATCCCGTCTCCACAACAACTTATGACATTTCATATTCCACAGATGTCCTTAAGATCAAATATTGAAAGCTAATATTATATACTAAATGGTCTAATAATCAAATACTATACTAAGCTATGACCTGAGAGTTTAATTTATTTATGTTTAGGCACATAAACGCTTTATTCACCAAATCATTTAACCCTCTGCTATTGTTCATTAAGGAGTCACACTTGTGTTGTGATGTGACCGAACATCTGAAATGTGACATAATTGTGTTTAATAATATTTTTCCTTTTGTATTTTGAGAGGATGTTATGTTACTAATTAATATTTATGCAATAATTATGATAATCCCCCCCCCCCCCCCCCCCCTTGAAAATAATAAAGAAAACCCCCTAATTGTTTACAATTATATCTCAATTAAAGCTGTATTTCATGTTTAAATCCACTTTTGAAGGCAGATTATCTGGTGGGAGTAAAAAACAACATCTTTAATGCCAAGGTGTAAACCCTAGATTATTATATAGCTCTATATAAAGAGGTCTGTACATTCTATAGTTGTTTTTAGAAATTAAAACTTGCTTTTAATAGGTTGTGGATTTGAACATGTATTCAGACATTCTCAAAGACTACTTTTTGTCAAGATTTTAATATTTTTAGTTTGAAATGTCAGTTTTTCCACTAATTTTACTACAGTCTCTTTTGCACTCTTGATATTTTTGAGTGTCACCCCATACGTTTTTTTCTGCATTGTGGCTGATTTATAGATTGTAACCCCAAAAAACCGTTATCTTTGTTTCATATTTTTCTTTCATTTCCTATGTTGGTCAACACAAGTGTAACTATTTTTTTTTTTTTTGTGACTAGCTTTTTTGAATCAAGTCCACAATTCTTTTTTTTCTTTTTTTCTTTTTTGTGGTCACATAGCAACTGCCGCAAGAGTCACTGAGTTTCAACCCATTCCAATAACGATTTTTAAAAATTCAAAACATTTTATTTTTCAACAACAGAGGGTTAAGGATACTTGCATTCAACACCTGCAATGGCTTATTAGCAATAATAATTTGTATATAGTTTCACTACTACTTCATTTGCATTGGTAATGTTTGTATTTGTTAAAGCTTTTAATTATTAAATTGTCATTTTAGACCGATATTAATGACAAGCTTGATTTATTATGAATTAGGGGTGTAACAATATATCGTGGAACAATATATCGCAATACAAAAATGCAGCAATATGTATCGTGGATCGTTTACCCAAAATAAAAATTACTGTGTGAGAAAAAATTCAAGTTTACAGAGTTTTAGTGTCAGTACTACATTAAACTACTATATATAATGTTGAATATAATGTATAATAATGCAACGGGGGAATATTTGTGTAAAAAGTGGCCTACATTATTTTGAATATATCTAGTCTATAATTATGTATTTTCAGCTTCAGAATCACAAATATTTTTATTCTGGTGACACTATTGTCCTGTGCATTGGGTTATCAGCACCAAGTCCAAGCCTATTTATTTACACACACAATGTAATACCAAATTAGAATTTTAATCAACAGTAATTTTTTGTTAACCTTTTATCTTATGTCTTGGAGTATCGCAATAATATCGTATCGTGATATGTACCGAATCGTGACATGAGGGTGTCGTAACACCCCTATGAATCACTGAACTTTTACACTTGCCTTTAAACAGTTCTGTATCATCCAAAGATCGTCCTTTACCGGTTTCACTTTCAAACTAACTGTTCCTGTAACAGTATTGTTAAATTGACAACTCATTGGAAAAGCAGTTGTAAAACGATGAGTAAAGCATTTTTTTTTTTTTTTTACCATGTGCTTGAAACATTATTTTAAATAAACCTTTGCTTCTTTTAGCTACTTTGGTACAAAACCTGTTGTAACAAAAATACATCAATAATTTTACAGTACATTATATCTATTAACTATGGAAGCTTCTTTCTGCCACGGAATAAAAAATAAAAAAGGTTGTGACCTTTTATCTCACAATTCTGACTTGTGAGATATTAACTTGCAATTGTGAGGAAAAAAAAAATCTGAATTATAAAAAGACACAAATTAAGTTAAATTAAGTCACAAATTAAGTTTTTTAATTGTGAATTTATACCCCACAATTCTGACTTTTTATTCTCGCAATTCCAAGTTTATATTTCACAATTGTGAAAAAAAGTCCAAACTTCAGATATAAACATAAAACATTAAAAAGTCTAAATACCTTTTTTATTGCGTAGCAGAAACAAGCTTCCTTAATAAATTGTATTAAATTGTGTTTGCTGAAACATGAATGTAAATGAAAATATTATGTGGATATATAAATGTTCTAAAATACAAGCAAGATACAGAATTTTCACATGATGCCATTTTTTTTAATTTAACAGGTTGTGTATAGTATTAGATCATTCATTCTATAAAATGTATGCCATTTTTTTTATTTAAAATTGTATTTATTTGCAGTCGGTTTAAGCACTGGCTTGTTCATCAGATTTCTTTCTAAATATTAACTGGTAATTTCACCTGCCCCATTTCAATGTTTTTTTCTGTGCCAGTTTGTAAAGACTTATGTACATAGTTTAGACAGTTGGTCTTCCTGATATAAAACTCTCTCAGTATGTCCAGCATGTCCCTCTGCTCGTCTTGAAACTGGGGTTTTGGTTTAAGCGGTGGAAATTGTGTGCTTTGCATTATTCATACAGTTCTTCAACATCTTATCAGAGACCCACAGTGTGTCAGTTATGGAGTGTTTTTCACATCAGGCGTTTTCACAACATGCTATACCAAAACCCAAATGTTTCAACAACTGTAATTGTTAGAGATGTTGGATGAAATATACTTTTGCCTGAGAAATTGTAATTGTAGCAAAGAATGTGCTGGTGGTATTCTGTATTTCAACGACATTCCGTTCATGAACAAAAACATCTGATTTTGTAAGATGTGACAACATTTAATCTTTGTCTTTGAATATTACATTTTTTGAGGCCAGCTACGGCTTTAATAAGTTAAAGGGATATTCTGGATTAAATAAAAAATCTGACCGCCTCTAGGGCTGTATATAAAATATCTGAGTTACTTTTTCAAACAAGTAACGCAAGTTCCTGTGTTTTCCCATTGACTGACAGCTATCAGCTATGTCCCTATGTTGATTTCTTTGATGAAAAATGAAGTTTAAAAGAAAAACATTTTGAATCCTTGCTGAATAAAAATGAGAATTTCTTTTTTTTTTTAAAGAAGAAAAAATCCAGACCTTTAAAGGATGTGTTTAAATATTTCCTATACCTAGAAGCCTCTAGAAGAAAGCCAGTGCTATTATTTTGTAATATGTCTTGCAACTGTATATGTTTTGAATATCAGTAAATCTGGTCTATAACAATAACACACCTGTTATATGGTTTAGTTTCTGAAAAACTTAATCAAAAGTGGATCCAGTTATAATATCATAACTGAGAAAACATTTCAAACCTGCAGTCTTTTGCATACTCATCAACTAACATAGTTAACGACTGGTATGGTTTCACTTATAGGGACTTGACTATAATGTATTGATCATTTCAACAGAGCCCCATCACAGTCCTTTCCCAGGTGCCTGTACTTAATACAGTCCCAGCATGCCTCTTGTTTTCATCCATGCTCCGGTGCACAAGTGGAGCGTTTTAAAAAACAAGGGCATGGTAATTGCTTTTAGGCATAAAGGGAATTTTTGATCCTCTTGTGGCAATCTTTCACAGACAATTAAGCATGTTGTCTTGATGATCGACAGCCTCTGCGGCAGGAGATGTCAAACTCATTCTAGAAGCAGCTGACAGGAGCAGTTTTATAACAAGTCTCTGGTCCTCAGATGCATGATGCTAGCTTTTGAATGATAGATAACCTTTGTTTAATGGCCACCTTTCTTAGACAACTAAATACAATATATGATGGTGAGGTGTATTAGAAGGCGAGATTATAGATCCATGATCTGTGTACACTGCTGTGTTAATGGTGTAAACAGTAAGTGTTTACGGCGAGAGTGCTGTTGACTGAGAAAGTCTAGTGTGATGTGACAGTGATGAATTATTGCTCCCCCTGATCATTGAACTTCAATGTGATGTATTTCTGTGAAATATGGTATTTATCCATACACACTATGGAGCCAAGTGATCGGAGCAAGATTAGTTTTTGAAAGATTATGAAAACAACTTTTCTTTGTAATGCTGTGTGCTGATGAATTGTTCAAAATGATTGTTTTAAGCAGGGTTGTGCGCCATTCAGAATTGATTTGAGAATTTCTCAAAATGAATTGAGAAAGCAAACAAGATAGAAAACGACACTTCAAATATGAATTTTAAAAATGATATGAAAGAAGCTACATTTTAATTAGAAAAGCAAAGTTTGTCAGGGGTAAGACAGACTTTGAACATCGGCTTGAACATAAAGTTATTGACAGATAAATATATTTTGGGTTTTTGTGCTCTGTATGATTTTTTTGTGTGTTTTTGAAAATGTTTTTGTTTTTTGAAAGTCTCTTATTCTCACCAAGGCTGCATTTATTTAATAAAAAAATACAGTAATATTGTACAATTTTATTAGAAAATTTCTATTTAAATATATTTTAAGATGTACCGTAATTTATTCCTGTGATGGCAAAGCTAATTCTTCAGCGTGATTACTCCAGTCTTCAGTGTCACATGCGGTGTTGGGGGGGAACACATTACGAGTAATTCAAGTTATGTAATCAGATTACTTTTTTCAAGTAGCTAGTAAAGTACTTTAGTATTCGTCAAAATGAATAAAAACAGTGAAATGCAAACTCAGAATATTACACAAACCTTCAATAATTAAATGTTACAGAACACAAATATCCTTTATGTATTTAATCTCACTTTATTAACCAAGGTCTTTGCTGCTGACCTTTGATGATCCAATCCAATTTTTTTTAATGCCGAAGAGTGTTATTCTTCTGCAATCCAGAATGGCAGCACATCTGAATGGTTTGTTTGAGCTGCGTCCTCTATACTGTACAGGCGGGAAATTGCATTTATTTTTGCATTTGCACTTTTGGTGTGAAAAGGCCTTTACCTTTTCTTAAAACAGAATGTCTCAGGTTACTACTGTAACCATAGTTCCCTGAGAAAGGGAACGAGACGATGCGTCACTTGACGCTTTGGGAACGCCCCCAGCGTGCATGCGTCTGAGCATCAATGTCAACTAGTCCAATGGAAAGAATGAGCGTCACGGGCGGGTGACGTCATGACCAGGAAGGGATAAAGGCTCACCCGGTGAAACGCGGCATTAGCTTCAAAAAGTCGAAGCAAGCCGATCACAGGGAAGCAGGAAGTATGGCAGGGTGACGCATCGTCTCGTTCCCTTTCTCAGGGAACTATGGTTACAGTAGTAACCTGAGACGTTCCCTTTCGAGGGAACTCGCGATGCGTCACTTGACGCTTTGGGAACGAGAATACCCAAAACGCCAGAATTCCAAGTACCTGAGTGTCAGTCTGTTGGAACTAAGCACTAAGCACCTGAGAACCTGGGGCAGCATCCAGGTCCAAACTGTAAAACCTGACGAATGTGAGCGGTGAGGACCAGCCTGCCGCATCACAAACGTCTTGGAGGGAAACCCCAAATAACAAGGCTTTAGAGGCCGCCATACCCCTCGTTGAGTGAGCTCTGACCACCAAGGGACACGGATGGTCAGAGTACTCGTATGCAAGTGAGATAGCCTCGACTATCCACTTGCTAACCGTCTGTTTAGAAGCAGGAAGACCCTTCTTAGGTGATCCAAAGCAAATAAATAACTGGTCGGACTTCCTCATAGAAGATGTCCGATGAACATAAGTATCCAGTGCTCGCACTGGACACAAGAGGTTCAGCCTTTCCTGGTCCGCAGATGTAAAAGGAGGAGGACAGAAAGCCTGCAGCACGATAGGCCTCGGAATCAAGGTCGGCACCTTAGGGACGTATCCCTGTTTTGGATATAAGAATGCCTTGACCATCCCCGGTGCAAACTCAAGGCAAGTGGGGGAAACCGAAAGGGCCTGAAGGTCTCCAACTCTCTTAAGGGACGAAATAGCTAGCAGAAAGATAGTCTTAAGGGTAAGAAATTTCTCTGAAACCGAATCTAAGGGCTTGAATGGAGCCCTAGACAGGCCTTCTAGTACTATTGCCAAATCCCAAGCTGGCACCCTAGTGCGAGATGCAGGCCTCAGCCTCAATGTGCCACGAAGGAAACGTGTAATCAGGGGGTCTCGACCCAACGATGTACCCCCAACCAGGGCGTGGTAAGCCGCAATGGCCGCCACGTAAACCTTAAGTGTGGAACGACATAAACCTGACGTAAAGCGCTCCTGCAAGAACTCGAGTACTGTGTTGACAGAACAGTTAACCGGATCCCACTGATGTCGGTGACACCATACAGAAAAAACTTTCCATTTCAGCGCATATAGTTTCCTAGTAGCTGGAGCTCTGGAGCTTAGGATGGTCTCAGCAGCCTCAGCTGAGAGACCACTCTCTATGAGTTGGGCCCCCTCAGAGGCCAAACCCACAGGTTCCAAATCTCTGGTCGAGGGTGAAATATTGTGCCCCCGGCCTGAGACAGAAGGTCTCTGCTGATCGGGATCTCCAAGGGAGGACCGTCTAAGAGATGGATCAGGTCCGCAAACCAGATCCGACTCGGCCAGCGTGGTGCTACAAGCAGTAGGCTTATTCCGTACTGGCGGACTCGTTCCAGAACTCCTGGGAGCAGAGCAACAGGGGGAAATGCGTACAGACGTAGCCTCGGCCACGTCTGCACCATAGCATCCAGCCCCAGGGGGGCCGGGTGAGTAAGGGAGAACCAAAGTGGACAGTGCGTCGTGTGCTGAGACGCAAACAGATCCACCTCTGCTTGGCCGTAAAACTCCCAAATTTTCTCCACCGCCTCGGGGTGGAGTCTCCAGTCCCCTGGCCTCAGCTCCTGCCTCGACAGGATGTCTGCCCCCACATTCTGGTCCCCAGGAATATACACTGCCCTCAGGGAGAGTACCTTCCCCAGAGACCACAGGAGGATCTGGTGCGCCAGTTTGCAGAGCGGACGCGACCGCAGACCCCCCTGACGGTTCAGATAAGAGACCACTGATGTGTTGTCCGTTCGTACAAGCACATGATGGCCCCTCAGGTCTGGGAGAAACTGTCTCAACGCATTGAAGACAGCCATCATCTCCAGGCAATTGATGTGCCACGAAAGATGATGACTTTTCCACAGACCCTGAACCGAGCGGCCTTCCATTACCGCTCCCCAGCCGGTGAGGGAAGCATCTGTCGAGATCGTAACACGATGGCAAAGAGCTCCCAATACCGGACCCTGGGTTAAGAACCAATGTTTCCTCCATATAATTAAGGCACGAAGGCACCGCCGCGCAGTCCCAGGGGGCTGGACCCGGCGAGGGATAAACTTTTTAAAAACGTCCGCTTGTTTCTTTGACTCCTGAAATCTCTCGACGACCGCGTGGACTGCGTCGCTGAAGAGACCAGAAGGTTCAAGCGGAGCATCTAATAAAAAAGCTCGATCTTTTTCTTTAATTTCAGACAGATTTAACCATAAATGTCTCTCAGTAGCTACCAAGGCTGCCATAGACCGCCCAATTGCTCTGGCGGTCTCCTTAGTAGCCCTGAGAGAAAGATCGGTAGCCTGACGAAGTTCACGAATATCGTCATGACTGACTCCCTCACTACTATCCAGATCCCCCAGCAGGTCAGCTTGATAAGCCTGGAGCACTGCCATAGTATGCAGACATGCTCCAGCTTGACCTGCTGCCGTATAAGCTTTGCCCACTAACACCGAAGTGGCTTTAAGCGGTCTAGTGGCCAAAGCCGAGGCTTTCAGAGACGATGCGGGACCAGGGGAAAGATAACTGGCTAAATTCTCTTCCGCCTGGGGCATCACCTCATAACCATACTCTTTCAGCCCTCTTATTCTCGAATAAGTGTTAACATGAGGGCTGAAAAGACGTGATGAGTATGGTTTATTCCACGATTTAGAAATTTCATTGTGCAAATCGGGAAAAAATGGAAGCCCTCGTGATGGAGATAATGTGGTGGAAGATAAAAAGCGCTCATCTAATTTGCTTTTAGGACGAGCGCCCTCCTTCTCAGATGGCCATTCAATATTTAATTTCTCTACAGCCCGCGACATAACATCCACCAGCTCATCATATGCTGGGGAAATAAATTGTGAATCTCTTTCCCCCATGTGTGTGCTTACACTCTCCACACTCATCGCATCAACCTCCTCGGAGGAAGAGCAATAAAGTAATGGAGGGCTCTCTCCCCGGGCAGAAGAAACCGCAGAGCGTGCTTCCGACACCGGGGAGAGAGCACTGGATCTCTCGGGTAAGGAAGGAGAAAGAGCCCTCGGACCCGTCTCCAACCCCTCCGAAAGATCCTTTTGCGATCCCCAGGAATGCATTCTCCGCGCTGCCTCAGCAGACGCGGGTCCTGATCCCTGTGGATCGCGAGCCTGCCCACTCTCTTTATCAAAGAGTGACAGGCGAGAGCGGAGCATGCGAAGCGGTAACATCTCACAATGCTGGCACTCAGCCCCCTCGAAGGCTGAGACCGCATGCTCCACTCCCAAACAAACGACACAAAGCTCGTGTGTGTCCCCACCCGTTAAATAACGCGGGCAGGGAGAAGCACACTGATTGTACACTTGTTTAGTTTCCATCCTTTTCCGCAACAGACAACAGTAAATAGACAGAGACAAAATGACACAGATCGCTTGCTGAGACACAGAAGCTAATGCCGCGTTTCACCGGGTGAGCCTTTATTCCTTCCTGGTCATGACGTCACCCGCCCGTGACGCTCATTCTTTCCATTGGACTAGTTGACATTGATGCTTAGACGCATGCACGCTGGGGGCGTTCCCAAAGCGTCAAGTGACGCATCGCGAGTTCCCTCGAAAGGGAACTTTAGTTGTTGTTGTTATTAAAAACAAACCAGCAAGCCCCACCCAGGTGAGAAAAAGTAACAGAAAAGTAACTTAACACATTACTTTCCAGTAACACAATTGGTTACTTTTTTAAGAGGTAACACAGTATTGTAACTCATTACTTTTAAAAGTAACTTTCCCGAGTACTGCATGATCCTTCAGAAATGAATATGCTCTTAATACTTACTCGTAATATGCGGATTTTGTGTGCAAGAAACATTCCTTATTATTATCAGTTGAAAACAGTTGTTCTGCTTAATCATTTTGTAGAAACCATGATGCAATTTTTTTTTATGAATAGAAAGTTCAAAAGAACAGCGTTTAATTGAAAAAGTAATTTTTGTAACATTATAAATTTTACTGTCACTTTAGATCAATTGAATGCATCCTTGAGTAAAAGTATTCATTTCTTTCAAATAAAAATCTTGCTGACCCCAAACTTTTAAACGGTAGTAAATAGAGTTGTGAGATATGAGGCCAATTCAATTCAAATTCAAACTCACGAATCGAAAGTGAGCCAGTTGTTCAATTATTAAATTTGCCCAATAACCCTGTATTAAGAACTCAAAAAAAATATCTTTTTTGAATTGTTTTGGTCAGATTGGTCCCCATTTTGGGAAACACTCTGCATGTTAACTCTTGAATAATGTATAATCCGCAGTCAAGTCATGTTTGCTTGTGATGTCTTAATGTGCCAAATGCGTCCATTGACTGATTGCCAAATTAATCTTTTATAGGTCAACTGTGCATTATTCCAAAAAAAACACACAAAAAAATCAAACAATGAATAGTTTGTATACTGTGATATAAAAATTCAAGTTTTACTTTCATGCTCATGAGGCCCGTCGAAAGGTTCTGCTTATCAGTTATTTTTGATTATTAGTTGGCAAGTGTTTGGACGGCTGTCTCCAGGAGAGAGGCTGGCTCCAAACCTGAAGATGTCCATTCCAACCACTAAGGCAGTGAGTCAAACTGCATTATGTTTGGTTTTGGGTTTTGACCACACATACCAGAGTCTGGAGCCATGTCTTAGCATTTGATAACACTTTAGTCGTAATGGAAAAATCTGTCATAGCTCTTCATATGAGCATTTAGAGGTTGATTCAATATTCCTAAGCTATAAATTGTTGAGGACATGCAGGTTGTTTTCCCCCCACATTTTCCCTGACCAGAGCACCAGAACCACAACCTCAAACCTGGACAGGACAGCATAAGAAGTTCATCCCTGCTGGGATCTTTCCCTATTTGGGGTTGAGCTGTCAGGATAAAGACTGCACGCCATATCCTGGCCGTAACGCTACCGTCCCACTCGCAGGCAATTACCCTCCACGCCAACATTCCTCTTACAATCCAACAATGCTTAGAGAAGCTCTGGGCTGAGGACTCTGGACCAGCGCCACAGAACAAGGAGCTGTTTCACCACACTTTGTGTTTGCTTCTCACATCTCCCAAGGAGAGATGAAGGATAAAAACGTACTTGCCCAGGCAGTCGGCATGGTTGGATTCATACAGGTAATCCTTTCTCTATGTGTAAAGGATTCTGCTGATCCATGGATGAAGTACATTTCATCCCCCGAGATTTACTCTGCTTTTGAAGAGATGGCAGATTGGTTTTTATAGATAATTGTCCATTTTGGAGAAGGAGCGTTTTGATGTCAGATTTGATGAACTGAGAGGTCGAATCACACAGCTGCAGAACATTATCATTCTACTGCGGTCAACATGTCCGGTCTTGGTCAACTCACTTAACGATCACTTGCACTTTCACATAAAGTCAGTGCCCACCAAAGTCAAGCGTCGTTTGACCAAAAATTCCAAAACCAAACACAAATAATGGGCCTAGGATGTTGTACAGGGGGTCAGGGCCCTCTAGGGGGCCTCAGTAAACTTCCAAGTGGCTGAAAGAAGGCTTAAAATTATTTAAAGTTAAATTAAACATTTTAATATGTTAAAAGTAAAAAAATATCTAACTTAATTAAACACAGAATATTATTTATATCGAACATTAGACCTACATTAATAACAAACATGAAAACATGTCTCATCGCATCTGCTAGTCGGACAAAAGTGCTAGGCCTAATGGTCGGTACACATTGTACGATCTGGACTGTCCCAGACGAAAGAAGCTTGGTGATTTCTGTGGTTGTGGCTCCTAAACAGTGGTCCTACAGTGAGAGAGGTTCAAAGACGGCCGCTTAGTCTTGCGACCAAAGATAGCCTGCGATGATTTTCTGACAGTGTCAGAAATTTAGCATGATCATCTCACAGTGTGTTTGCTGCTACGACCTACGTCTACTTTCTAGCCAATAAAAATGCAACATGAAATGGTATATTGATTAACGTGACATGACCAAGGGGGTAATCCATCAGCCGGAAGTTGAAGCCTCGCGGGAGCCGCCATTGTAGCAGACCATCACCTGCTGTTAGCATCCCATTGACTCCCATTCATTTTGGCGTCACTTTGACAGCGAATAACTTTACATCTGAGGCGTCCAAAGAATTCATTTGACCATTATTAATTTCTAAAGAAACACGACAATGTATAAAATGTTCCATTACTTTGTATCTTACGTTATAGCCCCGTAGAAGCCGTTTTTTTTTTAAATAGGCTAAAGATTGCGTCATAACCACGGGACTTTCTGTCGCACAATAGAGACATTACCGTATAGACAGGAGGAGAAGCTGCAGGCAATCTTTTACTGTCTATGAGGCAATCGGGGGGACATTGAGGCACAAAGTCAAGGTAGAAGCCCATAAATAGAGAGTCTATAAAAGCAATGGGACAAAATATTTCAACAACGTTTTTGAGGAATTAGGTGATTCAGATTTGTCTTGGCACAGCTAGTATAAGATTTTCAACTGTCAGACTGTCGTCACGCTCAGTTTGAGCCTGCGCAGTCGCTCAGACATCAGACAGGAAGTGCAATAATCGGGCTTCAGTCTTCTCCGTTGAAATCAATGGGGTCGCTCTGTCCATTTCTTTTACTGTCTATGGACATGACGCTAAAACTTAACACTACTTACCTCAAGCTCCATTTGCAAAATTTGCCATGCCAAGTTGGCTTCTTTTCCCTAGTCTATATTCTCCTCTTTTTTCAGTGCACAGAAAAACCACAATTGCCAAAGTGCGATTCATCTTGCTCTATTTGTTTATCACAAGGCAAGCACATGCTGCTAATGGTGTTTTATTCTTCTAACTTGCGTTGTAGCCTACGATACAATAGGTGTCATCATCTACAGTCTACATACATGTTGTACCCAAGTTTATTAGATCAATGTCCTACAGTGATTTGTAATGATTTTAGGATTGCCGAAATCACACAGTCTGGACAGCAACATCTATGGATTTTTAAGGTAATCAGCTAATCTGGCTAGTTCTTTTTATCAAACTATGGTGTTTTATTCAATAAAATCCAAATATTAGTGAGAAGAAGAAAAATAATAATAATGAAAAAGAAAAGAAAAACTTTTTAGATATCAATCTGCATGCTGGACATCGGTTAAGGCCATCTTTAGTAGCTCCTTAGTGAGTAAAACAGCATTTTTGAAGCACATGCAAAAGACCTGAACCGGAAGCGATGCAACCGTTTTACAGGCTATGTAAGTTTGTTGCGCATATAACCCCCCAAACTGCTTTGGAGTAAACAAGGTTGAATCACTGATATGCTAGATCATCTAACTGCTGCCTTTATTCTGCTCGACATGTTTATTTGTGTCAGATATTAAGAAAAAAATACGCTGGTTGAAAAGAAAGTGTTGTCAGATGACGTTCGTTTAGACATATTTTTAAGCTTCATGCTTCTGTGCCATAGACAGTAAGTTCTGTGCACGTGAAGATTTTGTTTCCTTGTGGATAATTTTATTAAAATGATGCTGCCCCCTAGTGTACATTCATGATGTTTACAATAAGGCGCAAATATTTCCAGCATCATAAAACTTCATTCATTTGTCTTCCTCGTCTATGTAGGCCTATTCTTTTATGAGTCAATCAATAACAGGAAATAAGAAAAAGTATATTATGTGGTATCTTAGAGCAGGGGGGATATGTCAGATATCACACATATCTGAGTGATGTTGGGGGGTTCCATAAATATAATGTATAGATGCTCATTGGCGGTCCATAAATAACAGGCTATCTTATAGATGCTCATTGGCGGCTGTTAAAATGCAGTCCGCCATATTGGAACGGTCAAAGCCTGCAACATCATAATACATTTATTTTATGTCTATGGTTTGCAACCGTAGTTAGACGCATAATCGATTGCAGATAATGTATGAATATCTGCAATCGACTTCAGCAGATGATTTTGCAAAACTAACACAATACATCAAGACGAAGGCGTCAGCTAACACGACATTAATAACAAGTTACAATGGTAAAAGTAAAAACATAAAAAAGTACCATAGTAAAAACATATTGAGTTGATACAAATAAAAATACAAACCAACACATTCTTACATGTAAAAAGGTTAAACCATTTCTTCGGAAATTTAAATCTCTGTCTGTGATTTCACAACCAACCCTTACCTAAGAACGTATATTCTTCTATACTCTTTGTGTGAGTGACGATCTATGGTGACGATAAGCAAACCGTTCCAAGATGGCGACGACATGCCTGGAGTCTGGAGCTGGAGGAGTGATCTATGGGAGTGATCCGAGTGATCCCCCCCAGAACGTCACTGCGAAATACTGCGAGGCGATTGGTCCGCGGTGATTCCTATGACAACACATAGACCACAGTTCTAGTCTCACGCTGCTACGGTTCCGCTGTTATTATGAAATGGTTAGTTTCTGACATGTCCAAGAATAAGGTAAGCCGGTGACGTTTGAAACAAAAATATATACTGAATCACGTGAAATTGTGTGCTATACAAGAACCATTTCTGCACACTTTCTTTAAAATTAGCTCTGCATTACATAACTGTGTGACTCTCTCCAGCTCTAATAAGGTTTGCTGTAAAAACAAAATAAAAAAAACTTTCTTTAAACAGCAGACAGCTGGACATAAAGGTGCCTACAGTTCCCAGAGGAAAAAGGAAGGGTAAGTCTGTTAGCTTTATTCATTCATAAGTCGCAGCAAATAACGTTATAATGTTACAAAAGATTTACATTGCAAACAAATGCCGTTCAAATAATCCTAAGAAATGTATCACGGTTTCAACAAAAATATGAATCAGCACAGCAATCATAACTGATTTCAACATTGACATTAATAAGAAATATTTCTTGAGCATCAAATCAGCAGAATGATTTCTGAAGGATCACGTGACACTGAAGACTGAAAATTCAGCTTTGCACTAAAGGGATAGTTCACCCAAAAATGAAAAAGCTGTCATCATTTTGGGTGAACTATCCCTTTAATAAATTACATTTGAAAACATATTCAAACAGATAATATTTATTTTAAATTGTAATCAAATTTGACAATATTACTGTATTTTGGACTAAATAAATGCAATCTTGATGAGCATAAGAGGCTTTTTTCAAAAACATTAAAAAAATCTTTTAGTGGCGATGCTTGAACAAACTGCATTTTTAAAAAGCGTCTAATATTTTCTCTGAAGTTCAAACTGTCGTCTGTGTGTAGGTATGTACATGTGTATGAATAAAAGGTAGTTGAACAATCCAATGTGGTTCATTTTCAGGGAGGTAAGGAGTTGTATACGGTACAGATGTGGCCTGACCAACACCATTCAGGATGTCCTAAACCAGAGACCAGGCTGGGTAGAGGTGAAAGAGTAAGTGCTGAGCTTTTAATGTGTGTGTTTTCGAGCCCTACGGTATGTACAGCATCATCTTTGCATCATGCATTCATGTCTCTCCATACAGTGAAGGCGATTGGGACTTTAACTGGTGTGATGTTGGATGGCTGAGAGAGAACTTCGATCACTCGTACATGGAGGAACACGTGCGGATATGTCATTTTCGCAACCACTACGAGGTCAGTATTATGAAATTACGTTGTATAATACATTTACTGACCTGCAGAATGGTATGTATATTACAATCGAATGAAGGTGAACAGAAAATAATCATGATTTATTTATATATTTTTTTAGCTGACTCGAAAGAACCTGATGGTAAAAAACCTGAAGAGGTATAGAAAAAATTTAGAGCGGGAGGCTGGGCGTTTAGAGGCAGCCAAATGTGACTTTTTCCCACGGACGTTTGAGCTGCCCAGTGAGTATCACATATTTGTGGAAGAGTTTAAGAGAAGCCCAGGGAGCACTTGGATCATGAAGCCTGTGAGTGTTTGTAGCAGTGCGATACTACCAAACTGATCATCAACAGGTTATCCATTGTTACAATAACTTCCCATCACAGGTGGCACGATCACAAGGGAAAGGAATTTTTCTGTTTCGGAAACTCAAAGATATCATAGATTGGAGGAAGGTAAAATTGGACAACACTGAATCTTAAATCTTACATTTTCCCAAACATGGAAATTCTTTCATTAGTTGCTCACCCTCATCCCAAACCTCTATGTTGTGCAATGCTGTTGGTTTTAGGATGGCACCCGCTCTGAAGAACAGAGAGATGAGGCTCAAGTTGAGAGCTATGTAGCTCAGCGCTACATTGAGAATCCCTACCTCATAGCCGGTACATCTAATACATTTCACACCAATTCACACTGCACCGACAGATGACACTTGGCCAGGTTTTGTCGGATCAGTCTGTTACCCCTGTTGTCCTCTGTCAGAGCTTGTTTTCACAGATTGATCGCTGAATCCATGATTATTGAGTCACGGAATGTCGTACTGTAATCTGGTGATTGTCCGCATCTGTCAGTGCAGTGTGAATTGGCCTTTTGCTTCAGTACTTTATTGTCTTTATTTGATTTATTTGGACCTTTATTATTATAATTGCTGAACGTATTTTACCTCTACCACCAGGGAGAAAATTTGACTTGAGAGTCTATGTTCTTGTAACATCAGTAAGTAAGCAATTTTTTATTGCAATTTTTATTTCATAAATATGCACAGTGCAAATTTTTCGTTGATAAAGTACTTTCTTCTGCTGCAGTGAGAAACATGTTTAAAAAATTCATTATTTTTGCAATTGCACATGAAATTTAAGGGATAGTTAATTTTATTCACCCTCAAGTTGTTCCAAACCTGTATGAATTTCTTTTAGCATAAAATATAAGATATTTTGAAGAATGTCTGTAACCACACAGTTGATGGACCCCATTGACTTCCATAGTATTTATTCCCCCATACTATGGAAAGTCAATGGGGCCCATTAACTGTTTGGTTCACCATAATCTTAAAAATATCTTATATTTTATGCTAAAAGAAATTCATACAGGTTTGGAACAACTTGAGGGCGAGTAAATGAAGACTATCCCTTTAAGGTGCATTCACGCCATGTTGAAATTACTGCAATTATGAGATTCCGACTTGTAAAAAGCTGAGTTTCTACACCAAATTTATTTCTACACCATTTTTTTTCCCAGCATACCTGATGTCCCATTAAAAAACTAGGCTATAAGTTTGTAAATGCATAATTAATGCATTATTATAACATAAATAATGCATTTGCATAATGATTGTTACTTCTTGTATTGTGGTGAACAGCTCCAAGTACAATGTCCTGGTTGACTTCACATCACTGTTGACACACAAATGAATGTTGCATTTTTAAAACAAGACAGGCAATGTAATGAATGTCATTTTGTTTTTGGCAGTATATTCCATTGAAGGCCTGGCTGTATCGTGATGGTTTTGCTCGATTTTCCAACACCAGGTTCTCTCTCAACAGCATAGATGATCAGTGTATCCTTTGCTATATATTTCTGAACTGCACTCTATTTTTATTTTACGCCCCATCGTACACAAACAGACATGGAATTAATTCGCTTGTTTATCACCTTTAACCTTGATGTACACAGACGTTCATCTCACCAATGTTGCAGTGCAAAAAACTGCTCCTGATTATGATCCTGAGAAGGTATGTTGAAAGTACACTATTATGTTCATTAAAATATACTTTTAAAAGCAGTAATCGCTGACTTGTACTCTCTCCTAGGGTTGTAAGTGGCTGATGCAACAGCTGCGCTGTTATCTGACTGCTAAGCATGGTTTCGAGACAGTGCACACTCTGTTTAAAGAAATTGACAACATATTTATTCGCAGCTTGCTTAGTGTTCAGAAGACCATCATCAATGACAAACACTGTTTTGAGTTGTACGGATATGACATACTGCTGGACCAGGATTTAAAGCCGTGAGAATGCTTTATTTTGGACTTCATGTTGCTTATCAGAGCTGTATGAATGTAGGAATACCTTGCATTGCTAAAAACAAAACAAAAAATGACAGCAGTTTGCCATCATGCAGGTGGCTAATCGAAGTGAACGCTTCACCCTCCCTCACAGCCAGCAGTCAGGAGGACTATGACCTAAAATACAGACTGCTGGAGGACACCTTGCACATTGTAGACATGGAGGGCCGGTACGATTTGACATTTGACAAATTGACATAAAATTACATGGAAGAGAGTGGAGGATTGTCTATGTTGACATTGTTGTCCAAAACATTCTATTGTGCTTTAGTCTGACAGGCAAGGAGAAGAGGGTTGGCGGATTTGACCTAATGTGGAACGATGGACCCGTCTACACGGATGTCGGTCTAGAGGCCATGGGTTGTTCTTGCCTCGTGGCAAATACACACCTTGGTTAGTGTCTTTTACTGCCTAATTGGAGATCTTGGCTTATAGTGCACTCAATGCGCCTGTTTCTGTCCATAGTTGAGCTTTTTAGAGACACTCTTGTGCATTTGTGAATTACATCCAGTTCAACAAGAAGTATATTCATTAACAATGCGTGCATGATACTTTCTAAAAATAGGGTACCAAATAGTATGGAAGCGTATTGCATTCACTTGAGGAAAAAAAATCGACTCTGTTTTTCTGAATTAATGAGTTAATTATCTCAGAATTACGAGATAATTTTTCATGGAAAAAAGTTTTTGCTTTGTTTTTCTGAATTAACGAGTTAATTATCTCAGAGTTACGAGATAATTTTTCATGGAAAAAAGTTTTTGCTCTGTTTTTCTGAATTAATGACTTAGTTATCTCAAAATTATGAGTAACTCATTAATTCATAAAAACAGAGTGAAAAAAATGTTTTTCAAGAAAAATTGATCTCATAATTCTGAGATATTAACTCGTTAATTCAGAAAAACAGAGCAAAAAAATGTTTCATGAAAAAATATCTCGTAATTCTGAGATAATTAACTCGTTAATTCAGAAAAACAGAGTAGATTTTATTTCCTCAATTGAATCCAATACGCTTCCGTAAAATAGCGCTTTAAAGCCTCCAATAAGTAGTTGGTCAAAGCATTAGTTGCACCAAAAATGAAATTCTGTCATCATTGTCTCACCTTCAGGTTGTTCCAAAACTGTATGACTGTATTCTTCTGTGGAACATATTTTGTACAATGGAAGTCGATGATCACCAAAACTGTTTGGTTACCAAAATATGTTCTTTTGTGTTCAGGTTTGTAATGACATGAGGGGAAATAAATGCTGACATTTTTTTTCCATTTTACTTTTTTATTAACTATCCCATTAACGTTAAAAACGTTCAGGAGCTCAGGAATTCTATTAAATGAGCTGCTTTATTTTTCATTTAATTTTAATTTATTTATTTTACCAAAATCTGGTACCGGTTTAACTCCTGTGTGATTTTGTCATTGTCTACAAAATGTTAATGTTGTTAAAATGTTGTTTAAAAAGATGTAATTGGTAACAGGGTTGCAAATAACATATTACAACTACTCTTCATGCTATATGCTGTTAAACATCTCTGTTTTCTCTCTTACGAACATTGGATTTGCATCTTTATTGTTTAAACAAATAATGAAACACCTATTTGTGGAAAGCATCACATCACATACAGCATTTACTAATGTCTCCTGCAATAAGTACAAATGCTTTTTGCTCGTTTTGTTTTTACAGGCTGTGTGAATGATCGCCAGAAACAGCTTCAACAGCTTCTAAAGCCTTTCCCAGGACAGAAGAGAACATGACATGCAGATGACATCTAATCAGTGTGACAAACTACGCATGACATCCCACAAAAATCTACAATGCTTATAATATTCACCCAAGGATTCAGACGAGTGTAAATGTGAGCATTTAAATACCCAGAAGAGATTGCAAAGCCACTGAACATTTTCATTTACTTGCTGAAAATTACATGGTCTGTCACTGTTTAGCGTTTTATAATGAGTTTAATGAAATTTCAATGACGGTATCAATCTCTGCATTCAAATAAATACTGTAGACAGAGGCTCTGATGATGTAATGAAAACGGTTTATTTTGTATCTCATAAAAATAGCTGCATTCAACTCTACCAAAAAGTGTCAGCAAAATAAAAGCACAATCTGACAATGATAGGACAAAAGTAGATGTATGTGTTTTTTTGCCTGATAAGGGAACTTTACAGTACATGACATCCAAAATGAAATGGTGCTACATACAGTACATCAAGTATGGAAATGTGGTACTACGTACTGTATGGCCTCAACCTGTACCAACTTTCAAGTCATATGCATTACACATATAAAACTACAAAACCACTACCATCATTGTTCCTTAAAAAAATAAACAAAACATGCTATATTTAGAGACATGAAGTTCAATGTAATCACCTGAAAAGTTCTCAAGAAGTAAACAAACACAGATAACCTTGACCGTATTATCTTAATAGTTCCGTCTCTATCAACACAAAACCACCATCACCAATCCTAACATCACAATTCAACTACATCTAACTCACTGAAAGGCTAATGTCTTCCAAAACATTCAAAGATAAATAATGCATTACACAAAACATTCTTATTTAACTCAAATTTCAAACCATTGTAATAAACATAAATTATTCAATAAATAACAAGAAAAAAGTGCTTGTAAATAGCACTTTACAAAAATACAGTCGTTACAAAACATTCATTATTCATCTCAAAAATATACATTCTTTTACCAGTAGTGCTCACTACACAAAACGCCACACACTGACATTCTTAGCCGTACCTCCCTCAAATAAGAGATATGTACATGCACACTGGATTTAACTACGCTTGTTTAATTTTATAGAGGATTTGTGCGTACAGTAAGCAAAGATAACCTGCTTTTATGTACTTTAGCAGATAAAATAAATATATCTTGAAGGAATGCACATTGAAATATACTAAAATGATGAAAAGGCATGATTTCTAAAGAGAAGGATACATTTTTAAGGGTGCGGTCACATTTACCGTTTCAACAGAAATCCATGCGATTTCACCTGAGGCCGAACGGGTTCAAGTTATCATTGACCAACAGAAAGCTCCTTAATTTGAAAGTTGTGTTGAGTGCGTGAACACAATGGCCAATCAGAGTCGTTTTAAGAATTCGTTCAACAGCGCTCAAAATGCTAGAGGGAAATGCTGGTATAGTCACATTTTTTCAATTTAAGTACCGACTTGGTCCCGAAGTCGGTACTTTTGACAACACTACTGCCAATAGACAATGGACCTTTTTCCCGCCAAATTTTGGTAACCTGACCACACCTTTATCCTTTCTACATATAACTACTTTTAACTGCAGTGATATTAGAGCTGTTTAATTAGCTCTTCTTTACAATATGCGAAATGGAAATGTTTCAGAGGCAACTGAAAATAGGCGTAACTAACTATTTGGCGTACTGAGCATTTTTCACCTTGCCATTAGTCTTGGTAGCTAATGGCACTTTTGCGTCGCAGCTGTTGGCGACCATTCTTTTAGTGCCAGATCTGAATCGTACCTCACCTGTTTCGGCTCTTGGACAATCCTTAACCATTTTTTTCCCTGGACCGCCACCATCCCGCTTTATAGCGGCAGGAACTCGCCTATCAACCCCTTCAGATTTCGCTCCAGGTGGATCTTTCTGTTTCTCTGCCTCATTTGACCTCACAGTCTTTCCTTTCTTGACCAAAGAATGGGATTTGACATTCGAGTTAAGTTCATGAGATGACCTGCGGACGTTACCCACGGCCTGCATGTGGTTCTGCTGAGCCTTTGCTGCTTGAGGACTGACCAGGTGCTGGTTTTTCGATATGGTGCGGCTTTCGGAGGTGGAGGCCCGGCTTTCACTGCTGCTTCTCTTTTGGGTGTTGGCCGGAGGAGCTTTGCGCTCTAAAAGGGGACTGAGGCGGGAATGGCGCTGGTAGGCATACGATGAGCAAGTGCCGTTGCAGAGTGGGTAACGGATATGGCAGTGAGGGCAAACTAGGCGAGAAAGCTGGGTGGATGATGGGCTGCTCACTGAAGAGAAGAAGCCCCGCTGACCCTGGCGAAAGCTTTTCGGAGAGCTGAGGCGTGTCGGAGGAGCAGTGTGAGGCCTGGTCCGGTTGCTGTTTGCTAGGACACTGGTGGCATGAACTTTTGTTCGGATGATGGGCACGACGTGCTGCCCACTCTCAGCCTGAATGGTTTGTATCTGGTGCCACTCCAGCTGGAGGAGGCGCTCCAGATAGTTCTCTAGCTGCCCTACGGGTTTTGGCCGGGGAGCCCTCTTACCCTCCGTGTTGAGGAAAATGGCGAGCTGCCTCAGGCTCCAGGTATTGAATGGAGGTGGCAGGAAGTCTGGGTAGCTGTAGCTGACATCATCGTCCTCCACCGACCGGGGTCCAGGTATGTCGGGATGCAGGTCCATGGAGGTGATCACCTCTGCTCGGAGGTTAAGTTGAGGAGGAGTGCAGGGAGAAGGCAGCACAGGGAGCCTCTCGGAGTCAGACAGGTCGCTGGCGCTGTCCGTGTCGTCCTCCTGGTGCTCCAAAAGGCGGAGTGACTCGAGATCAGGGACGTGATTCTTCAGGGTGAAATGCTGCAGCACTGGCTGAGGAGCCAAGGGCAGCGAGAGAGCACGGCGGCTCTTCTCCAAGGCCACTTGGCTCAGTACCATCTCTCTACAGCACTGAGGCTCCAGCTGAATTTTCGGCCTCTCCTGTCCACGCTCGGGACATGACAGTTTGGGACGTGAAGGCCTCATGTCTGATTCTCCCTGTGTGCTACAGAAATAGTTCAAGTGAGACATTTCATTAATTTATTAGGGCTGGGTTGACAATATTGATTTTTCTACTTCAATGAAATGATAATGATTGTTAAATCCCTTTTAGTCTGTGCTGTTTTCCGTTGATGCATGAATCAAATTTCATTATCTGTAGTGTGCCTCCCATCCAATAATCACAATAAGCTTGGCGATTTGTTACTTTTGATATTCCTATCCTGTCAATTCATAACAAAATTTTAAAAAGAAATACTGTTTATGTACTCAAGTGGCACGTGAACTTATCATCAGAGGTGGAGGTAACGCATTACAAGTAACATGAGTTACGTACTCACATTACTTTTTTCATGTAACTAGTAAAGTAATGCATTTCTTTTAAATTTACAGTAAAATCTCTAAAATCTCACTCAGTCGAGTGTTTCAACTGCCAAAAGACGTTAAAAACAGCTTGTAAACAATATATCACAAAACTTTACGTTTACCTCAGGAAGGCCAATGACCATAACATTTGTTAGCTAGAAAAAAAATAACTTCATAATATGTTCATAATATTTTTACTTAACTTGTTAGAGATGTCTTATTTAAAGGAATAGTTCAACCCAAAATGAAAATTCTGTCAGTAATTACTCACCCTCATGTTGTTCCAACCCCGTAAGACTTTCGTTCATCTTCAGGACACAAATTAAGATATTTTTGATTAAATCTGAGAGCTGGATCACTCCTCCATAGGCTTCTTAAGGGATCGAAACTGGCCGGCCCAAAAGTTATGAAAGACATCGTTAAAATAGTCCGAGTGACTACAGTGGCTCAATCTTAAGTTTATCAAGCGACGAGAATACTTTTTGTGCGCAAGAACAAACAAAAATAACGACTTTATTCAACTATTCATTCTCTTCTCTGTGGGCCTCGAGTTAGTTCACAGCGCAGCGCTTCTGTGTTGTACGTCACACGTAGGCTCACTATTGGCCAATACTGGTCATGTGTGTGATGCATGTGACGTTCAACAAGAAGCGCTGCGCAGTTACACTACGTGAACTAACTCGAGGCCCACAGAGAAGGAAACAAATGATTAGTTGAATAAAGTCATTATTTTTGTTTGTTTTTTCCGCACAAAAAGTATTCTCGTCGCTTGATAAACTTAAGATTGAGTCACTGTAGTCACTCTGACTATTGTAACGATGCGTTTCATAACTTTTGGGCCGGCCAGTTTCGATCCCTTAAGAAGCCTATGGAGGAGTGATCCAGCTCACAGATTTAATCAAAACTATCTTAATTTGTGTCCTGAAGATGAACGAAAGTCTTACGGGGTTGGAACAACATGAGGGTGAGTAATTACTGACAGAATTTTCATTTTGGGTTGAACTAACCCTTTAATGCATATTTGAATAAATCTGTCAGGAAAACAACTTATGACAGCCACAGTTTAAATGGTTATATTTCAGTAGAAACATAATTTAAGGAGTTCAGAACTACCTTATGTGCGTGTTTGTAAACAACTCAGTTTTTATTAGTTTGATGCTTATTATACCTAAAAAATTAAAATCGCAATTGAATTTAATAGTTTGGACTCTGTTGTTCTTTTTAACCTTTATATTATAGTAATGTACCACTCAGTTTCCTATGCAGGCCTCGACATTAAAGGCCCACTGAAGTGCCGCAAAGCTTTGTATGATGCGTTGATGTAATTTCCACTGAAACAGGAAGCTAAAGGGGGACATATTGAATGGCTCCTCCCCTTTTCAAATAGCCAATAGCGTTTAGTTAATCCACCAGCCGGAAACTGAAGCGACCCTGGACTACCGCACAGGACTTCTGAGGGCCGCCATTGACTAGCAAGCCTTCACCTGCTGTTAGCATTCCATTGACTTCCATTCATTTTGGCGTCACTTTGACAGCGAATAGCTTTACATCTGAGGCTTTTAAAGACTCCATTTGTCCATTGTTTATTTCTAAAGAAACATGACAATGAATAAAAGGCCCCATTACCTTGTATCTTACGTTATGGTCCCGTAGAAGTAGTTTTTGTAAAAATAGGCTAACGATTGCGCCATAACACGTGACTCTCTGTCGCACAGTAGAGAAATTACCGTATAGACAGAAGTGGAAGCTCGCGCACAATCGGCAGGATGTGGAGGCATAAAGTCAAGGGAGAAGCCCATAGAGAGTCATAAAGTTGATCCTGCTGCTGGCTCATGGACAGCTCCTACTCACGCTCTCCGTCTCTGCAAGATTCGCTCTAAGAACCGGTCGAACCGCTCTAAGAACCGGTCAAACCAGTTCACCAAATCGAACTGAATCGTTCAAAACAGAGTCAGCGCTGATCCAGTTTTCTAAAGTTACTCGCTTTCGGACGTGCCTGACAGTCACTATGACTCGAAATAAACAATATCCCGGAGTATTACTCCAGTAACTCCGACAGTTAACTGATGGAACTAATGAGCACGAGCAGCTGACACGGAGCATGCGTTTACTGCCGAACGTACAGTCAGGTACAGCCACGGTCGATCGCTTTGGCCAGGTGGTATTATAGCATAAGGGGCGGGACGCTTCAGATTCTAGAGAGCATTTGATTGGACTGAAGATGTGATGAGAAGCTTAAGTCCGCGGTGACGTCATAAAAATCTGTGATCCATTTTAGCGGAAGGGAGAGACTAAGTTTTGAATGCTTATATCTCCTAAATGCGAATTTTGTCATTGTTTTGGAACACACCAGCTTATTTATAACATTACGGCTAACATTCATCCTAAGAGCTAAAAAACGTAAATTTTGATTTCAGGGGGCCTCTAACGCTTGTAGCCTACGGGATAAGTGGATTTTTTGAAGGGACAAGAAAAAGAGAATTTTACTTGCCCGACCGGACAAATAGCCTGATTAAAACGTCAGTAACAAAAACATTACTAGGGTATCACCAAAACGTGGGGAATGATTCTGATTTTATTACATTTATTGTAAGTTACGATTGATTGTGGATAATAAATTGTAAGCTATTACTGACGCTAACAAGGTTGCGCTTGAGGCTCACGCAGCCTCTCCAGGAGAAATGGAAACCAATGATGAGCTCACGCAAAGAAACTCAGTTAACAACATAAAACTGCCTAAAAAATTCAAAATGTGGAGTTTTTTCAATTTTATTTTCCCTGAATACTATCACGATTGAAAATGTGACATGATTTCATACAACAGTTCAATAAACCGTTAAAATTAAGTCGCTTACATTTTACACGCAATATTGACTGTTTTTGTTCTGTTTCAGCAGCGAAAATATTTTCAAACAAAGCTCACAGCAACACTCAGCCGTGTTTTCATTACTGAATGATTCAGTGTTTTGAATTAATCGCTTGAGTCAAAGAATCAATGACCCATTCAAAAACAGCTGCCTCGTTCTTGAATTAATCAGTAGTTTGAACAAATCGTTTGAATGACTCATTGACTCACTCATTAAGACGGTCTCCTGCCGTCACCTACTGGCGGTTTAGTGTTATGTTTAAAAGTATCATTGTTTCCAACATTTGTTATTTGTATATTTAAAAATATTTTTAAAATCTCATAACTTTATTTAATGCGGTTGTATTTTTTCAGTGTAATTTATTAAATTTGATCAGCCCTACCTAGGGTAACAGCCTATAGTGTCTTATTATTCTAATTCAATTTATTGATCAAATTTAGGAATTTGAAATGAAAGATGAAGCATACATTTAATAAGATTAGAGAGGGAAATGTTAGGGATATGACAATATGCAGATTTAAATATATATATAAGATGATTGAACACTGATGAGAATATTGCTTCAGAATAAATTATATTTACAAGACAATTTTTTTACTCGAACAAGTGAATGACAAATTTACTTGTCCGAAGGACAAGCACATGAATAGGCTTAATGTCGAGCCCTGCTACATGGTTTAGTTTTCTTTTCTTACATTTTTTTTGTTATACCTGATATAGAACCAAATGAATCAATATCAAGTCAAATTAAACAGAGATTGAAATTAAACCGAATTGATTTGTGAAATCTGTGTCAATACCCAGCCCTAATATTTATCGCACAGCACTTGATTCTGATCAGTTAATCAGAGCATTCTACAGTGAAATTTCCATTTGTTTTATTTTAATACTATTCATTGTTATTTATATAATAAATTCCATATGCTAAGTAAAACTCACCCACGCAACTTGCAAGTGCCGCCAGTTGGACTCTTAGCTTTCTTTGGTTTAATGCCATTTTGGACCTTGGAAAGATCATGAAAACATATTCAAAATGCTGCAAACAGAAATAAAGACGTTTGATGAATCTTAATGTTGCACATGTAACTTACAATGTTGGCTTCAGGCAGAGGATCCTTCTCCTGGGCTGGATGCAAGGACACTGTTTTTTTGAGAGGTTTCTTATTCTGGTTGACGTATCCTCCTCTCTTATTATTGCTGCAAATAAAGCACATATTCTTAGTGAAATATATATATTTTTTTATTTCTGTTTGATTTTAAGAAATGGCTCTAATCAAACTTACCTGGCAACAATCCCAGTGTTTTCTGCATTTTTCATTCTAACCTTCTCCTGGTCTGGCACCTTCTTCAGTGTCGCAGACGCAGTTCGTTCCTGCAGGATGGGTCCCATCGCATCAACACTATGAAGTGTACAGGCGCAGTTTCCAAGCTCTCAGTTGTGCCCCAAAATGTCCCATTTGTGAGCGCATACACGCACTGTGCGACAGAAGAGCATCATTGCAGATATGAAGCGAAATAACAGCGTCACCGCTTATATATTTTCCAGTTTGCCAAGAATCAGAGTAATCCATTAAACTGGGTCGAACAAACACATTTTTAACAGGGCAATAATTACCTTTGCATCTTGTTCATGAAATTCTCATCATCTTGCACTGAGCGAAACGCGTTGAAATCGCCGTTCTTGTGCATCACTACAGCTCGACCAGACTTGTTTACCTGCTGCTTTGTATGTTCAAGCATCGTTGTCGTCGTGATCCTACGACTGGCATGATGGGAATTGAAGTTTATAACTGAAATACGAGAAGCGGGATAATTTCACCGCTGTCTGTTACGGTTGCTACTCATAAAACACGGCAAAAAAAATGTAAAAATAGGCTACGCGTAGGTGTATGTATCAAGAGGCTGCTATTGTGGTTGTGTAAATTCGCAAGAATCACCGTTTTATTAAAATGACCAGCAGTGTTGCCAGATCAACGGTAAACATCCCCGTCTGAAAAAATAAAATAATAGTGAGCCCTGTTTATTTCTGACTGGGTCTAAAAACATCACAACCACACCTCAAATTCAGTGTGAAATCCAAATTGACCATTTTTTATGGACAATGGTTATCATTCCGTCTTTAATGGATCCTTGGGATGACGCGTTTAATCAGCATCATAAATCCTGCAAAGTTTTTTATATTTTCTTTTTTTTTACTGTATTTACATTTTTAACACTATATTTATTATTATATTACCTTTGCATTAAATTACAAAAAAAGTATTAATGTTTCTAATACTGCTGTGGAAGTGACGTAAAGTTGAGCATCCTTCTCACTTCTGACTGCCGTTATCAATCTCTCTCTATTTTTTTTTTTTTTTTTTTTTTACTCTTTTTGAAAGTTATGAAAACACTATTGTGGAGTTTTTCTTTTGCTATTTGAACAAATGGGAACACATAAATATATATTTAATGGAGTCTCTAATTCACCGCGTTTACCTAATAATCCATGTCTTCTAAATATAAATGTTGTCATTGTTTTGGAGCACACTCGCTTATAGATAACAGTAAGACTAACATATTCATACTAAAAGCCAAAAAGCTTACATTTTGATAAAAATCGGCGTTTATAATCGGCGGACATGGCACCCCTGAGACCCACAGCATTTCTCGAATACAGCTGACGCAGTTGCCACGCCCCCTGCCTTTGACGTCACACCCCTACCAGCTTTGCGCAGTTTGCAAGAAATGCATCGTATGTGAGTGAAATCACGTAGTATAGCCTACTTCACCTTTGCACAGAGTTTGTGTCAAGCTCCTCCACATTATGAACGCTTGGTTTATAAAAATAGCGTCGGAGTATCTTCAGATGCGTCATAAACCCAAACACGTCGGATTTTACTGGTGAGACAATGAAAACACGAACTTGAACAACTTCTTTTGTTTGAATTTTTGTACAGAGCCAAAGTCATTGACTATATACGTTTGCAATGACACTGTACCATTTTAAAAGATATTATATGTATAAAAGTGAGCTGAGATTAAAGTAGCTAGTGAGCCTGCCATGTTTTCACAGCTGCACAGTGTTATGGCAGAAGCAGAACAAACCATAGCCTGTAAAAAAGACGTGCTTCTTTGCACTTACTCGAATATTTAATAAGTATTTATAACCTAGAACATTTCTCATTTTCAGGTCTCTCTAAGTTCTCTGTGCAAGGTGCACTGGAAGGGAACTATTTCTAATAAACATGGCCTGGTCTTTGGGATGTTGCAATAAAGACACACCCCTCGAAGAGATAAATGCTGACCTATTTTTTACCACTGTATCAGGTGGCTCAAAACAAAGTTCCACACAGATTTCCCAGGGCATGTCCCGCTCAAAACCGGACAGTGGGAGGAGGCCAGTTAAAATTCGTCCACCTAGCCCGAGAACGACTCCAAGGCAAACTGCTGGCCGCAGCCTTTCGTGTGAACCCCCAACCAAATCCATCATCCAGAGGCGGACTCAATCCCTTCCATCTCCATCAGAGAGAAGGAAGCTTAGTCGCAGAGCCAGTGTCCGATTTGTGGACTCTTTGGGGTTGGACCTGGAAAATGTCAAGATTTTCAAAAGCGGCGAGGACCCATCTGTCCCAGAGCATGTTCTCTTCCGACTGTTAATGAATTCTGAGCTGGCCTCGAGTAAGAGGATGGAGATATCCCTACCATATTTGAAACCCATGTTCTCTGTCCAGCCAGGCGAATGCTCAAACTTCACCGATCGTCTGTGTTTTCAGCAAGTATGTCTGGAGCGGGTTTTGTGCTATGAGCCTGGCATTATAGGGATCATTCAAGTTGTAAATTTGGCGTTTGAGAAGGAAGTGAGTGTTCGCTATTCCTTTACAAACTGGAAGAGTTGCTCAGAAACCAAGGCTTACTGGGTTGCAAGCAAATCTATTTCAAATGGCCCCTGCTGTGACACTTTTCGATTTCATCTCCCCGTTCCTCCATTCATCCTTCACCCTGGGGCAGTGCTGGAGTTTGCGGTCTGTTATAAAGTAATGGGGACTCAGTTTTGGGATAACAATGGTGGGCAGAATTACAAATTAACCTGTCAGAGTTACAACCTGCCTGTGCCGAAGGAATGTGAAGACAGCATGATACACTTTATCTGAGGACACTGAAAGTTAGATGGAACTTATTTTAGAGCACTGTTTTCACTTTTTTTATTATTCTACTTGCAACTACCAGCATTTTCGCCATGTGATATACATTGCTGAGCTTCTGGAGGTCTTGCCATAGCACATTTCCTTTGTGAATAATATTTTGAAATATGAGAATTTTAACTAAGAACTGTTTAACTGCACTGTAGCACTGAGAGTATTACTGTATGATGACTTTATAATGCAATATAGAATCAAAAAGTGCCTTTACTGAATTTTTTTTTTTTTTTTTTTTTACATTTCAGATTTGCTCTTGTTTGTGTAAGGATTTTATTGTCACTGTGGTGTAGCCTACTTGTGTATATTTTAACACAGATGTTGATGGAATAAATTATAAGGATGTGTTCAGTGGAGATTGGGAATACCACTTGTTTTAAACAACTGGTTAAAAAATATTCAGTGACTCTTATCACATTGTCCTTTAACTTCCAATAAAGCCATATTTGACACAAAATTGTGCTTTTAAGTGTGTTTTTATTATTATTATTATTATTATTGTAACTTCTGTTTGTTGACACCATCATTCAGTTCATGAAAACAAACTAATTTACAATAATTGACATTTGAGTCATTGACAAATAAAGCTTAAAAAAAGATGTTTTTTTAAAACAATCTTTTCAAAACGGATGTAATGCATATTTTTGAGTCATGAAAAATGTGTTTTAACAAGTTTCAGTTGTTAACATTTCAAAGTGTTTAAATTCATTTTTTGACTTTTTATGTTAGGCGGTACAACCAAATCAAATAGTTGTATGTATATACTGTAGTTGTACCACATGACATTGAAAGTGTACCAATACCCACATACTTGAAATTAGCAGTTTTACCAGTATTTGAGAGAGATCTACAAACCTTTTCACTCCGCCACAAAGATCAGTAGAGGTCCTCTTCATAATGCATTATCATCTTTACTGTTATTACCTTGTCAATTCATAATAAAACAGCCATGTTTGCAGTTGTGCAGCCCTGATATTTGAAAATATATAAATTGATGGACAAAAGTTTTATCTCAACAGCTTTAAAACTACTGAGTTATTTTAAAAAAAAGTTTATAGGAAAGGTTTCAAACCTAAAACCCGTTTTAATTTTTTTTTATCATTTATTATTAAGACACCCTTTTAAATAGTTTAGTCGGTTCATTTGTTCAGATAAGATAACAAAACATAAAATAATTTGTATTATTTTAATATACTAAAAATTAATTCAAACTAAATAGGTTATATGGTTAGGTTTTTAAAAGTAATTTACTTTAATCAAAAAAAGTCTATTTAATAATGATTGAATATACTGTACACTCGGTGAGTTTTGAATCGAGAAACATCGAAAGAACAACTTTTTTTTGCCAGCGTCTGTTTATGTGGCCGCGCGTGCTCGTCATTTCACTTTCCCGCGTTATTAAAACACAACGGCTCCATACAACCGACAAACACGAAAGAAATCTTTCTTTTACAAACGATTTTGAGTGACAATTGACATTTTCGTCTCGAACGATCAGCGTTAACTTTACATTAACGTTATTTGTTAACGTCAATAGATGTGAAAGTTCCTCCTGAAGTCCGTTGAAGCGTCAGTCATAAATCTGAGGTAACTTAATGTTAACTTTAACGTAATCTGAACACTTCGCCAACAAGGCTAAACTAGCTACGATTTAGCCTAACGTTACTCCATCAAATAATTAGACAAATATTATCGCTTACAGCAACAATCTTTACTGTTATGTGTGTTATTATGCTGTTTTTGCCACAGCCATTCGCTGCCTATACTGTTGTTGAATTATTAACTGACTAATAGTCCGCTAACAACATAATTTGATTAAAATATCGCATCCTAAACTAAAAAAAGCCAAAGCACGCAGTTTAGTGACTTTTGTAGCTAATCAATTTCGAGAATTAACTTAGAAGACTGACATTTAGAAGACAGACTGGTGCTGAGTTCTCATCTTTCCTGGAATTGTATTTTCTTTGAATTGTGTGCGTCTGAGATCATATTTAATATCTTCAACATTTAAAACAGGTCATCATCTGTGCATCATGGCACCTTTGCAGGACCATCAGGTGAGAAATAAACTCAAAAGAGCTGTTTACTTCACGCTTTTATTTCTTGGAAAATGGATATAACGTTAACGTTAACCTCTCACCTCTGTAATGCCTTTGTCTCCTGTAATTATACGTGACGAGTTGTATTCATTTTTTGCACAATACCACAAAGTTCACGTTATAATTTATTACTTAGGTGGAGAAACTGGTGGATGAGGCTTTCAAACACAATAATTTTCAGGCCCTAGGAAAATTTCTGCAAAATGAAAGCGAGGAAACCTCTTTGAAATGTTCCAGACAATTCATGACCAAGCTGGATAAACTGTTCAACAGGGTAAGTTATGTGTTAAATATTGCATTTGCATTGCAATTCTTATTATTATTTTTTTTTTTTAGAAATACAAAACAACATTCACTATCATTAATGTATAGACAAGATAAATGTTAAGCAAATAAGTTAAGATTTGATATACCTTTATCAGCACTGAGGTAGATTCAGCTCTTGTCGTGTCTGAGAGAATGAATGCACTGAACAGAGTCAGATGGCAAAAGCTTGGACAGTTTTTGCTTTCACTTTCAATTTTAGGGAATAATTGACTGTGGTTTGAGACTCCTTCACTGACATAACTCTTTTGCAATGTTTGCAAATTGCATGTGTGATATGATGATATCCACAGGCTCGGCTTTTGGGTGAAATATTTCTATTCGAAGTGACATTTTTCTTCACCAACTCCATCTTTGCTTGCAAAATGATAGAAAAAGATTAAAAAAAAATAAACACTAATAAAACGCAGTAAACTATTAAATAAATTGGTAAATAAATAAGTAAGCCCACGTTCCCCGTACTCACTAAAGCCTTTAAGTACAGATTCTTTTACCTTGGTATTTTTGTCAGATTTTCAAAAACTTTTTTGCTTGAAATAAAAGTTTGTAATTTGATTCATACCTGATACCTGATTTGTTTCATCGCTTATAACCCTTTAACAAAGACTTTTTTCTGAATCCCTATGGGAAAAATGAATGGGAAAAATACTTCCGGAACCAACGCCACTGAAAGAGTGGCCGGGCACTATTACTCTCTATTGTGTCTTCTTGCAGGAAATGGATCTTGGGAATGTGGACCATGGTTGTCTGGTGCTTACCGTTTTACACAAATATGGCGAGATGCTGGTGTTTCCAGGAGGTGGTGGAATATCTGTAATAGTCGCCCAGGGATTTGTTAAAAAGATAAGTGTATAATCAATGTTTCGGTTCTCTCTGTATGTCTGTTTTGGTGAAAGAGAATGATATATTCATGGCTTAAAATGTATATGTTTACATGGTCCAGTGGTTCGAAAAGGCCAGAAAGCTGTGGGTGGAGGCAGGTTCATCAAGAAATGAGACATTGATAAAGCTGGCTGAGGACTTCTTTGATGCACTGATGGTTCGTAACTGCACATTTTTGGGATAAAAGGAAATGCATTTAAATAGTTACGTTTACATGCACCCAGATATTCTGTTAGTAATCAGATTGATGGCTCAATTGGACAGAAAAGCCTTCATGCAAAACCTAAGTCGTTCCGATTGAGCTTAATCAGATTCGAAAATACCTTGCACACATGTGCAGTGCCATAATGCATTTAAATGATTGTTTATTTAGGCTATATCTTACGAACTGGTCAGTGGAGTGGACTGAATGTTTACTAAATATTTGGTACTTCTGACATATGTCAGCTTTCTTTTTAGAGATGTCATTAAGGCGAAATGACAATTATAATCATGGACGATATTGTCATCGTGACTTTTTCCAGTTATAAACGCCGCGACTTGGCGCTATGCATGTGCTGAAATTTTGTTCAGAATGCATTTCCTGTAATGCATATATAAACAAATATGTGAATCGGATTGCAACGTATAGGGTTTGTACTGTATAAACAGGACTTTGAATTTGAAATCAGGTCGGATTGATTCAAAAATCTGTGCATGTAAACACACCTATTGCAACAAGCAATCACAAATGTTACATTTTTTAGCTGCAATATGACTTAGCAGATGTAATTGCTAGGAAAAGAGTACAAGAACAAAAGAGCGCAAAAGAAACATATTTAATGAAGTTTTTCACTCGCATTCCCATTCAACTACATGGAGAGGGCGGGGTTTATGATCTATATTGCAGCCAATCAACAGGGAGAAATCAGAATGTTTTGACTTCACTTATCAGGATGTGTGTGGCACAATTTGTACACACACACACCCACAGACACTGTAATACATTAGTCTGATCTGAGATTTTTTTATTTCACCTCTGTAGGTTGTTCATGAAAGTTGTAAAGAAGGTAAGTGTTTTGTTTCAGATTTTCAGTATTTTGGAGGGGAAAAAAGACAAAAAGAGTAGGTTGAACAGTGCATTCATTTAAATATGTGTATTTCCTCAGGTACATGTGAAGTTACAGAAGCTCTGCTTAGTCACATTGGCAAACTGGCCTCCGATGGCCAAATAAACATCATGATCCAGAAAGAGGTAAGAGATTCAATACAGCTTAGCTTCAGTCACCACTAATATGCATGGAAGTAATCGTTTCGACCAAATGACAAAAACTCTCATTCAACAGTCATGACATGTCACTTGAGCTGTATTTACCCAGACTTTGCCAGAAATAGAAGACTGAATTACAGGAGGGAATGTATGAAGGATTATTATTTACTCTTCATGACAGGCAGCAAGGAAACTCAATGCTATTCTGGCAAAGATTCCCATGGAGCTGAAAAAGAAGAAGAAGATCTTGTCATCTCAAGAGGGCTCGTGTATGATGTATGTTGGATGATGATGCATTATCACTCTCCTGTTTCTTGAAGGATTCTTGAGTACTTAACCATACATATAAAAGTTCCCATTTTGCTCCTTTGGACACATTTATTCAGGAAAGTACCTGTAGGGGTACAAGTATGCTTGTATTTTAAATCTTTAGTCTGTTCTGTTTTTAATCAGGAATAACGTGGCCAGTCGAATCCTTAGAGGTGGAGGTTAGTGCAAAAATCCATTGTAGTGAACACTTGGGCAGATTAGTTTAGAAAGTTCAATTATATAATCATAATTCAAAAGCATTCATACTATGATTGATTTCTGCTGCTGTTTAGATTATGACCTGCAGGTGTCTTTAATGGAGGCCCTCTGCAGAATGACTTCACCAGCTCAGAGGAATGAACTAGCTGACTCCTGGTTTACTATGACTTTTGTCTCCTCTGCATTCAAGAAGTTGAAGGATTCTGAGTTTGAGACTGTAAATATGGCCTGACATTAACAGAATTTTTTTGGGGTTGCATATAATTTTGTAGCATATTTTTTGTATGTGTCTTTGTGACAGGACTGCAGGAAGTTTCTAAATATGGTGAATGGCATGCAAGGAGATGGGAGAAGGTACTTACTTAATGTCTTTTGACAGCTTTCTCTTTTTTACAGATTGTATAACATGTCTTGGTTTATCTTCTCACAGTGTGTACTCCTACCCTTGCCTGCAGGTATTTTTAGACAAACATGAGGTTAGTTTTTATATTTAATAAGGGACAAAGCCAATAGGAATGAGTATGGAAATACATACATGTAAATATCTGTATTATAATGTTTACAGCTGCTCATGCCAGAGGATGGAAATCTTGAAGCGTTCTGGATTGACTTTAACCTTGGAAGTCAATGCATCTCTTTTTACTTCTGTGTGACTGATAAGGATGCCCAGGTAATGACTCTAGTCTCTCCATCTTACGTTTGACCTTGGAAAATAATTATAGTGTGTAGTAAGTGATTTCTGAGAAATTCTGTTAATATTTGAAATAGGGCAGCACGATTAATCGAATTTTAATCGAATTATGCGTCATTCCGTTCACAGAACGCTCCGTGTCAAAGGTTTTTTTTTTTTTTTGCAAAGCCAATCTAGAGCTCCGTAAACCACTGTCTGATCACGTGCCTCCATGAGCCCCAGTGCGCGAGAGAGACCGAGTGTGAGCATTAGTAAATTGTAGGGGTGTAACGGTACATGTATTCGTATTGAACCGTTTCGGTTCGAGGCTTCCGGTTCGGTACGCATACAAACCGAACGATTCCTTGGACCATTTTTCTTGCCGACAAAATTCGCGCTGGCGGGATCACCACAACGTTGCGCAACATCAAATGGCAAACGTAACGAAAGCGGAACGAAACTGCGCTACTCATTATATTGTGCTTCACGGATCGTTTGACCAGCAACATCTGTGCAGCGCGAGCCGATCTCGATCAAGCGACACTGTTACAACACAGCGCTAAGAGATCCAGTAAAGAAAACATTTGAATTCGCCACTGAAGTAATAACATCGCTGCGAGATCTAGTGAGAAGCATTCACATTTCTCCGTTATTAACCGTAGATCTCTATTAGATCAAACAGCGCTGACGTGGAAACCAGGAGAAACATTGTGCCGTGAATGAACTAGTAATACTTTACGTCCATTCACCATAGATTTAATATAGTAACACTAACTGTAACCAGTTTGGCTGGAATAGTGAACTGCTTTCAAGTACTTCACACATCTTTTTCCAGCTCTTCAAAACTCAAATAATATATGAATAAATATATATATATTTAAATGTTATTTTTAATGTGATGACCAAAACATTATTTGTTCATCCTTCAAAGATGACACCCATTTATAAACCTGAAAGTTTCAAGATGTAGGAAAACTCAGTTATTTAAAAATATTTTTTCTTTTAACAAATAAGAAATTTCTCTGGCATTTCTTTCTTTTTGCTGTATCGAAAACGTACCGAACCGTGACTTTAAAACCGAGGTACGTACCGAACCGTGATTTTTGTGTACCGTTACACCCCTAGTAAATTGCATTAGTAAATTGGTACATACTACATAGTAATATATAATTACTATATAAGAGGCATGAAAGTTCGATTAATGGACTCCAATAATCAGTACTACAAACGTCTTGTTTTGAACTATTGTTTAATAAATAGAAATAATTCGAGTACATAAACTTTCATATGGAGGATTAAATATGATTCAATGTATGCAGTAAGATTTCACAACTAATCACTGACACTGTACCACAACATTTTACATTTCTTAAGCATCAAATAACAATGACTCTGAATTTCATCCATTAATCGAACTTCCATAGTGCATAGTTCTGCCTTGACATGTTCTCATTTGGTTACATTCTGTTATGGAATATTTGTTTTTTATTGATTGTATATTTTGCGCGTTTTATTCACATCCATTATGCAGGTAAATGCAAGTTTATATTTTGCTTCCTAAAATATATTTGCAAAATGTAAAATAGTGCCCTGTTGAAGTTTTGCTACATTTTCTTTTGTTTTTTTTCTTTGTATTTATTCTTTAAGGAGATGCACATATTTGTACATTAGCAGGAATGTAGCACAATATGGATGTGAAAGCAGTTATAATTAGCCTATGTGACAATAAAATTTGTTTTGGTTAAAATCAATAAATAATCGTGATCTCATTATTGATCAAAATAATCGTGATTATCATTTTGGCCCAAATCGTGCAGCCCTAATTTGAAATCAACCCAAACAAACACACCGCTCCCTACATTGCTTCGCCCCCAAATGCATGAACACGCAATGCAGGAGTTGATGTCTCTTTATTAGTGGTGCAGGGGATCAGACACATCTCAGGGTTTAAATTTTAAAATAAGAATATAGATATGTATAGATAAATACAATATAATAAAGTTTCAAATAAATTAAGGTCTATCAGTAGCCTTCAGTTCAGGTACAGAAATTTTATAATTAGGCTGAATGTACAATAACACTACAGTGTTCACTGCATAAATTAAATATGGATTAATCTTTGTTAAAGCTGTGTTTTGTTTGATTAGCATTAGGTGACACAGACAGCAGCAGTTATTTATAGGCTGCTGTCACTTTAAGACCTATCACTTAAGACATAACCGACTGTGTTTACGAGAATACTTGCCGAGACGGGTATTTTGTGTGTATGTGTCAGTTCAAGTGCAAAGAGATGCGAAAAAGGAATCAATTCAGTGTCCGTGCACTGTCTGAAATGCGCCTCTGTGTGCTTGCATTTAATCACATTTGACAGTTGTTGGTTTTTTGAAAGAAATGAATAAAAGTATGAACATTAGATGTATCTCTCTCCTGTCAGGATGGCCAGTGGAACACTCTGTGTATTGCTGACGATGAGGTCCGCAGTTACACAGTAGAAGGTAGTACAATCAACATTTTCTCTTTAAAAAGATCTTCTGATCTCAAGACCCACAAAAACAAAAGTTCTGGATCCATATCAATCTTTCTAAGTATTTGTTCTAAGCTATATGAACGACACATGTAAGGGATAATCCACGGCTAGCCATGCATTAAAGGATTTTAATGCACGACGTAGAGGCGAAGAACCACCCGACGCGAAGCGGAGGGTGGTTGCCTCTACGTCGTGCATTAAAATCCTTTAATGCATGGCTAGCCGTGGATTATCCCGCTTATACCTCGGTTATTTGCCAAGTTAATAAGAAGTTAAAGCTGTAACTGATGTTTACAATGTAATTTTTTAACAGACGTGTGAAAATGACGGTTATTTTCTTAAGTTACGGCTCGTTAGTTCTAGCACTCCGTCCGCTTTAAAAAAAGTAGAGCCATCGGATTGCTTTTATTTGAATGAATTATCACATTTATTTAAATTCATTATTAAGAGAGAGAGACAGAGAACTGAAAGAGAAGAAAGAGAGAGAGAGGGAGATGCGTGCGCGAGTTACCTATGAGCGTCTCTTCTTTAAAGTCTACAGTCCCCTCGTTGCTTAAGCATAGGCCTATAACTTATAGCCTGACTTCGTCATACTCATATTCTAGTCAGAATGTGAGTCTGATACTGCTTCATAGGGCTTTGATTATGAGGCGTGTCTTAACCGAACCAGGAAAAAAAAAAACTCTGCACTCAATTGGATAGACCTACAACCAATGAGAGCAACGCAGTAAGTCAACTACTTTGCATAGCACAGTTGTCAACTACAGAACTCAAATGCACGCACACTGGATGAAGTAAAATAACGAGTGTTGCTTCTTTTACTTGGTCCTCCATGAGTGCGACCAAAGGAGAAACTTCAACGACCACAGGGTTTTCATTGAGTCCCATCTTCTTAGTTACCATCGGAGCCAGCTGATAAATTAAACTTTTGCCGAGTCCCATAGGAAGGACGGCAAACACATCTTTTCGATCGACAAATGCCTTGATTGCAGTTCTATGTTCGTCTTTTAAAATGAATGCGCTATCGATTTCTTTTACAACGGATGCGATAGCGGAATCTCTACATCTCAGTTCTCCAGCTGCGGTGATCTCTGAGGGAAACCAGTTCAACCCAAGCGCTCTTTGATAACGTGAGGATTACGTCCCTGCAGATCATCTGTCCATCATCGTATAAAGCCCGCCTGGCAATTTGATTGGCCCGACGATTTCTAAACCAATCATAATTACTCCTCAATGGAGCGAGTCCAGACCGAACTTCCCGATCAAAAAATGTTGTGGGCGGGGTTCGGGCTGGCATCCAGGCTATATAACTTAATGATTCATGGATTTATTAAAATTATTTATGAATGATAGGCAACACTGACAGTGACAAGGCAAGCTTTATTTGAACTAATCATGTCATTTATTTAAATGAATTAGCTGTATGTCAAACCAAACTTTTATTACGCGGATGATGAACGCTGGTGTCTTTTCCATTTTTCCTGTAGCGCTTTAAAACTGATTTAAAGACGGCATTGCTTGACTTGAAGTCTTTATCCCTTATGATGTTGTATTTTGTAATGTGACGGTTTATACCTGCTCTGAGACGCATCAAACTTGCAACACTGTATTCGCGTCCAGCGGTAGACTGAACAGAGGCATAAAACTCCCGCAATGTCTCATTTAAAAGAGAAGCAGAGATACGTTAGGTCTCGAAATCACAATTGTTCTGTCTTTGGCGCAACAAGTCACTGAAAGTGTTAACTGCCCATTTAGTTGTCTTTTTCGTTATTGACCTCATCTTTGTCGTCTTCGATCTTATCTAGCTCTGTCTTTTCCCTCAAAAAAAAAAAAAAAAGCCTAAAACGTATCTAAGTAATATACAGTAGTAGGCTATTTCGTTGTCACCCTGCCTCTCCAAATGCATAACTGACATTAACAAAATGCAATAATGCAGTTAAAGCTGAAAAAGTACTTGGGTGTTTGTTTTATTTTATATTTACCGGTTAATAATGCAATCGCTGCTCTCTGTCCCATAGAAGAACATGACAGCCCGCGTATGTTTTGGAACTATTGGGGTTTACATGAACCACGTGACAGCCATCGTGAGCGATCAAAGAGCGTCGCAACTCTTTCTCTCTATGGCTCTGAGCCTACCGAACGTTTTCATATGTGTCTCTTTCTCTCACTCTTTTGCAAGTGTAACTCTGTTACTATGGTTACCAATGTTTATAGTAGCAGATTAATTTTGAACTGTAATCAAACTGACTGGAACTACCTGTGCATTAAACGGTTTTACTGCACACCTTTCAGCCAATCAGAATCGAGTATTTAAACAGCCCGTGGTATAACTGTCTATATTTGACTTCACAGAGGAGAGCGGCAGAAAGACTCTCCATCTGGTTCTGACTGAGCCTGTCAACATCGACAGCTTAGAGGGCTCCAGAGTCTCCATCAAATTCAGCTCTTCTCTAGACATCCTGCGAGCCACTGAGAATGTTTATGGTCAGGCTAAAAACAGGGTGAGGTTACTTTAAAAGATCACTGATGGACCTGCCTGTACATGAAAGTACAACTTTTAAGATATATAAATGTCAAGAATCAGATCTAATCAGAATATTTATTGTATTGAATTCAGTGCAAAGTGCAAACCCCAATCTAACAATATCAATGAGATATTCATTGATCTTATCTTATACACAGTGTTGTTTTTTAAAGCTTTACTGCAGAATGATTAGTCCAAAACTAAATTAATGGATTGACATGTTGTTTGATTGATTAATGCATTGATTCAATTCATGTTTTTATGTGGTTATTAGGATCGCATCATTTACTTGATAAGCCTTTGAGCTTAACATCTGATTAAATCTGCTAAGGGGAATGAAACGCTTGTATTAAATGTGTAATGACTTCTTTAATGCAACTGTCACACAGCATATCAACATTCACGTTTCCCCTTTTGCTTTATGTCAGACATCTGTTAGAAAGACCTCTATTGCGAAAACACCTGTTCACATCAATCTAAGTTCACAGGAAAGTTCACAGGTGAGTCAATATTAAAAGATGCTTTTAAACATCTTTTTCCTAAGGTTAATTGTGACAAAAAAGATGGCTTTCTGTTATGAGTTGTGGGCTTTTATCTTTTTTTAACAAGAATTGAACTCTGATGGTCTGTGTTAAACTAACAGGTTTTCGTTCCTGAAAGTCAAGTGTCCCCCTCTCTGCGTGTAGAGGGAAGAGCAACATCATCAGTGAGGCACGGCATTCCCTGCCAGTCTCTCACACATCTAACACCAGATACAAACAATGTCCCCCAACAGGTAAGACAAGATGCTCACAAAATAAACATTTGAAGTGTCCATTTTAGGATGCCTGTAAAGCTTTTATAGAGCATAATGATGTTTTGGGAGAGCTTTGAATTAGTACGACAAGTGGCCAAACCTGAGTTGCAACGTCACTACATGCATTCACTATGTATGCTGAGATTTCCGGCCCAAGAATGGTTTGTAATCTTGCCGTGCCGTACCAGGCTCAAGTGGAAAAATAACTGAAACCGTTCCTTACCGTTCTTAGAACCATTCAGCTTGACGGTGGAGAAGTGGCTTAATTAGCTTCATCAGGGGTTATTTATAGTCATGCTTGTTTATTTGACCGTGTATTCCAAGTAGGCTTGCTACGATAGTCAGTGTTGCCGGTGTTCAGAAGCAACACCGGTTACATCCCTTGCCCACCGTGGAACCGCCACCTACCGTCGATTTGATTTTTGATTTTATTTTTATATAAAATCATTTAGTTCAGTTAGAGAACAGACACTATTGACCGTGTCTGCTTAATAAATCGTGAGCTGAACGAGAATCGCAGCACAGATCAGCAGCAGGAGTCAGGTTTCATTCATCACGAGAGTGAGGAGCTGACTGACAAGGTGACGGAGGAATATTTGGTGTCAAAGCGAAATGTAAAAGTGCCTATTTAAGCGAATTTGTCATTGCATTGTTTTGCTGTTGTGTTTTTCATTAAGAATAATAGGGTAATGAACTCACCATTCAAGCAATCCACCCCAAATTGTCGCTAATTTGAAAGTGAAACTAAAATGCGTACGGCCGCACGTGTCCACGGGGGCGGAGCGAGCAGAGCGAACCTTTTCAGTTCATTCCTATGGAAAATTTCTGCTCGCTCCATGCCCGTGGACACGTGCGGCCGTACGCATTTTTACGTTTGCCTTTAAATTGCCGATTTAAACCCCCCTGCCGGTGATACGTTGTAAGGCTGGAAGGTTGTCACACGTCGATTAACCGGTGGGAAGATATCCTCACCCTCACATCCCTAATTCCAAGCGAGTTATTAATTTAAATGACCTGTATAATTAACTTGGGTGAACTTTTGTCCTCATTTACCCCGTTGAAGTTACAAGTTTGTATTTTGTCCCTTGAAGCTTTTAACAACTGAAATATGGTTGGATTGACACACCTCTGTTAATGCTGCTGTCGTTACGGCTCTGTGTGCACGTTAATGGAATCATAGTGGTCAGAGGTCTCTAGTTCTCCAGAGCTAAGAGCACAAATCTCTTTTTCTCAGATGGTAACGCCTCTACAGATGAAGGTATCCATGGGGCGTCCAGAGGGAAGCTGTTCCTCCAGTTGTGTGCTGCCTTTAGGTAGGTCACTAAGCAGTTTACAGACTTTATCTGTAAGAAAATCTATTCCCGGCTTCTTGGATTTCCACAGTAAGAGTGTAAGTACTCTAAGCTCTGTTTTACACATTTTACCATGTTTAAAGGAATGCTTTCGGTTGAAAACAGGGCTAGAAACTAACTTTTTGCCACACCTGCCAATGGCCTGTGACTTCAGAAAATGTCCCTGCGAATAAATATTTTTTTTACCAGCCATGAAACTGTTTTTGCCAATACAGTAATAACACCAAAATTTTAGAGACCTATTCCAATTCCGGTACCACAGCTAAAACTACTAGCCTTACTAATATAAAACATTACTAAAGACAAGTAAACAGTCAGTAATAAAATTATTTAAAAAGAATCAAATTTCAAGCAAAAGCACACATAAATACAGTAGAACAAAAATACAAATTAAATGAACAGTGCTTTTCAGGTTTTTCAGGTAAGTCTAACAGTAGTTTTCAGGTATAGCCCACGAATAAAGTAATCAAATGTAAAATAACACTGCATAGTATTTACTGGATAAATTAAATATAGATTAATCCTTAATAAAGTTACAAAAGTTATTCAGTCAAGAGCATTAAGGGATTTGTCCTTTGTTGTTTGATTAACATTAAAAACGCAGACAGCAGCAGGAATATTAGGCTGCTGTCACTTTGATACCAAATGCACGGATCCAATTTCTGATACTGTACCTAATACTTTTACATTGTCATGATGCATTGTCTTTCTCGACTGTTTATGCTCACTTAAGCCATAACAGACGGTGTTTACTTTGATATTTTGCCGAGACTGGCTTTTTTTTTTTTTTCACTATTTTGTGTGAATTTGTTCAAGCGCAAAACAGCTCAATTCAGTATTCGTGCGCTGTTTGTAGTATTAATTTTAGGCCCTGGTTGAAAACAAGTAAAGCTCTGGAATGTTGTCGATTACCACACACAATAAAGATCATCTCTTACTTGTGATGAAATTACTGTAACACAGCCACCTGTAGATTTTTATGTAATGTTTAAAAAAAGCGATATGAAGTTTTGCAACTGGCTTGGTCCCTTTTTTCTAGTGACGAAGCCAATGGTGAAACCAGCTCTTCAGATGATGAGCTCTTCAGAGAGGAAAAAGGAAATTGAGCTTAGAGACCTCATGATGTCCAAAACATCTTGCAATTTGTCTTCTCTTTTTTTTCACTGTGAGAACAACCAAAAGAAGGCCCATGTAATTCAAGCACAGGTATAACCTTTATAGACCGTTTCAGATACTTCAAATGTTCTCCAACCCTGCTGATAAATCCAGCATTGATGGTCACCAGCATAAGGTATGTTTTGCATGCTAGGACCAGCATGGGTTGATAGCTTGCTGGCCCCCAGAGTGAGAAGCAGGAGTGCTGGTGGACTAGCTATACCAGCTCAGTTGGGCTTGAGATCCACCAGCTATACCAGCTCTAACTAGCACAAGCCAGCCTGGACAACATGAAGTTCATGCTGGTTTATGCTGGATTTTTCAGCAGGGCAGTTTATACTAATGCAGACTTACAAATGGAGAATAGAGTTTATGAAACACAGTTAAACTAACAAAGCCATATACTGTACATGTTTTTGTAATATCAGTGAATCTTGTGTGTGTCTTATTAGTCAACCCCTGCTGCCCAGAATGAAGACCAACAGAAAATACAGAGCGTTAAGGCTAAAGGAAAAAAGTACCGCAAGGTGCTCTGAATTTTGTTTGGTTTTAATTAATAGTACTTCATACGTTATTTTATTAATTGTTCATTTTGTGCTTTCTGTTTTTTACTCCTTTTTCTCCTCTAACCCTATAAAAACATGTTTTCTGCAGAATATTCCTGTAGACAAAGTAGTAGAGATGGTGCATGCTGACAAAGAATATGAAGAGAACACTTTTGGTATTTAATGAACTAAGCATACTATTACAGTGCTATTAGTAACATATTTTAATGTTTTTAACCTTATTTTATTTCTTTTTGGCAAAGATAACAGCATAGTCCCAGACTCCCAACCTGTGAGAAAGGGTAGCTCATTGTGAGTGTATTTCTATTGGCATTTCGGTTACAGTTGCTCAACTGTTTAACTGGGTAGTAGAATAACATTACGTTCACTGTAGAGAGGACTCTATCTAATGTATGTCAATCTGTTTCTTATAACAATTCAGTTCACCGGGTCTCTGGGGCTTGAACTCCAGCAAAATGAGAATCTCTGTATCTGGATCACTGCTGCAAAAAGATATATCTAAAAACTGCTCTGTATCAGGTGAGTGAACAGATAGAAGAGAGTGTTAAGGTGATTATTTTGTAAAGTATGTTGTATCAGCAAATATATTAAACAACTATATTACATGGCACTCTTGAATGCTCAATTAGGCAACTTGGCATCCTGCAGTCAAGGTTTTTTTTAGTATTATGACCTCTATACTATAAATGACAGTTTGAACCACTTTCCAACATAACTGTGCTAGTTTCATGTCTCTTATCACGAGGCGGTCTCCTTCTCATAATAAAATCTAATAATTTACAGTCATTTTTACTCCTCCATCGCTTATGTTGTCTAATGTTTTGTTTTATAAACCAGTTCTTTTGGTCCTAAATCAGTTAAAAAGAAAACACTTGGAAACACTTTTCCTGATATGTTGTTACTATATGAATCAGGTGTCTTTGTGTAACCTTGCATTCTGTGTAATCATCTCCAGATGGTAGTTCTCATCCCCCACCTCAGCGCCTGTCCCCGGCACAGTGTGCACCGAAAACCCTGACCCATAATCAGCTGCAAACCCAGCTCACTCAGAGATTGGAGGAAGTGCTGAAGAAGCAGCAGGGTACAGATGGCCATGCAACCCAGAGAGGCTCCTCACTGGAGCCCAGAACTGCAGGTCAAGAGAAAGAGAAAGTGGAGAAATCAGTGAGGTCCATGCCTGCTAGACCTCCACAACAGAGAGGGAAGAGTAGCAAAGTTCAGGGCGATGCATCAGACCTTGAGAATGTGAGACTCTTTTAGTTCAAATGTTATAAAGACGAATTATTATTAGTGTATGCTAAGGCACGCATTACTATTACTTGGAGTTGATTTGTTCTAGGCACACTCTTCTTATCAAAACAATACTCGAGTTACTCGACTACTCGTAGTTCATGCTACTGTAAATGAAAAGACATGAAATAGTTCTTATCAATTTAATTCATAGCCTAATGCAACAGAGAAAACAGGAAGGTTTATTATATTAAACTTAGCCTTTGTTGTTGATGTTCTGAAGGTGGCTCGTGCAACAGACGGTATGGTGAAGATGATTTCCAGTCATTATAAGAGAAGTGCCAAAGCAGCGTCCCCTGACCCTGGCGCCCAGTTTAACATTGCTTCTACAAACAGGTGACACAGACATTCAATCACGCCTCACCTTTTCCTCTGTTCTCACGTGCAATCACAGTGTTATCTTCACTTTCAGATATCTGTTCAATAAGAGTAGCCACCCATCCGCCACTGTAAGTCATTTAGAAAGACATATTTGTAATGCAAGTTGATAGATTCAGTTGTATAAATATGATGCTATCTAATCAATGTACCTTTTTATTTTCGCTAATCGTGTTACAGGAGAAAACTGCTGCCAAGAGTTCAAGTTTGCTCAAATCCAAGAGGCAAACCCAGATGCTTGAGTATTGCATTTTAATGACTTCCCTCCTTTTAATTAGGGACAGTTCGTTCGAAAATGGCTGTTATAAATAAATTAATTGATTGTTTGGTCTCTTCAGGGATATTTATGCATTTACAGAGAACACGCCAAAAATCAGTGTGGTGAGGACACCCATAGCTAAACAAAATAAATATCATAAAATGTATAGTATTTAAAAGTATGATAATAATTGTCATTAGTTCTTAATTTTGTCCTCTTCAGAGAAAGAAATCCTCTGATTCATCCCGAGTGGAAAGCAGGTAATTCTGTTAATTTATTAAAAAATAGCCCCCTCTAGTGTTTAACAGGTGAACCTAACTGCAGAGTGCAGTAGTTATGTGGACAGTTAAAATCTCTCCAAAGAAACCCTGCATATTTGTGGACATGTGACTGCTTATTATTATATTATGTATTTTATTGCATATTTACAAATGTTTTGTTCTTTTTTTCTTTTAGTGCACTAAGTAATTCTCCAGCTTTCTCCAAGTCTGCTAGGAAACCTCAGCTCCCAAAGGTTTCCCATTTCTTAAATTATTTGGGGATGGCTACTTGATTTAATATATCCCAATCAAAATACTTTTTAATACTTTTATGTTTATTACACCCCTAGGCTGCTACGACAAATGTGAATAAAAACCTGTTCAGTGATACGGACACAGACAATATGACAGAGATTAGCTGGTTAAACTCTGCCAACAGGAAACCCAAACCCAAAGTGGCAGACTACAGCCGGCAGCCAGTTAAACCCACCTTTCCATCAGCTGACTCTGCATGTATGTTACACCCATCTCTATATTTTAGAGAAGAGATGTCTTATGCTGGGTACACACTGCAAGATGTAGCCCCAATTTTCACTTGGTGACAGTTTTGTGGATATCACAGACAAAAACCCGAAATCTGTGGCAAATCGGTGTAAGTGACTTTCTCGTAGTGTGTATGATCAAAGATATGATCTGATAGAAGCGTCGATGCCCATAAAGCATGCTCAAAACCTAGACCTGTCTGTGACTGAGAGTCATGCAATGTGAAATATGTCTTGACATGAAACTACTTAGCTAATGAGAGAGAATGATACAGGGCAAGGGAAGGTTCAGGGGGACCTGCAACAGAACATAAACAAGCATGGTTTCTGCAAGCAGGCATTCTCTCATTCATATATATATATATTTTTCCGCTGCAAATCACAAGCTTCTTGCGTACATCATTTTAACAAGAAGAACTGTCTCGCGTGTGATTTGACATTATTTCCAGGTCTATTCTTGCATGTGTTTGCTTGTGAAACGTAGTTTGTAGACTAGACAGAGTTGTCTGCGGTTCTTCCTATTGAAATGTTGTGTAATGTGTGACCCCCTGACGCTGATCCTTCCTGTAATGTGCACACAGCAGCAACTAAATGGTACCTCAGACAGTCGTGTAGTGTAAGAACAGCAATCCGACGACTTTGAAAATCGTGCGATGTGTACCCCGCTTTACATTTCCAGCAGTAGTTTTTAACTCTTGTTTACCATCTTCATTACATTGAAGATGGGTGGCATCTATTTAATTAAGGACTACATGCAATTTATTGATAACTACTTCCCCTCCCTCTTTTACATCCTCCTGCTCCAGATAATCTCTTACACTTGCATTTTATTTCAGTTAAATCGCCATTTACACCTTTGCCTTCACCAAAGCCAGTGAAAGAACAAATCAAGCCAAAGCGGGTAAGAACAAGGCCAATAATTTCACAAATTATGTCTTAAAGGAGCCATATTGTAGCTATTTTTACCCCTTTGGTAATATTTGCACCAAAAAAAAAGTCTGTGACCTTTGCTATTTTACGGATAAGATGACCTCAATTATGATTGGTTAACCTTTCTGCATGTGAAATAAGTAAGAATTCCCGTGTTAAATTACTTCATAGGTGGTGTTTATTGGTAAATATGGGTGATTTTGTGCTCATAGATGTAATGTCATAAGCAGGACTCATTTCTGAATTAAGCATTTTTGCAGCTTAGTCTGAAAATCAGTTTATTTCAGAAGAGCAGTCCTTATATTTCTCTCCTGTACATAAGTTTGTTACACTTTTATGAATGAGTAGTATTGTGTGTTTTTAAACTCGTTGATACTAATCATTCCCTTTTCTTTTGGATTGGGTGAATAACAGAAGAGGCAGAAGAAAGTGGCCGAACAGGAGGATAAACGGCAGCCAAGCATCAAAAATAAGAATGCCACAGGACGACCTCAAAGAGCTGCAGCCTTGACCAAAACCTACAGAGAGGCGTCTGACTCAGACGACCAGTCCAGCCTGTCAGAGAGCGAAAAAGCACCACCCCCTAAGGCATGTGATTTTTCTCTATTAGCAAAGTTAGTTCAAGCGGATCTTCATTAGTGTTATTGCCTTCATTGAAGACTTTCATAGTCTAGATTGACTAATGATAACAGTCCTGATGAAAGTGGTCTTGTTCTTCTCCAAATAGAAAAAGGCAGTTGTCCGACCAGCAACGTTTCAGCAGACTGTCCCAGCTCAAGCCGCAGGACGAGAACAAAGGAGAGAGAACACGTCTGTAGAAGTAGCCAGACGACAAAGTGAGACGAATGTGCTGAAAAAGGCAGGAAAAGCCTTTGTGAAGATTCAGCAAGATCAGAGGAATGATACAGGCAAGAAGATGGCCAGTCCAGAGCATCTCGCGGTGAAGAAGACCTCATCTGCTCAGGGCTCCGCCAGAAGACAGAAAGAATCTTGGGCTGCAAGATTATCTTCCACATTTGCCTCGCCTCCCTCCATTGAGCGGATGAGATGTAAGAATTAAACTGCTTTAAATGAGTTTGTATAGTTGAATGGCTATTAATCAAAATGTTTATTTGCGAACTTTACAAGTCAGAAGCATAAATAATTGTGTTAATTACTGATACTGAATCACACTAAATTTAATAATTGGACATCCTAGTACACAAAGACAACAATCTTTTGTAAACGCTGTGTAATTTACTTTTTATTTTTCTCTATAGCAGCCGAAAAAATAACCAACTTGAGATCCAATACTACACCTCTCCGTTCTCTGTCTATCTCTCCAATCGAAGCTGACTCTTCTCCACTAGAGCCTCTCAGTCCCCTCAAAGAAATCCAGGCCCCCTCTCGCTGTAAAACACTAGGGAAAAAAGGTGTTGTGAAACCTTCTTTCTCCATTACACCTGTTTCCACAAGCTCCAGAGGCTGTAAGAAGAATCGACCTGCGGCTCAGGTAAACAGGAAGCAACCATAGGGCAGGTTTCCAAATCACATTCTTAGATAGATCAAGTACTTTTGGGCTGTATTAAAGCTCTTAAAGAGCATATTGCAGGTAAAAAAAATCTAAATTAATATATAACCTTGTATGAAAATACAATATGAAAAGTTAATGCAGGATTTAAAATGTTTTAAAACGACATGAGGTAGATAAAGTGAGCGTTTCTTTGACTGCTCGTAAAAAACACTTTTTTTTTTTCAACATCGTGTTATTTTACGTCACGAACGGGAGCCTCAGCTCAGTGCAGAGTAGGTTGGTATTCAGTAAGAGCGGTCGTGACTCGTGAGTCAGTGTGTTTTCAGTAGTTTTTGTATTTTAATTTATCATCGTCATGGTAAATTATTGTGTTTGTGGAGGTTGCAAAAACTCCGGCCTGTCAGGACATCGAGTCCACAGGTTTCCTAACAAGAAAAAGGCCGGTGCTATGCTATATACTGTGTTTCCCCTACCATTGTTTTGGAGGGGCGGCCCGCCAAAATCCAGTCATAAAAAAGAAATTTACTGTATAACGCGGAATTTCATGGAATTTGTCTATCTTTTGAGGAATAAATAGAAAGCAGTTCAGTATACACTTGAAATCAAATCGCGATGTAGACAAGTGTGTGTGGATATTAAACCACAAAGACAATTTAGATACGAATCCTGCTTGTTCTGTGTGAATGAATGGTGCAGCCGACGCACATTTACCACACACACACACACACACACACACACTGAAGCACGTGTGACGCTTGCGCTGTTTTTTGCCCATATGAAGAGACAAATGCATGAACTTCCTCTCCAGGCTCTAGATCCACTCCGAAAGTCACTTCGTGATCATTTAACCGCTTCATTTGAGAAAAACTATCATCATGACATAAACACACAGAAACTCAAAAGGTCTTCACGGCAACCCGTCAAAATAAAAGTTCGGTTTAACTTGACAGAAATATATTACCGTTGTACAGTAGAATTTAGATATGTCCCAATGTAATAATGCTAACACTAATCCAAATAAATTATCATCAAAACTGAATTTAAGGAATAATCCATGTTTTAATTTTAACAGTAAAGCTCATTGTGCAGCACGTTATTTGACAAAAAGTTTATTTAATTTTATATGATTAAAATTGATGATAAATGATAAAATTTGTGTTTTATGTCTTCATTTTATTACCAGAAAAAACACAACACAGAATTAGTGTGAAATTTTTTTTCATTTTTTTTTTTTTAAATGTATACGTTTAATGATTCATAATACACTATTGCAATTAATTAGACATGCTTTTTGATTGCAAAAAATTTACACCATGTATCCGTAACACGCCCGCTTCGCAACACTAGCAGTCCCCTTTTCTGGGGGCCCCCTGAAAAAAAATCCTAGGGGAAACACTGATATATCTTTCGTGCCTGGATGCGGTTTGTGCAGGTGAAGAGACAGCATTTCTCTTCCACATCGGCTTCGAAAAACGCGGTCGTGTGTAGCGTTCACTCCAGATCGGAGGATTATCATCCCGGCGATATGATGGAGTTCAACATGGGTTGCCGAAGCAAGAACCTGGCGGGTGACATTTCCACTAAGGCGCAGTTTGCATCCACCTCCCTGCAGCACTGACTTTCCTCGGCTGTGACCTCGCATTTCCCACACAAGCACCTATGGAACAAAGACCTGTATCAGCAATACAAATATCTCTCTGTCTCTCGATGAGAAACCACTAAGTTATATCACGTAACGTTAGTCTGGACGGATATTAATGAGCATGACATACGCCTGATCAAAACGTATTAGTTTCTGTTATTGGTAAGTTCCAATGCTCCTAGATGACCAATAATATCTTTGCTATTAACTGATATACGATGGTAATAATCTGTACAATATTGTGAGCAGTGTATATCGTTAGCGAACTTGTATATATCTATAAGCTAACACCGGTCTCTCTCACCAAGACACCTGTCCTGTTCTCCACTGGTTCTCCTCACACCACAACACCATGTGTCTCTGACCGTTGTTCTGTCTACATTAATCCTGGCCTGTCCTGCTCTCTCGGCAGCACAGCAGGCTCATAATTGTATGGCTGTGGTCCGTCATACGAGTAAGTTTGAACAATTTCCTCTGCGTCTGAAATGTCATTGCGATCCATTGTTTTCCTGTTGTTTGAATCGACCGCTCTTCCGCCCGTTACGTCACGCCCATTTTCAGATGCGGAAGTAACATTTTCTCACAAAAAAACGATTCCAGAAGCTTCTGTAGCGTATTTATACGTATATTTTATAGAAAATCTAGTTCCTACATTATGTTTCTATACATTGACTCGTTGGGTCCATACCTGCAATATGCCCTTTAAGTCTCATTTCATTCGTAGTTCTGATCATACAGATGTCCCAAAAAGTATTTGGACCACAATAAAAAAAAATGCTAAAAAAATATTTAATATTTCTTCTTGCAATTACTTTTAACTGCAGTAAAGACATTTATAATGTTACAAAATATTTCTATGTAAAAAAATTATGAAAGGTTCCATAAAAATATTAAAACTGTTTTCAACAAAATTATATATACATAGATAATATAACATATTATATATAATTGATAATAATAAGAAAAGTTTCTTGAGCAGCAAATCAGCAAATTAAAATTATTTAATGACACTGAAGCATTGTTCAACACTAATAATTTTTTTTCTACTGGCCATATTGGTATTTCCTAATATTCCCTCACATTCTATTGAATAAATAGGAAATCTTCTGATTTTAATAAGAAAACGTTACCTAACGAGTCAGCATCTGAAGTCTCCTTATACATTCTTACAATGTAAATGTCCTAAACATTAAATGGTCATTTGTTTAAAGTTGGGAATTTTCCCTGCTTATTAAAAGTTCAGTTCATGTTCATTACAGTAGCGAATTTCAGAACAGCTGACGGACAAGACACCTCAGCATATATTTTTAAATGTCACAATGATTCTTTTAAAATCTGAATACAGATTTAAGGTTTGCAAGGCATGCGCACACAACTTAATTTGTCATGTACTGTTATCCACTGTGGTTATGTAATTATGTAGTTATATAATACTGTTTTGATTCGTACATTATCTATGTAATTGATTTTCATAACAGCATGTATTTCAAAGCAGCAAAGATAACGACTTAAAGGGATAGTTCGCTTTGAAAATTTTTTTTGGCATGTTTTAGCTTACCTCAAGAGCATCCAAGATGTAGAATGTAAGATGTAAAAACGATATAAATACTGTTCGTTTTCTCACACAAACCGCTCGTTTCGTGTCGTAGGCCTTTAATGTGTACTTACATTTACGAGTCATTAAATCATGTTTAATTTGGACTTCTCTGTGCATGCTCTTTGAGGAAGTGACCATAGACCTGCATTATATGACTGACAGACAAGAACGGTTTGACCTAAAAATATCAAAATTTAAACTACTGCGGAAACAAAGACACCTACATCTTGGATGCCCTTGAGGTAAGCTAAAACATACCAAAGATTAATTTCAAAGTGAACTATCCCTTTAAACGTTGGTTAAATAAATAATCGGCTCAACAATATATACAGAGAAACAACAATATATTCAGAGAAATGACGCTGACTGCGTATGGAGCTTTATTTACAAGCATTTATACTGTCACTCCGAGCAAGATGATGCATGGTAAAACTTTTTTGCTAGGGGATTGTGTGTATTGTAATATTTCATGTAAATTTGAATCAATTTCTGCTAATAATCCCATATATGTCCATGCTTAATATTTCCTGCATAATTACATACATAAATCTATTTTGTGTTAGTTCAGTTACTTGTGTCAGCAGTGTGCTCTAGACACACCTATCTTAACAATTTCTATATCTATATCATTTCTTTAAAATGAATGCCACATAGTTTGATCATTTATAGTGTAATACAATGGCATTAATTTTAAGTGTGGCTTAAGTATCCAGATACTTTATAGGGCCACTGTAGGTACAAATTCCAGTGTGCTTTGAGTCTTTATTTTAGCAAAAAAAAACTGCTCACACCATTTTACTTTCTTGCTCACACATCTATATATTGTCTTTGTTATTAAAGACTCTCTAAAAAGGTTTGTACAGTAGAAAACATTTAAAGTGGTAAAAAGTTAATCAAAGTTGTCCTAACACAAGAACGATGGGGACCCACCGCTTTGCACATTTTGTATGTCTCTCTTATCTGACACACTCAGCTCAGTTCATGGATCTCTCTCCTAATGAGCTGATGATCTGAATCAGGTGTGTTCAATAAGGGAGACATAGAAAATGTGCAGAGTGGTGGGTCTCTAGGATCAGGATTGAAAGCCACTGATGTAATGCGAGTTCACCTCTGTCCCACTCCTGCAGGTTGAGCTGAGTCCGGTCCACTCATTACTGACTTCAACTCGGCCCCTCATCATCAGAGAGAAATGCACCCTGTCCTCCCCAATCATCTCTCCTGACCTGCAGGAGGAGCACAGGGGTGACATGAACAGAACCAGCCCAGCATCTTTTGGAAGGAGGTCTGTCATTTCTGTGACAATGAGCCAATCTTCTCGCCTATCTGTGAGCAACATTGCCATGATGTGCACTGAGCTAGAGGTACAGGTTTGAGCTTATTTCCAAGCACAATTACACTTTGGATAGTAGTACATTTCAGTAACACTACTTCATTCTTATACGATTTACAGAAAACACCAGCAAGCAAGCAAGGAAGTAAGGCTGAGAGACCAGAATTTAAGTCAGGTGAATAGATTTTTAATTAAGTTGTGGTTTTATGTAATTTATTACAGAAATAAGCATCTTATGTATTCTTTGTGTCAATTGCCAATCAGGTCCGTCCTCAGCCATCCACAAGCATCTCATCCCGTGCCAGTCCGCTGATTTTTCAGAGGGAGATGCGGACAGTGAGGAGGACAAAGAGAATAAGGCACCTTCTCCCTCTCAGATAGCACTGAAAATGAAGCCCAGAAAGCTGTTCGTGCCTACTGATAAATACTGGACTCCTAGTAAGGGTATTTATCACCTTTTAAAAAGGATTATGTGTCGTCCTAACTAGGCATATGTGACAAGTTTTCGGCCTTGAGTATTTTCTTGCCTTATGAAAATACCAGCCATTCAAAACATATTTGATGTTTAAAAATTGGTGATTACATCTCTGCATATCCTGATAGCAATCACTATGATAAGCGGTCTAAATGTATTTTTATAAATATCCGCTGTGGAAGGCGTATGGCAATAAAATGTTCATTCAATTATTGCATCCCGTCCGAATGAAATTATACCATGTAGGGCTGGGTATAGAGGGTATGCGCATGACGTCACCGTCGGCCGGAGTGAATGCGGTCACGCCCACAAGTGGCAAAAAGACTGAGCGGCAGCATTTGTTTTCAGCGTGAATGCCGTGAAAAACACACAAAACACATCTAAAACGGGAAAGAGCTTTGCGATTGACTGCACAACTAGATTTGACCAGAAATCTGAGGTACTGTATATTTTTACAGACTGCAAAAAGCTACAGAACAGACTATATTCTGCATAATTGGATGTTTTTAAATAAACACTGACAAAAAACTATACAAGTTTTAGGGCTGGACGATATGATGATATACAGTATAACATTAATGTAAGTCAGGGGTGCCCAATCCTGCTCCTGGCGATCGACTGTCCTGCACAGTTCATCTCCAACCCTAATCAAACACACCTGAAGCAACCAATTAAGGTCTTCAGAGCACGTCAGGATCGCTTGAAAATTAAAGGCAGGTGTGTTTGATTAGGGTTGGAGATGAACTGTGCAGGACAGTCGATCGCCAGGAGCAGGATTGGGCACCCCTGATGTAAGTGATCACTCGGATTTAGACCTATCTATATTGTATTTATATAAAACGTTTACAGGCAAATTTTCTTCATTTATTTCCCCGGCGTCGAAATCAGGCACATAATGTCAGGAAACACGATTCCTGGCTGCATGTCAATATCCATGGATCACTGGATCTTTGATAAGATGTAAGGAACACTATATCGAGTCCAACTTTTAGTTTAAACTGATAATAGTTTGTTTTACTCGCGTTTTCGCAGTTTCCCCTATTAACTCCAGTCACGCAGCAGCTCTTCTGCCACTCAGTCCGGCTGAGGGGGGCGTGTTCCGGCGGGGAAGTGACGTTAATGCATTCCCTCTATTGACACAAATTTCACAATTCGATTCGATTTCGATTCATATGTTTATTTCGCGCTCTAACTGGTATTATTAAGGCGAAAGAGAAGATCATGTTCAAGATCATGTTCTCTTGAGCTGAGCTGTGCACGAGCGATCTCACGCCACAGCGCCAAAACGGTATTTATGTTTTTGAATTTCGTAAGAAAATGGACGTAATTTGAAATCTGAGACTTTGTTTCATATCAATATTAACAAAGATTATTGCGATTTATTGGATGGGATCCGCTACAATGGATCCATTCATTCATTAACTGAAAACAGGATGACTAGCCTAATCTTTCTTGGGATATAAGAATCAATATCGGTTCGTAAAAATGAGAATCGATTAAAATCGAGAAATCAATATTTTTTACCCAGCCCTAATACCATGTATTCCACGTGTGTCAACGTGTGTTTGCATACCACTGCGCAGCCTGTTCGCAGAGACATCCTACGTCATCAGCACGTTTCACGTACGTACGCTGTGCAGACAGAGCGAGAATGGCAGGCAAACAGACAAGTGGAAAGTATCTACATTTCTGTATCTGACAGTACAGGTCTATGCACCGATGACTTTGCCCTATGCAGATAATTCAGTGAGATTCGACTGTGTTGACGCTATGTCCTGAAATCGTATATGAATAAAGCTGAAATACAGTGCTTCCGCTGCATTCATTCCGCCGTGGCGGGCCGCCACACCTATAAAATCATCCCGCCACGGCTGCAGCTTCTCAGTGAGGTCCGATATTGTGCTATTTGTTAAGCCCCACTAAAGGCATAAAAAACATTGTAAAGCACCATAAAGTTTTCGCACTATATTCCAAGAATTCTAAAGTCATTCAAAAGCATAATGTGAGGTAAAAATGAATATTTAAGTCGTTAAGTTAAAGTTAATGGAAACTCATCTCTCCTCAGTCATTCTCCATTCAGCATTCAAACAGCGCGTCACGTTCGGTTACGACAGTAACACGACGACACTCTCTTCAAGATCAATGTTCCCATTATTATACTTTATTTGTAGATAAAGGTCTATAGTTTGCATAAAATTACTTTATCTTGCTGGAGTTTATAGCGCTTTCTAAATCATATTCCTTTCTCCTGGGTGTCTGCTAGATTACAGCACTGGAGTAGAGAGCGCTATGAATTGCGCACTGTAACTGAAATTCGAATTTCGCACTGTAACTGAAATTTAAAACTGTTAAAAAAAGGCTAAATAAACTGTTGCATAGATATAATACATTAAGCATAGATAGATATAATCTCTTCGCTTTGTGCTTTGAACTTTTCAATGCGAAGCGCTGCACGCTGTGACTTCGCGCTGCTTCAAGTGCATCATTCTGCACACGGGATGCGCATAATCGCTTTGCCGCTCTTATTGGAGCCTTTCATGTTATAATGCTTAGGGGAAGTTTAAACACCTGGGAATATCACTCATGGGCCACACCCCCTCCCACTGGGGAAATGGGCCTGCCACCACAGTTGGAAAAAATCCTTGAGGAAACACTGCAGTGCAATCTTTCCTTTATGTCAACAGGTCAATTGACCTGTCATTTCACAATCACTTACTTCTGCATGCAAGCAAGCGGTTTCTTCTCACACTGTACTGTAAAGTTTTCTCACCGGTGAATGACACATGATGTAATCTAATAACGTTGTCACTGGTCATCTCGCTTCTGGTCTGTGCGCATTTATGTTAATGGAAATGTACAGGGAGGGTGGGGATCGTATGCCTTCAATGCAGGCTAAAGTTAGCATTTCCCAGATCATCTATTGCATCTTTAATATACAGCCATGTAAAGCGAGATTTTGGACCAATGGGATTTAACTGTGGGCTGAGCTACCCAGCATGACACAGTTATTATACCCTTGTTGAAGATGTGGTTTATTGTTTTGATATATGTGATGTAGTCTCTAATATAACACATAGCACATTACTGAATATTTAGGTTTTGCAGTCAGTTTAACTGAATGTGCTTCTCATTAAGTTTCCCAGACACATATTAATCCCAATCCTGACTCATCAGGCACTGTTACCGGTGATTCTGCTGGGAAAAATCGCCCTGATTTGTTTGATTCAGTGAATGACTTTGTGTTTCTGTGCCTCAGGCCCCAATATTAAACTGCCGGTGAAGGATCATAGCAGCTCAGAGGAAGAGGATGAGGACATAGTCGCAGACAACGGAAGAAGAAAGAAAAGTTACCAGAGAGGCCTGAATAAAAGGGCCAATGAAACAACAATCTCCAGTAATGAGAGAGAGAGAGAGAGTGAAAGAGCTCACCAAGGCTGCATTTATTTGATCAAAAATACATTAAAAATGGCAATATTATTAAAAGTTTTTAAAATTGTAACTGTTTTCTATTGTAATATATGTCGAAATGTTATTTATTCCTATGATGAAAATCTGAATTTTCAACATCATTACTAATTTTTACTGATACATTTTTCAGGATTCTTTGATGAATAGAAAGTTCAAAAGCAGCATTTATTTGAAACATCTTTTGTTACATTATAAATGTCTTTACTGTCACTTTTGATCAATTTAATGTATCCTTGCTAAATAAAAGTATACATTTCTTCAAAACAAAACAAAAAATCTCATGAATAACTGAATGGTTCAGAAGCTCAGCTATACTGTATACTGCTTTTGAATGTGCTGAAGTTTGACTAATGTGCGTGTGTGTGTGTGTGTGTTTCCTGCAGCTGAGGAAGTGGAGACACTGTCATCTTGTACGAGGTCCAGTTGCAGGCATGCCAGTGTGGAGGCAGACATCGACCTGACCCAGCCTGCTCAGGAGGTGGGCTTTATCTGCCATCAGTTCAGCTCAGAGATCAAGAGGAAGCTCAAGGTGCTATTCATCTCACTTTTCTCACTAAACAACCGTTTGAGCATTCAAACGCTCTGCATTCAATGAGTGTTTTTTCGCCTTTTCCAGCAACTTCTCTTGTGTGCTTCTCAGAATCGCTGCAGGACAATGGATCTTTACACCAGACAGTCTTTAAAGACCTTACAGCAACACATGTCCTCTGTCAGTGTCCAAGTACACCAGTACAGGTCAGACATGACCCTCGACTTAAAAGAGGTCCGAGTTTCTGCCTTCTACCAGCTTTGATATGCACCTCTTCTGCTTTCTTTGTCTGTTCTCCTTATATAGTTCTCAGAGGCTGGAGAAAGTAAAACAAGTCCTGTTGGGTGAAATAGAAGACCTGGAGCAAGACGACATGGCTTTGAGGAGCATGGAGGAGGAACTGACCGTGAGTGTGCTGACTTGCCAAGTGCCTTGTAATAAGAATAATAATAAAAAATTAACTTATATGTAAATGGCCTCTGATTTAATCAAACTATTTGCAGACTTACTGGCAAAAGCAGACATTGGCCTTCCATAAATACCAAGAGAAAGGAACCAAGAGGTGAGAATATAACAGGATGAACATGAGATGAATGCCATCGATTTCCTAGCTGTAATGTAAATGCAATCACAATACCTGTTTATCACTATGAAACAATCTGTGGGCCGTTCTGGGTTGCAGTAACAAACAGCATTTCCCAGCCATTCATAGCTAAAATGGTGCAAGATTTATGTAATGCTGCTTATTTGTTCACTCTGTAGTGTTATAATGGCAAGAATCTTGTGATTTCATTAGAGCTAAAAAAAGGGCAGCTAAAAAGACTAGATTTTGTCGTTTCAGACTACAGCAGTTAAAAAGTACGGTTCAGACTGATGCACATGATTGTCTAGAGTATGAGGAACAAATCTTCTCTTTGGAGGTGAGGATCTGAATCTGTGGGGTCCAGAATAGTTTGATAATTGTAGTTATTGGGTTACAACAACTATATGTACAGTTCAAATCCATTTTAAGCATTGATTGTCAAGATTAGACACTTTTTGAACCAAGGTTGCTTCTGTTGCAGGTGTCTTTGATGAAGAAAAACATGAAGTCAGTTCAGGAGCGTTTCTTCAAAGAAATGGTGAGTGGGGCAGATATTTAATACTTAAATTCACATCAATTTCTTCAGGACTGAATGGAATTGTTCTCGTCTTTGTAGCAAGATGAAGATTTGACGAGTGTGCGAAGAGGACTACAGACCTTGTTCTTCCCAGATCCATCCAGGTTCTGACCGGAGTAAAAAAACACCCTTTTGAAAACTATTTATAGAAGCCATTCTTCAAATATGTTTGTATGCTTTGATGTTATTAATGTTATGTTCTTTTAAATTAATACTATTCAAAAGGTTGAATTTTTTACTTTGAATATTATACTTTATGAGGTTTATTCTGGTGTCCTTGAAAAAAAATGTGTTGGCTGTATATGGTTTTTGTGCGCATATTTGCTTGTGATTTTTAATATGAATAATGAATAGTTGTGAAAAGCGTCTCTAAAACGAAGTAAATGTTATAGGTGATGTAAGACCTAATGTATTTATTTGTAACATTCCACCTCATAATAATCACCTTTAGATTTATGTGCGCAGAAATTAAAAAGTGGATTCTTAAACCATCTTAAGTCGAGAAAACTTTTCTTTTTTTGCGTTCACTAGCAAAGGCCTGAATAAGCAAACCTCATGGGTTCAATTAATGGGAGAATAAATCTGGTTGAAAAATAAAGCCTGAAAACTTTACTGTTTTTATTTATTTAATTAGTGTCCTCCATAAATGCCACAGTCAAAATACATGGGAATTAGAGGTTTCATGGCTTACATTTCCTGCAGTATCTATTTATATTATATAAATCGTGTGTGTGTGTGAATGCATGCATAGACTACTGTTCAAAAGTTTGGGGCCAGTATGATTTTTTTGAACACACACGACCACTTTATTAGGTACACCTGTCAAACTGCATGTTAACGCAAATATCTAATCAGCCAATCACATGGCAGCCACTCATTTAGGCATGTAGACATTTTATGCGCAAGCGAGACAAAGGCTGAATCCGAAATCGCCCCCTATACCCTCATTTAGGGCATTATTTGAGGGGACAGCCATTTGGAGTGGTGTCCGAAACCATAGTGGACGTTATTGAGTGCACTTATTCAATCCCACAATGCACTGCAATAACGAGGTTACAACCGATGTATGCTCAACGACTGTCCGAATTCACTCAATCCTTTTCATTCACTCATTCAGCCATGGTCAAGTCGGTGCCGAAGTTCAAGCTGAGCATCAGATGGGGGAAGGAAGGTGATTTAAGTGACTTATTTAATGTGACATGATTGTTGGTGCCAGATGGGCTGGTCTGAGTATTTCAGAAACTGCTGATCTACTGGGATTAAACCGTCTGTAGGGTTTACAGAGAATGGTAAAGAAAAAGATCAAATATCCAGTGAGCGGCAGTTCTGTGGGAGAAAATGCCTTGTTGATGCCAGAGGAGAATGACCAGACTGGTTCCAGCTGATAGAAAGACAACAGTAACTCAGATAACCACTCGTCTCAACCGAGGTCTTTAGAAGAGCATCTCTGAACGCAGAAGAGCATCTCTGAACGCAGAAAAGCATCTCTGAACGCAGAAGAGCACGCACATCACGCCAAACCTTGAAGCAGATACAGGGCCACAGCAGCAGAAGACACACCGGTGACACTCCTGTCAGATGAGAACGACATGAAAGCATGGATCCATCCTGCCTTGTATCAACAGTTCAGGCTGCTGCTGGTCTTTACACACTTTGGGCACTTAAGCACCAACTGAGCATCATTTAAACATCTCAGCTGACCTGAGAATTGTTGCTGACCATGTCCATCCCTTTATGACCACAGTGTACCATCTTGTGATGGCTACTTCCATCAGGATAACATGCCATGTCACAATCATCTCAAACTGGTTTCTTGAACATGAGTTCACTAAACTCAAACGGCCTCCACAGTCACCAGATCTCAATCCAATAGAGCAGCTTTGGGATGTGGTGGAACAGGAGATTCACATCATGAAAGAGCAAAAGAGGGTCCAACCTGTTACTAGCAAAGTGTACCTAAAGTGGCCGTTGAGTGTTTATAAGGAAATTAATCGTTTTATTCAGCGAAGATGAATTAAACTGATCGAAAGTGACGAAGACATTTATAATTTTAAAACCGATTTCCATTTCAAATGGCAGTTTTCTGAAGGATCATGTGACACTGAAGACTGCAGTAGTGATGCTGACCATTCAGCTTTGCATCACAGGATTGAGTTAGTTTTTAACATATTAAAATAGAAAACGGAATAGAAAAATATGTTATTTTAAATTGTAATAATATTTCACAATATTACCGTTTTACTGTATTTTTGATTTTAAAAAAATCAGTCTTGATGAGCCAAAAACATAAAAAAAAAATCTTACCAATCCCAAACTTTTGTGTGGGTATATAATCAGACTTAACAACACAGGAGTATTTCCAAAATTGTATTTTGAAGACAAGTAGTGCTTACAAAGTTTTTTTCAGTTTTTTTTTTCAAGTGATGACATGAACAACCCTGTTCAAACGGACTTTTGTACAGTAAATATGAAATTCATTTATAGCAGGCTTATTAACCCTCAAGTTTATTTTTCTTTCTTCTTCTTTTTTTCTTCTTTTTACTTATTTTTCAAGTGAGGCTGGTTACATGTACACAAACATTTACCCAGAACTGATTCATCTTTCCTTAGCAGTCATTGAAATGTAGTCCAGTTTTAAAAACATCAAAAAGTCTTCTGCCGCTCCACTCCGTCAGCCTCAGGTTAAATGTCTCCGCAGATGTCCTTCAGGTTTGTCCCTGTGGCCGTTCGTGAAGGAGACTCAGCCTCCAGCGCTAACCACCCCCAAACACCACTCGGCCCAGGCCGCTGGAAGAATAAGGGAATCCCATGGACGAAGCCACAGCTCTGGAAGAGGCACCTCCAGGATTTAACATGAACGCCACTTTCAGCATTTTCTTCACAGAAGAAAACCCCCTCTTAGGGCCTGTGAAACCTGATCGAGAGGAGACAAATCAACAAAGGTGCCTTTCACAAACACGACCATATGATTGGACAGGACTTGATTATAGTGTGTTGCATCAATCAGTTATTTTTAGTAAGATCAAACATAAGAGCTCTAATGGCCACTAATGTCATCATTCTGTAGAGAGCAACCTTTTATCCCAAACCACTCATATCAAGGTGACACAGTCATAATTTCATATATACGTGTCCCAGTCACTTTTGGACCAGGCCGTTTGTCTTCGGCTCTGGATTTTGTCTGTCTAAAAATAGCGAGAGCACATCTGTGAGAGGGTTACACACACATACTGACCTTGTTAGATGCTTGCTTGAAGCATGGACCTCCATTTCAGTGCTTTTGAACTCGTTCAACTCTTTGCGGATGGCCGCCTGTGGAATCGCAAATAAAAGCAAAGATTTTAGTCAAAGATGGCCGCCGAGTGAAATGTTGCCTTAAAGGGACTTTGATAAAAAGCCACTTAAGTTGGGTGACCAGACGTCCCGGTTTCCAGCTCTATTTTCAGTGTCCTGACTGAATGAAAAAAATCATGTTTTTTCTTCTTTCCTAAATTGTCTTTTCTAGGTGATCATAAAAGTGAGTAGCAGGCTTCTGTCATGCGAGGATAGCCTAATCAAAGGTAGCAAATCTTGTATATTTTGGAGAACAAAATTACCATTCAATCACAATTCGTTATCGATTAACTTGCAGTTAGTGAAGTCGGAGAGCGTGGAGGAGATCAAGTCAGACGAGTGCCTGTGTCCATCCCGTATTCCACCATGAGAAATCTGATCACCCTACACTTAAAATGAAATTAATCCATAATTTACTCAACCCCAAGCCATCCTAGGTGTAAATGACTTTCTTATTTCAGCCAAACACAATCGGAGTTATATAAAATATATCCAGGCTCCTCCAAGCTTTATAATGGAAGTGAATAGTAACTTAAATTTTGAAGCCCAAAAAAGCGCATCCATCCATCATAAAAGTTAATCCATAGGACTCCAGGAAGCGTTTCTGAAGCCTTCTGAAGCGTTTTTGTAAGAAAAGTATCAATATTTATAACTTTATAAACACTGGCTTCCGTTAAAGGCTGTAAGCGAGTCTAGTTCCGGCAGAAGAGTGACCTCTGGCCCAACGTAAATCCATATTTAAAACTTCATTAGCTATAATAACTAGATTTTGCGGCTGGAGAGTGACCCCTAACCTGACACGTGACGTATTGGTGAACGTGGAAGCGCAGAGGATCGAGCAAAACAAAACACCAGTCACGAATTAGAAGTCTAAAGCGAGAATTTTTACAGATAAGTGTGGGAGGAGCTTGAGTTTGTTTCCCAGCTCTATTTGTTTGAACCGCGAGAGGCGTCAACTCTCACCTAAGCTTACGCTACTCCTACATCCTACGTCATGCGTCGGGTCAGAGGTCACTCTTCCGCCGAAACTACACTCACATACGGTTGTTACCAGAAGCCAATATAGTTAATAAAGTTATAAATATGGATATTTTCTGTACAAAAACACATCACTTCAAAAGGCATTTATTAACCCACTGTAGTCGTATGGATTACTTTTATGATGGATGGATGCACTTTCTTGGGCTTCAAAAACGAAGTTACCATACACTCCCATTATACAGCTTGGAAGAGCCAGGATATTTAGGTGAACTAACCTGTGTGTTCACACTTTCGGTTCTCGTTTCTTTTGGTCCGGACCAAAAAGAATATGATACATTTAGTCCTGGTTCACTAAGTGTTCACAAAATTGCTTTTTTTGTATATAGGAAACAATTCATATATATATATTGTATATTTTGCGACAGAACTTGCCAAAGATCCAAAGAAAGCTGTGTGCTTGGCTAAATGTGCCTGCATTTGTGTCCATATAATGGTATTTTTACCGTTTGAGAACTAATAAAGAGCTTATAAAATGTGTAAAGGAGTCAAAACAGCGGCATAAATTCCTCCATTACACACACAAATGACAAACAAAGATCTGCTGTATAGGCTGTAATGGGCAATGTAGCTCCTATGAAGAGAAGAACTAGGTATGCTTGAGCATTCTGTCTTTTTTAGGGTTGCATATTGTGATTGCATCCTGTTTTTGGTTTGTTTAGATGTCTTTGGTCCATATCGCGTTCATATTTCAGTCAAACTGCACTAGAGTTTGTTAGAAAGCAGACAAGGACCAACTAAAATGGTGGGTCTCGGTCCGCTTGTTTGGTGCGCACCAAGGTATGGATGACAGCGTTCACACTTATTCAACTGAACCGCACTAACAGAGCAACCGCACTAGAGTTCGTTTTAATCCAACCAAACCTGCCAAGTGTGAACACACCCTTAAACGCATCCGCAAGTAAAAAGTGCACGGATTCATGTTGACAGACAAGCTGCTTCAGTTATATGAAGGTAAATTAGTAGCAAAACTCGAGAGCACGTAGATGTGAATTTGAGAACTTGTACAATAAATATTCGTACGTGTATGTGAACATTTACCCTCACAGCTCCAATCTGAAAACCTGTAAAAATAAAAATCTGAACTTGAACTTATATTTTAAGTGTTTGTGACTGTCATTGTATTTCTGTGAATGGCATTTTACTCATTTGTGACTACTTGTCTGCAGCTTCAAATTCAGAATACAGGTTTGTGACTATTGTCTGCGAGTGCAAATTTCAACATTCAACTTCAGATTTTTATTTTTACAGGTTTTCACATTGGAGCTGTGACTGTAAATGTTCACATACAAGTACGAATATTTATTGTACAAGTTCTCAAATTCACATCTACGTGCTCTCGAGTTTTTCTACTCTTTTACCTTCATACAGTTATGACTACTGACACAAATTAGATTGCCTTTTATCCGCTTAACAGAAAACCTCGAGAGAATCACTAATAATAATAATAAGAAGAAGAATTTCTCTCTGTGCTGTCTTATTGAATTTAAGACAAACTGAAGATCACTGTAAAGATTTTCTGACATCAGCTGTTTGTCACGTACCTTGTCAGCAGCAGACAGTCTCGTCCAGGGTTTATCAGCTCTCCTGTCATAATCCTGGGCTTTGGCCACCTCCACGTAATCACTGAAGCGGATGAGAATCTTTCGTTCTCTTAGTTCATCAACTGTTGGCCTCTGGTTGAGCTGTAAGAAAAAGTGTGCTGTTAATGGGGCCGCGTACAAGTTATGAGATGCACTTTTTCTGCAGGAGCCGAAACAAAAACAGACATTCCGACACGGCACATTTCAAAGTAGAATAACTAGAAACAAGTATTTGAACTTAGCATGTTTGCTCTGAGATTTAAGAAACATGCTATGATATTTTATTCTGTAGTACAGTCAAAAAAATCAAATGTAAATAATGAGAAATGAATTGCACACTGGGGGGAAAAAAGCCATAAAACGAAATTATTTCAAAATATAATTATTAGTAGTATTATTGTTGTTGTTATCATTGCTAAATTTTAATAATAATAATAACAACGTGTAATTAATGTGCAATTAATTGCAAACTAGAAAAAATAAGCCAAAAAACTGATTCCAATATATAAGAATAAATGTTTAATTCATTCAATTTAATTCTTTAAATGTTTATATTACTCTATATATCACGCCGTCATTTTGAGGTAAATTTATGATTTTTTTTTTTTTACCATGAAATAATGCAGGCAAGCAAAATATATATCTATATCTATATATATATATATATACACACACACACACATTTAAACGCATGCTGTTAACCATCTCAATAATTGAGGTCCTGCTCTCATGTCAACTCTTTTCTTTTTCTTTTCTTCCCATCATCTATGGTCTGAATGCTTCTATAGAAGTTCTCTCAATCTGATACATCCGATGTAACTAACTCTGAAAATTATTACACAAAATTGCTTTGCCCTTTTGAAAACCACTGCTTGTCCTTGAATGGGGCGTGAATCTTTATTCAGCATTAGACGGTGTTGAATAATGTCTTATTACAAGTAGAAATATTAGGAGCTTAATAATTTTACAGACCACAGCTTCCTTACATTCAGTGACCGTGAGGAAAATAAAGCATGCTGTAAGTGAAATGAAACTGAACATAGAGTGTTTACCTTTCTGTTGAGTCTCTGTTTGATCTCTCTTCTTTCCTCTTGCTCCGTCTGATCGTTCCTCTCTGAAAGAGCAAAAGAGAGACTCAATGAGGGCGATCTAATCAAGTGCACAGTCACAGGGGTCACTTCACATGCCTGCTTTAGCAAGCCTTGTTTTTCTCTGATGTGTCTTATCTGACAGACAGATTACAGTAATCTATTTGATATAATACTTATTTGATATAATACTCTGTAGTGATTTTGTGTGCAGTACAAAGCAATGGAAGACACAATAACATTACTTTATGCCTTAGTCAAAAAGCATGTCAACAACATTTTCACCTTAACAGCCCCCAAAAACATTTAATAAAATAAAATAAAAAACATTTAATTTAATTAACATGCCAATTAAAAATGTCCTATCGGACTGTATTACTTTTCACTTTGCAATTTACTTAATATTTCAACTATATTTGTAATTACCATTTAAATCTGACTCATTTTCAAATTGTTTGTCATAAATCAACATTTAAAGAAAAAGGTATGGGGTTTCTAATCAAAATGACTTTCTGTTACAAAACAGGGCATTGATTTCATACATGTCCATTGTCCACTGTAGAGACACCAGGACAAACAGCATGTTTATCAGCCATTTTGGGAGACACATCAAATAAGGAAAGAAATTATATATCAATATTCCTATGAAATAATAGATATTATTTTGAAAAAACGTTGCCAATGATTACTCCATTATTACACTTCTTTTTTTCATTAGATAATAATAGCCCCAAGAACACATTAATATACAAATTAGATAGCCTACAGTGTAAAGATACATTGTATTGAATGGGACTAACCATTAATGTCCATTTTACCCACATATTGCATAAAGTAAAATGGTATATCAGTAAATTCCCTTATATCTCTTATATAACATAGTTGTGAATCATCTTTTTACACAGTTTGGTTAAAAAAAAAAAAATCCTGAAACCTAAACATTTATTGGTAAATGAAAAAAAAAAACGTATTAATGTGCAATATCATAAACAATGTTATTATTACTTTTCCAATCAACAGTTGCTGATACATACTGCAGTGCATTTAAATATTCACATTTCTATTTTTGTTGATTATCGTGTAATACTCACGTTTTAAAATATTTCTGCTCTCCAGCTCTTCAACGGCCGGCCGTTGACTGAGTCTCCTGCGGAAAAAGAGCAGAATATGGTTTTGAACCATTACTGTCCCGTGCAGAAGCAGGAGCAGGAGCCGCTCAGTGAGACCCAGCGGTGAGGGAGCGAGACTCTGAAGGGACGCTCAAAGTCTCTCCGTCCTTTGTGTTCAGCCTGGCAGTTATTACTCCTCATCTGGATGCTCAAACGCCGGGCTTTTGAGCCCTTTTGCTAAATAAACACCAATTATCAAGAGGCGGTGCCGACTAGACTTAAATAAGTGAGAAGGTCCAGTCTCTGTGTGTATAACGGTCCGAGAGAGAAAGAACTCGTGCTCCTTGTTGTGGTTTGAGTGCGGGCGCGCGCTCTTTTGAACAGGCTGGCGCGTGCCGAGTGATGAGAGCTCCACGCGCGCTCTTTGTAGCGCGCACTGTCTCTCCACGCGCCTTTGTAGTAGTATTAGGTTAAGCGATCGTTTGATAATTGATCATTTGAATATAATATGCTGGCAAATAGCAAGTATAAATCATAGAGCAAAGCAACTAGATCATGCAGCATGTCCCCGTGCCGTAATATTTTACTATATATATAGGCTATATATATATTAATCCAGAAATCATAGTGTGAGTTTTACTCGCTCACGTTTCACCATTAAATAAAATGACATTTTAAATAGGTGTACATCATTTCACTACTGGTTTGAGTTGATTTTGCCACGTGATGCGCATTAAATTCGGACATGAAAAATGTCGATTTAATATTCCAGGTGTTTATTTATTTTCTCCTTTCTCTAAATAAAATGTTTAATTGGGTAGGATATTATTTTAATGTGTGATCAATTTACAGTTTCCCCCCTGCGTCCCCAGTCTTATAAGTTGTATTAAGTAACAAGTTGTAAAAAGTAACAATGAGTTGTAATAAGTAACAACATAAATCCGGGTTACACTTTATTTTAAGGTGTCATTGTTACAGTGTAATTATATATTTAAGTAATGTACTTACTATGGGGTTAGATTAGGATTTTGGTTTAGGGTTAGTTGCATGTGATTATGCATAATTTACTGTTATTATGTTAAGTGCATGTAACATATGTAACAAGGACACTGTAAAATAATGTCTTACCTAAATCAGTATAATATCATCAATATTTCAAATCATATTTTTACAAGTCTGCTATACTGTTTTAAAGAAATATTTATTATTATATTTATTACGAAACATTATTAAGCGTAACAAAGTTGAAAATGCTGTACAACAGGACCGACTCAACTTTGTTGTGATTTGCATTAGTCGTAAGAACGGCATGTTGCCTCATGGAAATTGCTTTCAAACACACTATTAATATAAAAATACTTTGTTATGCCAAGATCTACGGGGAGATCTGATTAATAAGACGTTTTACAGCATTAGACTGCATTCCAGCCATTGTAACACTATTGTCACTCATATAAGCTGAGTAAGATGGGATTCCAGCAGATGTGGCGGTGTTAATATTTCATGAACTGAAATGGAGACCATCTCCCAAAGCTCCCTTTGAAGCTGCCTGGATATTATTGACCTGTATCACGAGTCGCCTAGCAACAGTAGCTTTCCCGTGAACACGGAAACAAAGAGATCCGCCGGTGCAACACTGGAAGCTCGTGGCATTGCTCTCCATTATACACAGGTCATTCATCAGACCGGTTTAATTAACAGATGGACAGCAGTGTGCTTCATCGTAACATATTTCCATCAGATAGGAGAAGCTGCTGTGAGAAGTACAGTAGACTACCGCCGTGTTTGGTGTTCACTACAGTGAGGTGGAGATGGAGGAGGGGAACACGCACTACCATCCATTATTCACCAGTCTGAGCTCTAAAAATAGCTCCAGCCGTGTCTTTCTTCAGTGGCGGAGTAAAGCAAGGCAAGCCAAAGATAGGAAGGTCATGACATGCTGCTGCGGCAAAGTGTCAGTGTGTGTTTCGCTCAGACTTCAGCCTGTCCTGCAGGTGCATTGACCGTCACACTTCACTCTGGCCTAGTTATACTCATTTATGCTGACTGTCACTGTCACCTAAACATGACATTAAAATTGACCCTACCTTAATAGTGTACATGTTCCCCGTCTTATGTGAACGATTCATGAGCGCATGTTAATCCCCGCGGCCAAAGATATCACCTGTGCTCTGAAAGGAGTAGAGAGCACCTTAGGAATATACCCGTGTTTTGGCCTGAGGACAACCCTGCTGTCGTTAGGTCCAAACTCCAGGCAGGTAGCGCTTGATGACAGCGCGTGCAGGTCGCCCACTCTCTTGACCGAGGCGAGAGCCAGCAAGAGAGCAGTTTTGAGCGACAGCTGTTTAAGGTGCACAGTTCGGAGGGGTTCGAACGGGGCATGCTTCAGTGCGTCCAGGACCGTGGCCAGGTCCCAAATCGGCACCTGGGGGGGGGGGGGTTGGAGGGGGTGGGGGGGGGGGGGGATTCATCCTCCTGGCGCCCCTCAGGAAACGAACAACTAGGTAGTTTTTCCCTAGTGTGCGTCCTTCGACCGGCTCATGTGATGCTGCTATGGCAGCCACATATACTTTGAGCGTGGAGGGGGTGCGGCCTGCCTCCAACAGCTCTTGTAAGAAAACGAGCACACTTGGCACTTCGCATGTCTCAGGGTTCAGGTTCCTGGGTTTACACCAGTCACTGAACACCTTCCATTTCTGGGCATATAAGCGCCTCGTAGAGGGCGCTCGCGCCTCAGTGATGGTTCTCAACACTCCACTGGGGAGGTTCCCGGGAATCCGTTGAGGGGCCAAGCATGGAGGGCCCACAGATTGGGGCGGGGATGGAGGATCATCCCGTTGGCCTGCCTGAGGAGATCTAGCCTCAGTGGAATCGGCCATGGGGCAGATTGCGTCATCTGCATCAGTTCTGGAAACCACGTCTGGTTCTTCCAGAGTGGGGCTACCAGGAGCACTGCACATTTTTCCTCCCTGATCCGACTGATGACCTGAGGTAGCATCGCGACCGGAGGGAAGGCATACAGCGGTCGGCTTGGCCAGACTTGGGTGAGCGCGTCTGTGTTCTTTGAAAAGAAGAGAGGGCAGTGCGCATTTTCCTTGGAGGCAAAGAGGTCGACCTCTGCTCTGCCAAAGGTTTGCCATAACCACTGAATCGTCAGGGGGTGGAGAGACCATTCTCCTGGGAGAACTTTGTCTCTGGACAGCATGTCCGCTCCCTGGTTCAGAACACCTGGCACATGCGCTGCTCTCAGCGAGCGCAGGTTGCGCTGGGACCATAGGAGGAGCTCCCTGGCCATCGAGTGCAGGGAGCTCGATCTGAGTCCACCCTGACGATTTATATGCGAGACTACCGTCATGTTGTCCGTTCGGACTAGGACGTGCTCGTCCTTCAGGTACGGGAGCAGGGCTCTGAGAGCCAAAGCGACCGCTTTCAATTCCAGACAGTTTATATGTAGGCGCTTCTCCGGGTTTGACCACAAGCCGGAGACAGGCCTGCCCTCGTAAAGGGCCCCCCAACCTATTTTGGAGGCATCTGTCGTGATCATTTTTCTCCTTGTGTTCACGCCCAAACTCACGCCGGACTGATACCAGTCGACAGCTTTCCAGGGCGTCAGGGCTTTTATGCAGCCGTGATTTGCTCTGATTAAAAAGTGGCCCGAGCGCCACGCGTGAGTGGGGACACGGCTTTTGAGCCAGCGTTGGAGAGGACGCATGTGCAACAATCCTAGCTGGAGTACAGCTGATGCTGAGGCCATGAGACCGAGCATCCTCTGAAATCGCTTGACGGGGTGCACGCACCCGCTCTGAACGATGTTGCAAGGCGCCGAATAGTGAGCGCGCGCTCTGATGAGAGGCGCGCTGTCATCTGCACTGAGTCTAGCACTATTCCCAGAAAAGAAATATTCAGGCTGGGGGATAGCATGCTCTTTGCAAAATTTATTTTTAGACCCAGGCACTCCAGATGACTGATAACCCAAGACCTGTGTGTCACTAACTGGCTCTCTGATTGTGCTAGTATTAGCCAATCGTCGAGATAATTTAGTATTCGCACTACCCGCTGTCTCAGGGGGGAAAGTGCTGCATCCATACATTTCGTAAATGTACGGGGTGCCAGTGACAGGCCGAATGGTAGTACTGTGTACTGGTATGACTGTCCCTCGAAAGCGAATCTCAGAAATGGCCTGTGATGAGGCGCTATTGGAATGTGAAAGTAAGCGTCTTTCAGATCCACTGACAGAAACCAATCCCCCGGGCGAACTTGCGCGAGGATATGCTTGGTTGTTAACATTCTGAACGAGCGAATCATTAAAGCTTTGTTCAGATGTCTGAGATCTAGAATGGGGCGGAGACCGCCATCCTTTTTCGGGACGAGAAAATAGCGGCTGTAAAAACCTGCCTCGCTCATAGAGGGGGGCACTGTTTCTATAGCGCCTTTCTCTATCAGTTTGAGCATCTCGGTGCGTAGAACATGTGAAACATCTTTTCTCACTTTCGTCTCTACCACTGCTGTGAAGCGGGGCGGTCTGCGAGCGAATTGGAGCGAGTAACCGTGTTTTATTATGTTCAAAACCCATTTCGGCATGTCGGGGATATTTTCCCAAGCTTTCGCTCGCACAGATATGGGCTGAATGCTGGCCGGGGGCGTGTCGCAGTGACGTATGGCTCCCGCCAGCGAATCGTTCTGTGTTAATACCGAGCTCACAGCTGTCAGCGGCGCGGGCGCGCGCTGAACAGCTTTGTTGAATGCCGAGTGCAGGGGTGCGTGTGAGATTACAGGCACGCTCGCTGTAATGCTCACAGAGTGAGATGGGGAAATGTTTAACACTGTGTGTATAGTGCTTATGGGTGGGGGTGCATAGACTGTGGTAGGCACGCGCGCCACTTTCATAAAACTTCCCGCTCGTGGCGGGAGGTTTTTGGCCATATAAACAGTGTTTGTGAGATGGGGTGCGTGCATAACAGCGGGCACACGCGCTACCCTTATACAACTTCCCGCTTTTACTGGGGAAGTGTTTATAACTGTGGGAACAGTGCTTGTGTGTAGTGGTGCATACGTGACAGTTGGCACACAATCTACATTTATGGGGCGTCCAGCCTGAGCTGGGAAAACATTTGGCACTGAATTTACAGTTTTGATATGTGGGAATGCGCACTTTGGTGTGGACACGTGACTCTTTAATGACACAGGCAGAAAATAGCTCTTTATGTGATTTCTGTGTGTCGCCGTAAAAACGGCGTTTGTTTGCAGGTGGGCGAGCTGTGTGGCTGGCACATTGGCTGCTGTATAGACATTTCCAGCCGCCTGTGAGGGGACTGGGTAATGCTTTAAACGTTTTGGAGAGAACGGTCCGGCTCTTGCGAGACACGCGCTCTCCCTTTTCCTCCCTGTAGCTAGGAGGACGAGGCTCTGGGTTCAGCACAATCCTGGGCCGAGGTCCCCGTCGCTCGGGCGGTTGCTTCCTGTTGGCGGAGCGCGAGCGGCGTCGAAAATCCGTTTCAGGTTTGGGCTGAGAAACGGGGAGCGCCGTCTTAGCTCGCTGCTGCTGAGGCGGCCGTTGGCGGCTCTGCGATGAGCTAGATCGCTTGGGCAGGAAGTGACGCATAGCCTGTGAGTCCTTACGGGCTTTGGTGAAGCGCTCGGCGAACTCATTCTCCGCTGGTCCAAACAGGCCGCTTTGGGAGATAGGCGCGTCGAGAAATGACGCCTTATCTGCATCCTTCATTTCTGTTAGCGTCAGCCACAGATGGCGCTCAAGGACAGTCAGGTTAGCCATAGCACGGCCGATGGATTGGGCGGTGGCTTTTGTAGCTCGCAGCGCTATGTCGGTGGCGCTGCGTAGGTCCTTAAATGCCTCAGGATCGGGTCCAGACTCGTCCATACTGCAGAGAAGTTTGGCTTGAAATACCTGGAGGACAGCCATAGAGTGAAGCGCTGATGCAGCTTGGCCGGCGGCGGCGTATGCGCGACCGGCGAGAGCTGAAGTAGATCGGCAAGGCTTCGAGGGATGAGAAGCTTTAGCTTTCCATCCAGCGTTGGAGGGTGGACACAGATGATTGGCCACAGCCTCCTCGAGGGGCGGAGTCCCCTCATAGCCTCTTTCTTTCGCGCCGTCCACAGAGGAGACCGACAAAGAAAAAGAAGGCTTCAGGCGAGCGGAGTGCGGGGCTTTCCACGACTTCGTGAGTTCGTCGTGAACTTCCGGGAAGAAGGGGGAGGGTCTTTGTCGAGGGGCCTGTCGGCGCCCCTGCAGGAACCACTCGTCCAGTCGGCTACGGGCGGGTTCTTCCGGGGAAGACCAATCGAGCCCGAGGTCTTCCACGGCCTTAGAGAGAATGCGGACGATCTCAGAGTCCATGCTGGAGCCCGCGTTTGTGCCCGCTAATGTCAATGGCGCGGGGTCGAAGGACGAGCCTGGCCAATCGTCGGATGCAGCATCACAGGAAAAACTGTCATCCTTGTCATCGTCATCCCCTGACGCGCCAAACGAGACGAGCCCCATCGCTCCGCTGGAGGGGTGCTGGTCCGCCTGTGTGAACTGGACTGGCGGCGGGGAGTCTTCGGGTGGTGGTGAAGCACGCGGGGATTGGCCCGTCGTGACATCACTGCAAACCGCGTGCTCCGGCGGCCTCTGTGAGCGGCGTTTTTTCTTTCGCGGCTCGACTAGAGGAGACGGCAGCACGGAAGAGGTGGGCTCTTTCGCGGTGAAAACGGCGAAGCGAGCGCGCAGCTCGGCGAGGCCCAGGGCGTCACACTCGGGACATCCGCCTCGAGTAAGGGCAGCCTCTGCGTGGTCCGGTCCCAAGCAGCGGGCGCAGATGATGTGACGATCCCCGTCCTGAAGAGGGCCTCGACACGAGGCGCAGGAAGGCATTTGGAACAACGCCTTGTGAAATTTGCTCTTTTAGAAAAGTGTCGCGGGGGCGAACACTGATAGCTTTGAAAAAGGATATAGATGGTGCGCGCCGGATGGCTTAGCAGAAGGGCGATCGAAGGCGGCTGAAGGCGCCGGCGTCCTCGAAGCAGTCCTGCTGTAGGCTTGTCGACGGCGGCGGCGAAAAGACTCCAAAAAATCCGGAGGATCCAGCGAAGAGAAGGTTCTTTGCTGAAGGAGATTAAATCTAAAGAACTCAGACGGCGGGGCGCCCAATATATAGCCCTTGGCCACGCCCATCTTGGCGGGCTCTGACGCGCATGGGCGCGAAGCACGCTCATTGGAAGCGGGTTCAGAGTCGCCCCGTCATTGGTTCGTGCAAGTTGCCGCAGCACAGCCAATGACCGAGCTGCCTCGCTCATTGCTGTATGCTGTGCAGCTGCAATGCGTTTTACATAAGGACTTCAATATTTCTTGAGAAAAGGAGTTTTCCCATAGCGTAAAGCTATTACGCAATAAGAGGAACCTCTCGAAAGGGAACTCATTTGTTTGTTTGTTTTTTGACCCACTTAAGTAGTGCTTAAGTCCATCTTTATATGTCATTTCTTAATTACTTCTATTGTCTCTGAAATATGGTTGAAGTGCACTGCCGAATGTACTGACAAGCATTTATGGTAAACTAAAATATATTTTAATGTCATTTCAAACTTGGGTAACACTGCTTGCAATGTACTTGCAATAGTAATAACAGTAAATTATGCATAATTACAAGCAACTAAACCTCAACCCCGCCCCTAGTAATGTAGTTAATCAATATTGCTCAGTACTTAATTGTATAATTACACTGTAACAAGGACACCTTAAAATTAAGTGTAACCGAAACTTGTGTCATGTAGGCTTATTAAATATATGTGTAATTAATTACACATTTATTATGACAAATTTGCATTTGAAAGGATGTAACTTTAAATGTAATACTGAACATGCTTTAGTCAGAACATCAAACTAATGCTACATGCTTTAGTAGTCAGCACATCAAATGATTGTTCTTCTTAAAGCACAACAAAATATTAAAACATAATCATTTAAAATTTAAAAGTAAAACTTATAATTGGACATTACTGCTAAGTGCGCTTTTTAAAAGTGTACTGAAGTGTTTTAAGAAACAGTCATGAAAGTGAACGCTCTAAGTACACTTACGTGGCTTTTTATTTCATTAATATTATATTATCTGCAAGTAGTTTTTTTAAATATACTTTTAAGATTGTAAGTACTTTTAAGCACTTTTTAGTACAATTAAGTACACGTCTTTATCATCACCAAAATAAAATGGGTTTCAAACCTCATTTCATGTTGAGCGATCAATACAGATTCGATATCAATATACTGTATGAATTATGTGTATGTAAAATCATCAACATTATAATTTCTGGGGAAAACCAAGAAGGCATTTTAAGCTTAAGTCTTCCCACACTAAAATGTCAAAGAGTAAAAGACACACTAAACCCTATGATTAGAAGATCTAAATGTCCTTGCTATCAGGGAAAGTCTCTGATAAGCAGCTAAAACGTCCAGTTTTATGGCTCCAAAATCCTCAAAAGCACAACAATTATTTGTTGGGTTATTAAATCCCTGCGTACAAATAATGTACTGTTTGTTAAGCATCCAGTACTATTTTATATGTAGAAGTCATTTAATTCAGTGTCCATAAATGTCCACGATAAATGTCCATCATATGCATGAATCAGTAGGATGTGTTGCTGAACCTGCAGTTAATCTAGTGTAAACACCTGCATCAGCAGCACAGGGCCTGCTTTCCACTCACATCCTTATCTGAATCACATCTTTGTTACAAACCACTCGTGGTTCTCGCATTACATAACTTAGGATGGTCACATACCATCTTATAACATTGTAGCACCTCGTATCTGTCACTGTGGCCTGAACAAAGCTCTCTCGAAGCCTAAATTAAACTGGACATAATGGCTGTTTCTTCTAAGAATCCGCAAAAGGCTGATTTCAATGGTGAAATGGTATACCACAGCTGATTACATAAGACTTACCCTGACAAGATCTGTAATTGCATGAGGCGCTGAAGCCATCCTCATCTATATTTTTCCTAGCACTTAGTTGTAAAGATCAGATATTAAACACTACATTGCTTCTATCAGTAGGCTGAAGTAGCAGATGTCAACATTGATCTTCACTTACGTTGTAAACTCTGAGGGTATGTTAACACGACAACGATGGATCTTTAGCATACAGACGACAACATTGTCAAAATGATCCCCATTCACACGTATCCGCAAAAAACGACTAAAACGCTGTGTTCTGCTGCGAGGCCAGTAGGTGGCGATATCTCTTTACTGAACAAGTGATATGCATGACATCACCGTTTTCACAAATTCACGTTTTGTTATAGTTTACATGGATATATTAACAGTATCGTTTTCAAAAACGTGCACTTTGAAACCTGTTTTCTAAAGTTTGCGTTTTTAGGCACCCAAAACGCTGTTGTTGATTAAATGAACAACCAAAATGCATCAAAAGTTTTCCATTTTTAGTTGAGAACGATGTCGTGTGAATGGCCCCTGAGATTTAAAACGCCACATTTAAAATGTAATAATTCATTAAACAAAATAAAACAAAAACACAAAGCAAAGCAGCAAAAACATAAAACAAATCAAAGCAAATCACAACACAAGCACAACAAAGAAATGCAAAACAAACCACAAAACAGGACATAAAACATAACACATCAAAGCAAAACACAACACAGCAAAACAAAACAAAAAAACATTTTAGCAGCCAGTAGAAGTTTTATCGATTCTTTGTAACATTACACAAAGCGTGAGCAACCCATGCACCATATACTCTGAATTGAACTTCTGAACTCAAAGGCAGGTGTTTAAAGTCGTATATAATCAAATGTAATCTAATGAAAACTGTAGTGGATTTATTCTCTCAGATTAACTCCAATCCTCAACTGACTGTAATCCCAGTTTCCGCTATATACTTCACATCAGATTGCAATCATTGTACGATAACACTATACCTCTGCCCGAAATCTGTTTTCATAATCTGTTCCATGAGTACACTTGTCCATATAATCCTTAAGTGATATCTAAACAGATTTGCTGTCTTTAATGGAGAAGTTTGAGCATACAACTCAACTCAAGCGCTAAGATTCCCCCTGGACTTAGTAATTAATGGATATAAATTAGTAGCTAAATGAATATTAGAATAAAGGTTGCCAGTGATAACAGATTTGTATGGCAAAAAAAAATTGTATTAAGCAGTCTCCAAGTCCCTGAAGATGACATTCTCATGTATTTCCAAAAAATGTCCTGAAGAGGGCAGTGTAATAGTTTATATACAGTACTTGCATATACAGTACAGTCAACATACATTTATGACTTACTTGGCAAGTTTCATTTCGATCTGTTGACGGATCTCCTGTCTCTCCTGGTCACTCCGCGTAGGAAAAATGTTCCTGTCTTCCAGCTCCTGTTTGCTGGGACGATTCCGAAGCTTCACGGCCAGCAGCTCCTTCCTCATCCTCCTTGGCAATGTGCCTGCACACAGTTGCCAAAGAATTCATAACTTAATGACATAACAAGCTAAAGTGCTCCATATTTCCAGACAGAAATTACTCTATTGCCACTTGTATTATGAACAAACGCATTGATCCAATGACTATATCGTGGTAAACATTCTGCACAAATTAGATAGTTATCTAGTTATGATAAATCATTGCAGTATCTCATGATTATGTGCAAAGGAACTACAGCATCGCATTAAAGAGGATCTATTACGCTTCTTTACGTTTTCAGACTTTTACAATGTTGCTGTTTGAGCATAAAAAAGGTCTGCAAAGTTACAAAGCACAAAGTCATTCCAAAACGGAGATATTCTCTATATCAGTAAACACTGTTTCTGAACTCCCTGAAACGCTTCGATTGTAGTCTTCAGTTTTCTTCCGGGAATAACCACGTCACAATATTCCTCATTTAAATAATTCACGCACAACCAGGCATAAGCAAAAAAATAGGATGCGAGGCCTGGTTGAGTTGAGTTAGTCAGTCCTTCCAGAAAAACGCAGAGTTTTTTTGTGATTGTTGGGCAAAAATCCTTGATTATGCGGCCCGTTTTCTTTAAAAATGCGATGGAATATGCGGGATATTTATGCAATTTTATGCGATGAAATTGCGGGAACTTGCTAAAATTGCGGAACTTGCAAAAATTGCGGGAATTTGCAAAAACTGCGGTTTGATGAAAAAGAAAAAGAAAAAAAAAAGTGATTCCCCCAACACCCTGTTCTCACTAAGCTACTACCTTAATGTAAAGAGTCCTTTCTTATTACTTCCTATGATAAGCAAGCATCACAGAAAGTCCTGGGAATATTTAATTTCTCATCTTGTTTTATTTCAGACTGTAACGAGTGGAAATACGGTGTGGCCCCTTTAAGAGCTGCGCGCTCCCTCCCTGTTGAACTGTCTGCGTGCCATGCGCCTCGAACACAAGGGGGTAATCCATCGACCGGAAGTTGAAGCCGGCCGGGTGCCGCCATGTTGTAGCAGAACTTCACTTGCGTTAGCATTTCCATTGACTCCCATTCATTTTGGCGTCACTTTGACAACAAATAACTTTACATCTGAGGCGTTTAAAGACTCCATTTGTCCATTATTTATTTCTAAAGAAACACGACAATGTATAAAGGGCTCCATTACATTCTATGTTACATTATGGCCCCGTAGAAACCGATTTAGTAAAAATAGGCTAACGATTGCGTCATAACCACTCGACTCTCTGTCGCGCTGTACAGAAATTACCGTACAGACAGGAGGAGAAGCTCGCTGGCAATCGGGGGGACGTCCCGTCAAGGGAGAAGCACATAGATAATGAGTCCATAAAAGCAACAGAATACTTACTCCTGCTCACTCACGCCAAAGAACTCTTTGCTCAAGTTCCCCGTCTCTGCAAGATTAACGTTGGCAATTTTCATGCACAGCTACTAGAAGATTCACGTCTGTCAGACAGGTTGCTAACGTCATCAAGCTTAGTTTGAGTCGGTTTGAGTCTGCGCGTCAGGAACGGAAGTGCTCAGAAATCGCTAAAAATGGGCTTCAACTGTCTCAACTGAGTTCCAATGAGATGTCTCTGTCCACTTCTTATACTGTCTATGCTCGAACACCCATGTGTGCGGGTAATTTCTGTTTGATGCTACTTCTTTTATCTTATTTTGTTTATTAAGTAACGACGTGGTCGGTAGAACGCGTGACAGACAGTTATACGAGTTCGATTTGGGAATAAAGTGCGAGTTGTGAGATGCCAATCGCCTCCGTGAGTCTGTCTGGCCTCCGCAATAACTTCAGCTGTGAGCTATCCCTATTTTTCTTCCCGACACAACACGTTACAAGACCTTAATAAACACATCACACTTACAAAACATTGATGAGTCAAACAAGTTCTGTAGCTTTACTAGCGGAATATGCTACAACTTCAGTAAAAATGAATAAATGAAATATTTAAAAATAAAGTGTGCTCCTGTTTTACAGCTTTTCGATGATGTTCACGTCGCGTAATTACTTCACTTCATAACGTTCCCATGGCAACAGGGGGAAATGGCTGCTCTTGTGTGAAGCAAACGCAACATTTTCCAACTTTCTGCTAAGATATATGTGACTTTTTTCCGACGAAAATGCGGGGATTATGAAATCATGCAAGCCCCAAATATTTTCCGCGGAAATCAGCAATTTATGCGGCGAAATTGCGAAGTATTTGAAAAAATGCGACCCCCGCATAAATATGCGGACTTTGGCGATCGCATAATCGCATTTTTCTGGAGGGACTGGTTAGTAGTGTGTTGAAACTCGAGGTTATGGTAAGGGGCGTGACATTTCCAAAATACTTGAAGAGGTTGACAAATCACAACACACTGATCCAGCCGACCAATCAGAGCACACTGCACTATTCAGAAGGAGGGGCTTCATAGAGACAGGAACTAAACAGAGTGTAACTGACAGACTGGGAAGTGAGGTGATTCAACAATGTCAAATATGTGAAAATAATTTTTTTAACATTCAATCATGAGAACCTATTCTAGTAGAGCCCGAAAACAAAACAAGGCTTAGTAAAAGGGCATAATATAGCCTCTTTAATAGTACACCCACCAGAAATGACAGACTCGTTCCAGTCGTCCATGTCGTAGATAATTCCTGAAGCGTCAGTGAAGCAGTTGTCTTGTCGAACGTTTTCCTTGTTTTCCTCTGCTTCCTTTCTGTTCTCACCATTTCCACTTGGCTCTCGCTCAATGCTAAAATAGAAAAAGAAAGAAACACTTTGACAATAATTTGACAGAAAAATCCTTCTTAAACCTCCTAAAAATGTATATTCTGAAATCAAGCAAATAAAAGTAATGATTGGTTTAACATCCTCACCTTTCCTGTCTGAGCTTGGATGCCAGTGCTCGGTGCAGTTCTTCTATTATACAGCTAGGGGGCAGCGGCGGATGTATGCTACCTATATGCGGCGACCCCACAGAATTAGTAAAATGCCCTCTTAAAACCACAGGACTGGGGCCATCAGAGACTCTAGACAGTTCTTTTTGGAGAAAAGAGTTTGAATGAGGCACTGATGCGACGACGACTTTACCCGGATCTGTGGAAACCAAAAATATATTCATATATAATATATATATATATACCACAATATCAAATTTGATCTGATTTTCATTAGCGAAAAAGGAACACACCTTCCTCCGTGCTAAGCTGAGAAGCGAGATTGCCGTGACTGCTTGGGGGAGACTGCTCCTGCGGTTCATCTTCCTCATCTTCCTCTCTGTCGTCTTCATCTTCCTCAACATCTTCATTCTCATTTTCAGAGGGAACAGCCTCCTCGTCCTCCTCCTCTTCCTCATTTGAATTGGGCTCTTCCATTGTCCCGTTGTCCTGTACAGAATCTACCACTAATAGGAAACACAAAATCATAGCTTAGACTATTAGGAATGCAATTCAAGGCTGTTGTTCATTGGTCATATTTGTGTATTGTGTGTTTGTCAAGGATTCTGGCAAAAAGGGAAAAAAAGTAAAAAGTCTTTTAAAATGTGTCACTGTAAATATGATGCAGTGAAGAGTGTCATCATTTCCAAACGGGTTTCCCTATCCTTTACTGGTCAGTCAAACAGATAGCCCCGCCCCAAACTCCTGCTATTGGCTGAGCAACAGTGGTACAGTACTTCAATTTTGGACATTAAAATATATATATATATATAAATATTAGGGCTGTCAAATGATTAATCGTGATTAATCACGTCCAAAATAAAAGTTTTTTTTACATAATATATGTGGGTGCACTGTGTATAATTATTTTGTATATATATAAATACACACACATGCATGTATATTTAAGAAAAAAATATTATTTATATATAAAATATTTATATTTATATATAATATAAATTATATATAAATCTATATACAGTATATACATGAAAATATTTCTTAAATATATACAAGCATGTGTGTGTACTTATATAAATAAAATAATTATACACAGTGCACTCACATATATTATGTAAAAAAAACTTTTATTTTGGATGTGATTAATCAAGATTAATCATTTGACAGCCCTAATAAATATACGTATGAAGAGCACTCACTGGAAGGGAGATTGTCTTGCTCTGAGCTGAGGTACTCCATGCTACTGATGCTGAGAATGGGCCCCTGAGAGCCAGACAGCCGGATCTCAGCATCGGAGATGCCCCGGATGGGAGAGCCGGGGTCTGGAGAATGAAGTCCACAGGCCAAGGCCACATCTGCACACAGAGGAACAGTGTTTTCAGTCTTTTAGGCTTGCATTAGATTGCTCAACTCACAAACACTCATCAACATAAGTTACAACATACTGTACACATATCGCTATATTGTATATTATGTATTTGTATATTTTTGTATTATGTATTTTATATTTGTCGCTGTCATTCTGTCTGTGCTGTGGAAACTTCTGACACCAAGACAAATTCCTCATATGTGTAAACATACTTGCAATAAAGCTCATTCTGATTCTGATATACGTATGCACAACCGGTTTCATTCACACACGCTCACGTAGCTCCATCTGTGCCATCCTCTGGCTGACATGATATCGGTAGGTGTTCGTGACTTTAACTTTGAGACTTGGTCATCATTCGTGGATGTTATTTGAGTTCTCTATGGGGGTGCTATAAAGCGTCATGCCCATAAATTGAGTAGTCTACACTTTATAGTCTACACTCCAAAAATGGCCTTAATTGGATTGCAGTTTTAATGTAAACAAACTAATAAAACTTTATGTGATGCATAAAAGTCAGTCATACATAAATGAAAAATAAACAGGGTAGATGTCTGCAATAGTACTAATAAACAGTGTTTTAAATACACAATAACCACGTTTATGTATTTATCATCAATACCGGTAAATACAATTTCGTTCAATCTCATACATTTAGCTTGTTCAACAACTAGACATATTTGAACACTTTTCACTTTTTAACTGAAAACAATGAACAAATGTATGCTGATTCCAAGCTATTTTAATACATCTTGATTAAAAATGTTGATTGAAAATAATGATTCATAAAATAAAATGTATGTAAATTGTTAGTAATAAACTATGCCATGATTTTTTTGGAGAGCAGATGTATGACTGACAAATAGGCATTGCATCAAGATTAATAGTTTACGTTTAAACTGTGTAATCCGAATGGATGGAAAATTGATATGCCATTCAAATACACACACATGCAAATCTTTAGGCTTCTCAAATTAAGGCCTACATATTACATATTTTTTGAGTGTCATTGTTGTAATTTTACTTTTTTTTTACTTTTTACTTACTACTTTCATATGCAGTACAGGTTTGAAATGATTTGAGAGTGAGTAAATGATTTGACAGAATTTAACATTTTTGGGTGAACTGTACCTTTGGAAGTAGAAGAGTCACTGGTTAATCTCTCCAAAAATGGAGTATGACACACATGCCGTTTGCCACCAAAGGATTGACTTTGGATCGCAGTGCACCAACTAATTTTCCTACTCATTCCCAATCTTAACACCATCAGAAGAATAGCAATCCTCCCTCATTCCCTGCATGCATCCACTATCATTTGTGTATCACTTCCTCTGCTAAACTTAATTGGATTTTGAAAGTAGAAATGGGATGACGATATTGTCTCATTATGTAACTAAACTGTTTCTACAGCTGTTTGCTATTATTTCACTCATTTCCCGCTTGATTAAAAGATCTCTTGCCTCTGGTACTGTTCCATTAAAACTAAAAACTGCTGCAGACACCCTAATTCTCAGGAAACTTTGTCTAGGTCCTTCTGTGTTCAATAATTACAGACCTATCACAAACCACTGCCGAACAGAGCTGTTACCCCTCAATTAGAGTCGCACCAAATTTTTTTTATAATCTATACAAGCCTTTCAAAGCAGAATAATGTCCTTTACATAGCAGAGACGTCTCTCCACAGGGCCATAAATGACCTCTTCCTTTCTGCTGAATCAGGGGTGTTTAATATTCAACTCCTTCTGGACCTCAAGTCTTTATCTGGATTCTGTCTCTTAGATGTTGGCATCACTGAAAATGGAAACTCTCCTCTGGTTCAGTTCTTCAATGACAAACAGCAGTTTGCTTTTCTTCTGAAACACAAATCCTCCATCAGTCCTGTTATCTGGGGTGTCCCCCAGGGGTCTGTTCTCGGTCCTCTTTCTCTCAGCCCAAGCTAAGTTAATATCTCTATAGAAATTAATTAAGTACTAGTTAGGGATCCATTGATTTTAAAATTCTGGACGATATAAGCTAATAATTATTTTCATGCTATGGTCGATATTAAAATTCAATACTATTTTGTCTAAAAAAAAAAGAAAATGTAAACAATAAAAACTAAAATCAGAAATTTGAAACTCTACAAGTGAATTTAGGCAACACGGAATTATAATGTGCAGTATGGAGAATTGATATTCACTTTAAGATTTGCTAAAGATTACATTCAACAGTGTTTTTAAATTAGCATTATCAAAGATTAAAATCATCTTGTCACTCATAACCATCCATATATTTATCGTTCACAGCCCCCTAATTTCGTTAGCTTGGTTTTCCACTTCGATCACACTATTTTGTGTCATTTTTGTCATTTGAATTGATCATTGAAAATTGTCTTGCAATATTTTCCCCATTCATAAATCTTTGGTATAAATTGCCTCTGGTGTGCATTGGAATTAAAATATTATTTTCATTACCTTTATTTTTAGGTACTTTTAAATCACACAACACTCCATCTGTATTATCACTATGTTTTCAGTAATATAAGACAGACAAATAAAAGGGCAACAAAGCCCGGTTGTCTCACCTGTAGAGCTCTGCTTCAGCTTCTCGTTTTTCTTTTTCCTCCATTTCCACGGCCTGAAAATGCGCCCCAGTGTGGCCAGCTTGCTGTGGCGTCGGATGGGAGGGGTGTGGACTCCACTCACCAAACAGCTGGAGCGCAACACATTCTGCTGCTCCATCACATCTGTAACACACGAGACCGACAGGAACCATCAGCACTGAGCAGTGACATCCAATGATGTCAACAGATGATGCTGATTTTGAACATTTATAGTTATTTATATTTAAGATTTAATATATATATATATATATATTACGTATTATATAAAATAAATGAAAACGTTTTGGACACCCCTGGAGAAAGTCAGATGAACTTCGAAGACCGCACTGATTCAAATTTGAGGTTTTAGATGTTTTAGAAGCACTTTAAATACTTTAATCCTTGAGGTTTTATTTTATTTTACTTTATTTTCTTATTTTACACTACTGTTGTTTGTCGTCGCAAGACCAACTCTGGATTTCTGATTTTTGCTGATTTTCGACAAAATTTAGAAGCACTTTAAATATTTTAATATTTTACAAAAGTTTAATTTAATTTATTTCTAAGTTATTTTGACACTACTGCTGTTTGTCATTGCAGGATTGACTCTGGATTTTTTGATTTTCCTACTGATTTCCAACTCATTTTACAAGCACTTTAAATACTTTAATATTTAAGTAAATTGTTATTTTATTTTGCATCTGTTCTCCAAAACGTCTTATATAGGTTCATTATTTTAGTCAGTTTTATTTATTTTATTTTTACACTACTGCTGTTTGTCGTCGCAAAAAACGACTCTGGACTTCTGATTTTTACAGATTTTTCTACTCATTTAAGAAGCACTTTAAATACCTTAATATTTTACAACATTTTTATTTAATATGATTTTATTTATTTTAATTTTATTTTGACACTATACTGCTGTTTGTCATTGCAGGATTGACTCTGGATTGTTGATTTTCCTCCTGCTTTCCTGCTCCACTTTAAATACTTTAATATTTCAGTAAATTATTTTATAAAAAAAAATCATTTTAATTTTATTTTGCATCTATTCTCCAAAACATCTCATGTAGGGTCATTATTGTAGTCAGTTTTATTTTTATTTTATTTTTTATTTACTGTCTTTCGCTTTTGGGGAAATGAACATGATAACATAATTACCCAACACAAAAAAGAAGGTAATTACAAAGCTGTAATATTCTTATACATATTTTTCTATTGGATTTTTCTGTTTTAATTTTGAGCTAAAGCAAATGTTAATCACACGCATATACATCAATTGTATATTTTACCACACAAAGCCTCTACAACACTCACAGCAGCATCATATCCTTCAGCAGGCTAGACCTAATCCTTTTAAATATTCACACGCAGGAAAAGGAAAAGCGCCATTCATAGAGCAAATGAGTCAACGCTCTGCCAAACACTCAGTTACCGAAATAGTGTAGTGTGGGCAGGGGCAGCGAGCGGGTGCCGTCACAAACCCAGAGGCGCTGCGCCGCGCACCACATGCACGGAGGTCCTCCGACCATTGACCATACAAGAAAAGAACCGGGTCAATCGACTGAGCGTCTCTGCTCAAGTACCCAGCGCTACACGGAAACCAGGTCAGGCCTGAAAACTGTGCGGCGAGGCGAGTCAGCAAAGCCAGGGTCAGCAAAGCCTAGCCGTTACTATGGTTACTGCTCCTCCAGATGCAGAGCAAAAGGATGAATCCGAGCACCGTATGAGGGGCCGCCACTGTCTAAGGAAAGGGAGGATGGGGGAAACGGAGAGAGGAGGGGGAATGGGGGTCTGTTGCTATACGGAAGCGCTTGCTGAAGACCTCAAGCAGCCAATCAGGGCCCGGCCTTTCATAACATATAATATCAAGCACACTACCCCTTTCTTCAGTGCAGGCCAGGGAGGTGCGTTACAAGGGGCTGATGTTGCACTGGACAAGCTAATCTGTTGCAAATCGAAAAACAGAATAAAAAAATGTAAATGCGTTCAATATTGGCTAATATTAATGGTGGGCGCAGTAACTGTTACACAATGCATTAAGCAGCACGGTTGTAAAAGCGAGAGACAATTTTCAAAGGAGTATAAAAGGAAATAGAAACCAGCACATCTGACAATGTTTGAATGAATATCAGTGCAGTTATTCATAAAGTAAGTGACAGAAGAGCAAAGCACAGCGTTTTGTGAACAGAGAGGCAATCAGCACATAGGCCTGCATGCTGGATGTGTGCCACAGATGCCAACGTTACCAATATCTCAAAACACCTGCCAAACTCCTGCCAAACACCGCTGATATACGACTCACGGTGACCCAATGGACGTATATATCTCATGCATAGTGTCTATTAATACAATAGTCATTATAATACAATACAGGACAAAATTACAGAACAGAAAACTCCCACTTTTATAGTAGCAATCGTGATACAATACTGTACATTTTTTAGGTGCATTATGGGTGGATCACTAGGCGGAAAAATATTATAACATTATAAAGCTTGACAAGATCATTATTAACATATTTCATTATTAATTTTAAATAGTGACAGAATTGTCATGATGCTATATATTCATATACATTTATATTTTTTTAAACAGGGATTGGATTAACTAATCATTTAGTAGCCAATTATTAATACAATAATCAATATAACACAATTAAAGACAACATTACCGAATAAAACACACCCACTTTTACTGTAGTAGCATTATTATTAATATTTAATTGTTGAAACACTTCTTCTTCCAGGCTCTACTGTTTGTAGATGGAAAATAAATAAATAAAATGGAGATCATGTTAAGTAATCCCGCCTGGTTTGATTTAGGCTGCTTAAGAAGTTTCAGTTTGTTTTATCAAAGGCGTTTATCTCGGTCACGGCTCATTGAAAACACTTTAAACATGGTTTTAAAGAGGAGGGTATCTGTACGATTAACAGACCGAGACAACAAAGAGACTGAGAGACACTACAAACCCCTTTTAAACATTGCGGATTGGCAAATACTGCTTATAGCTCTGTCAGCAAATCTGCAATCCTTTATTCTGCGGCTAAGTCATAAGTCATTGTTACCTTCAATTTGAACTGTATTTTGTTTTATATATAGCAATATGCTGTATATCAGTGCCATTCTGGATTAAATATATATAATAGAAGAGAAAAATGTTTGTGTATGTCAGTTCCAAGAACACACTTAAAGGGTTAGTCACATAAAAATTAAAAATAAATCTCTCATCATTTACTCATCCTCATGCCATCAAGATGTATACGACTTTCTTTCTTCAGACAAACACAAATGAAGATTTTTAGGAAAATAATCCATGTAATGCCATGGTGCCGCTTGGTTGACGCTTGAAAAATCACACACAACGATTCGACTCCAGTGGATGAATCACGGTCTTCTGAAGCGAAACGATTGTAAGTGTGTGAAAAACACTAATATTATAAACTTTTTGTAACTGTAAATCATTGCTTTCAGTCTACTGTCACACAAAGCGTTTGACGTAAGTGCGTTGTGAAGCTGCGCACGAGAAGTGGCTCTGTTGTTCCGTGGTACTTTTTAAAACAAAGGCTGTGTTCAAAATCGCGCCCTATACCCTCATTCACAATTCCCTACATTAGTCCACTAATATAGTCCACTTGAAGGCGTGAATGTATGAAATGAAAAAATATTAGTATTCGTAAAATAGTATTTTTTCTTACGCCTATCATTTCTCTTCAGAAGACACCAATTCATCCACTGAGGTCGTATGGATTTTTCCAGCGTCAACCGAGTGGCACCCATTCACTGGCATTACTACCCCTTTTCCACCAGAATGGGTTAGTGTTCTGGAGCCAAAGCCTGTTCTCAGCTATGCGGCACTTCTGTTTTGCGGTTCAGAGTACAGGGACAGGTCGGGAATCCGCACTGGGACCCCGTCGGTGGAAAAGGGGTAACAGAGATCGATTATTTTCCTAAAAATCTTCGTTTGTGTTTATCTGAAGAAAGAAAGTCATGTACATCAGGAAGGCATGAGGGTATTTAAATGAGAGAATTTTCATTTTTTGGATGAACTATCTATTTAATATGGTCCATAATATTTAATTTATGGCTGTTTTCAAATACATACATATCGACTCTTATCGACTCACATTTTTCCAGCTCAGGCAAAACACTCAGAGGAGAATAAAGCTGAAATTCCGTGTTTAAATCTACACTCAGGTGATAGATGCTTTTATTTAATAAAAGCTCTTTGGCATTGGGAGATGCTTTAAATGTATGTAAATGTAATGGAGTTGCGTAAAGTCTGTCCTCTGAGGCTTGTTTTGGAGATGCTGACCACATAAACAGGCAGCAGGCAAAACCCATTTGTCTGCAGCAGATAGATACTAAGAGCTTGTTATTGTAATGTCACCCTAGAGATGAAAGTGGGAGATTGAGAATATTATTCAATTCATCAATGACTACAGTCTAAAGATGCAATCATAGCAGACGCGTGAACGTGGGCCTCATTGTAAGTGGTCGGGCCAGGGGGTCCTGCAATATGAGGTGCTAGTTGTGCTGTTTAGGGCTGATCTGAGACCAGTATATATACACACTATAGTTTTTTTTTATAGCCAGAATAAATCAACACAAATTGCAATAGCATAAGCAGGCCCCAAACACAGACCTGAGATAATTAAGGCAATTTGGTCTCTGATCTGTATTCAGGGCCACTTTCTATCCAGGACTGCAATAGAAACACACACACTACAGTTCAAAAGTTTGGGGTCGGTAAGATATGTTAAATGTTTTTGAGAGAAGTATCTTTTGCTCACTAATTTGCTCTCTCCATTTAATTAATGATAACATGTTTTAATGTAATAGATTTTAAAATGTAATTTATTCCTGATATCAAAGCATCATTGAATTTTCAGCATCATTACTCCAGTCTTCAGTGTCACATGATCTTTCAGAAATCATTCTAATATGATGATTTGCGGCTCAAGAAAAATTTCTACCTTATTATCAATGTTAAAAAACAGTTAACATTTTTGCTTAATATTGTCACAATTATAGCAGTGGTAAGCTGTCGCATGATGCAGATAATCCAAATATAGAATCTTTAATATACACAGATAATACACACAGGAGATCACACTAAGAGAAAACAAACGCTAACCACACTGCCAACAAAGGCGAGAACCGACAAGCAAAACTGAAAACACAGGGCTACCTATACAAGGGCAAACTCAGCAACTAAAGGAGACACAGGTGGAACTAAGGAAAAACTATGGAAACTAACAAGGGAGCTAAATTGCGGGTACGTTTACACGACAATGATGTACTAAAAACGGAAAGGTTTTCCTTTGCGTTTTTTACCTACAGACGACAACATTGTCAAAACGATCCCCATTTACACAGATCTGCAAAAACAATAAAAAAAATGCTGTATTATTCATGCCAGGCCAGGAGTAGGCGATGTCACTGTAAAAGAAACACTAAGCTCGTATAGACTGAACACGTGATACTCATGCGCATGGCGTCACCGTTTTCACAAATTCGCATTTTGTAACTGTATCATTTTCAAAAACTTGCAATTTGAATCCTATTTACAAAAATTAGCATTTTCAGGCCCCCAAAACGCCGTTGTCATGTAATGGCCAAAACGCATGAAAAGTATCCTGTTTTTAGTTGAAAACGGTTGCATTGTGAGTATTTGCAGTGCGTTTCTGTATTTGGTTGCGTTGTGAGTATTTGTAGTGTGTTTCTGTATTTGGTTGCGTTGGGAGTATTTGCAGTACGTTTCTGTATTTGGTCGCGTTGTGAGTATTTGTAGTGTGTTTCTGTATTTGGTCGCATTGTGAGTATTTGCAGTACGTTTCTGTATTTGGTTGCGTTGTGAGTATTTGTAGTGTGTTTCTGTATTTGGTCGCATTGTGAGTATTTGCAGTGCGTTTCTGTATTTGGTTGCGTTGTGAGTATTTGTAGTGTGTTTCTTTATTTGGTCGCATTGTGAGTATTTGCAGTACGTTTCTGTATTTGGTTGCGTTGTGAGTATTTGTAGTACGTTTCTGTATTTGGTCGCGTTGTGAGTATTTGTAGTGTGTTTCTGTATTTGGTCGCATTGTGAGTATTTGCAGTACGTTTCTGTATTTGGTTGCGTTGTGAGTATTTGTAGTGTGTTTCTGTATTTGGTCGCATTGTGAGTATTTGCAGTGCGTTTCTGTATTTGGTTGCGTTGTGAGTATTTGTAGTGTGTTTCCGTATTTGGTCGCGTTGTGAGTATTTGTAGTGCGTTTCTGTATTTGGTCGCGTTGTGAGTATTTGTAGTGTGTTTCTGTATTTGGTCGCATTGTGAGTATTTGCAGTACGTTTCTGTATTTGGTTGCGTTGTGAGTATTTGTAGTGTGTTTCTGTATTTGGTCGCATTGTGAGTATTTGCAGTGCGTTTCTGTATTTGGTTGCGTTGTGAGTATTTGTAGTGCGTTTCTGTATTTGGTTGCGTTGTGAGTATTTGTAGTGTGTTTATGTATTTGGTCGCATTGTGAGTATTTGTAGTGCGTTTCTGTATTTGGTTGCGTTGTGAGTATTTGTAGTGTGTTTCTGTATTTGGTCGCGTTGTGAGTATTTGTAGTGCGTTTCTGTATTTGGTCGCGTTGTGAGTATTTGTAGTGTGTTTCTGTATTTGGTCGCATTGTGAGTATTTGCAGTACGTTTCTGTATTTGGTTGCGTTGTGAGTATTTGTAGTGTGTTTCTGTATTTGGTCGCATTGTGAGTATTTGCAGTGCGTTTCTGTATTTGGTTGCGTTGTGAGTATTTGTAGTGCGTTTCTGTATTTGGTTGCGTTGTGAGTATTTGTAGTGTGTTTCTGTATTTGGTCGCATTGTGAGTATTTGCAGTGCGTTTCTGTATTTGGTTGCGTTGTGAGTATTTGTAGTGTGTTTCTGTATTTGGTAGCATTGTGAGTATTTGTAGTGTGTTTCTGTATTTGGTTGCGTTGTGAGTATTTGCAGTACGTTTTTGTATTTGGTTGCGTTGTGAGTATTTGTAGTGTGTTTCTGTATTCGGTCGCGTTGTGAGTATTTGTAGTGTGTTTCTGTATTTGGTCGCATTGTGAGTATTTGTAGTGTGTTTCTGTATTTGGTTGCGTTGTGAGTATTTGTAGTGTGTTTCTATATTTGGTCACATTGGCCCTCATTTATCATTCTTGCGTAGAAACGGGCGTATATGTTGGCGTAAGATTATGCTTACACTCCTCTCACCGCCTGATTTATGAAGCTGTGCGTACCTTTGAAATCCAGGTGTACGCAATACCTGCCCTTGATAAATCCCGCGGCTGAAAACGATCGTCATTAGAATAGCACGCCCCTATATATTCAAGACTCCGCTTCCCCCACGCCCTCATTTTACGCCATGGACACACGGAAGACGGCACAGAAGAGAAACTTGGAGCCGAAATGACCTATCACAATGCATTATTTTACAGCACGTCTTTTGAATTAGCATTCAGTTTCGAATCACGTCACATGTTTTGGGGTGTACAATAGTGATGATGATGATGATGATGTGATGTGGAGTACCATTCATTCACATTAATAATTGCATGACAATTTGTAATATTCTTCTTATTATTATGATTTTTATTATTAATGACGCTTATTGTTATTTAGAAGAAGAACGTCGTTATTATTATTTGTATTATTATTATTATTATTTAAAAGAAGAAGAATGTATTTTTTATTATTTTGTCAGTCTGAATTATTTTTTGGTCATTGAAAGCCTTTCGTTACCGAACCCAGTCCGTGCGCACCTGCCGGCCTAACCATGAAACGTCAGGGTAAAGCGCACAGGCTCGCAACTGAAAGAATACATATGGCTACAAATCAAATGCTTTGGTAAAGTCACACAAATTAAAGGTTGAAGTCCATGTTGCACAAAAATAAACACTGAAGTTTATAATTACTATGTTGTTGTTGTTGGTCATATTATCATATCTTGTAGTTTGTCAGTGCATTTTGTGGTGTTAGGAATTGTTTTTCTGCGCATTTCCGCACTAACTCAAAACGTGCGTACACCACCTCCTGAGCTGGCGTAGGATTTGTGCGTGCCGTACGCCAACATCCATATTGATAAATCTCAAAGACACCATGGTTTTGGGTGTACGCCAGGTGTACGCTGGAAATTTGGTGTACGCACTTTTGATAAATGAGGGCCATTGTGAGTATTTGCAGTACGTTTCTGTATTTGGTTGCGTTGTGAGTATTTGTAGTGTGTTTCTGTATTTGGTCGCGTTGTGAGTATTTGCGGAGCATTTCTCTATCTAGTTGCATTATGAGTATTTGAGTATGAGTATGAGCGTTTCTGTATTTGGTAGCGTTGTGTATATTCCAGCGTGTTTATTTATTTGGTCGCATTGTGAGTATTTGCAGTTTGTTTCTGTATTTGGTCGCGTTTTGAGTATTTGCAGTGCGTTTCTGTATTTGGTTGCGTTGTGAGTATTTGTAGTGTGTTTCTGTATTTGGTCGCATTGTGAGTATTTGTAGTGTGTTTCTGTATTTGGTCGCATTGTGAGTATTTGCAGTGCGTTTCTGTATTTGGTTGCGTTGTGAGTATTTGTAGTGTGTTTCTGTATTTGGTCGCATTGTGAGTATTTGTAGTGTGTTTCTGTATTTGGTTGCGTTGTGAGTATTTGCAGTACGTTTCTGTATTTGGTTGCGTTGTGAGTATTTGTAGTGTGTTTCTGTATTTGGTCGCGTTGTGAGTATTTGTAGTGTGTTTCTGTATTTGGTCGCATTGTGAGTATTTGCAGTGCTTTTCTGTATTTGGTTGCGTTGTGAGTATTTGTAGTGTGTTTCTGTATTTGGTCGCATTGTGAGTATTTGTAATGTGTTTCTGTATTTGGTTGCGTTGTGAGTATTTGCAGTACGTTTCTGTATTTGGTTGCGTTGTGAGTATTTGTAGTGTGTTTCTGTATTCGGTCGCATTGTGAGTATTTGCAGTACGTTTCTGTATTTGGTCGTGTTGTGAGTATTTGTAGTGTGTTTCTGTATTTGGTCGCATTGTGAGTATTTGCAGTGCGTTTCTGTATTTGGTTGCGTTGTGAGTATTTTTAGTGTGTTTCTGTATTTGGTCGCATTGTGAGTATTTGCAGTACGTTTCTGTATTTGGTTGCGTTGTGAGTATTTGCAGTGTGTTTCTGTATTTGGTCGCATTGTGAGTATTTGCAGTGTGTTTCTGCATTTGGTTGCGTTGTGAGTATTTGCAGTACGTTTCTGTATTTCATCCATGCTTTCAATATGGAACTAGGCAAAGCTAGACAGACTTTCTTCTCAAATATTATAAACAGCAACTTAAACAACACACGCACTCTTTTTGCTACTGTAGAGAGACTGACAAACCCCCCAAGCCAGATTCCCAATGAATTGCTCTCAGACAGAAAGTGCAGGGAGTTTGCTTCGTTCTTCTCTGAGAAAATCAATAATATCAGAAAGGTGATCAGCACATCATTGAGTTGCGCTGGGGTCAGACAGATCAGACCACAACCTGAGAAAGCAGCTACTATGTCTGATTTTGATGAAATTGATGGCAAAATTTTAGAAGAAACCGTACAGCACCTTAAAACATCAACCTGCGCCCTTGACGCACTTCCCACATCTTTCTTCAAAAGTGTGTTAAACTGTTTAGAAGCTGATCTCCTAGAAGTGGTAAATGCCTCACTTAACTCTGGGAATTTTTTCTAAACTCCCTGAAAACTGCAGTTGTCAAGCCCCTCCTGAAAAAGAGCAATCTGGATAAGACCATATTAAGCAACTATAGACCGATCTCAAATCTTCCTTTCATAGGCAAGATCATTGAAAAAGTTGTCTTCAATCAGCTGAACAAATTCTTAATCTCGAATGGATACTTTGACAATTTTCAATCTGGTTTCAGATCGCATCACAGCACAGAGACAGCTCTCATAAAGATAATAAATGATATTCGCTTAAACACTGATAACGGCAAATTATCAGTGCTGGTACTACTCGACCTCAGTGCTGCATTTGACACTGTCGATCACGACATACTTCTTGACAGGCTGGAAAAAAACTGGGTGGGGCTTTCTGGGATAGTCCTAAAATGGTTCAGGTCATACTTAGAAGGGAGAGGTTATTATGTGAGTATAGGAGACCATAAGTCTGAGTGGACATCCATGACTTGCGGAGTCCCTCAAGGCTCAATTCTTGCGCCACTCCTATTCAACCTGTACATGCTCCCAATGAGCCAAATAATGAGAAAGAACCGAATCTCTTACCACAGCTATGCAGACGACACACAGATCTACTTATCCCTATCGCCTAACGACTACAGACCCATTGACTCCCTGTGCAAATGCATTGAGGAAGTCAACGGTTGGATGTGCCAAAACTTTCTTCAGTTAAACAAAGACAAAACTGAAGTCATTGCGTTTGGCAACAAAGATGAAGTTCTCAAGGTGAATGCATACCTTGACGCTAGGGGTCTAACCACTAAAAATCAAGTGAGGAATCTGGGTGTGTCTCTAGAGTCAGACCTTAGTTTCAGTAGTCATATCAAATCAATAACTAAATCAGCATACTATCATCTGAAAAATATTGCAAGAATTAGATGCTTTGTTTCCAGTCAAGACACTTGTGCATGCTTTCATCACCAGCAGGGTTGTAATGCAGACTATTGTAATGGACTCCTCACTGGCCTTCCCAAAAAGACTATAAGACAGTTGCAGCTCATACAGAACGCTGCTGCTAGGATTCTGAGCAGAACCAGAAAATATGAACACATCACACCAGTCCTCAGGTCTTTACACTGGCTCCCAGTTACATTTAGGATTGATTTTAAAGTATTATTACTGGTATATAAATCATTTAATGGCCTAGGACCTAAATACATTGCAGATATGCTCACTGAATATAAACCCAACAGATCACTCAGATCATTAGGATCACATCAGCTAGAAATACCAAGGGTTCACTCTAAGCAAGGAGAGTCTGCTTTTAGCTACTACGCCAGCCGCAGCTGGAACCAGCTTCCAGAAGAGATCAGATGTGCTCCTACAGTAGTCACATTCAAATCCAGACTCAAGACACTTCTGTTTAGCTATGCATTTACTGAATGAGCACTGTGCCACTGTGTCCGACTGTTTGTACTGTATTTTATTTTATTTTCTATTCTAAACTGCTTTAATTATTCTTATTTCTTTTGATTATTTTAATCTCTTTATTCTTAACTGTTTTAATTATTCCTATTTCTTTTGATTTTTTTATTTTTTTTTATTTTTTTTTTATGTAAAGCACTTTGAATTGCCATTGTGTATGAAATGTGCTATATAAATAAACTTGCCTTGCCTTGCCTATTTGGTTGCGTTGTGAGTATTTGTAGTGTGTTTCTGTATTCGGTCGCGTTGTGAGTATTTGTAGTGTGTTTCTGTATTTGGTCGCATTGTGAGTATTTGCAGTGCGTTTCTGTATTTGGTTGCGTTGTGAGTATTTGTAGTGTGTTTCTGTATTTGGTTGCGTTGAGAGTATTTGTAGTGTGTTTCTATATTTGGTCGCATTGTGAGTATTTGCAGTACGTTTCTGTATTTGGTTGCGTTGTGAGTATTTGTAGTGTGTTTCTGTATTTGGTCGCGTTGTGAGTATTTGTAGTGTGTTTCTGTATTTGGTCGCGTTGTGAGTATTTGCGGAGCATTTCTGTATCTAGTTGCATTATGAGTATTTGAGTATGAGTATGAGCGTTTCTGTATTTGGTAGCGTTGTGTATATTCCAGCGTGTTTATTTATTTGGTTGCGTTGTGAGTATTTGCAGTGTGTTTCTGTATTTGGTCGCGTTTTGAGTATCTGTGGAGTATTTCTGTATTTGGTCGCGTTGTGAGTATTTGCTGTGTGTTTCTGTATTTGGTCGCATTGTATTTGCGGAGTATTTCTGTATTTGGTCGCGTTGTGAGTATTTGTAGTGTGTTTCTGTATTTGATTGCGTTGTGTGTATTTGCAGCACGTTTCTTTATTTGGTCGCGTTGTGAGTATTTGTAGTGTGTCGATCTGACGAAGGAGATTCGCCTGGACCGATGACAATGCAGTGCTGAAGTGTCAACTATCCTCTTCCTATGGAGGATCCCTTTCCCACTCTACAGATAAAGTTTTGTTGAAAATCCGGTTCGCGTACCCCGAAGTGATAAAATAAAACAAAATTCTTTATCTAATGTATAGGCAAGACAAGTAGTTTGTTTAGGCATGGTTTGTAGGGAAATTACAAATCTGCGCACATATATTCAAACGAATATAACTATAGAGTATTTCTGTATTTGGTCGCGTTGTGAGTATTTGTAGTGTGTTTCTGTATTTGGTCGCATTGTGAGTATTTGTAGTGTGTTTATTTATTTGGTCGCGTTGTGAGTATTTGCGGAGTATTTCTGTATTTGGTCGCGTTGTGAGTATTTGTAGTGTATTTCTGTATTTGGTCGCGTTGTGAGTATTAGCGGAGCATTTCTGTATTTGGTCGCGTTGTGTATATTTGCAGCGCGTTTCTGTATTTGGTTGCATTGTGAGTATTTGCAGAACATGTGTTGTCAAACTGATGAAGATGTTTTTTTTAATTTGCTGGTGTTTTTCCATAAAATGATAATCAATAAAACGATCCTATGGAAACCCCTAAAAGGTTCTATATACTGTATGAAGTCCCTGACAGAACCCTTTGAGGTTCTATAAAGAACCTTTTCTTCTGGCACATATTAGTTCATACAATCAGTATGAAAACACAAACTATCATATTTCAGAAATGAATCATAAGAGCAGGTAGTTTAGTGTGAGAAATGAATGGTTACTGTCGTCCAACAAAATAAACCCCGCAGTTTACCCCCTGGCTCAACAACTGTGCAGCCATCTGGCAGAAGACAAGTGCCTGCGGTGTAGCCTCTTTAAGATGCTAAAAGTGGAACAGACTAAATAACAAGTCTCTGACGAGGCTTAAAGGGACTTGAGACAGCTCGAAGCTTTGGCCTGTGTTGCTTAGAAAAAGCAACAGTTCCTTTTGACATCAAACAGACCTCTGCTGTGCATTCTCTGTGACATCTAGGGCTAGACATCGACTTAGAATACCAAGCTATGATGATTCAGTCTCTGTGTTAAGAGACGTCAGAGGAGGGAAAAAAACACTGAGCGGTAAAGAAAATCTGAACATATCAAGCAATGCATGCTGGATATGAGACCATGGACATTGTCCTCTGAGCAGGAATCAGTTGTGTGACCTTTCAGTTATCCTTTTCGGTCTGTAATATAACGGCGAAGGTGTTGAATTGGGTTAAATAACTATTCCAAGAAATCAAAAAAATTCAAGGGCTCATGGACAAATGCTCAAAGACGCCAGGCAAGGGAAAAGTCACATTCTCACTTTTAAAAGCCTCCAAAGTTAGTAGTAGTTGATGCCCAAAAAATGAATATTCACTAGATGTGTCTAGTGCTTGTACAGTAAGGCATATGAATAAGTATAAATATACACCCATTCAATGTTCTTTTATTTATTTTTACCACAATGCTTTAGGAAGTCAATAGCAATTTAATTTTCTTGGTCATGATTTATATGTCACAGTTATAGGTTAACTTCAGGTCACCGGTCACAGCATGGCTTATATCACTGAATTTTTGATGGAAGTCTTACTTGGAAACCCCATAAGCTTCATGCACATTAGCCAGCAAACCTTCAGACAACCTCAGACAGGTTCATATTTTGAGAATTCCCATTTATATTCATATCCATTTATATTCATATAATGACCTTTGGCCCAGACCTTCATGATCAGCTTATCAAGAAAATCTTTCATCTTTTCTCAAGGAAAAAATCTTTCCCAACTAATGTTGTAAACTATACAGGGAACCCTGTCAGCTGGTGCATTATTATTAAACATTACGTGACATTGTTTGAAAGCTGTTTTATCTGCGGTTGAAACACTGATTGAGCGATTATATCAGACATGATACATTTCAAAATTGTTTCTTTTGACATGATACAAGTTGTAGGCCTACTGGATTTTTCAACATGCACCTTCTGATGTTCAATCATGTTTATTTTGTGTTGTAACTAGTAGTAAAATGGAAGAGATGATCGGTTCTGCTAGAACTGAAGTGCTACAGTGAACTGTCACGCGCCGAAACGGTATACACTCACCTAAAGGATTATTAGGAACACCATACTAATACTATGTTTGACCCCTTTTCGCCTTCAGAACTGCCTTAATTCTACGTGGCATTGATTCAGCAAGGTGCTGAAAGCATTCTTTAGAAATGTTGGCCCATATTGATAGGATAGCATCTTGCAGTTGATGGAGATTTGTGGGATGCACATCCAGGGCACGAAGCTCCCGTTCCACCACATACCAAAGATGCTCTATTGGGTTGAGATCTGGTGACTGTGGGGGCCATTTTAGTACAGTGAACTCATTGTCATGTTCAAGAAACCAATTAGAAATGATTTGAGCTTTGTGACATGGTGCATTATCCTGCTGGAAGTAGCCATCAGAGGATGGGTACATGGTGGCCATAAAGGGATGGACATGGTCAGAAACAATGCTCAGGGAGGCCGTGGCATTTAAGCAATGCCCAATTGGCACTAAGGGGCCTAAAGTGTGCCAAGAAAACATCCCCCACACCATTACACCACCACCACCACCAGCCTGCACAGCGGGAACAAGGCATGATGGATCCATGTTCTCATTCTGTTTACGCCAAATTCTGACTCTACCATCTGAATGTCTCAACAGAAATCGAGACTCATCAGACCAGGCAACATTTTTCCAGTCTTCACCTGTCCAATTTTGGTGAGCTCTTGCAAATTGTAGCCTCTTTTTACTTTTTGTAGTGGAGATGAGTGGTACCCGGTGGGGTCTTCTGCTGTTGTAGCCCATCCGCCTCAAGGTTGTGCGTGTTGTGGCTTCACAAATGCTTTGCTGCATACCTCGGTTGTAACAAGTGGTTATTTCAGTCACTGTTGCTCTTCTATCAGCTTGAATCTGTCGGCCCATTCTCCTCTGACCTCTAGCATCAACAAGGCATTTTCGTCCACAGGACTGCCGCATACTGGATGTTTTTCCCTTTTCACACCATTCTTTGTAAACCCTAGAAATGGTTGTGCGTGAAAATCCCAGTAACTGAGCAGATTGTGAAATACTCAGACCGGCCCGTCTGGCACCAACAACCATGCTACGCTCAAAATTGCTTAAATCACCTTTCTTTCCCATTCTGATTATTCAGTTTGGAGTTCAGGAGATTGTCTTGACCAGGACCACACCCCTAAATGCATTGAAGCAACTGCCATGTTATTGGTTGATTAGATAATTGCATTAATGAGAAATTGAACAGGTGTTCCTAATAATCCTTTAGGTGAGTGTATATTGTTTGAATATCGTGATTTTGAAAGCTGAGACTTTGTTTCATATCAAAAAAGCAACCTGCTCCGTCTTGTCTGTCAGCGCATTGTCCGTGTCCTCTTTGCTCAGTGATTTTTGGACTCAGTGAGAATATGGACATGAGAGCGCAAGAACAGCGTCAATTGCTTGACTCTCATGCCACGGCATATATACTGAAAATGTTTGCATACGTCAAGCTAATCACAGAATGACACATTGATAACCGCATCACAAATGCGTCTTGAAAGCCACTTCTGACTGATGTGGGCGTGTAATGGTTCAGAATAGAAATATGCCCTAATGTTCGCAATTCTATATATTTGCTCTTTAAAGATCCTCATTGACTCTCTGGTGAGTCACTTGAAGTCATTTTCATCCGTCTGTGTCTCTTCATTGTTGTTTTTTCCCACCTCCCCTGTTTCCCCTTCACTCACTCCCACTCAGTCTCTCTCTTTTTCTCTCCTTCCTCTGACTCCATCCTATATCGCCTTTAAACTGCATTACAGTCATGGTTTCACTTACTGTTCAACACAAACAGTCAGACACTCTGAAATTCATTGAATCGCAAACAGCACAATAAACTCAGGTTCAGCTGAGCTACGCCATCCATCCAAGGCAGCTCCGCTCAAGCTTATGAATGAGAAATGAGCTTCTGAAATATTTGAGATGGTTCAGGTATGCAGAGTGAGGCCTGCTCTTTCCAACAGCATTGCATTCAATATTAACTACATTCCCTCTCTCAGCCGCTCAGAAGAGCCAAGATACTAAGATCTGTTGACTGTGCATTACAGCGATTAGAATTGGAACCCCTATTCACTCTAATAGCCTCCCACGGGACAGAAAAATCTCTTTCCGTCCAAAAGTTGGGGGTCGGTAAGATTCTTTAATGTTTTTGAAAGAAGTCACTTATGTTCACTTATGTTATGTTCTTTACATCATTACTCCAGTCTTCAGTGTCACATGATCCTTCAGAAATCATTCTAATATGATGATTTGATGCTCAGGAAACATTTCTGATATTATTACCAATGTTGAAAACATGTTGCGCTGCTTAATATGTTTGTGGAAACCGTGGATTATTTGGTCAAAAGAACAGGACTTATTTGGAATAAAAATCTTTTATTGACATTTGAATGTTTTTACTGTCAATTTTGATCAATTTAATGCATCATTGCTGAATAAAAGTATTACTTTCTTTCTTTTTTTAAAACAATCTTACAGATCCCACACTTTAGTGTCTCAATTTGAACTCAAACATTTATCAGATATACCAATTAATCTGAGCTATGCCATTCGCATTCATTTTATGTGTCAATATTCTTACTTTACATCAACAATTGACTCGTGTGTGTTTTTTTCTATTAATTTAGGACAAACATTTGACACACAATTGCTACTTAAATGGTATATAACTGTAAAATTTCCTGAGCTATGATAGTTACTTTTTAAAATTTTATTTAGTAATTTTTATAGTAGCTAAATATATGGTAATGTATATTATTATTACATGCATGTTTATATTGCTCTGGGGTTTCTGCCTGTTTACACCATCCTGGAAAAAGTTTATACTCATGAGAGGGAATCAGTGAAGCTCATTTCTAATTTGAGTGCTGCAGTAAATCGAACCGTATGACTGAGACGTCTCTGTTTTGTAAGAAATCAAACAGTTCTGCTTTCCTCACTTTCACAGTCACTGTCACACACACACACAACCTCAAAAATATTCAACTTTTTGCTTCAGATATATACACAACTAAAAAGACAGACAGACTATCATACGCCTTATCTGCTCTGTGTTGTATCTCTGGGGAGGTCGCTGAGCTTGTTGTTGTGTTGGGTTTTCACGCCTGAGGAGAGCTGGAAGCCGCTGAACTGCGCTTGACAAGGTCAGGTCTTGTCTCCTCTTGTACACTATGCTGTGCATATACCTTAGTCTGCATTGAGGAAAGACAATGTCAAGCTGGAATGACACCTAAGGATTTTTAAAGGCTGAAGCCACTGCATTGTTATAGCAACAATGTTGTTGTTACTTTGCATCTTTGCAAAGGCAAGAACCACTATTACTATTATCTAAGGGTTAGGGATTTGAACACACTTTTAACCTAAGTATTGAACTTCAGCACATAACGGTTTCACACATTTGAGCTACTGACCCCTCATTATATGGTTTCTTGTGGAGTGTGATATTACCTTTCACATACTTACATTGAAGGAGGCACCCAAGTCACATATCATTAACATTTACATTTATTCACTTAGCAGACGCTTTTATCCAAAGCGACTTACAAATGAGAACAATAGAAGCAGTTAAACTAACAGTAGAACAACAATATGCAAGTGCTGTGACCCTTCTCAGTTTAATCTAACGCAGTACATGTAATTATTATTATTTTTTTTTTTTTTATAAATAGAATAGAAGAGAAAGAGTTAGTATTACTGGAACAAGTGCTGCCGAAAAAGATGTGTTTTTTATCAAAATATCATAAAGAGGAGGGATTTTAGTTGCCAGAAAGCCACAACCAGGAACAACCTAGCAACACCCTATAGTGACTTATAACAACATGTTAAAAACAACTCAAAACACCTATAGCAACAACCTGGCAACCACCGACTAGTTACTATTGCATGATAAGCACAACAAAATGTAATCATGGTTGTCTCATTCTTTGTCAAATTTATCCAGGATTTCATGATTTAGCAATGGCAGCATTTAACTCTTTCCCTGCCAGCATTTTCTTTTCTTTAAGTTGCCAGCCAGCATTTTTGATGCTGGCTGGCAGGCAACTTTAAAAGGAATTAAAATATCACACCAAAGCAATTCAAAGTGCTTTGCATAGAAAATAAGCACAAAATAAAAGCAAGGGAAATTAAAACAGCTATAAAATGATACAGTTATAAAATGAATTAGAGTAAAATGAATATAAAGTAGTAAAACGATGATACATAGATGATACATAGAATAAAAAGATGATACATAGAATAAACTTCTCATCTGGCAAAACACCGGTGTATCTTATTTTGCATACTCTTACACTGCCTTCTGCCTTTATTCGGCGCACCAAAGAATTCCATTGGACGTCAATATCCAGTCGATCCAGTCCACACCCCACAGAACCTCGAGTTTAATTGACACATCAAACTCACTAGTCTACTCCACCACAGACCCAGGTCATCAGCATTGTTTCATCTTTCAATTTCCCCAATTAAGTGGTTAATGTTTTTCTCTTACCCAATTCTCAGTGCCATTTGAGTTCAGTTTAGAATCAAAAGGAAGAATACAGTGCAGTCAGTCGGACATACAGTAGATACAGTTATACAGATAATTAAAAGAGATAAACTGGCAAAACACTGGTGTATCATATTTTGTACAGCTGCTTGTTATACTGTGAGATTATCCCATGTGGATTGTACTGTGTCTGTGGTGATCTTTCCATGCGCCTAAAACATTTATTTGACGTCTCCAATAGACCCGATTTTTCCCTAAAAAAGTGTCATGCACGAGACTCTGCAAAAGACGAGAGCAAAGTCGTCTGTCTAGCGCACTTAAATAGAAAAACAATGGAAAAGTGCAATGGAAAAATGCGCTTTGTGTGAATCGGCCCTTAGTTGCATTAGAAAAAAGCAGCATTTTGAACAAGAAGCTGAGGAAAATCACGTTTCTTGTCAAAGACTACATCCAGATCAGATTCAGAACAATGAGCAAAACATAGATGGAGTAGACCGAGTCCATTAACCTTTCCTGGCTCGACATTTCATTCGGTAACGTTAGGCAGTTTTGTTTAATGTTTGATGATTGTGTTATTTTAAATTTGGATAAGTAAGCTTCTATCGCTTGTTTTTGCTTCTTCTTCGGCTGTGTTTTCATCCGGAGATTCTGTACTCTTTCCTGCCACTAACACCAATTATCTAAGCATCACGATTACTGCTGGTAAAAACACAAAATGCCACAAGTATCGCTACAATTTTTGAGAAAAGATACAACAAATTCGGTCATTTTAGGCCACAAAAATGAGAAGTCTCGCAAAATCCGGGTGGAAAAGAAATATAATAACCATTAGATGTATTGCTGTGGTGATCTACAGATGCTGTCTTTATGAAGAATTTAGTGCACTGTCAAGATAGAATATCACACAACTATCCAGTATCCGAGATACTGGATAAGCAACAAAAAATAAAACATCAAAATACATACAAGCAGTTATGACCAAGATCGGTCAGCTAGGCTAATGTCTGAGCTTGTGCTTTCCTTGTACCTTCTACGTTTAATCTACTCTTAAAAGTTCTTACTCTTAAAAGACAACTGCTCACATCAGCGACGACAGCGGCTCAAATGAAAGTAGCTTTAGTGAAACACTGACACTGCCTTTCAAGCCACTGCAAAAACAAACACAGGGGAATTCAGGAAAATCTTCTTAAGAACACAATCACAGTCAGTCTAAAACAATAATGTTTTCTGCAAATTACCAAAGAAGTGAAAGATGCATGAAAAGAGATATCAAGGACTTTCTGGGCCAGACCTTTTCATCAGACACTGTGTTTGGCAATAAACACACCCAGGTGAAGAAGTGTTTCACCAGCTTGCACAAGAGAAGCTGATGATGAGTCATAGCCCACCTCCGAAAGCGGCCTTTGTGCGAACCTCATGTAATGTCATGTGTTCTGTACAAGGAACTTTAAAATATGGTTACATAGCTCAGTAAGAGCGAGAGACTGAGATTATAAAAGTGAGCATAACAATTAAATCACCATGACATCAAAATTTACTTATTTTTTATGGAATATTGCCATTTTTATTATAAATGATTTATCCATGCACATCATCATTTTGTTTTTATTTCACGTGCCCTAGTAATCTTTAATCAAAATAGCTTCCTTTCTCTTGTCTTCTCTGATGACGTGTTTCTAGGCGTGAGGGCGGGGCAACCTGTCACTCGCATGATATCGACCAATTGCAAACCACAACCATTCATTCAATTCCCAATGGACAAAATCAAGTCCGAGAACATGCTTCATTCAGATATACGTCCCAATAGAGAAGAAAAGATCATCACAACATCTGTTTCATATTGACTGGTTCACATACTGGTTTGTGTGCTGGAGATCATCTAAGAAATTAGGACTCATATATAGATGATAATATATAAAAGTATTGTATAAAGTATTTCTCTGGCGCTCTGTCTAGCACATCGCAAAATGTTCGGCTTTCACCCAAATGGCCTTTCACCCAATTGGTTCATTTTCATCTCATTTTTCAAGGGCAAGAAGTTCGCGCAAGCTGAGAAGACACTTTTAATGTGTAAATAGGTGTGAAGTGATGTGGTGCATCGTATCTAAATTTAAGACTCTTTTAATGAACTTGATGATAATCTTATGGGACAAATCAGATCTCAGTCATGATTATATATGTCTCCCTGCGCTGTCTTTGTTCAACCCTTGAAGCATTCTTTGACATATCGAGCAGAGTTTAAAAGGTTAACACACCTCTGAGAGCTGTGGGCAAGAGAACTACATTCTGAGCTAGTTGTGTAGTCAAATAGTCCTTTGATGCAAGACGTCCACTAAAGTGGTCAGACCTTAAAGGTAAAATCAGATCAGGGTGTTACAATCAAACCATAAGTGATATCCATAATTCTAAGACATATGTCATTGTATGTCATTGTGTGCATCAACATAAATGAATATATATAAATAAATATATAATATAATATAATATAATATAATATAATAATCAGCAAGGATTAAATTGATCAAGTGTCAGAAAAGACATTTTTAAAGGATTAGTTCACCCTAAAATGAAAATTCTGTCAGTAATTACTCACGCTCAAGTTGTTCCAACCCTGTAAGACTTTCGTTCATCTTCGGGACACAAGTTAAGATATTTTTGATTAAATCTGAGAGCTGGATCACTCCTCCATAGGCTTCTTAAGGGATCAAAACTGGCCGGCCCAGAAACGTTATTAAAGACATCGTTAAAATAGTCCGAGTGAATACAGTGGCTCAATCTTAAGTTTATCAAGCGCCGATAATACTTTTTGTGCGCAAAAAACAAACAAAAATAATGACTTTATTCTACGTGAGATTTCACGTAGTGTAACTGCGCAAAGCTTCTTTGTTGCACGTCACACGTAGGCTCACTATTGGCCGACGCTGGTCATGTGTGTGATGCGTGACGTACAACCTAGAAGCGTTGCGCAGTTTCACTACGTGAAATCTCACGGCCGTACAGAGATGGAAATGAATAGCTGAATAAAGTCGTTATTTTTGTTTGTTTTTTGCGCACAAAAAGTATTCTCGTCGCTTGATAAACTTAAGATTGAGCCACTGCAGTCACTCGGACTATTGTAACGATGTCTTTAATAACGTTTCTGGGCCAGTCAGTTTCGATCCCTTAAGAAGCCTATGGAGGAGTGATCCAGCTCTCAGATTTAATAAAAAATATCTTAATTTGTGTCCCGAAGATGAACGAAAGTCTTACGGGCTGGAACAACATGAGCGTGAGTAATTACTGACCGAATTTTCATTTTGGGGTGAACTATTCCTTTAATGTTAAAGATTATTTCTATTTCAAATAAATGTTTTTAATATTTTTATTCATCAAAGAAAAATATGTATCAAGCTGTTTTCAATACTGATGATAATAAGAAATGTTTCTTTAGCAGAAAATCATCATAGTAGAACGATTTCTGAAAAAATCATGTGACTGGAGTCATGATGCAGCAAATTCAGCTTTGATTACAGGAATATATTTCTAAAGAAGTAAGTGATTGAATTAGTAATATATTCATAATATATATATTATATAATATATACACAGTATATACATATATATGTACAGTATACTTTTATTTAAGTAGGTGCTTTCGCACTAGGTAGTTATAGGAACTCAGTTTTAGGAACTAGTCACCAGGGCGGTCTGCAGAGACCTACATTTCCCCCTAGGGCCATTTTCATGGTTGCATTCGCACCACCAGTAGAAACTCTGAAGTGACATAAGCCGGTCGACAGCGACGTCATTTAAGCGCTGCATTCAACAACGTCAACAGCTGGAGGATGGAGGACGCGGTGATCGGTTGATCGGCCTGAACTTCAGCGGCGGTCCATCTATCGCTGTTTTCCATGTTCATGGAGTTAGTTTGTGTAGTAATATGTAAACTGCGTGTTTACATGCCGTTTTAAAAATGGCAGATGCCAATGTTTTGTATGGCATGTGTTCGGCCAATCAACGTACACTTAGTCACTGGTCGTTCCTATTGTGCTGGGTTATACCATAGACAGTATAAGAAGTGGACAGAGCCATCTCATTGGAATTCAGTTGAGACAGTTGAAGCCCATTTTTAGCGATTTCTGAGCACTTCCGTTCCTGACGCGCAGACTCAAACCGACTCAAACTAAGCTTGATGACGTGAGCAACCTGTCTGACAGACGTTAATCTTCTAGTAGCTGTGCGTGAAAATTGCCAACGTTAATCTTGCAGAGACGGGGAACTTGAGCAAAGAGTTCTTTGGCGTGAGTGAGCAGGAGTAAGTATTCCCTTGCTTTTATGGACTCATTATCTATGGGCTTCTCCCTTGACGGGACGTCCCCCGGATTGCCAGCGAGCTTCTCCTCCTGTCTGTACGGTAATTTCTGTACAGCGCGACAGAGAGTCGAGTGGTTATGACGCAATCGTTAGCCTATTTTTACTAAATCGGTTTCTACGGGGCCATAATGTAACATAGAAGGTAATGGAGCCCTTTATACATTGTCGTGTTTCTTTAGAAATAAATAATGGACAAATGGAGTCTTTAAACGCCTCAGATGTAAAGTTATTCGCTGTCAAAGTGACGCCAAAATGAATGGGAATCAATGGAAATGCTAACGCAAGTGAAGTTCTGCTACAACATGGCGGCACCCGGCCGGCTTCAACTTCTGGTCGATGGATTACCCCCTTGAGTTATACTATAACTTTACTCTAAAGTAGATGCTAATTTAGGGTTTGTTCACACTTGTAGTTCGGTTTGCTTGGTACGGACCAAACGAAAAAACATTTAGTCCTTGTCCGCTTAGCGTTCACATTGGCATTTTAACACCAAACCTAAAGATACTGAACCTAAAGGCATATGTTCAAAACCTGATTGGTCGGCTTTTATTACGTATATTTTGAAAAACAGTGAGAAAAAACAGGTATGCTTAAGCATTCTGTCCATTTAAGGGTCGCATCTTGTGACTTCATGTCCCGTTTTTGGTTTGTTTACATGTCTTTGGTCCGTGTTCATATATCATTCGCACCGCATCAGAGATTTTTTGGAAGCGGACAGAGACCCATCTTTTAAGGGGTCTCGGTCTGCTTGTTTGGTGAGCACCAGGGTTTGGATGGCAGCGTTCACACTTGTTCAAATGAACCACACAAACAAAGCAACCGCACCAGAGTTTGTTTTAATCCAACCAAACCTGCCAAGTGTGAACACACCCTTACTACCCCAAAAGGCGTTCCTATAACTAAAATCATTTAAGGTTCCTGCGGACCGAACACGCCTATAGGTGTGAACCTACAGAGCCTTTTTGTGAAATGGAAAGTTTCATTGGATGTTTAAGATTCTTCATGGAACCATCAATGGCAGTAAAGAACCTTTATTTTTAAGAGTGTGGAATGATGAAACGCAATGACAGATTTTCTAAATGAAGAAGGAAAGTGCTAAAACAGCATCATCACAAACCGAAGTGTTAACAGGCACCTGTGAGCGGTGTGAACTGCCACATTGTTAAATCGTGATGCAGCAGTCTTCTCTAGGCATGATGTGCACTCGAGAGAATGGTCACATATCGTTCAGACATTTAAAGAATGAATGTTTAGCTCAGGAACAGAATGATAAATCACCCACAGTAGCTACAAAGCACTGGTAAAGCATGCCAGACTCACTCGATTACTCCCTCTCTCTCTATTTCAGTCTCTCTCTCGCTCTCTTACAGCTCGCATATCTTTCTTAGCTCCATCAGTCTTCCCTGTGCTCCTGTAATACAGACATTTTAATGCAAACGTAATTCATTAAATGGATTATTTTTAAGATAAACTTTAAAGTGTCACTCAAAGCAACCCTTTCTCTATATAACTGCGGAGCATCTGAGCAATATTAATCTAGAAGTGCATCTCCCCTGTATTTAAAGGCCTAAAAATACCTGCACTCAACAGTGAACAGTCTCTTGTAAAAATGCGCTGCTCCCACACTGGCAGAGTAGAAGTACCTGCATATGTAATGTTACATCAGATTTTTTCATCACTAAAAAGAGTACGGTTAACTTGACTCTTGGTCTTATTGATTGGTAGCACAGCCATGATGAAACAGTGGTCCGTACAGAATAATCCAATAAACCTAAAGGTGACACTGTGGGGGATTCAAAGAAGTTATCTTCATCACTATAGATTTTAAGTTCAGATTGAAAAAGATCAACTGCCATTTTCTCCTAATCTTTCCCAAGACAGAACAGGATTGATTGGTCATTGTGCATTATTTCCAGTCCAAAAAGACACTTGGCATCATACATACACTGTATATATATATTTATGTCTGCAAACACACACATACATAAATACTTTTGTAGTTCTTATTCTCAGTGATTATCACTACAGTTTTGCAGTAAAAATGTATATACAAATTTGTGATTAGCTCTATAATCTCTACACAAATTCATAATGGCCTCAGTCCCCTTTCAAATTTATATGAATCGGAATCGCAGAGAGTAGGTACTTATTTTAAATAAGTAATAACTTCAAACGCATTAAAACTTGTTATTGTGGATTTGGCATTAGATTAACATCATGCACAGAAATGATTAAAGTCAAATCAAGTCACCTTCATTTATATAGCGCTTTTAACAATATAGATTGTTTCAAATCAGCTTTACAGTGATAATAGGAAATTAAAATAACAGATTGTTTTGGTTTACAGAAGCTCTAGAATAAAGTTATTGTCCAGCTATTACACTATTAAAGACAAAATCACTGTGTAAAAATGATTGGTTGGTTAAACTTAAAAAGTAAGTAGCCTAACCTGGTTGCCTTAACATTTTTATTTCATAAACATTTGAGTTAAATGTAGGGTAGGCAATGTTTTTCATAAACACTTTTTATTATAATACAATGATAGGATGCCCTACCTGCCAGTCAACCCATGTGTTTGCACACCTCCGCGCACCTGCTCGCGCAAATGTGTTTCATGACAGAGCAGAGTTGTAGACAGACAGTCACCAAGCGCCGCAAACAAACAGCAGCCACTTTTTACAGTTCCTCCTGAACCAAAACTACGAGCTTATTCTTTGAGAAATTAGGTAATTTAACGCCGTCTCTCGTGTCGCTTTGCAGACTCTGCTGTACTCGTTCATGTTTTTTGAAGGAAGCGTGGCTTTGGAGACGCTCTGAAGGAAGGCTGGAATCTTATGCTTTTAAAGCTAGCTTGCTATTGCTAGCCTCTCTGAAATTGCCTACCCTACCTTTAATACAAAACACAAGATTAGTTTATTCAACAGAAACTGAAATATTATGTTATCTGAACAACATGACAACAAATCATGGAAATAATTTCTACAGTGCCGTGACAGACAGCACTCAGTCAACGCTCTCATTTAAACAACTTATCAGAGTGAATGACAGAGACAGAGAAACATCATGCGATTATTTCGTTCTAAATAATGACCCGGCAGCTGATTATGACACATAGGGGCTGTTTACAACACCGTTTTCAATTAAAAACTGAAAACTTTTTATGCATTTTGGCTGTTCATTTGCACAACAACTACGTTTAGGGGGCCTGAAAACGCAAACTTTTGAAAACGAGTTTCAAAGTGCAAGTTTTTGAAAACGATACTCGTATCGTCTCAAACTACAAAAAGCGAAGTTATGAAAACGGTGACATCATGCACATGCGTATTACATGTTCAGTCTACAGGCGTGTAGTGTTTCTTTACAAAGTGACATCGCCAACTGCTGGCCTGGCATCAATAACACAGCGTTTCTACTCGTTTTCGCAGATCCTTGTGAACGGCGATCGTTTTGACAACGTTTGACATCTGTTTGCGAAAAACACAATGGAAAAACTTTTCCGTTTTACTTTTTAGTACATCGTTGTCATGTAAACGTACCCTTAGAGTCAAGAAATTGTGTTTTTTTATGTCAATTTGAATTATATAAGTAACAAATTTATAGAATCATGTGCTGTTATTCGTATTGTTTTATTAGAAAACAAAAAAGGCATGGTTTAAAATAGGGCAAATTAAACATTGCTAATCTAGACAGTTACATTAATAGTATGATATAGTTAAAATTATTTGAGGGTTTAGGTGTAGAACCTATCTGAATGTATTGTTCCTGCCTACCCTAATACACACACACACACACAAAAAAAAAGAAATATTTTTTAATCATACCCTCATTGGGGGCTGGGCACTCCCAATATTGAAATCCTAGAATCGTCCCTGCTATAGAGATAAATATAATTTATGAAATATTCAGCAGAATCATAAAGCAAAACAACAACTGCTTACTGTTAGTGTTGCATATATACATTTTTCAATACTATATAATTATTTTGTACATCACAGTAATGAGAATTGGGAGCAGAAATGTGGTTAACTGTTTTAAAAATAATGTCAATGCACAAAAACTTCGGGCTTAATTTTACTTAGCTTCTATTTATTATAGTACAGTCTTGTATTTCTTCCCTCTGAATTTAGAGTGTAATATGACCCAGACATTCACCCATTCTATGATGACAATGAATAGACAAAGCTATTTCAGACCACACTAAAATACTCCAAATCACAGACTCTGTGAGATGTGCTTTATGTACAGCATCAAGAAACATGACGGCTGGGACCACATCAGTTTCTTCTGGAGACACCATTGACCTGCTCTGTTGAATGCAGTGAATGCGCAGTCTCAGTGCGGAACGAAGGTATCAGACACTGTTGGCAATGTTGCCAAAGCAGCAAAAAAAATGCATCTCATTTCATCAGGTCTTCCATAGCAAACCTGTATTAAATGCTAACAGAGATTGCACACGGAAGGATGTGCACGAGACAAAAGACAACGCGGATCCTCCCACAATGAAAAAAAAAAGGATCTAAATCTTTTTGTCTGCTCATTTTGAATTGTAGCATAAGCCACAGTTGGGTACATAATCTCTACACTGTCTGCTATGCTGTTTTGTCTCTCGTTCTCTCAACGTCTCGTTATAGCAACTATAACACAGGTCCGTAGGGAAATATCACTATGGTATCCAGATGCATTTCAACGGGATACAGACAAGAGCATCAAATGCGGCGTAATTTGATTGATCTCAATCGTGCAGCACACAACATTCAAATGAAAGTGGGGGCTATTAGCGCAGATTATGGAACCACATCGCGCGTGGAAATGAAAAGCGCTTATTCTAATGGCATCTCCAGACAATATATGCATCATCTTACCTGCGCTGTGCGAGAGATCAATGCCAGACTCGCTGAGGATGTTCGGGTCACTTTGAGATCTGCCTCTGTGCAGAAGACATTTGTCTATTCCGTCCGATGAAGCCATGAGGACCTAGAAATATGATATTGAAATCCCTTTCTGAGGCAGTCAAACCCGACGGTGAGGCGAGTGTGTCTCGGTCTAAGAGCATCTAGCAGCAGGCATGCTGAATTAGAACCCTTTACAGTCACTGTGTGTGTGTGCATGAGGGAGGGAGACCGAGTGTGTCTGTCATAAGGGCTGGGGTATGTGTGTGTGTGTGTGTGTACGCGCGCGCGCAGATGCCACCTTTATCCACTCCACAATGACCCACTGACAAGCGAGCATCCGTTCTGAATCACAGGATGCTAGCGCATGACGTTTTTACAGTGCTTTCATAAATGAATTCATTCATTTGGGCTTTTTATAAACAGTAGACCTTGTCACCTTAGCCTAGTGTTTCGTTCGGAACGAATCGGTGTTTTTGAACGGAACGACTCTTTTAAAGTCCACCAAAATTGACAGGCTAATTCTTGTTTTTGTTTTTTTAAGGAACATTGCATTGTTTATTATTATTTATCCGTGCACATCATTATTATTATCATTCTTTTAATTTATGTGTCTTTAACTTACCCCCTATCATGCATGCAGTGACATCTCTTCTCTGATGAAGAGGGCGGGACAACAACCTGTCACTCAGAGCAAACCACAAAGATCAAATCAATTCCCAAAGGACAAAATGAAAATCCCACCCTACACTTTTTCTTGTTCGAGAAGTTTCACTGGTATACATGCACTAAAAGACTATTGCAAAGTCTATTTCATGACGACTTTAAAATGCACTATAATATGAGAACATGGGAGTGATTCATGTGAAGGGTCATCAAAGGGTTAGTTCGCCCAAAAATTAAAATTCTGTTATTAATTACTCACCCTCATGTCGTTCTAAACCTGTAAGACTTTCGTTCATCTTCGGAACACAAATTAAGATCTTTTTTATGAAATCTGAAAGATTTCTGTCCCTCCATAGACAGCTACGAACAGATTGAATTTAGGCTTTTATTTACATATAAACATTCATCAACTCGCACATCAAGTTGTGGTTAGCGGAAGCTCAAGCATGTTTGAGCTTAAAAACCAATGAGGTTCATTCTAGTGTTACGCACGTTTGAGCTTCAGCGAGAACCAATGAGGTTCATTCTCATGTTACGCTGCACGTTTGAGCTTCTGCAAGAACCAATGAGGTTCATTCTCGTGTTACGCAGCACGTTTGAGCTTAAGCAAGAACCAATGAGGTTCATTCTCGTGTTACGCAGCACGTTTGAGCTTCAGCGAGAACCAATGAGGTTCATTCTCATGTTACGCTGCACGTTTGAGCTTCTGCAAGAACCAATGAGGTTCATTCTCATGTTACGCTGCACGTTTGAGCTTCTGCAAGAACCAATGAGGTTCATTCTCGTGTTACGCAGCACGTTTGAGTTTCTGCAAGAACCAATGAGGTTCATTCTCGTGTTACGTAGCACGTTTGAGTTTCTGCAAGAACCAATGAGGTTCATTCTCGTGTTACGCAGCACGTTTGAGTTTCTGCAAGAACCAATGAGGTTCATTCTCGTGTTACGTAGCACGTTTGAGTTTCTGCAAGAACCAATGAGGTTCATTCTCGTGTTACGCAGCACGTTTGAGCTTCTGCAAGAACCAATGAGGTTCATTCTCGTGTTACGCAGCACGTTTGAGCTTAAGCAAGAACCAATGAGGTTCATTCTCGTCTTACGCAGCACGTTTGAGCTTGTGCAAGAACCAATGAGGTTCATTCTCGTGTTACACGGCAATAGAATAAATGCCTAAATGGCTAAATTCAATCTGTCCATCATATAAAGCAATATTGTCTCTTCAGAAGATTTTGACTAAACCGCTCAATTAATTAGTTTTACGATCTCTTTATAAACTTTTTGATGCGTGAAAGTGTCTGTTAGATTTCATCAAAAAGAAAATCATTTGTGTTCCGAAGATAAATGAAAGTCCTACAGGTTTGGAACGATGTTAGGGTGAGTAATTAATGACATAATTTATTTGTAGGGTTAACTAACCCATTCATAATGTTGCATTCACAACATGTCGTAAGACTCAAAATGACAACACATGGTTTTATTCTGAGCTGTTCATGTCCTCAGACTGGGAATTATGCGTTTCTATGTGACAAGATCAACACCTAAGTGAATCTGCAGCGGTGGTTCAGCGGTCATGTGGTAAGGAGCTTTCCGAAAATTCCCATCTTAACAAGCTGTAATCACGAGCTCTACGAGGAGGATGTGAACGCTTATTACAAGTTGAAATCTCAAAATTACGGTAATTTCAACGTGGCGTGAACGCACCTTAACCCCTTTGCTGAGTGTTTGAGGCCATGCAAGCAACATTTGGATTGGATTTGATTTTGTTCGTAAACTTATTGAATGACCTGGACTGAATCTTATTCATGAACAAATTAAATGAGCTTAGACATTTGCTCATTTAAGGGTAAGTGTGCAGTAATATACCCTCTTAATGCCATCAGTATACCCTCTTGTGAGTCATTTAAATATAATTATCCACACTTAGGCCTACTCTTAAATTAGCACGTCTAAGGTTTTACTTGTCTTGTAAAAGGCGGTCTTGTAAAAGTGGCTAAATGGGACAACAGAGTCTGTCATGGGACAATAAACATCATCAGCCGAACAGGTTAACTCATCTAATCCGCTGCCACAGCCTCGTTGTGTTTCTAATCTCGCTCTTGCAAACTATTATAACTTTCAGAGAAACTGTTTTTAAACAGACTTGACGAAAGATTGATGATTGTGACGACGGTGAAGCCATGCGACGGTGGTGTAATTAGTTTATAGCCTACGTTTAGTTTTCAACTTCTGCAGATTGTTCCAAATTCATAATAGTTCATTTGTGAAGATTATCACAATGAACAGTAGTCCAAAGGCCAATGGAAAAACCCTATTGGGTTTTTGTTGAAGGAACCATGCTAACTTCCGGGTTGGCCTACAAAAATGTCATGCCTGCACCTATTATCGTCCTTGGTGTGAACGAGTCTTGTCTGTGTCCGAAATCACATACTCTCTTGAGTAGGTACTTATTTTGAATAATTAATTTCTTCACAGCCTCTAAAAAGTATGTTCTAGTGTGTGTAGTAGTATGAATGTAATCCTGATGTACTACATTCGCCATGTTGTCATTATCACGTGACCTCCCAGCATCAGTTTGCATCGCTTGACTGCCATTCACAAATCCTCTCCCGTGGCCTCATGGGATAGTAGTGTACATCGAATGCACACTTCAGAATCTCACCGGAAGAAGTAGGTCATCCGGGTAATTTCTGCCTGCTCTTTTATAAGAACTGTGAATTCGGGCATTCTTCTTTTGTCACATACTGTTTTTCACCTACTATAGTGAAGTATGCAATTTTGATGCAGCCCTTAACTCAACAGAAAGGACCACTGAACAAATCTGAATCAAACTTTTAAGGCAAACGAATTGAAAGGATTCGAATCACTGACTGGATCTTGATAGCCTACTAGCATGCAAGAGCGACACCGCAGGCAGAGACGTGTACTTTACATTGAAATTAACTAATAGGCTAGACTAGCTACTTGATGTATAGTCAGCGTTCTTCAAAGAATTATTCATCGTCTCTGGACCTTTCTTGAAACAGCATCCAAAGAGCAGACAGAGTTGTAGTTACAGTGAAATTAACTAAGCATCGTTCTTCTAGGGAATTAAGGTCTCATTTGCTAAATTATTATTAATAATAAAACTACCTACATTATTATTCATAACATCAAATAAATTATTTATATTAACACACACTCAATTGTCAAAAGGTGCAGTAAGGGCCACTGCAGAAAGGGCCACTGAACGAATCTGAACGAGTATTTTAGTTTAACTCTTTTTATTGATGTTTTTCCAATCAGAGAGATAATAAAAGAAAGACAATACAGTGTTTGTTTCGACATATAGACCAAGAAATACGGATGAAATTAAGCAGAGGTATTTCTTACTCTCTGATTCAACAACAAAAAACAAACTAATTTTTAAAAAATAAATTGTATAATTTACTGGGGGATTATAAATGGATTATAATAATTTCTGGATTCCTCCGTTCCAAATAAAATCTGAAATCACTATCTAGTGACTTAAAGAATGCTTTTGGTACTGGAATATTTTGAAATAGAAATAGAAATTTGGGTAAAATATTCATTTTTATGGCATTAATTCTACCTACAAGTGCAGTGGGAGAGTTTTCCACCTAGCAAGATCCTTTTTTGCTCTCTCCAAGATTGGAATAAAGTTATTTTTGAAGAGATCTACATGTTTCCGTGTTACTGTAACTCCCAAGTAACGAAAATGATCTGAGGCTGATTTAAATGGAAGAGCTGATGCTAAAAGAGCTCTTGCGGCTGTGTTAATTGGAAAAAAAAAACTCACTCTTTAGAGTTTATTTTATAACCTGAGACACTACCAAATTGTCCTAAAATACTCAAAAGACGTGGAAGACAAGTTTCTGGATCTGAGATATATAACACTACGTCATCAGCATAGAGGGACATTTTCTGTTTTTTTCCTGCTCTATGGATGCCAGTGATATTGCCATTATTACGAAAAGAGATTGCAAGAGGTTCTATAGCTATAGCATTGAGAATGAGAAGGTGACGTCACGCGTATCACTCCGTGTTGCATTGTGGGAAGGATTCGCCATCTTGGAAGGATACGCTATCCGTTGTCATGGTTACTTCGACCGTGAGACCGAGAGAAATAGCGACAGAGAGAGAGAGAGCAGCTTGATATTTGTTTGCATTTTTGCGATAAGGCACAGTTTCTTGGGAATAAATGAAGAAGGGGGAAGCAAAAGGAAAGGGGCTCTATCGGGAGAGACTAAATAACAACACAAAGCAGCGTTATTTAGAGAAACTACTTGACATCAACATGGACCCGTACGACCTGCTACAGAATGGACGAAAGACCAACGCACTACCACCTTTTACATACGCTGACAAAGTTAATTACCTGGTTTGTTTATGGTATCAGTGACTAACGTTACTGCCTACACAATGCAAGAGGATTAGAAGCTGAACAAGTCTGTTGCGGCTGCGGGTGCAAGACGAAACCCCTAAACCTGTAACGTTAAACTGCGAGAGTTCAGTCATACTTGATGTTTCATTCAGGCCTCATTCATATGTGGAAATAAATCTGATATGAATCAGATACGTGCATTTGCACCTGCCGTGCAACGTTAAGCGAACAGTTCGGACATTCCACTGTCAATGCGAATCGTACGTCATTAAAAAAAAGTGTATTTTTAAAACATTTCACGGTACAGATATATCTATAACAAATGAAACAACTCTAGTTGAATAACAGAGTATTAATTTCGTTCGTTTGTGTTAAATAAAAGGCGAACTGTGCTGAAATGTGTTGCTTTTGAAAGCAGGCTTTGCTCGCTTTTGCTGCTGTCAGTTTATTGACAAGCAGTTTCTCTAAGCTGGCTAGCATTGTTATTTACTCTCTCCCGATAGAACCCCTTTCATTTCTCTTCCTTCTCCATATCTTCCAAAGAAACTGCGGCGTATCGGTAAAATGTAAACAAATACTAAGCTGCGCTGTCTCTCTTTCGCTATTTCTGGATGAATGTTTAGTCGCGCCTCAGTGAAGTTCTGAAGGCGTTGCCCCTGGCAACCGATAGCGTCTCCTACCATCATGGCCGACCGGCTCAGACCCCGCCCAAATCGGCACGTGACTCCTCACTCTCAATAGCAAACAAAAGTGGGGACGGGGCAACCCTGCTTGTCCCACGGTGAAGAGAAAAATATTCAGAACTAATACCATTTGTTTTTATCAACGCCAAAGGGGAAGAATATAAGAGTTTTACCCAGGACACAAATTTATCACCAAACCCTTTTTTTTAATGTATAAAATAAATAGTCCCACTCAACACGGTCGAAAGCCTTCTCTGCATCGAGAGAGACTAGGGCTTCTGGCATGTATGAGTCTGATGAGGTATAAAGTATATTCATCAGCCTTCCACAGTTAAAGAAGCTTTGTCTGTTTCTTATAAAGCCGGTTTGGTCCGGATGAATGACGTCTTGAATAACCTGAACGAGTATTTTAAACCAAAAGTAGTCAAATAAATAGAATCCTGACTGGATCTTGATACAGCATCCAAGAGCGACACCGCAGGCAGAGACGTGTAGTTACATTGAAATTAAATAATCTAGCCTACTTGATGTAGTTTTAGGAGCGTTCTTCAAAGAATTATTCATCATTACTTGCGAAATTATTAATAGCTAGGCTATATTATTCATAACATCAGAACACCCTGTAATATAATTAAAGTTCTACAGTCCAGTATTAGCCTAATTACTGAGCTTATAGTGGGTTTCTGAATAGCAATAAAGTTAATCTAGCATTTCTTCCTTCACATAACTACTGATATTTAGAATAATATTAGATATTTATTTACAATTAATTATAATCCTGTGCGCTGTTGCGTGGAATTTACCATAACAGAAGAATCTCTTCTCCTGTTGGTCAAATATTAGATTCCTCTCTCCCATTGGTCAAATTTCAACATACCCTTCGCTGATTGGTCAGTTCTGTCAACCACATCCAGGAAGTGTTGCCGCGAGAGAAACCATAGCAAAAATGGCAGCGCACAGGTGCGGTTTGTCTCCAGTAATCATTTTGATTGTTTTTAGTTTAACTCACCCCAGTAGCTGTGACACGCTTGAAAAATCAAACGATAATACAGGAGAAAAACAGAGCGTATCAGACGCTCTGCGTGAAGTGAATGCCGATGAAAGCATCGCTGGAGAGAAAACGAATGAAAGGCAATGGCAGTCGACTGATGTTGAGCTGGACAGAAGCGATGGCACGAAAGGCAGCAAATCTTTTAGACTAGCACCGGCGAAAGATCAGTTTGAGGAGGAGCTGGTCATCCGGCCCCTGCACTCCGGGGACATTTATGCCAGCTTTCAGTTCCGCACACTATGGGATACTGACTTCCTGCAAGAGGGACAGAAAGGTGAGTTATCATCGCTGTTAGAAGTGACCCATCACCTAAAGAATTTGTCTGTGCATCACAAAAAAATCCTAGCATATTACACACACACGGACAAACACACACACATGGAATATATAAAAAAAATAAGTTTTCTTTTAAACAAAAGAAAATGGATTTAGAAAAATGAAGTCAAATCTAGTTCTTAATTTAAACCAGGAACAAGGAACCAGGACACTTTTTTTTATGAATAATATGGAATATTACAGTATTTATTATAAATGATTTATCTCTGCACACATCAATGTTCATGTGCCTCATAACCTTGAATCAAAATAACTTCCCTTTGCTCTTGCAACGACTTCTCTTCTCTGATGACGTGTTCACTGGCACAGGTGTTTGACACCACAACAAATACTCCAAAATACAGACTCTGAGATGTGCTTTTGTACAACATCAAAAAAAAAAAAAAAAAAGATACCTGTCAGTGTTTAATGTCACAGCATAGCAAACCACAATGATCCAAACAATTTCCTGAAGGACAAAATCAAGTCCCACCCTACATTTCACTCAGATGTACCACAGTAGGGCAAAAACTATAGTTTCATGACGACTTTACATTAAATATCCCAAAAGCCTCTTTTTGTAGTAGTATTTGTAGTCGATCCCCCTTCCTGATAGATCCAGCCACTGTTTCTAAACCAATCATTTATAAGGGGGAGTATATTAGAATTGTGCAGATGCAGAATTGGAAAGCTGTTTCAAACTCTTTAAATGAACGTTGTTTTGGCTTGATTTTGTTCAAAATTTGATCACCTACTCGTTCTCCTTTTGTTGCAGTTGTATCTCAATCTGAATCGTGATCACAAATGCGTCTTAAACTTTGAAATTTACCCAGAGGTATATTGTCCTTCAAATGCTACTTTGTACAGCAGCAGTCAAACGGACACGAATTACTTTGCTCTTAATGTTACTCTTCCACATTTTGAAATAATCGTGAAGTCATCAAAACTATAAACTAGCACAAATGGAGGTATTGGAATTAAGAAGAGACCCCAAAATGTTAAATAAATCCAAATGGTCTCGTTAAATTGTAAAGTAGCACCCACAACTCTGCACACTTGGAGCTTCTCTCAACCATTTTCATAAGGTGCATTGTGGGATGCCTTTTAAACAACACTACATACACAGTCAGTGATATGAACAGTAATGATGGTGTCTGTTTTATCGTATAAATTCGAGCCTTAAGTTCTCATCCTTTGGAGGTTCATGCAAAGTGGATGTGCTTTCGCAACTACAGTGTTTGAGGGTCAAAGTAGGCATTGTTCGCGGACAGCCAGTAAAGACCATAGGCTGAAATTATGCAAATTTGTTTCAAACCTACATAGGTTCGTGCAGGAAGTAAGACTGCAATTACTGATGACTGAGAATTTCAGGCCGTTCTGATCCGGTTCTTTCTTTTAATAGACAATAACTCCATTTATCGTGCAATTTGATTTTTGCAGATCTTTTACATTCACATTACCCATTTTATGAAAGGTAATATCTGAAAAAGCATAATGGGGCTTTTTAACATTTGTTTTCCCTGATTTTTCTTTTTTGCCTACAGTTTCTCACTACCGGCTGTTCCCCAAATCCCTCGGCCAAGTGCTGTCCAAGTTTTCAGTGCGAGAGCTGCACATCTCCTTCACGCAGGGCTTCTGGAGGACCATGCAGTGGGGGCAGCCCTTCATCCCCTCTCCACCTGGAGCAGAGCTGTGGGTCTGGTTCCATCACACAGTCAGCGAGTGAGTAGTTATATATGTGCTTTAATCAGTTGTGAAAATCATCATAAAGTATCCCTGATTTTTTAACCATATTATATTTATTCTGCAATTTGAACAGAATAGAATGTAACCCCAAAATAGTTTAACAGTCCACTGACTTTTGTTGAATTCTCAGTGTGGACGGAAACTGGAAGGAGCTTACCAACGTCCTCTCTGGAATCTTCTGTGCGTCTCTGAACTTCATTGACCTGACCAACACAGTACAGCCCAGTGCTTCTTTTAAACCGCTGGGTCTGGGGAATGGTATGGCCCTTTTAGTTAATTTATAGAGAAGTGTTCACACTGACAATGTTAATCATTTTTAAATGCATGTTATCGATCTTATTATGTGAGATTCATCCACGCATGTTCCTTTTTGGAGATCTGCCTCCATCGAATCAACAACAGATGGACAGATCCAAGTCCCTGCCCTAATTTTTCCCAATAATTAATTTTTACTTTGTACGTCACAATACGGAAGAAAATGCGTCACTTTGCAACTTTAATTATTTGACCTTTAGGTTTCAGTCAATGTCACATCAGCAGGAGATTTATCTTTATTTAAATTCACCCTGAAAGCTCACACTATATTTTTAAAGCAACAAATTAACGTTTATGTACTTGATATTTATATATTTTTTTGTCTAAACAGCGACAGATCACCGTTTTCTACGATATGCCACATTACCACGTGAAATCGTGTGCACTGAGAATCTGACACCCTGGAAGAAACTTCTCCCTTGTGGCTCTAAGGTTCAGATCATTGCATGTGATTTTAATAACTTGTCATTTAAAAGAAGGCATTAAATGCATTGATTTATGCCTTTTTTTTCTTTTCTGCAGGCAGGTCTGGCTGTTCTTATGAAGTCAGAGAAGCTGTTTCACAGCAGTTTCCACTCTCAGGCAGTTCACATCAGACCTGTCTGTCAGGTAAGGGTCTTTTTAAAGCTTTCTTTAAAAATACAGAAATTATGTTCTGGCACAGACTGTACATTGTCTGGAATATTGTACAGACAATGTACAGTCTGTACATTGACGCTCCCGATGACCCACCAGATTTTCTCTTTTAGGATGAGCAATGCACAAGTAAAGCATGGGAGCTGAGACAAACTCTCAATGTTGTGTTTGATCTTTACACTTCAGGCCAAGGCAAAAAGGGTGAGTAATGAATGAATTAATGTTTGATGTTAGAAGAATATCTCCTTTCCTAAGCCATTCGTTGGGTGTTTAAGCAGAAGTGTGTAAAAACTGTCTCTCTGCCGCTTTTGAAATATTGCTCGGTATGAGAAACCTGTTTGAAAAGACTACATTTACTTGTGCACCAATAATGTGATTATTTATTTCCATTAATCAGAGTAAAGAAGGACTTAATCGCAGTAAGAGGTTTACATGTCACAAGCAAAACCTTTCACTCCTGTTTACATGCGATTATTTTCTAAGAAATGTGGTTGTTTGTGCCACCATTATTCACATAGCCCAATGCACAGCACATACAGTAGATGTGTTACTGGCCAAGCTCTTCCAACGCACATGGATTTGTTTGATTCTTTGATAAAATGTCTCCATTTCAATGTTTTCGACCATCAATATACTGCATTATCTTCATGTTGTCAACATGAACTCCGTTTCTTCACCAGCCCCAAAAAAATGCTTGTGCACTTTGGTCATTGTGGAATATGATTTAAAGTGTTTACATGTCTGAATATTGCACAAATCAGCTTATGCCTTGTTTTACAATGATTATGGTTGCTATAAGCTTAATCGCATCAATTTGATTGAAGTGTTGTTTACATGAGTTTCACAGGTTTATTTGCAATATTGTCTAAATCTCATGAATAAAAAATAAGAGGAAATCTAAATATTTCCTAGGCCTAAACTTTGTGTAAGCTTTGGTGCACCCCATACATTATTTTTGCAGTTACACACCTGAAGCAAATACTATGCTCTATCCATCTGCATATACATTACTATTTACTATCATCTTTTGACAGAGTGGTCCCTGTTTAAGATGTTTTCTCGAACACTGACAGAGGCATGTCCTCTTGCTTCTTCTAGTAAAGTCTATGTGGACATCACAGACAACCCTGAGGTGAAACAAAGACGAATACTTTCTATCTGCTGCTTTGTGATGATTTGGCATTAGATAATTTTCCACTGTAGTTTTCAGTCAGTTTGTTTGAGCGTTATGCTGTTTGTCCAACAGGGGGAGCTGTTTGAGTTGAGTCCTGCCACTCCTCTGCTCAGCCAAGCTGTAGTGCTGGGGGATCGCAGGACATATTCGGTATATGACCTGACCAGAGCTGAGACGTTCGGCCAGTTACGGTCACTCAATCTCCTACTGCGCTGGAAAGGGGACAGCGGTATGAATGAGTTAGTTTAATAGATGGTGTCCATGTGATGGACTTTATCCTGATTGCCCTATGATAGCCATTGTTAAACTATGATTATTGTATAAAAATATAAAAGGTAAAAATAACTGGAACTATTTAGGTTATCGTTACACGGTAACAATCAAATGTACTTTGGAACATACTCATTTTTATATGTGACTTTAAATCTCTGGTTGTGCTTTAGGTGATATGCTGCGTCCTCTGCTTCATGCAGAGCGGTACGTGGCTGGTTTTGGGCTGCAGACAGGGGAAATTCACACAGTCATCTATAATAACCACCCATATCGGGCTTTTCCTGTACTGCTGATGGATTCAGTGCCCTGGTATCTGCAGCTGTACATTCACACCCTGACAGTCACCAGCAAGTCCCGTGATAACAAACCCAGTGAGTTTATTCTACAATTATCTTGGATTCCAAACTTTATGTATTGTTTGTATATATTTATTGCTAGTTTTGGGGCAGTTTTTCAATTATGGGCACTTGAATCTTCTTTAAATGTACTATAATATAAATTTAGTCAGCATTTATACGTATTTATATAAAATATATATTAGGGCTAATCGTGATTAAAAGTTTGTGTTTACATAATATATGTGTGTGTACTGTGTATAATTATTTGTATATATAAATACACACACATGCATGCATATATTTAAGAAATATTTGCATGTATATACTGTATTTATATTATATATAAATATTTTATACATAACACATTTTTCTTAAATATACATGCGTGTATGTGTATAATATATATATACACTCACCGGCCACTTTATTAGGTACCCCATGCTAGTAACGGGTTGGACCCCCTTTTGCCTTCAGAACTGCCTCAATTCTTCGTGGCATAGATTCAACAAGGTGCTGGAAGCATTCCTCAGGGAGTTTGGTCCATATTGACATGATGGCATCACACAGTTGCCGCAGATTTGTCGGCTGCACATCCATGATGCGAATCTCCCGTTCCACCACATCCCAAAGATGCTCTATTGGGTTGAGATCTGGTGACTGTGGAGGCCATTTTAGTACAGTGAACTCATTGTCATGTTCAAGAAACCAATTTGAAATGATTAGAGCTTTGTGACATGGTGGAAGTAGCCATCAGAGGATGGGTACATGGTGGCCATAAAGGGATGGACATGGTCAGAAACAATGCTCAGGTAGGCCGTGGCATTTAAACGATGCCCAATTGGCACTAAGGGGCCTAAAGTGTGCCAGGAAAACATCCCCCACACCATTACACCACCACCACCAGCCTGCACAGTGGTAACAAGGCATGATGGTTCCATGTTCTCATTCTGTTTACGCCAAATTCTGACTCTAACATCTGAATGTCTCAACAGAAATCGAGACTCATCAGACCAGGCAACATTTTTCCAGTCTTCAACTGTTCAATTTTGGTGAGCTCTTGCAAATTGTAGCCTCTTTTTCCTATTTGTAGTGGAGATGAGTGGTACCCGGTGGAGTCTTCTGCTGTTGTAGCCCATCCGCCTCAAGGTTGTGCGTGTTGTGGCTTCACAAATACTTTGCTGCATACCTCGGTTGTAACGAGTGGTTATTTCAGTCACTGTTGCCCTTCTATCAGCTCGAACCAGTCTGGCCATTCTCCTCTGACCTCTGGCATCAACAAGGCATTTCCGCCCACAGAACTGCCGCTCACTGGATGTTTTTTCTTTTTCGGACCATTCTCTGTAAACCCTAGAGATGGTTGTGCGTGAAAATCCCAGTAGATTAGCAGTTTCTGAAATACTCAGACCAGCCCTTCTGGCACCAACAATCATGCCACGTTCAAAGTCACTCAAATCACCTTTCTTCCCCATACTGATGCTCGGTTTGAACTGCAGGAGATTGTCTTGACCATGTCTACATGCCTAAATGCACTGAGTTGCCGCCATGTGATTGGCTGCTTAGAAATTAAGTGTTAACGAGCAGTTGGACAGGTGTACCTAATAAAGTTGCCGGTGAGTGTGTGTGTATATATATATATATATATATATATATATATATATAAATAATTTCACGGTATTACTGTTTTTTTTTTTTTTTATCAAATAAATGCAGCCTTGGTGAGACTTCTTTCAAAAACATACAGTATATTAGCATATATACTTATAAACTTATGCAATTTATGTAGAAAATGTTTTTTTATTTTTTTATAAATGTATTGTAGTGGGGAAGTTAAAACATCTCAAGTTACTTGACTAACCCTGTTCCCTGAAAAAGCGGGAACGAGATGCTGCACTGAGTTAGCGCTATGGGAAACCATCTTTGTTTAACCGGTTGTGAAGTATGTGTGGCAAACACGGCAAGAACTTTAAATAACCTCTGACGTCATTGAAATGTGCGCTTGTGAGATATAAATAGACGTGAAACAGGTGCGCTTTCAGGTCACTTTGTCTGAAGAGACTGCTTTTTCAGGGAACAGGGTTACAGTCAAGTAACCCGAGATGTTTCCTATCAAAAGCTACTCTCCATGCTGCACTGAGTTAGCGCTATGGGAACGAGAATACCAACGCTACCACACTGGAAGTGTCTGGACCCCTCAAGGTTGTGTAGTGTGTGCTCACAAACACGAGACATGAGCTTGGGATGTCGGCTCAAGGGCATGTGAGCCCGTAGTAACTTGAGCATCCACACTATAAAATCTGATAAATGTGTGCGTAGAGGACCAGCCTGCTGTATCACATACTTGTTGCAAGGGGGCGCCTCTTACCAAAGGCCTGGAGGATGCAACCCCCCTGGTGGAATAAGCCCCGACTCCAAAAGGCAAAGCTCGACCACGCGCCTCATAGGCTAGAGCAGTGGTTCCCAAACTGGGGTACGTGAGGTGACAGAAGGGGGTACGCATACAAAATGCTGAGTCTTGCCGTTCATTTAATTCTACCCTACCTTAAAATAATATCAAAACTGAGCATGTATTTCTAACTGGCAAAATGCCGTAAATGCGTGACATCCAATCAAATGACCTCATCTTTTGCAGTGAAAACTGACTGCATCCACACAAGCAGTGTGCATATGACAGATTGCGTGCAGAGTATTGCTGCCTTAGCAAATCGCCCTACATTACTGTCGTTCTCGACAATGCACCTTTGTAAAAGTGGGGATTTAGTACGTACTGACATGAAGAACAAATATAGAGACAGAGTGGATTGAGATCGATTTAAGACTCAAACTTTCTTCGATACAAAAACATACCCTGTGTGAGTTCTTGTATTTAATGTTGATAACGAGCAAGAATGCAATTGTTCCCAAATATCCACACGATTGCAAACGTGACATTGATTATTATACAACAGTTCAACAAACAAAACGTGCATTTTAAACACAGTACTGTCAGTATTTACTCTATTTTGCAACGAAATAATAGTTCCAACGAAGGACAACGCAAAACTACAGCACACATCAGTGTTTCGTAAACAAATCTGTAGCTTTGAACGAATCGGGAGTCAATCATTCAATGATTCATTCAGAAATCGGCTAGTTGCTTCTTTACTGAATGAATGAATGACTCGCTCATTAAGGCAGTGACTTACCGCGCGACCTACTGGTGGTTTTAGTTTAATATTTAAAAGTATCACTTCGTTTTTACCATCAAGAGAGGGGGTACGCAGAAGGATGGTAAACCCCTCAGGGATAGGCCATTCTAAAAAGTTTGGGAACCACTGGGCTAGAACAATAGCATCCCACACCCAGTATGACATTGTTTGCTTTTGGTGGTGGCCATCTCCGCCCCATAGCAAATGAAAAGTTGCTTTGACTTACACCACTGGCTAGTGAAGTGGGTGTAAGTCTGAAGAGCACAAACTGGACACAGTAGGTGAAGTTTCTCCTGCTCCAGTGAAGTGAACGGAGGAAGACAGTAGGCTTCAATAACGACTGGATGCATGGTCAAGAATGGTGCAAAATAGCTTTGACCAGGCCAGGGGCAGAGTCCTAAGCAGGATGGTGAAATTAACAGAGCCTCCAAATCCCCAATTATCTTTAGCAAAGTAATGGCCATAAGAAAAAAACATCTTTACAGTCAGAGGGCCCTATTTTAACGATCTAAAACGCAAGTGTCAAGCGCAAGTAACTTTGTGGGCGGATCCCGGCGCTGTTGCTATTTCTCCGGCGGGATAAATGCCTCTTGCGCCTGGCGCAAATCTAAAAGGGGTTGGTCTGAAGTAGCTTCATTATTCATAGGTGTGGTTTGGGCGTAACGTGAAATAAACCAATCAGAGCGTCATCTCACATTCCCTTTAAGAGCAGGCGCGCTTGTTCTAAAGCGGATTCCTATTATAACGGCGGATTAGCCAGGCGCGCGCCAGGAGCGGTTCACAGCCGAGGAGAGCAACGTTCTCGTCAGGGCCGTAAAACACAGAGAAGTGACATTGGGGATGGAGAAACCCACCCAAATTAACTTCTGTTAAACAGGCGTATGATAATTTGGGTAAATGTGTAAGCTACATGTATGCTTTTATAATAAATTGCCCTATCTATCTATCTATCTATCTATCTATCTATCTATCTATCTATCTATCTATCTATCTATCTATCTATCTATCTATCTATCTATCTATCTATCTATCTATCTATCTATCTATCTATCTATCTATCTATCTATCGTAATAATGTATGATTTGCAAAAATGAAAACTGCTGCTTAGATGAGAGATTCAAAGTGTATGCGCGTTGTGCACACGCTACATTGATTATGGCCAAGCATGCGCCCTTAAAATAGCATAATGAACAACGCACCACTGACTTTAGACTAGTTTTTTTCTGGTCAGTGGCGCAATTGTTTTATGGAACAGCAAAATAGCAAAAGGGATTGTTTGCGCCGGAACACGCCTCCTTTTTTGCGCTGAACCGCCCAGGGAGCGCAAGTTCATTTCCTAGTTTAGCGACGTGCTTCTGTGGAGGGAAAATCGCGCTTTGCGCGGGTGCAAAATAGGAATGATACATGCGTCGGTGTACAAAGTCAATTGCGCTGGGTGCAAGATAGGGCCCAGAAGCTTGTCAGGCGCTATCTCAAGTGGTTCAAAAAGGGGCCTTGACTAGCTCCTCAATGACCATGGCCAAATCCCACCAAGGAATCTTTGCTCTAATGGGAGGGTTCAGCCACCTTGCTCCACAGATGAGGCGGGCGATCAGAGGGTGCTTCCCGGCTGGAGCCCCATCAATTAGGGTGTGACAACTGACAAGCCAATAAGCCGGCCACAAATACCCCGAGAGTAGCGGGGCATGCTGATATTTTTTCCTGCAGAAACTCCAGCACTGAAACAATCTGGCAGTGAACTGGGTCTGCACAGTGTGCGGTACACCACCTTTCAAAGACATCCCATTTAAGGGCATAGATCCTTCTTGTGGAGGGAGCCCTGGTACCCAGAATTGTCTTTACGACATCAGCTGGAAGCCCAGCATCCCTCGGTTGGTCCCCCTCAGGGGCCAAACGTGAAGGTTCCAAAGCTTGGGCCGGGGATGAAATTTTGTTCCTTGTGTTTGAGACGGAAGGTACCTCCTGTTTCATCAATAAGAGTCAAGATCCTTGTTGACGGACCATGGCCAGGACTCCCGGGACAGAGCAATCAGTGCAAATGCATAAAGAAGCAGTCTTGGCCATGCATGGGCAATGGCGTCCAGCCCGGGCAATGGCGTCCAGCCCACGCAATGGCGTTTTTTGTTGAACAAGTGAGCTTCCAAGACTTCCAAGACAAGGATTAGCCACCTTTTGTATGTTTTGTTTTGTGAGTCACACAAGCAAAGATTAGCCACCTTTTTGTTTTTTTGGTTTGTTTTGTGAGTCACAAGCAAAGATTAGATACTTTTTTTTTTGTATCAAAATCAAAGATTAGCCACCTTTTTTTTTATGGTGGGCTGGGTGATTCAGAGATAACTAGAGGGGACATCGAAGTGTTGTCCACCCACACTAGGACATGGTAGCCCCTTAACTGTTGGAGGAAGTACTTCAGGGTCAGAAATACAGCCATCAATTCAAGGAAATTGATGTGCCAATCGAGATAACCTCTCCAGATTCACAACAAAGATGTTTTTTTCATAGCGCAACTTGGCGCATCATTGAGAGTAGCTTTTGATAGGGAACGTCTGAGTAGGGAAATGTAGTTTCAACATTCTTTAAAATGAGGAAGTAAAAAAAAATTAAAAGGCACAATAATAAAGTTTAATGCTATTAGAAACTATCCTTTTTTTCCTTTTTTTTTATCATCCTTAGTGGACAGAAAAAAGCCTGGTTCATGCTCAGGGGCCTAAAGAGTTTATAGACATTTGTTCCTTGTCCTGTAGGTTACATTCACTACCAGCCTGCTAAAGACCGCCATCGTCCTCATCTACTGGAGATGCTGATCCAGTTACCGCCTCACTCGATGACAGAGGTCACGGTACAGTTTGAAAGGGCCCTGCTCAAATGGACCGAGTACACCCCTGATCCCAACCACGGCTTCTACGTTGGGTAAGACTCTTGCTTAAGTATTTTGAAAGATCCATTTTTTTTTTATTCAAATATATATGATAAAATTTTATTATTGTTGTAAGAATTTGTTACACATCCTGTCTGCCACTCCCTATATCTGACTGATGATGTGCCATAAATGTTACTGCAGGTCCTCTGTGGTCAGCGCCCTTGTGCCAAGTATGGTTGCAATGAACACCAACTTCACACAAGACCAACCGTTGTTTAGCAGTTTGTAAGTATAAACTGGTTAATAGTAAATAAGTGTGATTTATTTGTTTTGGTTCATCGTAACATTTTCTCTTCTGACTTCCAGTGTCCCAGTTAAAGAAGAATCGAGCTACTTTGTGCGAGTGTACACCGAACCCCTGCTGGTAAATCTACCCACGCCTGACTTCAGCATGCCCTACAACGTCATCTGCCTCACCTGCACAGTGGTCGCGGTCGGATACGGCTCCTTTTACAACTTGCTGACCCGCACGTTCCAGGTGGATGAACCGAGTCCACCGCTCGCCAAACGGTTGGCCAACCTCGTTCGTCGCATAAGAGGAGTGCCACTGCTGACCTGACTGCCGAGAGCAGGTCTGATGCCTGAAATGTCCATATTAAGCAGCTGAGAGAATCATGACTCTAAAACAGCATCTGATGGAGTTTAAAGATGCTTTTCAGCCCTGGAAGGACTCGATGCCAAGTGACTGTTGTTGTGAACTTTTGTTGAACAAGTGAGCTTCCAAGACAGATGGATTAGCCACCTTTTTATGTTTTGTTTTGTGAGTCACATAAGCAAAGATTAGCCACCTTTTTATGTTTTGTTTTGTGAGTCACATAAGCAAAGATTAGCCACCTTTTTATGTTTTTTTGAGGTTTTTTTTTGTAAGTATCAAAATCAAAGACTTTTTTTCTGCTGTGTTTTTAGTTTGCTGTCACGTGAACGTTTCTCAAAGGAACTGCATGGATCAGGCATCTGGGGTAAATATATAAATATACATGGAAGAGAGTGATGTTAAGTCGTCTCAGTTTACACCACCTCTTTGAGAGTGTGACCAAGTGTCACAGAAACACAGACACTACAATCCAACTACTGAAAATTGATGTCTAAGAATGTGGCAAGTATTTTCCACTTTCTGTAATGCACTGATATTCAAATATGTGTTGTTTTGAAGGACTGGACTGTTTTTTTTTGTGTGTTTTGCTTTTATTGTTGTGCATTTTCCCATAAGCTGACCAAATAATGACTCGCAGACTGTGTGTTATTGAATTCAAATTCTGAAACAGCTCTTTAACACTGGTTAACTTTCCCATAATAAATTAACTGGAAACCCATAACATGTTGAACGTTTTTTGTTCATCCCTCGAGGCATTTTGAGGAAGAATGTAATGTTTTTTTCATCCCACTCAACTGTGCCATTCTGTTGTCATTACTGTATGTGAAAGAAAGAGCCTCTGCATTGGTTGACTGTAAATCCTTCTATTATCTGTTACATGGCATGGTAGTTTGTAATACACATATGCAGGTAATGTAGTTGAACAGATTTGTAGTAACTCGCTGGTACCACTAATCAAATCAAACTATACAAGTAGTACCATCATCTGCTTACCTATTTTTGCCTGCCACAACAGATGCAAGTATGTCAGTTACACTAGGCACAATACAAAACACATTTCCACTTCCAGCAGGAAGCAATTTGTCTCTCCAGAATGAATTTGAAACTGCTGTGCAACATGATACAGTCCTAGCCAAAAGAGACTGATGTTCAAAGTATGGTTATGAATTGGATTTTGGACAAGTGGGATTTGTAGCTGCCAGGGCTACTCAAAATCAATAATTTATAGGCCTATACATATAGTGGTCAAAATTCCCCTATGCACCTGACTTAAATTAAACTGGTGTCTGCTTTTAGACACCTACAGATTTGTTTTCTACTAGACATCTCTCCACTTGTTCCACTTAACACTATCACTTGAGAATAGAAGTAAGATCTCTAGTGTCTAGCCTGATAGAAAGACTCCAAATGATGCCTTTGAATATGCTTTAATCACGGCCGGGAGAACCTCATATCAATCACAGAGAATCCCACCGGCAAAAATGATACAACAGTATAGGGATAGGTACATGGCAAATTTATTTAACATGACTCGTTACATCATCTTTCTCTAATATAATTAGTTCTATGTATGTGCAATTCAGAAACACCCCCGGAAAAGCAAATTAGTTTTTTTGATTACTTCAGCTTGTCCCTTAGGACATGGGGTTATTATATTTAGTTAGCCATTTAGCCATGTCCATATGCATCCGTTATTTCAACACACTAATTTTGGCTAAAGTGTTGGCACATTTTGTTCTCAAAAGCGTACAAATGTTAAGCCTGCAAGAAAAAAAAGTAGTATTGATTTGATTTAAGTAAAATAATTCAAATATGTATTATGCTAAATCATTCCCACAACTCTTTCTGGTGGTTAAATCGGCAGTTTCACTGCATGCATGATCACAGGTGGTTGAGCAGCATTTCTGTCCGGCAGGGCACTGACCATCATGGGAACAATATTCGGCACACACTGGATTTGCTTCCGTAGGGCACCTAGCCTGTATGGATAGAGATTCAGATTTAGTCTGGCCATTTAGTGACATTAAAGGGGTGGTTCAGGATTTTGGACATTGGACCTCATTTTGGACCTCATTTTCAAGTTAGCCTGGGTGTTATTTATCAGTGGAGACAGTTTTCAAAAAATTGCGCCGAAAAGTAAACACAGACCAGAAGCGCACTACAGTTGGGACCATATGAGTCGGGACTACCTGTACTACCTCTCTCTATCTCTCACTACCTCTCTCGGTTGCCTAGGTAACTTAATATCACTCCGTCGCTGCTGTAGACTGTGCTAATAAATACAGGGAACAAAGTATAACTATTACAATGCGATGAAAGGGTAGTTTGATTTCTAACATTATTCTCTCAACAGACATTTACATGCTGCTGCTGACTTAAAAGGCAGATTCCAGATTCCAGATTTTCAAATAATCGTATCTCAGCCAAATATTGTCTTATCCTAACAAACCATACATCAATGGAAAGCCTTTGGAAATTATTCAGCTTTCATGATGTATACATCTCAATTAAAAAAAATTGACCCATGTGACTGGTTTTGTGGTCCGGGGTCACATATAATAAAATATAATATAATTATTGGTGTCAAAATGATCACGTTAACATATATGCAATTAATATTTTCAGTTTAATGCAGGATCCATTTTTTTTTTACCTTCATCCTTTGGCTAGCTTTATAATATATGATCACGCTCTTATTCATGCAAATGCGTTATGCGTGTCAGATCTGCATCATGTGCGTCAGGTCTTAAAGTGACAGCACAGCCTAACAAACCTGCTGCTGTGATGTCTGTCATTAATGTTAATTAAAGAACAAAAGAGAAAATCATTCACTGCTCTTGACTGAATAACTTTTGTAACTTTAATAAGGGTTGATCTATTTGCTATATCATTTATGTTACAATAACTTTTTGTGCATTTTAGCAGGGCAAGTAAAAATCTTAGCTGGTCTGACTGGGCCGATATAAAAAAATTGAGCTCTGATATATTGAAGGGCTGGTAAATGTGACATTCATTATAATGGGTTTATGTGAAGATTGTTTTAAGTTCACTTAACTTAAAAGATGTTATATTTTTTAAACCCTAATAAATGTTCAATTTGATAGATTTCAATTATACTCTATGTGCCTATATTTAATGGCTTTTTATAAAAAGATGCCATTATACAAATGTTTAAAATATTTGCTACTTTATGCTGTGTCTAATCATTTCTATAAAGAATGATTAATCGCGATTAATGACAGAAAAATGTGTGATTAATTCGTTTTTTTTTTTTTTATCGATTGACAGCACTATATATAATAATGCAATACAATACAATATGATATAATATAGTACCTGTAACTGGAGCCGTACACTGAGTTCCACCGCATGCAGTGCCGCAGCATTTCAGATTTTTGGGACACTCACTGTCACCGGCACACAACGCTTTACCGATCATGATACACTTTACCAATTCACTCTTTGTCTTCGGACACACTCCTGGCTTTACTGTTATACAGACACATGATAGAGAAGCCGTATCACTGAATGCTGAATGATTTTTTCACTGTAGAAAGTTGAACTTATATATTATTGGAATACGTTTTACTAGAAAGAACTATTTCAGTCTTTCTACTTAAAAATTTCATGTTTTATTCGTCGTGGGTTTTGGTTCTTTCGCTGTTGTAGGTTGTAAGGACCTTTGAAATAACTGAAATCATTTGGCGAAGTGATATGGACATGTAATGTGGTCAAGACCTGCCTGGAACTACTTTAGTGTTTCCCTGAAAATAACTGCACACCTTAGTATCTTCATCAACCAATCAGATTTAAGCATTCAACAGCCACGTAGTATAATATAATATAACATAATATAATACAATAGAATATAATATGATATAATACCTGTAACTGGAGCCGTACACTGAGTTCCACCGCATGCAGTGCCGCAGCATTTCTGATTTTTGGGACACTCACTGTCACCGGCACACAACGCTTTACCCTTCTTGATACACCTTATTTCACTGTTTGTCTTTGGACACACTCCTGGGTTTGCAGTTATACAGACACATGACAGAGAAGCCATATCACTGAATGCTGAATTACTTTTTCACTGTAGAAAAAAATAATTTTGGCAGTTGTACCCATATGTTATTGGAATATGTTTTAGTAGAAGGAACGTCCTGGTTGCGTATGCAACCCACTGTTCCCTGAAGGAGGGAACGGAGGACATAGTCGACGTTGACTGAATGGCGGGATCACACCAGGGAGCCCCAGTCAGTCAACGTCGACTACTTCTGACGTTCTCGACTGAAAGGGAACTATTTCAGTCTTTCTACTTTAAAATTTCAGTTTTATTCGTCGTGGGTTTTGGTTCTTTTGCTGTTGTAGGTTGTAAGGACCTTTGAAATAACTGAAATCATTTGGTGAAGTGATATGGACATGTACATAATGAGGTCAAGACCTGCCATTTAAATTTGATAGATTTCAATGATACTGTAATACTGAATGCCTGTAATTAATGGCTGAAATTAAGGGCCTTTTTTAATATAAAAAGATGCCATTAAACAAATGTTTCCAATATTGGCTACTGTCTTTATGTTTTTTCTACATTAATTTGGAGATTAAGTGTGAAATTATTACAATATAAAAATATATAAAGTACTTGAAAGTTAGGTGCGATTAATCATGATTAATTACAGAAAAATGTGTGTGTGAGTAATTAGTTTTTTTTTTTTTATCGATTGACAGCACTATATATTATAATACAATACAATATGATATAATAATACCTGTAACTGGAGCCGTACACTGAGTTCCACCGCATGCAGTGCCGCAGCATTTCAGATTTTTGGGACACTCACTGTCATCGGCACACAACTCTTCATCCTTCTTGATACACCTTATTTCACTGTTTGTCTTTGGACACACTCCTGGCTTTACTGTTATACAGACACATGACAGAGAAGCCATATCACTGAATGAATTTTTCACTGTAGAAAAAAATAATTTTGGAAGTTGTACCCATATGTTATTGGAATATGTTTTAGTAGAAAGAACGTCCTGGTTGCGTATGCAACCCACTGTTCCCTGAAGGAGGGAACGGAGGACGTAGTCGACGTCGACTGAATGGCGGGATCACACCAGGGTCCAGGGAGCCCCATTCAGTCAACGTCGACTACTTCTGACGTTCTCGACTGAAAGGGAACTATTTCAGTCTTTCTACTTTAAAATTTCAGTTTTATTCGTTGTGGGTTTTGGTTCTTTTGCTGTTGTAGGTTGTAAGGACCTTTGAAATAACTGAAATCATTTGGTGAAGTGATATGGACATGTACATAATGAGGTCAAGACCTGCCATTTAAATTTGATAGATTTCAATGATACTGTAATACTGAATGCCTGTAATTAATGACTGAAATTAATGGCCTTTTTTAATATAAAAAGATGCCATTAAACAAATGTTTCCAATATTGGCTATTGTCTTTATGTTGTTTCTACATTAATTTGGAGATTAAGTGTGAAATTATTACAATATAAAAATATATAAAGTACTTGAAAGTTAGGTGCGATTAATCATGATTAATTACAGAAAAATGTGTGTGTGAGTAATTAGTTTTTTTTTTTTTATCGATTGACAGCACTATATATTATAATACAATACAATACAATACAATACAATATAATATGATATAATACCTGTAACTGGAGTCGTACACTGAGTTCCACCGCATGCAGTTCTGCAGCATTTCTGATTTATTGTATAATATAATATAATATAATATAATACCTGTAACTGGAGCCGTACACTGAGTTCCACCGCATGCAGTGCCGCAGCATTTCTCATTTTTGGGACACTCACTGTCACCGGCACACAACTCTTCACCCTTCTTGATACACTTTACCAATTCACTCTTTGTCTTCGGACACACTCCTGGCTTAGCTGTTATACAGACACATGACAGAGAAGCCATATCACTGAATGCTGAATGAATTTTTCACTGTAAAAAGTTGTATCCATATATTATTGGAATACGTTTTACTAGAAAGAACTATTTCAGCCTTTCTACTTTAAAATTTCATGTTTTATTCGTTGTGGGTTTTGGTTCTTTTGTTGTTGTAGGTTGTAAGGACCTTTGAAATAACTGAAATCATTTGGCGAAGTGATATGGACATGTACATAATGTGGTCAAGACCTGCCTGGAACTACTTCAGTGTTTCCCTGAAAATAACTGCACACCTTAGTATCTTCATCAACCAATCAGATTTAAGCATTCAACAGCATGCAACAATATATAATATAATATAATATAATATAATATAATATACACTTTTTTTCCCCCTTAGTTCATTGATTTTCCATTTTTATTGTTCTTTACTTTGCTTTACTGTTTTATGTGTTTTTTTATCTTATTGTTTTTTTCCTTGGCTTTTGTAAAGCCCTTTGGTCAACACCAGTTGTTTTTAAACGTGCTATACAAATAAAATTGTATTGTATTGTATAATATAATTAGGGTGCTTCAAGTGGCCAAAAAGAGGTGGCGGTACTCTATTATTATTATTTATTTATTTATTGCTGACTCCCCTCCTCCCCTGAGGTAACAACAACTATATTGAAGGGGTTTTATATAAACAGCAGTCAACAGACGACCTTATAAAAAATAACAAATCCTTTTATTAGTTTGTGGATTTGCTTTAGCTAGAAAGAGCTACTGAACATAAATAAAATGTGCAAAATGTGGATATGAATCCAACTGGAAAAACTTGTGAAAAGATATATTTTGATTAGTCAAATAGCATATAGTGAAGCTCTATAGCCATCTAGTGGTTAAAGTGATTTTTATTTTATTTTAAAACGGCATTTTCCAAAAAATGGCCAAAAATCTTACATTAAACCATTTTAAAAAGTGGATTTTATAAAGTGAATTTGACATAAAATGCTGTTTTTTTTGTAAAAAGCCTATTTAAATATTTATTTACTTATATAAATTTAAAAGATATCATAAATCCTCCAAAAACTGCACAAATGTTGAGTAAAAACATTAATAAACAGAGTAAAATTACATTTGTAAAAAAAAAAAAAAAAAAACTTTTATTCTGTTACAAAATTAAATGTTATTGTCTGGGGTATAGAGCATCACAGTCCCGCCCACAGCCCGAGAGATCTTCGGTGCCGGAAGTAAATTTCCCATTCATTTCTCCCATTGACGTTTTGGAAAAAACGTATCTAAAGAGTTTTACAGCATGTCTGAGGATAACCAGCTACGGCTGAACTCATAAGCATACAACATCATTTCGAGTGAAAAAACGAAGAGAAAATCCAAATAAAATCAAAGGTACAAGACTGTGTACATATTTTCATTTCCGAGCGAAGGAACTACTCATCCCATAAACCACCGCGCCTCACTGAAGTCGACTGAAGCCACAACCTACGTCATTACACAATCTTCAGTCTTCACGGACCTTCACGGGGCACGCACTGTGATGCTCTATTTGTATTTCAACCGAGCAGCTAACACTGACAGCGGCAAAAGCGACGCATGCGCTTTTCACTTGTAAAACTCAAGGGTGTATGGGTAATGTAGTCTCTGCTCTCGGTGGGACGAATTAGGAGGCGTGCAGGATTAAAACAGATGTGCAAATGAGTGTATCGGTACGCTAAAAGCACGCTCTGGGCGCACGGAGAGGTGGCGGTACGCTCAAGAGCTATATTTGGAAGTGGCGGTACTGAGTACCGGTGCGTACCGGCCCACTTAAAGCACTGCGGGCTGTCAAAATTAACACGTTAAAGTATGCGATTAATATTTTCAGTTTAATCGTTAAAAATATTTTACGCAAATAACGTAGCATCCATTTTTTCTCCCATCATCCTTTGGTTAGCTTTACAATATATGATCACGCTCTCATTCATGCAAATGCTTTTAAAACATGTAAGTACGATAAGAAACCAAAGAGAACGCAGGGCAGTACTGGCAGTACTTAAAGTGACAGCAGCCTAACAAACCTGCTGCTGTGATGTCTGTCATTAACATTAGTTAATAAACAAAAGAGAGAAAATCATTCACTGCTCTTGACTGAAAAAATTGTGATTAATTAGTTCATTTGTTTTATCGATTGACAGCACTAAATAATAATGTAATTTAATGTAATATAATAAAATATTATATTATACCTGTAACTGGAGCCATACACTGAGGTCCACATCCGTTGCTGCAGCATTTCTCATTGTTGGCACACTCACTGTCATCGGCACACGACACGAAACGTATCCGGGCACACACTTCTGCTTCATATTTTGTGCTTGGACACACTCCTGGCTTTTCTGTTATACAGACACAGAGAAGCCATATCACTGAATGCTGAGTGATTTTTTCACTGTAGAAAGTTGTACGCAGGGCTTGACATTAACACCCGCCAACCCGCCAAATGCGGGTGGATTTCACCCGTGGCGGTAACACAGTCACTCCCAATAGCCACTTTGGCGTGTTGAAAAATTGTAGTCTTGTCAAAAGACATCTGACATAACAAACGAATTGCAATTGGAAAGGACTATTTCAGTCTTTCTACTTTAAAATTTCATGTTTTATTCGTTGTGGGTTTTGGTTCTTTTGCTGTTGTAGGTTGTAAGGACCTTTGAAATAACTGAAATCATTTGGCGAAGTGATATGGACATGTACATAATGTGGTCAAGACCTGCCTGGAACTACTTTAGCCATGCATTTTTTTCCTGAAAATAACTGCACACCTTAGAATCTTCATCAACCAATCAGATTCAAGTATTCAACAGCCACGTTGTATAATATAATAGCCTATAATATAATATAATATAATATAATATAATATAATATAATATAATATAATATAATATAATATAATATAATTTATACCATGGTCTAGGTGAATACTCGATTCTGATTGGCTGCAGGGTGTCCATTAAAAGTGATAGAGGACACCTAGAGCCCTAGAGTAAAGGAGTTAAAAAAACTGACTGTTTACCGTTCGAAATTAATAAATAAATGCGCTGGCTACATCAGATGTGAGAAGCCATAGCAACAGGCAGTAAAAGTATCTGTTTACAATTTATTGTATCAAAACAAACAGCTAGTTAGCTGTTAAAAAAAAAAAAATACAGGTACACCATATTCTTGTTTTACTGTATATATATATATATATATATATATATGTGTGTGTGTGTGTGTGTGTGTGTGTGTGTGTTTTCCTCGATGGAAAATGTAGATAAAAAGTAATAGATAAAACACAACTTACGTACCTATATAAAAATGTAGGCTATATTTATACAACTTTATAGGAATTATTTAAACTGATGTACAAAGTTAATCTTTAACTGACGTCTGTATCTGTATGTTTGAGAATTGTGATGTGCTGAGATGTCATTTTTTGTAAGGCACTTGTTTAATGCATTTCTTCGGGCTGCGTAATGAAGTTAAAGAACATCTCACCTGTGAATAGTCCTGGAGCAGTTTCTGTTGAGCTCCAGCTGCTCCATTCTGCTGAGCTGCTTCCAGCCAGACACAATAACACCGCGTAGTACACTCGAGCAGTCATCCTCTCCACTTACGATCATACAATGAACTCTGCTGGAAAATCATACTTATATCAGGACGAAAAAGTATTTGAGTTAGCGCTCAACCAATGGCGTGAGTTTGAGGCGTTGTCTATTTCGTCTCCCTGCCAGAATCTGACTCCCCCTCGCGTGCACGCGCATGACGTTCATCAACTGTGGTTTTCCACACCTGTAATTCCTGTCTGGATTAAGTGTTTGTTAGTACTCGTTATTAATATATGATTGTTTTCCCCTGCTTTGTTTTGTGATTTTGGTTCTTGTGTTACTGTTACTTTCTGTTCCCATGTGTGTGTGTGTGTGTGTGTGTGTGTGTGTGTAAATTAATTACCTGCCATAAAAAAACAAACATAACCTGTTTATTAGATGTCATGGCAGGGGAAGAAAAGAAAATAACTCCCAACACCTGTATACTTTTATGGAGATAACTTATATGAGCATCAGGTCTCTTCTCTCCACTGCATATCTTTAAGCACAACTGCAAATGGTAGCCTATTGAGTGTTCAAAAAGAAAGAAAAAACGAAGCAAAGTATGAAAACCTTTGTTTCTTTTATTAACAACATAATATAATAAAATCGTATAAAATCACTATAATTTTTAACCCCAGCACCTGCCGAAATCATACTCCCACTCCCAATGTCAGCTTTGCAAGGTCAAACACATAAAACTAATTCTGATGGCACATTTCTCTATGGAGGATCGCTGCAGAAAAGCACTCTAGCGTCAGTAGTTAAATTCAAATCCAGAATCAAAACACAACTGTTTAGCTGTGCATTTACTGAATGAGCACAATCCTCTTTTTTATTCTTTTAATTCCTTTTATAACTGTTTTATTTAACCATTTTTATTCTCTGCTTTTATTGTCCTTATGCATCTGTTAACAAAATATATCTGTTAATTCTGTTTCTATGTAAAGCATTTTTAATTACCATTGAGTATAAAATGTGCTATATAAACAAATTGCATTGCCTTGCCTTGCCTTGCTTCGCCCTGTCCTGCCTTACCTGTTCATGCAGAACTTTAGCTAAATTGTTCACTCAGGGGCGTAGAATTTAGTAGGGACGCTAGGGATGTGTCCCTATACTGTAAACCCTAATGTTGTCTTTACTTAAACAATCAAGTGTACTTGACTAAACATTACTTAAAATTTTGCATTTTGGCTCTGTCACTCAAAAATATAAGTTCAAATAACTTATTTACCTTCAAAATACATAAACTTAAGATTTCAAGTGCTGTGAGCTCAAAATCATGATTAATCCTTACAAAAGGTCATTTTCACAAAATGTGTTTTCTTGACTGTGAAATGAATACATTCATACATGCTTTCTTCAAGTGCAAGGTGTCATTCTTATTTTACCAGAAAACAAATGGCTTTCATTATATTACAATTATTGATCGTAATGGAAATAAACTGATTTTTATTTTTAAAACCTGATACTTTAAACTTGATAAATAAACTTATAATACCCATATACAAGTGTTTTTGTAATACTGAGGGTTTTCACTCAGTAGCCTTTTAATACAAGCTCATTTGTAGATGCACATATGCCACACTGTGTGCCAAAATGCATGAAAGAGTTCCTCACAGCCACCTCCCAAGTCTCATTAAAAAATATACAAAATAACAAATACAGCGAACGTTAAATCAAATTCATTTCAAATCGGTTTAATTAAAATGTCTCTCTGGTCTTCCTTTGATGCGATTGGCCACGCGAGCAGTTCTGCCTGGCAACAAGAGAACTAATGCACTGATTGGTGGATTACAAAATTGCTGATTTTCGCATCGTCTGTGAGTAGGGGGAGGCTGCAGACCTGGAGCCGGCAGATATATGCCCCTGGCAGTTTTACCCAGTAGCACCTCAATGCAGTACATGAGATCCACGGGGAGGAGTCGGATCAAGATCCAAGGGGTGGAGATGGGTAGGATTAGGGTTGGGTTTAGGGATTAGGGGTGGGTTTAGGGATCAGGGGGCGGAGTTGGGTAGGTTTAGGTGTATGTAAGGTGGGAGGAGTCGGATCCAGATCCCCGTGGATTTCATGTTCCGCAGTGAGGACCATCTCGTTTTACGCCCCGGCAGTTTTACGACCCTGTTGTTCCTGATGCGTCCAGTAGAGGGATATACTGCGAAATAACATCATTAAATCGACGCTTAATAATAACCCGTCCATAGACTTGACAATTTTGTGTTTTTTTGTTAATTTAAATATAAACGTTATAGTGTAGATCTGCACGGATTAAATTATCTGTTTAACAAAAAAACAAGGGGGGTAAACGGACATCAAAAGAGATTGAATTAGGGTACACAAATCAATGCAATATTACATTTTGTCAATATAAAAACATGTAAGGTTCTTTACAACAGACTCAATGATATTATTTGTTTTATAAACCTTTGAGTTTAAAGGTTCTGACATTTTCTTAAAGGAAGAAAAAAATGAACTTTATATCAGAGGACAGAGGAGAATATTCTAGAATCAGGATTACTTTGAATGGTTCTGTCTTTATGAAAGATGAAACTTGCCCAGAAGACAAAGTAATAATACCGTATAATCAAGTTTAACATCGTTAGAATCAAAATCTGACAAAAATAGATTCTGTCATTTGTATGTTAAATAATCTGCTAAAGTTATTGTTTTTTAGCAATGATGCAACATTTATTATTTATAAACGATTAGCTTGATAGAGCTAGGGTAGGTAGATATCAATTCATTTATATATCAACGGATGGGTCTACAATGTATTTTGACAGGTTTCTGTTCTATCTGGCTTAAACTTAGCTAACCACGTGTAGGTTTAGCTTCCCCTATCTTCTCTACTCAATTTAAAATTAATTTTAATTTTAATTTTCTTTTGTTGCCTGTCTTTAGCTTGGCCTCTTCTGGTAAGACTCTGTTTACTCTTGCATTAAAACATACTCCACATAGTTTATAGAGCAATATTACGGTAGATAATGGAAATATGTTAATTTTTTTTACAGTCTATGGTGTGAACACACAAAAGACACATTTATAATAGGTATGTAAATCTCTCTCTCTCTCTCTCTAAGTAAAGAGTTAAACTGCACACTCACTCAAAACACATTCAAAACTTTCCATATATGGTTTGAATGTAGATTCTGGTTTGAGTTGTTTCTTATAAATGAGATGATCTAATTATCTCATTTATATCTTAATAAACATTTTTTCTTAAAATGTAGGGTATATTGTGCACTTAATGTGGGTTTTATCATACTCTGTCTTTACCTTTCTCTTTAACTTGGATCTCATAAAGGTGTGTTTGCTTTAGCTACTTAAGGAAATACACACACACACACACACACACACACACACACACACACACACACACACACACACACACACACAAGGTCAAATTCACCATGGATGTCCTTTAACTTTTTTAATGTTTCATTTTTTTAATGTTTCATCAGTGAGCAGGAGCAGTTAAAGAAAAAAAACAGTTAAAGAAGAGTGGCAAACCATAGGGGAGTCATCATAATTCATAAATGGTGTTAATAAATATTTTTTTTGTGAACAACAATATTGTCTATATCTTCTAAATGGCCCATGAAATTTTAGAAAAGGGATAAATTGTGTTTGTCTTCATAAAATGCTGTGTAGGACACTGTTTTGTAGCTGTATGATGACCAATAGAATAGTACAGCAGATATTTCTTCGAGGATCCATATTATTACAAGGTACTGCATGTCTAATGGGGTAAATATAGTTTATATCTAAATGTGAATTTATATAAATTCACAAAAACATATTTCACTCAGTCTCCTGTATATAAAAACCTACGGTGAATTGGCCTATAACTGCAGTAGGTCATAGCATCACCTGTCATAACACATAGTTGATCCAACTATGTGTATTTTTAATTTTTCAATTCACAAAAACAAATAGTCTTCTGTAGGTTGAGTGAAGAGAGTGAAGCCCAACTGAATATCTACAGAAAATTTAATCCGTGCAGATCTACACTGTAACGTTTATATTTAAATTAACAAAAAACACAAAATTGTCAAGTCTATGGACGGGTTATTAATGTGTAAGCGTCGATTTAATGATGTTATTGCGCAGTATATCCCTCTACTGGACGCATCAGGAACAACAGGGTCGTAAAACTGCCGGGGCGTAAAACTGCCAGGGGCGTATATCTGCCGGCTCCAGGTCTGCAGCCTCCCCATATAGTCGTCTGTTGACTGTTGCTGAAACCACCTGTGCTAATTTCAAGACGGGAGTTTTTCTTTGTATACCATTCTCGGTAAGTACAATTATTAAGATATAAAGTTATTTTGTGTGACTTTTTAAAACTGAAATATGTTTATTTGAATCCTTGCACGGTTCTATAATAAAAGAGAACGCAGCCATAACGTTAATTACAATATTTCCTGGTCAAACTTTTCCAACATAACGTTAGCCACTAATTAACGTTATTTTATTGATGGTTTTGTGATGATATGATAACTGCGATATCAAACGATTCTTTATAGATTCTAGGTATTAGTAATAGTACGAATTAGTAAAATATAAACTTAATCATTGTGTAATCGTGTATTTCTCGCCAAAAGAACATGGCAGCTAACGTTAGTAATGTTTTTTTTTTTTTTTTTGGTCAAACTTTTACAACCTCGACAGTAATTAACGATATTTTCTTCATGATTTTGTGATGGTATATTTATTGAAATGTCAACAGCTTATTTCTTATTTCTACCTGTGAGATACATACATATTTGATCATCTTTTTTTTCTGTGCAAGAAAGAACATGGCAGCTACTGCTTAGACCATGTGGGTTATTTTTCCCGGGCAAACTTTGTCAGTTTCACCAGTAATTGACAATATTTTCATGATAGATTTCTGATTGATTGAGAAATCTTTATTATTTCCTAATTATTTAAAGCATGTCTATAAGTGAGTGCATGCTGATGTGATTATGTGACCTGCCCTTGTCTCCTCCAGATCTGCTTGGAGTTTAACAGAATTACTGGCAAAAACCTAAAGCAGGAATTCTACGAGAACCTTGATAGATATAGTCCACAGTTCATGGACCTTTTTAAAGCCAAAAGGGGGACTCCTGGTCGGTACTTGGCTAACTTTTTAAATCAAATAAAGGTTAGTAATTTTGTCTTATTTAAGATAACTTAAAGGATAACTTTTATTCACCCTCAAGTTGTTCCAAACCTGTATACATACATTTCTGTTAACGCTGAACACAAAGGAAGATATTTTGAAGAATGTTTGTAATTGAACAATTTTGGGTACAATTGATGTTCTTAGTATTTCTTTTTAGCATGTAGAAGTCAACGGTGGCCCAAAACTGCTTGGTTACAAACATTCTTCAAAATGTATTCTTCCTTTGTATTCAGGTGAGCAAATAAATTTATACAGGTTTGGAATAACTTGAGGGTGAATAAATGATGACAGAAATTTCATTTTGGGGGAACTATCCCTTTAAAAGCATTTAATTTTGTCAGCATTTAATCGTATAGCCTATTCTCATAAAAGTGCTTCAAATATATTGATTAGTTGTTCTGGCAGTAATGGAATTTCGTGTTTTCCTCTAAAGTCAGCCCAGCCAACGGAGGTCCGAACCCTTGTGATTCGAGGACTACCTATCATGCTTGGAGATGATGACTCCTCTTTCTTCAAGTCATGTTGAAAAGTAAGTTCATCTGTTCTTAACCTGTTTACATTATAAGAACCACCTGTGCTCTCATTAGTCTAAGCATTTGTCAAGCATTTGAAAATCATGTTGATTTTAAAGGAGCTGTATGTAAGAAATGTTTTTTAATTAATCATAAAATGGCCCTGATGTGTCTCTAGACATTAAGAAATCATGTTCATTTCAAATACTTATATCACTGACAACAGTAGTACGGCCAGGATATTGTCATTTAAAAAGTGAAGTTGCAGCCCTCAACTGATGTTGATGTTGTCATCTTGTGTTTTGGCCTGAGGCCCCACCCTCCACCTATCTACCAATCACGAAGTCAGTAGTGTTTCGGCATCCGGGTTGCCAGCTCTGCTCTAGTTGAAAGCTCCTTGTAGCAGCCTATGTTCCTGCTGGATCCTGCAGCCTATCTGGCAACCTCGAGGGGATGGGATGGGATGGGATGGGATGCACCGCTCTACAGTAATTTGAAAGTGATTGCAGTACCAGTTTTGGCCACAATCTTGCATACAGCTCCTTTAAAGCAATAGTTTACCCAAAAATGGAAATTTGCAGGAAATATTCTCACCTTCAAACTATTCAAGGTGAAGATGATTTTGTTTCTTCGTCTGAAAAGATTTGGAGAACTTTAGCATTACATCACTTGCTCACAAATTGATCCTCTTTAGCGAACAGGTGCTCAAACTCGTTCACACAGCTGATAAAAACATCACAATAATCCACACGTTCGCTCTTTGGACTCTTACTTACAACACCCGTTCGCTACAGAGGATCAATTTGTGAGCAAGTGATGTGATGCTACAGTTCTCCAACTCTTTTCAGATTAAATAATAAAAAAAACTCCTCCTATATGTTGAATGGCCTGAGAGTGAGTGCATTTTAATTAGGGTTGGGTACCGAAACTCGGTGCCAATAGGCCTATTTCACAAAAATGGCCGCCGAGACCGGAAGTAGGGTAAACTCTTTTCCGGTGAAAGCGCTAGCAGTTACAGTCGGAGGACAAATGCGGAGACTAAAAGCGGTTGCTTACCTTTTTATGTTTCAACCCAAAGAAGAAACAACCCTATTGATCATTTCACAGCTTTTCGTGTTTTGCGGGTTTTCATGGAACAACCGGGGAGAAGTTAAATCACGCCAGGCGCGTGTGAAGGAGGAAGCAGATGTTGAAATGGAGTGTTGATGCCGGTTCGGGACTGATGCCCTGACAAAACATGTTTATATTGCACTTGATTGTTACCCGATTTGCACGTCATGCACTTTTATTTATTATTATTACCTGTTGGCAAATTAAAATTGTTTGTAGAAGTTGTTTTCTGTAACTTTCTTTCCTTTTTACCTGGGTGCGCTATGCCAGGCCTGCTGTTTACTTGTGCAAGCAAGGGTAGCTGGGACATTTATTAAACGTATAAAATACTTTCCGAACCGTTACATTTAGTCTTATAAATTCAGACGTTTGTGGTTTAAAAAAATAAACATATTGGAATAATTTAGTTGTTTGAACACGGAGCAGTTTTTCCCGTAAGTGGGACTGGAAAACCCGGAGTGGATCAGGAGCGGAGTGATAATAGAACGCTTCTGTGCAGAGAGGAACGGGCTTTTGCTCCAGTCCAGGCTTTGATCACATCTCCCTAAGCGGGTGAACACCTCGTCCTTCCGACCCATTCGAACTAAAATGAAGACATTTATTACACTATTTGAGAAATATAAGCATATTTACGGCCTTAAAATAATGAAAAGGGTGATTTAAGACATAAGGACAGGGGGAAACCTGATATTAACGGAAGTCCGTCGTAGGGACGGATAACTTTAATCCCTGTATATATTATTTAGTGTATTACTGAATATAAAATTACATTATATATTAGTAAATATATTCTCACATTTTTAAATATATGAAAATGACTTGTTTCTATGCAAAAAGTGACTTGAATGACATGTTTCATTCAATATATTGTAATATATTAACACCATATATTATTCTGTATGTTTTCAAATATACTGTTAAACCATTTCATATATTGATCATTCATATAGGGAATATTTTCTTTTCATAAGGGGACCCCAGACAGTTAAATATTATTTTGTAACATGATTTTTTTTAAAACATGTAAAATCAATCACTTCATTCATGTTTTTAGTCTAACTATTTTTTTATTTGCCTTAGTTTCATTATTAGACATACTAGCAACGTTAGGTCAAATTCACTGTAAATATGTACAATTCTTAGTTTCATTCATGGTAACATGAAAAAGGAGCCATAATCTAGTGGAAGATTGCTGCAATCTCCTGGACTAACACTTAATAACATGATTTTTTTTTAACAAAAGCCACTAGATTTCACTCATAGCCTACAATCAGACATCATTTCAATTTATTGTTTTTCGATATATTAACGTTAAATGTGAGCTTAGTCATCAAGTGTCATGCCAAAAATGAATGGAACTTTTTTTTATGTAAGCACTAAGCAAACGTCAAGAATTTGTCCAATTTCGATCTTTTCACAACTCCCTGAAAACTATCAACAAAAAGGACAACATCTGATATTCTTACTTTTGTCAGATAACGTTATATGAATGACTGGGAGAGAAAACAAGCTGTTCAAAGTCCATTTTGAAAATGAATGGCGATTCGGGCGGGCGGCGCGTCCAGAAGTCTTTTTGCCGTCTGGCGTGATTTAACCTCTCCCCAGTTGAAAACCCGTAAGACACGGAAAGCTGTGAAGTGATAAATAGGGTTGTTTCTTCTTTGGGTTGATATAAACACCATAAAAAAGGTAAGCAACAGGACTAAACCGCTTTTAGTCTCCGCATTTGTCCTCCGACTGTTACTGCTAGCGTTTTCACCGGAAAAGAGTTTACCCTACTTGCCTATTGTGAAATAGGCCTATAGGGAACCGGTTCCGACGTAAACGGTAGTAACCAGACCGAATAAGAACGACAATTTCGGTGCCTGATTTCGGTGCCTGACTTAATTAGGCGCACACACACACACACGCACAGTCTCTTCTGTCTCGCATGCGCGCTCTTGCTCGCAAGGTTTGGCTGCATTTCACGTGTAAAATTACGCGTCAGAACGCCCTCTGGGTGTGCCGATAGTCTGAATCCATATAGAATCAAGCCAATTCTTTGGCTGATGGCGCGGGCGCCGCCTCGACGCACTAACGTCGTCATATTATGTTGGCGCGTATGAATTTCTCTGCCGAAAAAAGAAGCTGGTCGGCAGCGCAAGGAGCTTGGCAGCGTCTCGTTCCCTATTGAGAGAACATAGGTTACACCAGTAACCAGAGATGTTCTCTTTCATAGGTTCACTCAACGCTGCGTAGCTAAGAAGCAGTGGATTTGTAGGCTGCTGTTTCACGTGCCGTTTGAACTGACGCGCTACAGCGATCTGTCACATTTCAAAGAGACAAAACATTATTTATTGTGTGAATCTCGTAAAAATATTGACAGAATCTGACAGCTGTGGGTTTGTTCCATATCAAAAGTAACCTTGTCTGTCGGTGTCAGTGTCCTCTTTGTCCGCGATTTTTCTCTGCGTGAGAAAATGGATGTGTGGCGTGCGTGAGAGCGTGTGAAAAGGGTCAATTGCGTGAGTCTCACGGTCAATGCGTAAGAGTTGGCAGCTCTGCCTGCTAGTAATCTCTATTAATCTCCAGTATTATTACATTTGATACAATATTGTTTTATTTGATATTATGTAAATGTGAATTTTTATTTTATATTGGTTTTATTATTATTTGTATTTATATTGTTTAAAGATTTAAGTTAATATTGTGTCCAGTTTGGCCCTGTAAATAAAAGGGTATTATTTTTTTTATAAAGTGTGTGCGGTTTCGTTTTCTTAAAGGCTTTCTACGAACGCCGATCCAAGTGCGCTGGTGAGATGTGAACGAGCTATATAGTTGTGATAAGGTGAGCGCGAACAGCAGGCTTGGATCGGCGTTCGTAGATCGACTGGTAAAGGCTGTAGATGTTCAAAGATGGCTCCTGCCTGTATACGCGAAGTTGACTGTATGTTTAAAATATCTTCTTATTAAACTGTCTGTACACTTACCAAGTTCTCAATGCTTCGGTTTGAAGGTAGGGACCCTCATTATGCTACCGTGTTAGTGTGGGTCTATTTTCAGCCTTGTTAGTGGTATTAACAAGCGATTTTTATTTGTCATTACACTATGCCCAATATACTAGCGTTATACTAGCTTTATAGGCTAAACTGTTTTTAGAGATAAAACTATTTACATTCGATAATCATGAAAACAAATCTCAGATAACGGTTGACTAGGTAACAATGTGTAATTAGACCAAAGGTTCATTTTGCGCCGGAGTTCTCCTTTAAGTACCGTTTCAAGAACCGTTTAAGCACCGGAACCGTTTAAAAAATACCGAGTAGGTACTGGTATCGGATAAAATCCAACCGATACCCAACCCTAATTTTAATGTTTGGGTGAACTATTCCTTAAAAATACAAATGTGGCCAAGTCTTCAAATTAATTAATTGTCATTTATACTGCATACTTATAAATAAAAAAGTATTGTCTTTGCTGGAAACATGTACATTTTCATAAAGTCAAATGCATACTTGTCCATATAAATTGGGATTAGGGTTAGTGCTTTGTGTTTTTAATAAATCTAGTGCACGTTCTGATAAACATGCATTGATAAACATTTGATTCCTGATCGCAATACTCTATTTATGCCTGTTTTTTCACTAGGTGTCTGATCATCGCAACTCCATCCTTGATGTGCCAGTGGGCATCTTATTTGAAGACACGGAACTCCAGCCCCCCAATTCCTTGCATTTAACTTCTACGATTGGAATAATACTTGAAGGTCAAGTGGTGATGGAAAAAATGCAGGACCTCCCACAGGCTATGTGTCTCCTCTTCGGTCTGATCTACGCTCTAGAACTGAATTACCCAAAATCACTTGCCAACATGTTTGATTTCATCCATCCAACATTTGATTTCATCCAAATTTTTACATTTAAAAAGAATGTATACATTACGTTTACATGTTCAGTGCATTAACACAATGTGAGACTTGAGTGTAATGTTTAAGTTATCAGAGTTGTACAATTGATGTAGTGCACTACTTAATGTTGGACATTGTTGCCACCTTTAGAGTTATGTACATGGTGTGACTCATTTCCATTTCACATTTTGGTCAATAAAGACTCAAAGGATCAATATGTTGTTCATTGTTTTATTAAAGTGCAGTGTGCACAAAGCTTATTGTCAAAAATAATAACTTTTAAATTTAGAATTAAATTCTAATTTTAGTTAAATTTTCATGTTGAGTTTACTTAAATATACAAGTACACTTGAAATTAACACTAAGTTAAATGAACTTTATTGTTTAAGTACATTAAATAATCGTCAAGTTTGGTGAACTTAACAATTTAAGTCAAGTCTACATAAGCACCAAGTTAAGTAAACTTAAATAAGCACGTTTTGGGAAACCCCATTACTTAATTAAATTGAGGGAACAAGTTTACTCAAATCAATTAAGTACAATCAACTTATTAGGGTTTTCTAGCAATAATTTCGATCAAACCTTAAAATATATTTATATATTGATGTCCCCGTCCCCACCAATTTCAAAATCAAACCTACGCCACTGTGTTCACTGCTCTTCCAGTCTGGGATATTTGAACAACACTCAGTTGCAATCACTTTGCATGTCCCTTTCTGGGAGGCCAAGAGCCATTCGATCTTGTAAAACAACCTTCCTCATTAGTCATTACATGCACTTCCTCTGAAATGTTAGCAATAGAACTAACTGTAGTTTTTGCTATGGCCTCAAACGCCTCATGAATTGCCTGTACTTCATTCTGTAAATTGATCACTCATAAAAAAAACTTGTTTTGTTACCACAAATGCAATGTGTGCCATTAAAACAACAAGTTTTTCTATTTCGCATGGTTAGAACAGCTTTGTCACATCTGGAAAATTCACACATCTGGCTTAGAATTGCTTACTACATTTTTCCCTTCAATGCACCAGGCATAATTCCCTTCAGATTTCATATTAAGGTCAAACTGATAGCTAAAATCAGTACTGAATGAATGAATGAGGCATTTATATAGCGCTTTCATATGTGCGGTACACTCCCAAAGCGCTTTACAATCATATCAGGGAATCTCTCCTCAACCACCACCATGTGTAGCATCCACTTGACAAATGGCTGACAAATGTACTGTTGTATTCAGTCAAATGCCATGAACTATAATGTAAATAAGAATAATTTCTGTAGTGACATACACTGCTCGTGAACAGCAGTTTGTTGAAATAATCAATGTATACTGTAAGGATTTAATTCAGTGGCTCAAATTGGTGCATTTGGCACCAGTTTCACCCTGTAATTTAGTACAACAATTTCCAAAAGTTGTGAAAATCTATTCTTAACCACCTCATATTGCCTGTTTTTTTGTTTTGTTTGTTTTTTACCCTTTCCCTTTAACACTTTTGCCATTTGTCATCTCAACATTAAATCATAGAACACCCTAAACAAGTTGTCTGGCAGGTTTATCATTTTGATACTAGAATTGTCAGTTTGGGTGCAGCATTCAGATTGCACAAATCATTCAATGCGTTTCCCAAAAGCATTGTTAGCCAACTATGGTCACAAGTTCCTACGTTTTCCTCATAGTTTAACGAGTCTGTGTTTGCCGAACCATAGCTCTAACGAACATTCGCAAACAGCATCGCAAAGTGGTTGGAATTACAGCTCTCCATGTGGTTAGAAGCATAGTTTCTTTTTGTTTGACATGTGGAGTTAATAAACCCTTATCTTGAGCAAAATAAGCAAGCTGACATTTAATACAATCTATATCTTTCATTTTAAATATATACAAATTTAAATAATGTCTTTTAGTTTGTCGAGAGATTTAAGTTGCTCTTTTAAAGCTCATTTAAACTCTATTAAAATTTGGGCGTACAAACTAATTTATAATGACTAATATGTGTCCATCCAGTCTTACCTAACAATTTCACAGCTGAATTGGTGACTAATAAAACAACCATTTCATCATGGTTCTAAACTTGAATGCTGCAATTTCTTTCCGTAAATCATTTTCCCAGGCACAATACACAATAATTTTCTTCCTCTAGAGCCAGTTTCCATGCATCATGAACTTGATTTTGTGCCTTTTGTATTGCTTCAGTCAAAACCATACAATACATCAAAAGAGAATCTGACACTAAATTAATCTAAATTCAAATCTGGAGTGTCTGGAAATGACGTCAACCTGTTCTAATCTCGAAATGTCCCAGTTTCTTTGTTAGCTGATGAACGGATACTATACAGATATAATGGAAGAGCATCTACTCGTCGAGGGGTGAGAACCAGTGTAGGTGACATTTTGGATGAAATGGAGATATATAGGCCTATATCAAATGAAAGCTCTTGATGAGCTCTTTCTTCTGCCAAAAGTACACAAGTGAATTACTAATCAATTTGGAGTTATTCTTTAGAAACCAAAAGACTTCACACTGAATATACTGAGCCAGTTGGTGCCAAAAGGGCGGAACTGCACTTACGCCCTTTTTGCATTGAGAAATGTATTACAGGTAAAGCCTGTGGAAAGCACATGAGTCAAAATGGCTGACACCACATGTAAACCAGGTTGGTCAAGACAACTATCAGAAGAAAACAGTTTTTAACTGCTGAAGGTGTATTATTAAAGGGTTAGTTCACCCAAAAAGGAAAGTTTTGTCATTAATTACTCACCCTCATGTCAACCCGTAAGACCTTTCAAGGCCCAGAAAGGTAGTAAAGACATTGGTAAAATATTCTATGTGACTACAGTGTTGTGACTACAACCTTAATGTTATGAAGCGACAAAAAAACAGACTTTATTCAACAGTTTTTTCTCTACCGTGTCAGTCTCTGATGCTGGTCACGTAAGGATCACGATGCATGCAAGTGTTGTTGATTGAGGATCCGGCCAATATTGAGCCGGTGTCCACCTGGGATTACTGCTGTGAAAAAGAAAAATGGCAGTATCCCGCAGTCTTATGTGGACTTCTGCAGGGCTTTACAATTAAGAGCAGGCTACTATCTCATATAACAATCCATACGTTTTTTATGACACAGATTGTCTTAGTTATGTTGTCATGTCCTCAATATTCAGTAACCTATTTTAAACAGTATACTGAATATACTTTCAGTTGGTAATATGGCAAAATGTTATTAATTAGTTCTTAATAATAATAATTTATGCAATTCATTACTTCATTATCATTCAGTTAAAGGTATTTGCTATCATATTTATTTTATTATTAGAAAGGCATCTTTAAAGGATTTTCAATCACCCATTTGGCCAAGTTGTTAAATTGATGGAATTACAATTTTATTAAAAATTAATCACATTCAATTAACCAATTTGATGTAAGGACTTTTTATGACTTACATAAAACTTAGTGTTTGACTGACGCTAAGTTGCCGGCCACAAAGGCCTGATTTGCCGCATTGGCCCCCATGTATACCTTGAGCATGGAAGGGGTATGGCCCTTATCCAGCAGCTCATGTAAAAAGGAAAGAATAGTTGATTCCTCACAAGAGGATGGGTCTCTATTTCTGACTGCTCACCAGTCAGAGAAGACAGACCACATACGGGTATAAAGGCGTCTTGTAGACGGCACTCTGGCCTCTGCTATAGTGTTGACTGAAGCCTTGTTTATACTCGACGCGTCCGCAAGAGCGCGAAGTGCGCGCGGCAAAAATGACGTCATTGCGGTGTGGGCGGTCGTGCGCGTTGGGTGCGCAAGACCCCATTTCGCCTGGCGGTGTGCACGGCACTTTTTGTAACATCGCGCGCGGCGCCGCATCCGAAGATGAACGACTTCGAGCCGAATCAGGCCGAACTGGTACGTCTGTACCAGCATGTTTATGATCCTTCTATACACAGAGACATTTGCATTGATGGGCGACCATAAAGCCTCTCATTTTGTGAATAGGAAAACATTTGCATTAAGCACCCAGTTTGCACTTGTCTAAAGTAACTGCTTACATTTATAAAATAAGCCTACAATAGCAGAAGTAAGCCCTGCTGATGAAATTAAGGTTTAAACACTCTTCAATAAGGCTTCAGTTGTTTAACGAGTTTGTACAAGAAAGTACAATACACCTACTGCATTTATTACTCTTTTAATATGAATCAGCTATTAATAAACTACTAATAAACGGCTAACTACTTCTTCACTGCTGATTCCTGGTGGTTTAGAGGAGAATTACTCCGAGTCGCCCCCTGTCGTTTCACAGAATAGCACAACGGCGAGCGCGTCGAGTATAAACGCCTCGTCCGTTTGGAGAGGTGCGCGCGCAGTCAGCGGAGACTCGCGCTCGTGCGGACGCGTCGAGTATAAACAAGGCTTTACAGGGAGCTGCAAAGGCTCCTGTCGAGGGACCACAGATGTAGGCTACACAACTCGGTTTGAGGATGCCAAAGGGACTCTCTCACCTGAGAGAGAAGGTCTTTCCTCAATGGAATCTGCCCTGGAGCTGTCGATGACAGCTGTATCAGTTTGGGGAACCATGACTGGTTTCGCCACAGTGGAGCCACCAGGAGGACTAAGCATCTGGTCTCCCGGATTCTTCTGATGACCTAAGGGAGCAGAGCGATCGGCATCTGGACAGCACTCAGAGAGCCCACTGTACCCATCGGAGGAGATGTCTCACTTTGTAAAGAGACCCCGACCTGAGGCTGCCCTTGCAATTTATGAAGGCCACCACCGTCATGCTCCCAAACCTGAGTTGTAGGTATCTGTCGTGACAATCTTCCTTCTGGAGGTCAGTCCCAATTGAAAGCCTGTCTGATATAGGCAATTGTCCTTCCAAGGGCCACAGCTGTGACACAGTGACAGTCCACCTTGAAGCGCAAACTAGAGGTCTTCACGTGACCAAAAATTCATACCCAAACCTGAAGTGACCCTTAAATGTGGTACATGGAATGGACCCGGACCCGGACCCGTCTTTTATATATTTTATAAAAGTATATTTTATTTTTTATAAGTATATTTATTTGCCCTTTTCTTAAATATATTTTATGCATATTTTTTTAACTATGTGCTGAAAATGATCATTGTAACAATGCATTGAAAGTATACTTTCAAAGTACATTATTAAATAACCTGAAGTTGTAGTATACTTTGTTAAATTATGGAATTTTTTAAGTGTATTTCTTCATGCTTGCAATTCACTTAATTGCTACTTTCAGAAAGTAATAAAACATGATAAATGCATTGAAAACTTTGGGGAAGAAAGTATATTTTTACTCAAAAATAATATATATTGATCTTACTTGCTGATTTTAATTTGAACTGGATGCCTACAATATCCAATAATTTTAAAATGCTTTGTGATAATCTAAGTCTTTTTCAATTGGTAGACTCACCCACTAGGCCTAACTCGAAATCTCTGGAAAAATCTACTTTAGATCTTGTCATTACAAATGTCCCATATAAATACTCTTCACTTTCTGTATTCGCAAATGATATCAGTGACCACTGTGTTGTGGCAGTAGTTAGAAATATAAAGTTACCTCAGCAAAATCCAAAAATTATTACTAGGCATTTTATGAAATATTTTAATGAACAAGCATTCTTTTTTGATCTTACTCAAATTGATTGGGATAAAATTATTTTAATACAGGATGTTGATTGCGCATGGTAATATTTGTATGACAGTTTTATGTTAATTATCAATAAGCACGTTAAATGAAAAAAAAAAAATAGAGTTAAATGCAGAGATTGTCAGGGTTTCTGTCACCTCTGTTTGGTTTTTATCTGGTTTGGTGACAGAGCTCTGACATTCACGGTTTGTCCTGTGTTTGTGTTTAGTCTGGTTTGTTGTGAGCACATGGCTTGTCTTGTATTCCTTGTGCCATGTGCTCTCTTGTCAACTGTCTGGCCCCTCCCATCTTGTTACCTGATTATTGATTGATTGATTTGCCCCACCTGCCTTATTCGTTACCTTTTGTTTGCTTCCTATTTAGTCTCCTTGTGTTTTCAGTCCTGTACTGGACGAGGCAGTGGGAAAAGGAAACAAAGGGCCGTCATTACTATGCAATACAAAACAAAGTAAAGACAGAGCAATGTTATTTGGGTAAATCCAGAAGACAATCTGTAATTATGACAAGACTAAGGCTGGGACACTGTGGACTTGCATGGGATCTAGCGAAGATGGGCAAACATGAGGATGGACTCTGTAGAACCTGCAATCAACAACAGACTGTTAATCATGTGTTTATGGTATGTCAACAGTATAAAGGGCAAAGAGAACAACTTTACTCTGTGGTATCAGGAGATGGAATACAGGCAGTGACACTGAGAGATATTTTGAATCCTCATGAGAACCAATCAAGGATAGTGGAAGCAGTCATGGATTTTATATCTGCAACAGGATTAGCCCTCTGAGAATGATGGTGTCATAAAATGATAACCAAGATTGAACTATGGGAGGCAGCAATGTGCCGTAAGGCATCTAGTCTGCCGGAAAGCTAGAAGAAGAAGAAGAAGTCCTGTGCTGGTTTGTTGTCTATGTTCCATCGTGTTTCTTGTCTGATGCCATATGCCTATCTTGAGTTTCCTGCACATGAATCCTTGCTTCACTTTTGACCATTCCGTGACAGAACGAACCTGCCACAATGAGGATTCAGCGGAAGGATTCACGCCAGCCACCAGCCTCTCCTATTTCCTGCCCGCGTTATGAACGCATTGTAAAGTTCACCGCCTTGAGTTCCCTTCGTCAGACTTTGCCCTGGAGTTCAGGTTTGCTGAAGAGGGGCTGGGGCTGGGTGAGATGGCCCTTAAGGACCTATTTAACTACGCCCTTGAGGAGCCCGTTGATGTTTGGACAATGGCAGGGCTGGAGCACTTGACGTTCTGGAGGTTCGTTGCCTTTCTGGACCGACGAATGAGTCCTCCAGTTAGGCAGGCTGCAGTGCTCTCAGGGGGTTCCGAAAGGCCTACAGCATCCCTAGGGCGTCCCAAAAAAGCTGCAGCGCCCCCAGTGGACCTAGGAGAACCTGAAGCACCCCCAGAGGCGGGAGGCTTGATGACACTGCCTCGCCATCATAAACGGAGGAAGAGGAGGAAGCAGGCGTCCACCGTCCCTCAAGGCCCGGAGGATGTCCCCAAGCAGCCCGCTGTCGTCCCGGAGGCCGTCCCCAAGCAGCCCGCTGTCGTCCCGGAGGCCGTCCCCGAGCAGCCCGCTATCATCCCGGAGGACCCGACTTTGGTGGTCCCAAGCCTGGTGGCCCGGGAGGACCAGATTTCGGGGGTCTCTTGTCCGGTGGTCCGGGAGGACCCGACTTCGGGGGTCTCAAGTCCGGTGGTCCAGGAGAACCCGACTTCGATTGTCCCAAAGCTGTCCACTCTCCCTGTTGCACCGCCAGTGGGGGCCAAAGAGGCTGCAGCACCGCCACGACCTCGTAAACGGAGGAGGAGGAAGGCGTCTGCGATCCCACAGGGCCTGGAGGCCATCCCCAACCGTCTCGCCCTCCCGGCGCCGCCCCAGCGCCTCGCCCTGCCGGCGTCACCCAAGCTCCTTACCTTGCCGGCGCCGCCCAAGCTCCTTGCCCTGCCGGCGCCACCCATGCTACCAGTCAAGCCCGAATCTGCTCACGTCGTGCCTGCCGCACAAAAGACTGTTCACGTCGTGCTTGCCGCACAAGAGACTGTTCACGTCGTGCTTGCCGCACAAGAGTGTTCACGTCGTGTCTCCCGCACAAGAGACTGTTCATGTCACGTCTCCCGAGCCAGAGTTCACGCCACGTCACAGTCAGGCAGCTGCCTTCTAACAATCATCAGAAACATTTTGTACTGTACAACTCAGAACATCAGTGGAGAAAGGCAGCATAGTTCATCATAACATCGTAATATACATCATACACCCGCTATATTGCTAAATCTACCAGATTTTTCATATCAACAAAAAAATATACCTGGATTACCTGAAATCTCTCGAGACACCCCTGCTAGTTCGCTGTTAATGATATGCTAAAGCCCGCTGGCATTGGTGATTGGTTACAAGGCAGTTTGTGACGTCAGAAACACCAGCGATTTCAAACCTAGTTTTTAAAACTTTTGAGTCTTTTTTTCACTGTAGTTTTAAGGAGAAAATACTCTGAAATGGTGTTGACTTATGAATCTGCACATGGTTTGTCTTAAAGCACATTAAAAACATCATATAGACATATAAACAACATTAAAAATTTGGTTTTCCACACAGGGGGATTTTAATATTATCCTATTAATTTCCTGAATCCTCAGCTTCCGGGGATCTCCCCACTTTCAAAATCAAACCTACGCCCTTGGAAACAATAGTGTGTGACATTTCCTTCTGGAAATGATGTCTCAATCCAGTACTTTAGTCATAAAGACAGCACTGCCTTATTGGTGGTAAAAACTTCGACCCACATTAGGAGCTTATTAACTATGACTAAAACATCCTGATAACCCTTGCATTTTAGAAAGAGTCATACAATTCCATTGCAATTCACAAAACCATCCTGAGGGTGCAGGGTTTTCCCAAATGAATGGAATCGGTTGGCATATTAAGTTTTGACATCATGCATGTGTTAACTTCTAAACTTTCTCAAAAAATCCTTCGTCCATATTATTTAAATACGAACACATTTAAAAACGCCTAAGTGTCCGACACACACTGTATATCTATGCGACTAGATAAGGAAGTACGGTTTGGAGTGTATTATCCATTTGATAATTTATATCAAATCCAAATCCACAGATTTTGCACTTTGGCTTTATCTGAGAGATGTGAGTGAGGTGATTCAATGTGCAAATGACATGCCTGAACAGTGAAAATAGTTAGTAACGGACTAAAATTCAGTTTAGGTGGAGCATTGGGGCACGCCAATTGAAATTTTAGAGATCCGCCTGAAGAATTGGCATTGGTCATGTGTACTTAGACTGGAGAGGCTAATAATGGAATTTTTGTGTAGAGTAACAGAGTGTTGCTAGAACAATCTAGATAGGGTGAGCCTCAACCTCTGATAATTGTAGTATTATTCTAACTAAGTGTACATGGGAAACCATGGCATGATGAGTTACCATTGAAGGAAGTTAAGTTGGGCAGCTTATTGGTAATGGTCATGACTTCTGGTTAGATATAGTCTTACCTTAATTAAGTGTGTACAGATCTATGGGGACTAAATAGCATACTTTTAGAAATAAGCAAGCATGGAGCGGCACCTAAAGTTATTCAATTGCCTCTGTCTAATTGACCAAGACTGATGAGTTTGTGACTGTGAGATCGTATACCCGGCCGGTGCGAGACTCAAATAGTTACAAGAATCCAAATGAACGAGTTTAATTAGAACAATGAGTCAAATAGAATTATTCAACATTTATTGTTGGACCAGCAGTGGGTGGTCTTACAGGCCGTGTAGATGTTAGCTGGTTTGCTGTTTTGCCAACTCACATTTTAGCAACCGAGACAGCCTGAAACTAAGACTTCTCAGCCTAGTTACTGCTCAACCTGCCTTGTGGACAACTCCCATTGTCCACAAAAGATAAACAGTGTAGAAAATCTAATTAGAATTTAGAACGTCAAATTGTTATTTTATCTCTGTATTTTATCTCACGCTACCTCTGTCCCGTCTTGACCATCTTAGTTCACATGTATACAGGATTAAATTTTTCCAATTGTAGTATTGTAGACCACTCGTAAGTGTCACATGTCCTGCTGCTATAGACAATTATAGACAATAATGCAACACAATGCATTTACAAAGTGTATGTAGCAAATGGTTCATTTCAAGCATTACAAAGACACACTTTGCAAAGCCAAATGGACTATTATAATTGTCTAATAACTGTCTATTATAATTGTTCATAAAAAGGCAAGGGCTTTGAGTCACAGTGGATTGCAATAACTATTCCAGCCCCAGGCCAATTATCAAGCCAATGGCTATTACTAAAAACATGTGTTTTGAAATTACTGACAATAATTTCTCTTAAATGACCAGTTTCTCATATCATTGAGACTTCTATAAAATAACCAGACTGAATCAATCTCTCAGAGCCTGAGACAAGATGATTATTTCCCTGTTTAGGTTTCCTTCTGTCTCTATTTCCACACTCACACACACACCAGTGTTTTTGTCACAAAGGAAGATGACAAGGATCAAATATAAACTTGTTCAATGAACACGATGAGAATACATAGATAAAGGCATATAGCTTGTAACATAAACTATACTCACATAGACGAGAGCCGACAATGAATGAGACAAGTAGGCCTAGTATAAATAAAGTAAACAGGGAACTTAAAGACAGAGAGCTGAAAGTAATCAGTAACCGAGGAGACTAAGGAGGTAATTAAGACAATCATTTGAAACAAACACACAGGAAAGTTGGATGCCGATCGCCATTTAAAAAAAAAGAAAGAAAAAAAAGAGAGAGAAGAAAATAACACACAGGAATGAAATTAACACTAGTGGTGGGCAGATCGAGGCTTCGTGAAGCAATGAAACAGTTGAACCAAATGGTCCATATTGTTTCGAGGCTTCGAATCAATCCGACCGACACCCGTCTCAACGGTGACACCTAGTGGTCACTTGCAGGTGTTGATCTGAAACAACTTTGACGAGCCATGAATTATTTTTATTTTTTTTGTACTTTTCTAATATGTGAATCTTGTAACCTATAGGCTCCTCACTGTGCATAATGTTATTTTGGTCCTGCAAAATGAATATTAATAAAATAAATCAAGCCACAATGTCTCACTTTATTACATATTTTTATTCAAAAATATTAATTTCTCTGCGGTTAGGATACTAATCTCACTTTATTTGAGGTTTCTAAATGGAAATGCTCCCACACCACAGATGTACGGCATCTCTTCTGGGGAGCCTCCAATTTATCTATCTATCCAAATCTATCTAGATATGTATCTCTAATCTATCTATGTAATTAGATATATGTATCTACAATCTATCTCTGTATTTAGATATGTATATATAATATGTATCTATAATCTATCTATGTATTTAGACATGTATCTATAATCTATGTATCTATTGGTAATCTATCTATGTATTTATATATGTAGCCTATCTTTAATCTATCTATATATGTATCTATCTATTAATCTAGCTGTCTATATATATTTATATCTATGTATCTATTAATGTGTCACTATATGTATACTCTGTGTCTCTAGCCTATCAGTCAATGTGTTGTGTAAATTTAAATGTAAGCCTAAATATAACTAAACAAATCGCACTATAAATGTCACTATATCACCAACAATCCGCTATCTCAAAATCAAACTCCTCTCACAAAAACCCACGAGGTCAATATGAGTTGATTTCACTTTTATACAGATGTGCGATTGTGTGGCCTGTTTCCGACCGTGTCAATCAAACGCTGATTCGGCGGATCACACCTGATGAAACACTTAGGGGGCTTTGTTTAGTCACGTGACATGGGTGTTTTGAATCACGCTTTGAATCAGTGTTTCGAAACATCTGCGCTTCGGGGTCTCGCAAAGCTTCGGAAGGACTGTTTCGCGTCAGCCAAGTATTACCAACCCCAGAGGAAAATTGTATTGCTCAGTGGTTGCTTTAGCAAAATCAGGAGACTTAGTTGTGGACCAGCGCACTTCGAGGCTGAAGGCGGAGCCACGGGCTCATCATGCCCAGGAGGAAGTGGCTCCCAGCAGGTCTGCGATGTGCCCTCACCACTGAGAGGAGGTAGTGGTGACATAGCGGGACTGATGGGGAACACTGGTGACTGGAGGGCAGGAAGGGCTGAGGAGAGATCGGAGAACAGAACAAAAAACAACAAAAAACAAAATAGAACTGATAGTAGTCTCAAGAGGTGGTGGAAGAGGGAGGCTGGGCAGGGTTAACAAGACTGAAGAAGACGAAATACATTTTGGCCAGATCAAGAGACACAGGGAATTTATCTCTCCACACTCACCAAAACTTTCCTATAAGTCCAGCAGGTACTCACACTCAGTGGAAAGAGGGTGGACGGGGCTCACATCCATGCCCTTGTATTCCACGAGGACTCTCACGGCAATGGATGGTGACGTCGGCTCACATCCCTGGTCAGACACTTTGAAGTGCTTCGGCTCCGGGGCGATGGTGTGCACTGTTCTCCTTTCCTCAGGCACAGGCTCACAATTCGTGACAGGCGGAAGCTTCCGGTCTGCGGGGGGCTCTGTCATAATATCCATCAATTGAGGTGGTAACAGGCTGGGCTCTGGGTCAGGCTGTGAGATGTCTGCGAGGTGAGACATCCACTTCGTCCACTGTGATCCGTTCACCCACAGCGTGTGGGTTGATGTAGTCTTTAAGGGTCCAACAAGGATCACCCTGGGGCATGACGAAGCGAATGTCATCTAGTCCACACGGAAATCCCTCCATCCGGCAGACATCATCACAGCTGGCATGGTGGCAAGTCTTGAGGAACTCCTCCATGTACTCCTCGAGGGTTCTTTTAAAAAATAAACACTGTCGCTACTCTCAACAGTTTAGGTGGTCTGGTCATCTGTAACATTTAGGAAGATGAAGATCAGGTTAAAAAAGGCTTTAATAATCCATACGAGCCAACAATCCAAAAGGCAGGCGAGAAAACACACGTTAACATTAAAGTGACCAGACAAATGAGAACTTTAAGCACAGAAATTTAAATAATAACCTAAACAAGGTTGATGAATGACAAATTGTGATGATTAAATTAATCTTGATAGCAACTTCTAAAGCCTGGTTCACACGGCAGGATAATTAGGCCGATTTTAGCCCCGATTTACCCCTTCCGACAATCTTAAGGATGCTCCGATTATCGTAAAATAATCTGATCAGATATTCCTGCCGTGTGTGGTATGTTAAGACTGCTCTCGTCTGCTCGGAAGGACGTCGGGACCACTCCGATCTTAAATCGGGGATATCCAACATGTTGGATTTTTTGGCCCGATTTCTCCTCGTGTGTGGTGTCCCCGGGGACAAACTAGCACGCAGCCTGTGGACTGTGGCGTGTAGCCAATCAGAAAGCGAGGTGACGAGGCGCAGAGGAAGCACCAGGAAACTAAATCAAAACAGCTGGCGGCTGTCCATGCTCGCGTTGTCTCCACTTCTTTGACCATCACCATTTCTTTTGATAAGGTTTTTTTTTTTTCGGTTAAAAACAAACTACAAACTATCGCCACTGCATCCTCTTCGTCCGCCATGATTGTTCACTCTGAAGTCACGTTTGATCTCAAGGGATATTGCGAGATTTTCCATTTGACCTGGGAATGCTCAGGAGTCAAATTGGTTCGTGTGTGATGTGTTGATTTTGCTGTGTGGCTGCGCACCACACACTGTACGACCAAAACTGTTAAACCAGTGATTCTTTATCGCCGTGTGTGGGGTTTCTCAGGTTTGGAAAATCGGCCGACAATTTTAAAATCGTCCCGTGTGAACCAGGCTTAAGTGGCGGGAAACTAAACAAAGGAAAACAGGAACTAATGAATACAAACTAAAAGCCCATGAAAACAAAACTAAATGAAACACATGACTGAATATCTGATACAACATGAGGCTCAGATTATTCTCCTTAGATTTGTCTCTTTTAAAGTTTAGAAGAGACCTCAACAACTTTACATATTGTGCACTAAGTCAAGTACCTGAAAGACAATCCATAAATTCAGAGTTTGAGCTTATATTAAGAGTGAAGTTATGCAGAAATAAGGTTAAGGTTAATCGTAATTGCTGACACACAATAAGAGAATAGAGCTGTACAGTTTATGTGCATATAGGGAACATAATTTGTTCTTGGAAATAACAATGTACCCGATGCCTTTATCATAACTGACTTACAGAAGTCTTAACCCTGGAGCTTTCTTTGCTAAAAGGCACATTAAATGGCTTATGACTTAATCCTTGACTAATTTGATTGTTAAAACATATTATATAGTAGCATGTTTGAGTTCATACTGAGACATTTTATTTGTAAAGTTGTTGAGATCTCTTCTAATCTTTAGAGGAGACAAATTATCCAATGTTTCTAGCTAAAGAGAAAAATATGACCACAGTGTGTGATGTTCTTGAGGTCTCTTCTAAACAGTAGAGGAGACAAATATGAGACTACCAGAGTCTCTAGCTAAAGAGAAAAATCTGAGCACAGAGTGTGATGTTGTTCAGATCTCTTCTAAAATTGTAATAATAATAATATAATAATATGTTTTTTTTTTATATATAGCGCCTTTCAGAGTACTCAAGGTCGCTTTACAATGAAGTACAAATAAACCTGACAGAAACATGACATAGAACAAAAAATAAATTGAGATAGTGGTACATAAACATAGAAATCAAGGGAAACAAGTAGCAAAAAGATACGTTTTTAGGTGAGTTTTGAAATCCTGTAATGAAGAAAGGTCGCGGATGTGTTGGGGAATAGAATTCCAGAGAGTTGGGGCAGCAGTACAAAAAGCCCTTCCACCAAATGATGATAGTTTGTGCCGTGGGATCGTTAAAAGACCGGTATCGGAGGATCTACAGTAAGTGTGCGAACTGGGGAGTAGGTATGGATGAGATCAGAGATATAGGTGGGGGCAAGACCATGGAGTTGGGTAAGCCATAGAAAAGAGAATTGCAGTAATCAAGCCGTGGTGTGATGAAAGCATGAACCAAGGTTTCAGCATCGCTGGTGTTCAGAAATGGAAAAGGTGAAAGAAGGCAGACTTAGTGAGAGAGGAAATGTGTGGAAGGAAGGAAAGAGATGAATCAAAGATTATACCAAGGTTTTTGACAGTAGTGGAAGGTTGAACCGAAACTCCAGCAATGTGAACATTGTCAACACAGTAACAGGATGTAAATCGAGGTGAGACAATAAGAAGTAGATCTGTTTTATCAGTGTTGAGTTTGAGAAAATTACTGGTCATCCAAGCATTTATATCATCAATACAGGCTGATATGGAATTTGTGGGAAAAGGAGCATTGCGTTGTGAATGGGTGTATAGTTGGGTGTCATCTGCGTAGCAATGGAATTTAAAGTCATGTTGACGGATGATGTTACCTAATGGGAGCATGTAGATGATGAAGAGAAGAGGCCCAAGAACAGAACCCTGGGGAACACCGTGTGGGACAGAGGCAGTAGTGGACTTAGCCTGGCGGATAGAGATGTAATGCTGACGATCAGACAGGTAGGAAGTTAACCAAGATAGGGCAGTTCCAGAAACACCAAGAGCAGAGAGTCGTGAGATGAGAATACTGTGAGAGATTGTGTCGAATGCAGAGGAAATATCTAGAAGAATTAGAATACTGGTGGAGCCGGAGTCAGTGGCCATAAGGAGATCATTGACAACCCTAAGAAGTGCTGTCTCAGTGCTGTGGAGGGTGCAGAAAGCGGATTGAAAACATTCATAGTGGTTGTTAGATGACATGTGTGTTTGAAGTTGGGCAGCGACCACTTTCTCAAGCACTTTAGAAAGAAATGGTAAATTTGAGATTGGTCTGTAATTGGCCATGTTGGTGGGGTCGAGGCCGGGTTTCTTTAGGACAGGAGTGACAGCAGCAGTCTTTAATTCCAGAGGAACAGAACCAGTACTTAGTAGTTGGGAGATGAGAAGTAAAATCGGCAAAGAAATAACAGGTGCACATTTTTTAAGTAAAGTAGTAGGAGCTGGATCAAGATGACAGGAAGATGTGTTTACTTTGTTGATTAGCTCAGAGATATAAGCAGGGGTTGGGGGGGGCAAAATCAGTGAGAGTACCAGGAGTAAAAGCAGTGGCGAAGTCGTGTGTGTAAACAGAAGAGATCATGGATGGGAAATTATTGTGAATGCTATCAGTTTTATTTAAAAAGAAATGCAGGAATGACTCACAGAGGTCTGCTGAGTTACTAATGACAGGTGCAGGAGGGTTGGTGAGTTTATTGACTACTGAAAACAGTGCTTTAGGTCGAGAGGATGCATTATTGATAATAGTAGAGTAGTAACCAGAGCGTGCAGTGTTTATAGCAGATTTGTACAATTGGATATGGTCAGTGTAAGCAGTAAGGTGAACAGTCAAACTGGTTTTCCTGTAAAGGCGTTCAAGACAACGACCAGCTGTTTTTAGATTGCGAAGAGCAGGGGTATACCAGGGAGATGTGTGTGTAGAAGGTACAACTCTACTTTTAAGAGGGGCATGTGTATCAAGGGCAGTGGAAATACAGGCATTATATTTGGTAAGGATATCAAGAGAGCTAGTGTGTTCAGTAATATCAGAGAGATGAGTTTGTACAGATTCAGAAAACAGTAATGGATTAACAGAATTGAGGTTACGGAAGGTTATAGTAGATTTCACCCTGAGGCGGGGAAGAGGCATTTCACAGTTTAGTTCAACGAGGTGGTGATCAGACAGTCCAATTTGAGAACCAAGCACGGAAACATTATGTAGACCAGGGGCCGTATTCACAAAGAATTTTAAGGCTAAAAGTAGCTCCTAACTGGCGAATTTAGGAGCAACTCCTAAAAATAATGGGCGTGTCACTCCTAACTTTAGGACTCCTAATTTTTTTCACTTAGAGTAATTCACGAAGCATTTTAGCCCTAAAAGTAGCACCTAAGTCTGGGACAGCTTAAAAGAAGTCGAGAGGACTCCTAACTCACTAAGACCAATTCACAAAGGATTGTAGCGCATACCACCGCCTCTCGCAGTCGTCCGGGGTCCGCGACACAAGCAAGAATGCTACATTGATCTGCAAACAAATCCTCTCCCATTCTCACGCTTAGTTTTGCTTGATATCCCAGTGTCGAATTTCACTTTTATTATGTTTTTTTTGTGTGTTTTTTTCAGCACCAACTCGGCCAGCAGCAGTAACTGATCCTGCGTCCAGTTGGGCTTTCTTTTACGTTTTGGCGACTTTATAATCCACTGTCATTCAACTATTACATTACTTCAATAAGAGCAACATTTCCCTGCTTTTAAGTAGTCTATTTAGGCTAGGATGTCAATTAACCAAGTAAGTGTTAATGCAAGTGTTGTTTTTCATTATTAGGCAAGTGACGGTTTTCATTGGGGTATTAGGCTACCTTGATTTAATTTATTTTAATTCACGACTTTTCTCTCTCTCTCTACCTTTTTAGAATTACACTTCACTGGGGCCTGCACAAACATGTCATTATATATGCATTTCGATGACATTACTATTATTATTTTGTGTAGGACACAGACATATTTAGATGTCGTAATTCCATGATTTGTTGCGTCTGTGTTATGCTCCGCATGATCGCCCTGTCATCTAACAACCAATCACCGTGATCATTGCGAGGAAGCTCGTGCATGAGAATTGACGTCATCCATAGCAACGAAGACTCACTCTTAGTTTAGGAGTTGTCATTTTTCTTTACTAAGAGTAGGTCTGAAAGGCGCTGTGAATAACTTTTAAGAGAAAACTCCTTGCTAAAATATTTTAGTGCGATTTAGGAGTACTCCTAATGGTAAGATAAAATTCTTTGTGAATACGGCCCCAGTAGTGCAGACAAGATCCAGTGTGTGACCTTTTGAGTGTGTAGCAAAATCGACATGTTGTACAAGATTGAAACATTCAAATAATGACAAGAGTTCACGCGATTCTGCACAATCAGTATCAACATGTATGTTGAAATCACCAAGTAATATAACACAAGAGGATAAGGCAGAGGAAAGGGTTAACAGTTCATGCAGTTCACTGAAGAAATTTGAGATAGCTTTAGGTGGACGATACAGGAGAATCAAGATCATTGGAGATGTACCAGAAACTTTGAGAACTAGATATTCAAAAGTTAAAGTCACGTGAAAGTCAATATTTTTGACTGGAATGCTGCTGCGGTGAACAGCAGCCAGGCCACCACCCCTTGATGTCAAACGAGGTTTGGCCAGGTAGCTGTATCCAGAGGGAGTGAGAAGATTTAGGTGGAAATAGTCATTAGGAGTTTGCCATGTTTCAGTGAGGAGCAATAAGTCGAAGTTTTTCTCAGTTAGTAGTGCGCAAAGCACAGTAGCCTTATCTATGAGGGAACGACAGTTAAACAGCGCAACTGCCAAATGAAACGCGCAGTCATTGCGTGTATTAGTCAGAGACAGATCACATGAAACAGTTTTTAATGAGGTAAGATTTATTCCACGGCAAGTAGAAGGCAGCATAGAATAGCGGGTATCCGAGCGGTTCGACCAGATGGAAGGAATGGCTGAAGACGACGAGCAGCGCGATGAGAAATGGAGGCGGCAGGAACGATGGACATAGCGCGGTCGCCTAGCAATCCCGAGCTCCGTGCAGATACTGTGTGTAGTCGCGTCGAGACGAGGACACGTTTTCATGCAACGCAGTTGGAGTAGCGAGTAGTTAAGCGCCATGGGTATGGCACAGCAGAGTAATAATCCCAGAGTTAGAACTCTAAGCAGTACAGGGACTGGGACGTTGCATGCAGTATGCATAATTAGACCGCGGACATGTAGAGACAACACGACATCACTGGCAATTTAAGAACGCACTTCTCTTGCAGTAGAGTGCAAGAAAGCAGCAACACTCACAGCGCTAATTATGCACGATCAACGCAGTATGAAGACCTTGTCAGATAAATTGAATGATAGGGGGTAACCTACCACTCAAAAAACTGTCCACAATAGATAAGCGAGGGAGTGGAGACTCACCAGCCACCTACGTAGAAGGTACAGTGGAGTAGCGCAAAGATCGGCAAACAGCAGCAGAGTAGTGTAAGTTGGATGAGTGCCAATGATGAATTGGAAAGTTGTCAGTTGTCAGTATCTGCGTTATATCCACAGTAAATCCACAGGGAAATGACAATAATAAAGTCCAGGCAAACGACTGTTCAGCAAAGAAGGAGATGACGCGGTAGACGCGAAAAACAAACAAACAAAAAGTTCCAGCGAGAAGCAGCAGCAAGGTGCGCACAGCGTACTCTCACCGGAAACGGAAACGTCGAAAAAGTGGCAAAAAAAATGTGGCAAAAAAAAAAAATGTTTGTAAAGGAAACGTACTCGGTTACCTAACGTAACCTTGGTTCTCTCTAGAGAGGGAACGAGTATTGCGTAAGTTTAGCTTACGCTACGGGTAAAGTTCATCTTTGCTCGAGATATTGAAGCCAAAATTATCTTATTATATTGTCAACGCATCCACTCTATGAGTCCCTTAGGGTAGGTCCCTGAAAGCTTAGGGTTTCGCCACTGAGCCACAGGGGGAAACTACGTAAGCTTAAGTTAGCGCGAGCAGATAAGAGAGCGTCATCACAGCTTTGTGTCAGCATTTGTTTGCAGGAGTGCATGTTATATAACAGGTTCATACCTGCAATATTGACATATTGAGAAATAGGGGTTTTTGCGCATGCGTATCTCACCGGCGAAAAAGGAAGAGTGTTTTAGTCCCGCAGAGGCCGGACTAAAACACTCTTCCTTTTTCGCCGGTGAGATACGCATGCGCATGGGGCGCGGGGCCGGGTAGCTTTCTCGTACGTAGAGAAGCTAGCTGCGATTAGAACAACTGTTAGCGGCGCGTCCTTATCAATATCAAGCGCCTCGTCCCCTGAAGCGGCGGCTGCGTGTCCGGGAGGGGGGGCAGAGAAGGAGAAAGAAATGCTCGAGGGAGTCGTTCCGGCGAGCGTTTGAGTGCCACATCAGGCTCCGGCAGTCTCTGTGCACGGCGCTTCTTCTTGCGCGGTCCAGCAGATAGCGGAGTGACAGCTTTGCCGTTAAGAGGTCGAGGCCCGCAGGGTCGACATAGATAGGTCCTCACAGTGGACGCAGCCTCCCGACGAAGTGCGAGGGCTGCGTGGTCCGGGCCCAGGCAGAGAGCGCAAATCACATGGCGGTCTCCGACGCTGAGCGGGACTCGGCACGAGCCACAGGACGTGCGAGGCATTCTTACAAGAATGCACGCGCTCTTTTAGAAAAAGTGTGTGTTGCAGCGGGCTGTGACGCGTAGTGGGCGCAAAGCACCACCATTGGGCGTGACGTCACACCAGGCTCACTGGTAGGCCGCTGCAGTTGCCGCAAGGCAGCCAATGAGCGCGCTAGACAGCCTGTTCTAGGTCTGCAGCTGCTGCACTGCGTTGACAATATATACAAAATTAAGGATAATTTTGGCTTCAATATCTCGAGCAAAGATGAACTTTACCCGTAGCGTAAGCTAAACTTACGCAATACGAGAGAACCTCTCGTAAGAGAACTATTAGAGTTTTTGTCTCAGGAGACAAGTTTGAAAAGCAGTAGACTCCATTTGATGTTAAAATAACCTCATTTATGTCAAGCAGAAACATTTGAGATGTTAAAGAGATCTCATTTTTTTTTTTTTTTTTTTTTCCTCTGGAACATTTTATGTATTTTGATCTATGCTGTATGTTGCTCTATGACTGTGCTAATGCCAGTGACAAGTAATATCTTACTTGTTCGTTAAAAAAAGGTAATTGGCATGTGCTATGCTAGTTGTTCGTGCTCAGATTAGATTCATTGAATTCATGTTGAAACTAGTCTATTAGAAGTTGTCATCACTTAAAAAGATTGATGCAAACTGTTAAGTTAATTTTCTTGAATTGAAATACTGTTTTTCCAGTGTTTATGTTCCAGTGACTTTATACTTGTAATGTTACTCCAGGTTTTTCTTGGAGTTTATCAATCTGCAATCAAGATTCACACTAACTTTTTAACTGGTTGTGCTACATCTTTTACAGTTATTATTGTAACTCATCCGTGAGATTACTCTCTGTATAGCATCTAAACCCCTTTTAAAGTGTTTCATTAAAACACACTCATCATTTTAGTTATTTACGCTATACGGTTAGTAATGAACTTTACGGTTAAGTTCGAAACTGGGCTTGCAAGAATACTGACTATCCACCTCTAAAATTGAGCGGATAAGCTCTTGCTGCTGTGATTTCCCCGTCTTAACTAAATGGGCACTATAGGAAATGATCCTGCCATGAATTAAGGCTTTAAATGTTTCCCATAAAGTAGAAGCAAAAATTTTATCTGTTTGGTTTGTCTCAATGCAAAAATCTATATTTCAAAATCTATAAATCAGTTCTAGCTAGAAGCCCTGTATCAAATTTTCAATTTTGTCTAACATATGCGGGGCATGGTCAGAAATTACAATAGCAGAATAATCAAAGGAAATAACAGAAGAAAGTAGGGCTTTGTCAAGAAAAAAATTATCAATACGGGAGTAAACATGGTGTACATTAGAAAAGAAAGAGAATACCTTGTCAGGTGGTTTCGAAAAAGTGCCAGGGATCTACACAGCCTATTTGATTCATCAATGAAATTAAGGACTTTAATTTATTAAACACAAGATTTAGACACAGATTTATTAAGATTATTATTAACAACACCTTTGAGAAAAGCAAGGGCATACAAGTAGGATTGTCCCAGTTCAGAGCATGGACATTTACTAAAATAACTGTTTTTTGAAAAAGAACACCACTGACAGTAACAAAGTGTCCTTCAGGATCAGAGATTACTTGCTCCGTGAGTAACATTACTCTTTTAATTATCAAGATAGCCGTACTTCTTGACCCGCTATTAAAAGAGATTGCTTGCTCCGTAAGGAACATTACTCTTTTATGTTTCAAGATAGCCGTGCCTCTTGACCGTACCGTACCTTATTAAAACTGGAATGATACACCTGACCAACCCAAGGTTTAAGCAGTCTAGTATGGTCACTGTAACGCAGGTGTGTCTCCTGGATAAATATAATATTAGAAGAAAGATTCTTAAGTTGGGAAAACACTTTGGAACGTTTAATTTGACCTCCCAATTTACGTACATTCCATGTAACAATTCTAATGGAGTGACCGACTCCCCTCCATAAAACTGCTTTAAGAGAAAAAATAAAGAAATTAAAGTTTTTTATTCCTCAACCAAAAAAAAAAAAAAAAAAAACTGAAAAGAAAATTATATTATAAACCACATAAAAAGTGAAAATCCTCAATTGATGAACACACCCTGAACACAGAGAACAAAAACAAAAGTAAATTCAAAAGGAACAAGTGGAGACCACTTCTGATACTTGTCCATCTAAACATGGCGAGTGGCCAGAAAAACTTTACCACAACCAATTAAGTAGTGAAGTCGGCTCCAACAGGATTTAAGAATTTAACCATTAAAACCAGATCCCAGCAAATTAAGAATATACAGAATGTAACACAGCGAATGTGCCAGAGTGATTGGATTAAGTCTGCCAAATATCAACGACTACTAAACCAAAAACAAGTCAAAGTATCTTAAAAGGATCAAGGTCCGGATTTGCATACTTTTCAGTTTGATCCGAATCAAAATTAAAGGTGTGAAACCTCCCCCGGACCATGGTCCGGACCAAACAGATGAATTTTGGTCCGATGAAAAAGAGGTAGTTTCGGTCCGGATTAAACTGAACAAAGGTTTGGTTCGTTTCAAGTGTGAAAGCATTTTCTGTATGGTTCGGACTTTCAGACCATTTACAGGAAGTTCCGGTGGTTCTCACAGGATTGCTTGCAGTCTTCTCCTCCTTTCCTGCCGGCGATGATAAAATGTTCGCACAACGAGGACGTTCATTTGGTGAATTTGAACTAGCCTTGAGTATAGTTGGTGCTGCAGGTTGTAATGCCGTAATAATAACAGTATAGTGGCAACGATATGCGTCTGTTCATTCATTTTTGTCAAAGTTTTTTATTTAAATTTAAAAAAAATTTTTGTCAAAGTTAACCGCCGAATTGACAAAGCCCACTTGAGCACAGCTTCCTTCTCAATACTGTGAAATTGCACTATAACCAAACAGGGAGTTTAGCTTCGATGGGCTCTGTCAAGCTCTGGTGGGGCAGAAAGGACATCGCCCAGAACTTCGGCAAAAAAGTCCGTCATGAACATGTAGACTCAAAAGAAGCAATTGACGAACGGAGGGACTCCAGTGACGAATCCAGCGTGGTTCACCAGTTATATTTTTCCTTAGTTTATCAAGTTCGCTAACCAACTTGTCAGTCGTTTGCAGGGTTTTAAGCCATCCGCCATGTTGCCGCTGTCTGGGCCAAGATGAGACACCTCGGTCTGGGCGTTGTTTTTACCGCCAGCTCACGCAACTTTGCTCATTAGGAACAGGTTTCCAAATCCAAAATTGACCCGTTGAAAATAAACGAATCACAAATAAGGTGTTATGTAAGATAAGTATGAAATTACATCAGAGCACTGACACCACGTCTTTCTGCTACATGGCAAAATCGAAAGTCCAAATAAAACTAATGGTATGCCAGTTTATGCAATTGCTTCCTGCAGCATTAATGACATATCATGTCAGGTAAAAGGGAAGCAAAAATTCTGCAGATGATATTTAATGTTGTGTCTGCTGGCTTTATTTCTTCAACAGCTTCAAGTCCGTCCCTTGATAGGACCATGGAGGCCACGCTGCCATGGCCTTCCGAACTGTCTGGACCGCCCTGGCTGCCTGAAGGGTCGTCTCCGCCCTGGCCCCCTGAAGGGTCGTCTCCTCCCTGGCCGCCTGAATGGTCGTCTTCTCCCTGGCCGCCTGAAGGGTCGTCTCCGCCCTGGCCGCCTGAAGGGTCGTCTTCTCCCTGGCCGCCTGAATGGTCGTCTTCTCCCTAGCCGCCTGAAGGGTCGTCTTCTCCCTGGCCGCCTGAAGGGTCGTCTTCTCCCTGGCCGCCTGAAGAGGTCGTCTCCTCCCTGGCCGCCTGAAGGGTCGTCTCCTCCCTGGCCGCCTGCTCCGCCCTGGTCGCCTGCGCTGCCTGCTCCGCCCTGGCCGCCTGCGCTGCCTGCTCCGCCCTGGCCGCCTGCGCTGCCTGCTCCGCCCTGGCTGCCTGCACTGCCTGCTTCGCCCTGGCCTCCCGTCCAACCACAGTCTCAAGGCCCTCTTCCGCTCCACGGGCCTGGCCTTCCATCCCGCCCCCGGGTCCGCCTAAGCTCCACCACCCTCCTGGGCTGTTTCCTGAGGAGCGTCTGGAATCCGCTCCTTAAGTGGGGGGTTATGTCATGATTCCTGTCTTGTGTTCTCCTTGTCTTGCGTATACTTTTGTTATTTCCTGTTCTGTGCCATGTTTTGTAGTCCTTTGTAGTTTTTCTTGTTTATTAGTCTCTCTAGTTTGTCGGTCGTTGTCTGCTTGTAGCTTGTTCCTTGTTGCTGTTTCCTATGTTCCTGTCCTGAGTTCCGTGTTCCGTTGTTTGCCCTGGATTACCTGTTTGTTTTATTAAAGTAGTGCTTGCATGTGGATTCTCTCTCCGCTTCGTCCTTGCCTCATTGTTACAGGCGCAGTCTATTTCAGTTGCCTCAAAATAGCAATGCGCCCGAACACACCTCGTTTTCAGACCAGCACCCCCATGGGATTACTTGGAATGCCATTACTTGGAATGCCATTGCAATGTGTTTTAAAATCACTAAAAGTAAAGGATACTATGACCTCAGTTTGTTATCAGTATTAATGTATGTTCAACACTTTTACAGTGTAATTGAATTACAATTGTAATGTCACCAAAATACATTTAAAGTTTATGCTGAGTGAGTTCTGCATTTTTAAAACTTAAAGTAACACTAAGTAGTTTTTCAACCTTCATAATATATTTCCAAGACCCTTGTGATGGTACATCGACTTAAAATAAGTTAAATGACACGTCTGCCATAGCCTGACGTGGTCTGTATCGCTTTTACATGCACTATGTAACTTCGGGTTTCGGGTATGAACCCGTGCACAAAAAGAACTACAAAATTCGACTGCTTTACGGCATACGTCACTTCCCTCACCACTTCCTCAACTTGTCTGTGGCTATTGCAGACATATTGATAGCATCTCCCTGATGCCCGAAAATTAGTTCAAATCTCCCGGAATCTAGTGCGCGCATGCGAGACAGAACATACTGCGCGCATAACATACATAGCGCAAGGACGGCAGAGAGGGAGAGAGCGAGAGACCTTGCGAGTGTGCCTTACGAAAGCTAGTCAACCCGTCACCCGTCCCCCAAGTCAACAATCCAGTCACCAAGATATACCTCCCTGAAATGACTTCTTGCAGGTTGGGATGTCTGCCATTGTTGATTCCAAAGCCGGTGCTGGATAAACAGCGAGCGTGCGCGTGCGACAGTAGGCTGCGGTAGGCTAAATTATTTACGACAGCGGTAATGGACAATTCCGCTTCCAACCTGTAGGGCGACCGCAGAGGAAAAAATCCTTGGTGTTATTTAAAAAAAAATAGTAGATGTTTAAAGTGTACTTAAGTATACTTGGAATAGTTCCACTTTAGCACAAACAATTATATTTAATACAACTTAAGTTGAACAACTCAAATGCATTTAGCACCAAAATTAGTTAATCCATTTTAACACATTTTAAGTATACCAAATTATAGTGTGCCACAAATACATTTAGTTATACTTAAGAACATACGGATAAATTGTGCTTAAGTATAATAAAAAATTCCACTAGGGAAGTGTTTTCATTAATGATGAGTGCACTATGTCTCAGTAAAGTTGGGGGGCAAGTTGTAAGAAAAGTATTGACTGAGGTTGTGAGATGTTCTGCAGGCATCTCATCTTTGTTGTCTTCACCGGCATCTGAAACTCCGTGACTGGAGTGATTTCTAAGACTTTTACGACATAAATTGGTGAGCACAGACGGTAAGAGGTTGGAACCACAACAGGCAGATTGGCACAGGCTACACAAAACAACTGGTGCCAAAAATAAAGAAAGCATTTTTTTTGCTTATAGTGTTTGCGGAGTCTTCTGTCGGTTTAGGCTGGTTAGTGGTAACTATTAAAAGGGCTCACCAAATTGGAACCTAAATTTAAAATTGAGAAATGGGGTTCCAGATCTCAAAATTGCGCATTCATGGGTATGAATGAATGTGTTGAAATGAATGATTGAGTGAAAGAGAGTATTGAGTAGGCTAATAATGCGTGTCAAGTAATTGATCACCTAAGAGGTGTGTGGCGCAAGTAATTAAGAGTTTTGTGAAATCATCCAAGAGGTGTGTGATGCAACAGGGAATGTTCCCATAACTTTCACTAACGTTATGTAAAAGTTATGTAAATGTTAGTAAAAAACTTTTCCTGAAATAATGTTTCTGGAACAGGCTTATAATGTTTATATAGATAAAATAGATTATTTAAAATAGATTCTCGTAATGTTGAGAGAGAACATTCTTATAACACTGTCATGGAACTTCCTTGTGATGTTATTTGTACTTGACTGATGTTCTCATAATGTTGAGTGAAAACGTTCTTAGAACAACATTCCCAGATAACAAAAATATGTGCTTAGAATGTTTTGCTAACATTCCCATTAAGTTATGCAAACTTTATTTCTGAACGTTCCAAACATCTGTTGTTTTTTTTAAGTATTAAGAACGTTTTTGTTTCTTGGTTTATGTAAAGTTAGAGGAACATTAAATTCTATCAATTTGGAAATATTATGAAAAAGTTATTTCTGAATGTTTTCTGAACATTCAAAACATCCAGTTTTTTTAAAAAAAAAATTGAGAACGTTTTGTCCTAACATTTACAGGTCCTTCTAAAAAAAAATTGCATATTGTGATAAAGTTCATTATTTTCCATAATATAATGATAAAAATTAAACTTTCATACATTTTAGATTCATTGCACACCAACTGAAATATTTCAGGTCTTTTATTGTTTTAATACTGATGATTTTGGCATACAGCTCATGAAAACCCAAAATTCCTGTCTCAAACAATTAGCATTTTTCCTCCGACCAATAAAAGAAGTGTTTTTAATACAAAAAAAAAAAAAATACAAAAAAACAATCAACCTTCAAATAATTATGTTCAGTTATGCACTCAATAGTCAATACTTGGTCGGGAATCCTTTTGCAGAAATGACTGCTTCAATGCGGCGTGGCATGGAGGCAATCAGCCTGTGGCACTGCTGAGGTGTTATGGAGGCCCAGGATGCTTTGATAGCGGCCTTAAGCTCATCCAGAGTGTTGGGTCTTGCGTCTCTCAACTTTCTCTTCACAATATCCCACATATTCTCTATGGGGTTCAGGTCAGGAGAGTTGGCAGGCCAATTGAGCACAGTAATACCATGGTCAGTAAACCATTTACCAGTGGTTTTGGCACTGTGAGCAGGTGCCAGGTCGTGCTGAAAAATGAAATCTTTATCTCCATAAAGCTTTTCAGCAGATGGAAGCATGAAGTGCTCCAAAATCTCCTGATAGCTAGCTGCATTGACCCTGCCCTTGATAAAACACAGTGGACCAACACCAGCAGCTGACATGGCACCCCAGACCATCACTGACAGTGGGTACTTGACACTGGACTTCAGGCATTTTGGCATTTCCTTCTCCCCAGTCTTCATCCAGACTCTGGCACCTTTATTTCCGAATGACATGCACAATTTGCTTTCATCCACTGAGCAACAGTCCAGTGCTGCTTATCTGTAGCCCAGGTCAGGCGCTTCTGCCGCTGTTTCTGGTTCAAAAGTGGCTTGACCTGGGGAATGCGGCACCTTTAGCCCATTTCCTGCACACGCCTGTGCACGGTGGCTCTGGATGTTTCTACTCCAGACTCAGTCCACTGCTTCCGCAGGTCCCCCAAGTTCTGGAATCGGTCCTTCTCCACAATCTTCCTCAGGGTCCGGTCACCTCTTCTCGTTGTGCAGCGTTTTTTTGCCACACTTTTTCCTTCCCACAGACTTCCCACTGAGGTGCCTTGATAAAGCACTCTGGGAACAGCCTATTTGTTCAGAAATTTATTTCTGTGTCTTACCCTCTTGCTTGAGGATGTCAATGATGGCCTTCTGGACAGCAGTCAGGTCGGCAGTCTTACCCATGATTGCGGTTTTGAGTAATGAAACAGGCTGGGTTTTTTTAAAAGCCTCAGGAATCTTTTGCAGGTGTTTAGAGTTAATTAGTTAATTCAGATGATTAGGTTAATAGCTCGTCTAGAGACCCTTTTCATGATATGCTAATTTTTTGAGACAGGAATTTGGGGTTTTCATGAGCTGTATGCCAAAATCATTTAAAACAATAAAAGACCTGAAATATTTCAGTTGGTGTGCAATGAATCTAAAATATATGAAAGTTTAATTTTTATCATAACATTATGGAAAATAATGAACTTTATCACAATATGCTAATTTTTTTAGAAGGACCTGTATACATAACTTTTAAAGAACGTTAGTGAACGTTATGTGAACGCTCTCTTTAAAGGTGCCATGTGGAATGTCTGCCAAAAAATAAATTCATACTCCACATATTCCATACCAGATGGGGGCAGTATACCTCAAGAAAGTTGGCCTACTCTAGTCTGTTTTTTAGTTTCGGGTTGTTAATCTTCTAAAACCGTCAAATCGTCCGCTTTGTCCCGCCAAAGCCTAATTTGATCGGTGAGTGATGTAGAATATAATGACTGCTGCGCTTGACAGGGCTTATAAATGAAGTTTTATTAACTAAGTTCGGGAGGAGCACGTTCAGATAATTAACACGAGTAGACAGCAATCAGCAATCAATGATAAGAGGGTACATATAGACTCAACAGTCTTACCTCGATCCATTGACAGTTTGCAGCATCCCCCCCACCACCCCTTCTCCACACTCCTAGTTCTCCACACTCCTAGTTCAAAAAATCACTTACATACGGGGGAGTACTCTGGGTTCGGGCTGAATTCCGAGCTCGGAGCCCTCCCTCCGGACAGCACACCAAATATGCATTAAATCTTATTTCCTCAAATTATATGTAAGTGTGAACTCGTGAACGAGCAGAGAGAGAGAGAGCGCCCCGGCTGCGCGCGCGCATTCTCACGTCTTCAAACAATACGAGCGCAGTCCTCCTGCTCTCTCTCTCTCCCTCGCGCATATTAATCAAATCAATTGACACGATAGTAAGACCGCAGTTCATTTGGAGATTTTTAGAGATTAGAGACTCAATGAACAACATCTCAACACGAAATTATAAAGGCCAGTCTCATATAGACGCGATTGACATCAGGTTCAAGTACGCCCACAAGCCGTGCGAGTTATTCGTGTACTGCAGTTTGGCTGGTGGTTATGTATGTTGCCCGCATACCGCCTCCCATGGCCGAAACTGGTATTACGACACCAGTCGGGCCGGCGCTAGTAATTTAGCATGCTAATTTAGGTTTATATCTCAGCAGCACTATAACTTGTCAATTTTTTAATGACATCATTGCACTTATTTCTTCTCATTCTTTTGATGCGTGTAGCTAATTTTTTTGGATAATTTTACCTCGATTTTTACATAGGGCACCTTTAAGGTTTTAAAAATAAAACCTTAAATTAACCTGCAGGGAACGTTCTGGAAAGCTCTCTTTAAAATATATATCAAATTAAACCTAAAAATAACCTGCAGGGAACATTCTGGGAAGGTTTTCTTTAGGTTGTAAAAAAATAACCAAAGAAACTAGAACTTTCTTATTTGGTTCCCCAAACAAATAACCAAATGGCAACCATATGGAAACATTAGAGGACAGTTCTGGGTTTGTTGGGTTCCTTGTTAGCTGGGATTGAACTTAATGCATTACACTAATCAATCAGGACTTTGAATTTCCCTTCAGTAAAAGCATTTCATCTGATTCTGAACTAAATTCTCTCATTGTCTTTCTATCACTCATAACTCTGCGCATGCGCTCCATTCCATGATATCTTTAAACCAAACATCAAGCATCTCCAGACATCCATTAGACTCAAGGTCTCGCTTCAGCCTGAAGCATCACTGTAAAATAACAATGTTTGAAACTCCATATGAAACCATTCATATACACAGAACACAATATTGTGGTGTTTTCTTTTTCTATTGTGTTTTCCACATGTCTTGTTAGATTTGACTTGTGTGTAGTTGTATGTTTGAGTTTGGGTTCTTTTTCCCCTTGTGGTGAGCTGAGCTGTCCCCTGAGCTGGCTAGGGACAGAGGCCCCACGATTTTGATAGTCTCCACTGTTCTCTATAAAGCACCACGGTAGATGTTAGTGGAGTCATTCGTGGTACAATTGTACGCAAAAGTCAGTGTCTGAAGCAGCTGTGGCCACTTTTCTTTAGACCTTTGTGGCAGTGCTCTGACCATGTTACCCAAGGTTCTATTAAACCGTTCAACATGGCCATTGCCCACGACGTGAGGCTCTCTTGCCTCTATTGACGTAAAACAGGACCCTGTTCGGGACCCAGGATCGTTCTGTTGTCTGTCTCGAAGTTCACCTAAGTTCACCTAGGTTGCTGCTGGAAGACGTGTTAGTGAGGCTAGCACAGGGTGCTCACCCTGTGGTCTGTGTGAGACCTAATGCCCCAGTATAGTGACAGGACACAATACTGTCCAAAAGCACAGTCCTTAGGATGAGAAGTTAAACCGAGGTCTTGACTCTCTGTGGTCATTAAAAAAGGATGTCCTTTGAAAGAGTAGGGGTGTAGCCCCGGGATCCTGGTTAAATTTGCCCATTGGCCTCTGTCCATCGTGACCCCCTAATCATCCCCATACTGATTGTCTTCATCACTCTGTCTCCTCTCCACCAATAAACTGGTGTGTGGTGGACGTTCTGGCGCAATATGGCTGCCGTCGCATCATCTAGGTGGATGCTGCACATTGGTGGTGGTTGAGAAGATTCGCCCCTTCTATGTAAAGCGTTTTGAGAGCAGAGAAAAGCGCTATAAATGTAATGAAATATTATTATTATTATTACTGCAATCTAGCTTGTGTTTAGAAAACACATCTTGATATCCCTGAATAAACAGGAAAAGCTTGTCTTTCCAGTACGGAGTCACTTTGCAGGACTCGATATAAAGGTCACTAAGACCAAGCTTCTGCAGCGCACCACGAAAATCAAAGGGAGAACTACCCGTGTCTGCACTAGAGGAGACAGACTAGCTCTGGACACAGTTTAACCATGCTTGGGTTGCACGCCCAGGTCCTCGACTGCCAAAACAGGAGATACATCGACTATTTTAGCATGACTATTTTAGCTGATTGGATTGATCACCTTAACCGGCCACAATCTGTCACCAGGTAATGTGGCTATAGCAAGTGGAACTTGCCGGGAGTCTGCCCCACAAAAGGTGCTCTTGCTATGGCAAAAGTGTGACAGCTTGAGTGAGCTTAACGGTACCGACAACGTTTGGGATACTACCACTGTCTGTTATGCCCAGACAGCATACTCAAGAACTGTTGAATTTCTGGTTCTCCTATAAAATTTGGCTGATTCATGACAAGCCAATAACTTTGTGACTGCTTAAGTTGACTGAGAACATGCTTGATCACGTTAGTACCAACAATTAACTGTCAATTTACAATTTACAATTAACAATTTTGCCCTGGTATGACCAAAGTAGGCACAATAATCGAATGCCTGTACACATACATTTTTCACTGGTGGATGCACTTGGGCTTGACCCGATCACCACCATAACAGACAAGCAAGACATCAGTATGGGGCTAAACAGGCTCAAGGATCCCGCATGCATCCAACAACTTGTGCTCAGTTTCCTCATTTTCCTCAACGAAAGCAATCACCTCTGAAGAGAAGCAGAATATAGATAGTACAGAAAGTGTAAAGGAATTAAGGGAACAAAAGTAAAAAATGTTTCTAGAAAAATTTACCTAAATCTCAAATTTAAATGAGGAAGAATAAGAGTGGCTGCTTGTGGAGTCGGACTAGTAAGAAATGGTGAAGAGATATATAAATGTCAGATCATTAAAAGGATAGAAGTTTTGGTTACACTTTATTTTACATAAAAAAAGCACACCCAAGTTACGCACCTGGCCAGAAGGGGATGTTATGGCAATTTTATTATTTTCTCTTCAAACCAATAAATGCTGTTGCTGCTGATTGCTGTGAGCAGGTGACTCGGGCAGACGGAGAGAGAGACGGATGGACTTTGACCCCAGAGGTCAAAGGACAGGCCGGTTTTAGAGCGAGCGAAAGAGCATTGCCAAACTCTGAAGCTCAAGTTTTGCTGACGATAGTGAACCGAGTTCTAGCCCATCTATGGGTAGAAGAACAGACCTTGAGATAAGCTGTATAAAACCACTCTCTCCCTCCTCTCAGTGTGCCACTTGCTTCGCAGACTGTACATTGACTACCTCTGTGGGGCAACTGAACCTTTCTTGCAAGAAATAAATCATTTTTAATTCTCAAACTGTCTCTTACGCTTTGATGATTGTTTAATAGAAAATTTGCTATTACAGTAGGTGTCAGAAGTGGGATGAGTTCTTCTCCGTGAAGGGATTCTGGACCTGATAGCGGACGGTGGAGAGAACGCCCTGGCGCATAGGCGCCAGTCTAACCTCGCAAGAATTAAGAGAGAGAGCCGACCGCTTCCTCAGGCCCAATTGCGACCACGGAAGCGGGTCAAGAGATTATCCAGCCCAACTGGGCGAGATTTTGACCAGGAATTGGTCGACAGATTGTCCAGCCCAGTACCTAGATACTCGTGGTAAAAGTACTTAATCGCTGGTTAGAGTCCAGAGAAAGACATTTGGAAGTCACTGGTTAGAGCCCAGGGGACGGACATTGTAAGCAAGATTAACTACGACCCGTCTAATTTTGGGTGAAAAATCAGTATATGCGCATATTGTAAAGTCACAGGCCGAGGTGATAGTTTGAGACAGCCGTCATGGGGACATCCAACAGCAAGAAGCTGTGTACACCGGTGTATTGCCAAATAAGAAAGCGCTACGGGGAAAAGGGCATGAAAGACATAAAATATTTGATAAAACATCATGATTTCCCAAAAGAAGGGACACTCAGTACTACTAGATTGAGAGTGGTAAAATAATCAATTGAGGAAAATAGCAACAAAACACAGGGACGTTGTGGTTGTGTTAAGCATGCGTGTAAAAATTGTGATGAAACAATTGAATGTTGGATTGAGGAAGCGAATAGGAGAGAACGCAAAATGTTGAGAAAACAAGAAAAGAGTGAGAGTGAGAAACAGAATGAGGAATGTGAAAAGGCTGTGAGTGGAGATAATGTGTGTGCGAGTAAATGTGGGAGTGAAAGCAAAGCGACTAGATGTGCTGTAAAATTAGGAAAAGTATGGGGGGAAATGTATGTTAGACATTGGGAAAAAAACTGATAAAACCCCATGATTTCCCCAGGGTGGGAGCACTGAACACAACTAGACTAAGAGTGTGCGAGAATCAGTGGAACAGGGCAGCGGGACAAAAGGTTGTTGTGGCTGGGTTCAACATGGGTGTAAAAAATGTAAACAGATAATGGATTGTTGGCTCGAAGATAAAATGTCGAACTGCCAGGAGAAATAAAGTTTTTACTTCTTCATCCAGTAAATGGATGCATGACATTAGATGTCTATAGAACTTAAATTTATATGATAAGGATTGAAGCAGCAAGCAGCAATAAGGCTGTCTGTGTGAAAAAGAGGGAACTGTAAGTGAGAGACTTGATGGAAGAAGAAAGAGAAAAACAAAAGGTTGGTGTGTGAGATATGTTTGTGTGGGGATTGTGCAAACAATCATGTACTGGTTAGATAAGGAAGGAACTGGCATGTTTGAGAAAAGAAAGGAGGGGATACAGAAGGAACTGGGCATGTAGGGAAAGATTGAGAAGAAATATAGTAGAAAACTATATGTGATGGAAATAAAATGTCTGACAGAATTTATGGAAGTCAAATTAACTGTTTAAATGATATGAAAAGTCAGTTTTAGAGTAAATAAGGCATTGTATGATTGACAGGGATTAACATGATATGAAGAATGTTTTAAGCAGAATGGGGAACGATTCTATATTTTTAATGGTAAAATAAAGATTGAAATTATGTTTAGTTTTAGTTTGACAATCATTGTGTTTTGAACCTAAAGGGTCTATAATGGGGTAGTGAAAGGAATTGGAAATTATAGTTTTATAAAATACGAATGCATATCCTGGTATTTATGATTGTAGACAATGTCTGTATTTAATATCTGAGGAGTGACTGAGGGTCCAGCTATGCTGGGAGTACAGCAACAGTGTTTGCTTATTCAGCCCGGCTTCCGGATTTTAGATATGTACTTGTTCTGTAATTAGTGTTGTTGATGATAATACCAAATTAGTAAGGTGTAAAGACAGCTATGTCCAAAGATTCTGGAAATCAATAATGTATAATGTTCTGCCAATAATAATGATGAAGATTATGATTCGGCTATTGTTGTATCCACCATTGGTGGACTGTAAAAGAATACAGAGAACTGCTTATCAGTGGCTCTGTTTACATTCCTGAATGGGACACACACTGCTTCAAGGGTGTGCAGTAAGTTGGAGCCGTTTGCAAGCTCACAGTGATCAAACTATAGTCAAGGTGTCTGATGCTGTAATTGAGGCTGACACACAAACCCACCAGATGACAGAGAGTGTCTTGATTGTGGTCAGCAGGGCCATTTAACACGTGACTGTAAATGCACACCGAGAAGGTGTTTAAAAATGTGATAGTGACACACTTCTGGTAATGATGTGGTTTTGAAAGTAGATCAGTTTAAATGACGACAGTGACATTTTTCGTCTGAGAAATAAGAGATAAAAACAAGGTTAAAAGATTGAAGTCTTAAAGTTGATGTAAAATTAATGACTCCAACAAATGTGAGTTGCAAAATATATCAAAGTAACTAAAAGGATGATTGTGTTGTAATTAAACATTTTAAAAAGATTTTAGATGATATAGAGAGACTAATCTCACAGATGATTTACAATAACTGCAAAAGTATCACAAGCAGAGAGTGCTTGCCTCGTCAAACTTAGTGTGAATCCTAATTGGAGATTGATAAATCAAAGAGAAAACTAAAGTCAAATATTAAACTATGGTCGAGAACTTGACAATTAAAATTGAGATTGAGAAATGTGAAACGTTATTGAGAACTAGAATAATTATTTTTATGTAAGAACAAATAAGCAGAAGCAGTACTGGATTAACAGTTGCTAAATGCTGATTAAACAAACAGCTTTAAAAGTTGACCATGAAAGAACTAGAAGCTGATGTTTTGCTTTCAAAAGATAAGTTTGTTATTGGCTGTAATGAAACAGTTTGCTTATCTAAAATCTGATGTGTGCTGTGCCTGAAACTGCCAGTGCGACAGAGACTCAATCTGAGTAGAAATTTGTAATGTCTAAATTCCCTGAGGTGGGCAAAATACAAATATAAATAATATGTTTATTTGAAATCGTATGTAATTTCTGGCAAAGATGCCTTAAGCTGGGATAGAGTTAAAAGATGGTAGATAAAAATGTGATGTTAAAAGTATATGAGAGAGCAGTGTACCATCCAATAGAGTCTCAGAGTCTCTCTCATTCAATGAGTCAGCTAAAAGCTGTTATCTGTTATAATAAGTAAAGCACAGTGTTTCAGTTGAAGAATCATAGACACAAAGATGTTAAAAGAAACCATTTAGAGAGCAATTTGTTTTAAAAGTAAAACTGAATGACTTTAAAGAAGTCTTTAAAATAATAATGCAGATCTTAAACGATAGAAGAGATTTTATTTTATTTTAGGACCAGTAACTTCTTTGTCTCATTTAGTCTCCACCATTCAGGACCGATGGCTCCGGCTACAGATGAAGTACACTGAATGTACGGTTGTGATCTAAATTCACTGAGTATAATCTAAGCAGCTAGGTTTCTGCTTTTAAGATGGTTAATGGATTTAAGTGATTAAATACTGCTGTTATTAACCTGTCTCCCTGTGTGAACACTATTAGGCAATCGGAATGGCTCTGGTGACTCTTGAACGTGCCTTTCCTAAGCTCCAGAAAACAGCTGAGTTCTGTTGAAGAGAACTGATTGTGTGATGGGAAAGAGCGGTCACCAGTGGGCACGAGTGACCATCTCTATGACGGGTAAGACCTTCTTTGGCCAGACAGGGGGCAACCTAAGGCAGAGGGGTCACGCAAAGTCATTGGGCATCTCCTGAATGGAGGTGTGTTATGTGAGACAGGTATGAGGGTTGAGCAGGAGCTGTGAGGCCAGCAGCGTCCTTATACCGTTAAGGGGAGATGAAGCGGTGACGAGTCACGGCATGTCTCCCCAATAAAGCAAAGCTCCTCTATATACCACTCGCCAGAAGAAACCGCATTAGTTGTATGGCTTGTTTTTCATTGTGACAAGCGTCTGCAAATATCCCAGGGGAAAAAACACCCTGATGGAGATTATAGATAAAGGGCTAACAGAAATGGGCTTTTAAGGGCCAGCTGAGACCATGAGGGGATTGCCATTAGTTGTTGTGGAGACAGTAGCAAAACTTTTTATGTACTGGTTGCCTTATGGGCAAGGAAAATCATAGTGTTGATTTTGAACTAATAGGTCTATGACATAGTTTTAACTCTAGAAGGTCGTTAGACATGGTGGTGGCTAAAGATGAAGACAGCTTTTGATTTAAAGAAAGTCTGGATGACAAAGGTGAATGGTCAAAGGTTATTGTAATGAATACAAATTTTGTCTAAGTTACAGCCTTAGGAGGCTGGTGGAAAAATTATTTGTTTATAGTGAGAGAGACTGCCTGAGTTGGAGGAAGGGATGGTAACTGTGTCTGTCTTTCTGTCATCGGCCTGCTAGAGCAAGCTGAAGCAAAATAATGATAATGAAACAAAACAACCCAGCTGACCTTGTTAAATTCAAATGAATAATGAACAGACGTGCTTTGAAAGTGGTTAAGATACCATGTAAAATTAGGTAGCAGCTACAGGGAAATGGAAAGGTTAAAATCTTATTTAAAATTTAAATCTTTTAGCAATAATATAAAGAAAAGTGAACATTGAGAATGAGCAGTTAACATATGTGTGTCTAGTATGAGTGCGTGTGATGGTGACAGCACTTTATGTCTTGTATGTATTAGTTTGGGGCACTAATATTCCGCCTGAATGGTGTGTATATTGCGTCATTAACCTCTGGAATGAGTTTATCATTACAGATGGGTTAAGGCAAATGACACATTTTAAAGAAGCTGATAATTCTGATGAAAAGACAATACAGAACATGGGACAAGCTTTAAGTTGATTGGCCATCAAGCTCTGTCTAGTAGTAATACTTTTGTCATACATAATGTAGATTTGAAGATCAGTTTAAGTAAATTGGAATTGTGTAGTTGTAGATCACCATCTGGCATGGGCTGAGATAAATGAAAATGTTGTAGATTTGAGGGAAACAACAAAGTGACATATTGGCTAAGTCAACATGAAATTATCAAGAGAGCCCCTCACATTTATGATTATTGTGAACAAAGGGGGAGAAATGATTGACTGACATTGACCAAGTCTGTACAGCACGACCTGACCTGATAGGGAAAATTGATGACTTTGGAAATGTTTGTAGATGACTGACTTGAGAGACCAAACAACAGGCCTGAAAAGCAGGATTCGTGTGAGACTCAGTGCCATTGCCCTCTAAATACTTCGATAAGAAGATGAGATTGGGCTTTAAGTGTAGAGTGTAATATTTTGTTTCAGAGACAGAGAAAGATGTCTGGGGGCAAAATTTGGCTGAAGGACGTCGTTTGGGTTGGTGTTGATGGCAAATCAAATTAGTTTAAATTGATGCATGAGTTGATTAATGCATCAAAAGGTGGATGGTAACAATTGACAAAATATGGTTTACTAAGGGACAATATATGTTGGGAGGACACTAGGTTTAATTGGGTAAAAGCCTGGCAAGAAGCCATTCTTCTCCCTAACAAAATTGCTGTCTGTAAGTGTATTTGCAGGACTGTTTCAACAGGAAACACCAGGGCAGATGCAGCAGCGAAGGCCGTGGCAGCACAGCAGACAAAAGAAACTACGTGTATTTGACTATCTGAAAATAACCTCGACATTTGTTTTTCTTTACAGAGCATGCAGACTTTTGATGCAGGGCAGAATGTCCCCTATAAAATAATGGTTATGGATGAATTTGACTAACTATCCTGGCCTGGATTGTTATTGTGGCAGAAAGAAACAAGGCCACACCTGCGCAGCGCATAACTTAAATTTTCCTTTTACAGAATGTCAGGATGGATTGGATCAAACAGAACTAATTCTGTTCCAAATGTATAAATATTGTGTTGTGGACATGAGCAAAGTGGGTTGAGTGTTTTCAGGGTAAAAGGACCCCGAGTGCTATTAAGTGAGCAAGAGATTATCCGGTGATAATGTTTCAGGTTGTTGATTTCACAGGTCACACCAAAGGGGACGAGCGGCAAAAGATTCGGTCACTAACAAAATACTTAAGGTCTCCATTCACAGGTGAAAGCAGGCAAGAAACGGTTCACTCCAGTGGGGGTGCGGTCGTAATTTAAGGGAAAACCTTATAAGGATCAGAAAATGGTTGGAGAGTGACACCTGGGTCCAAGCCTCTCACCTTAGACAACACCAACAGGCCTCAACCATCCAATAGAGCACAAAGTGAGAGATTCAAGGACGTGCTAGTCCGTGGGGCGAACGAGATGATCAACACACCTGGAGGAACCAACTGCCAACTGATGGTTTAAGTTTAACAGAAGAATCTGTTTTTGTGATGATTTTGATGATTTTGTTTGATTGGATCAAACTAGGTATTGATTTGATTGGTGCAAATGTAGAAAATCTATTAATTTATGTGTAACAAGCAAAAAGACGGACCGTAATGGAGATATTAGAGTTAATTTTGAAAAAACTAATTTGGTTAGAGGAATGGATAAAATTATAAGACTTCTCTGGTTAGATTTGTGAATAAAATATGGAGATGGGCGTGGATTAATAGAAAAGGCTTAATGGTAGGAGTTATGATAATTTTGTTATTCATGGGTGAATATGATTACAGAGACAGGTGAGAACCTGCTGTCTGTTCAATTGGTAAAAAATGACAGTCTATCCCCAGGATGAACAAAATTATGTGACGATACAGGTAGCAGGAGCTACAGTGAGATATGTGTTAAATGTATGTTCCGTTTGTTTTTCTTCTATTTGTTTATTTTCTGAGAATGATTAAGGGCAAAAGATTTAAAAGAAAGTTACAAACAGCGGTCATCCGTGTTACGAGGTGGCGTACAAGGACAGGGTTTGAAATGAGGGATTTTATTCTACTTTTATTCATTATATTTTATTGATGTTGTATTTCCTACTAAGCTATAAACCATTTCTTGTGTATGATGAGATGACTGAGGGTCCGACCCAGGTTGGGGATGCAATGACAGTGTTCATTCGTCTAGCCCGGTCTCATAATAGACCGTTATCTTTGCTTGCTATAAAATTAAGGGCCTATCCCTACAAAAACAGCCTAAGCTTATTTCATTTTTAACTATTTATTTCTTACAAGTTTGAAGAAGAGTGATCAGTTATACGGAAATCAGAAATGAAAGTATAAGTGTGATGTAAACTTAAAACTTGGTTAATTTATTTTCACTATTATTGTTTGAAGTGTTTGGTTGATTAATTATCAGTGAATGATAAAAAGTGGGGACTGTTATGGCAATTTTATTCTTTTCTCTTCAAACCAATAAATGCTGTTCCTGCTGATTGCTGTGAGCAGGTGACTCGGGCGGACGGAGAGAGAGACGGATGGACTTTGACCCCAGAGGTCAAAGGACAGGCCGGTTTTAGAGCTAGCGAAAGAGCATTGCCAAACTCTGAAGCTCAAGTTTTCCTGACGATAGTGAACCGAGTTCTAGCCCATCTATGGGTAGAAGAACAGACCTTGAGATAAGCTGTATAAAAACCACTCTCTCCCTCCTCTCAGTGTGCCACTTGCTTCGCAGACTGTACATTGACTACCTCTGTGGGGCAACTGAACCTTTCTTGCAAGAAATAAATCATTTTTAATTCTCAAACTGTCTCTTATGCTTTGATGATTGTTTAATAGAAAATTTGCTATTACAGGGACAATTGGGTATTGTCTACTGAAATGTTAAAATCCTTACATTTACTGACATTAAATGGAGTGCCAATTAATACGATTTCAGTTTTGGAGCAGTTTCATTTTAGAAGTTTCCTCTTCGCTTTAATTTTCTTCGCTCTAGTTTCCTCCACGCTTTAATTTTCAACAAACCAGAGATGTTCTGATATCCTTTTTCCCTTTCCGATACCGATTACGATACCTGGACTCAGGGTATCGGCCGATACCGAGTACTGATCCGATACCTGGGTGTGTATCTATAGTCTACAGCTGCAATTCATACTAGACCTTTATGAATTGATAGAATTATTTTATGGTGTGCTTCAGACTTATCCCTTAATTACACATGAACAAATACATACAGTGAACTAGAGTATTTTTATTATCTGACATACACTCACCTAAAGGATTATTAGGAACACCATACTAATACTGTGTTTGACCCACTTTCGCCTTCAGAACTGCCTTAATTCTACATGGCATTGATTCAACAAGGTGCTGAAAGCATTCTTTAGAAATGTTGGCCCATATTGATAGGATAGCATCTTGCAGTTGATGGAGATTTGTGGGATGCACATCCAGGGCACGAAGCTCCCGTTCCACCACATCCCAAAGATGCTCTGTTGGGTTGAGATCTGGTGACTGTGGGGGCCATTTTAGTACAGTGAACTCATTGTCATGTTCAAGAAACCAATTTGAAATGATTCGAGCTTTGTGACATGGTGCATTATCCTGCTGGAACTAGCCATCAGAGGATGGGTACATGGTTGCCATAAAGGGATGGGCATGGTCAGAAACAATGCTCAGGTAGGCCGTGGCATTTAAACGATGCCCATTTGGTACTAAGGGGCCTAAAGTGTGCCAAGAAAACATCCTCCACACCAGTACACCACCACCAGCCTGCACAGTGGTAACAAGGCATGATGGATCCATGTTCTCTGTTTACGCCAAATTCTGACTCATCAGACCATTTTTCCAGTCTTCAACTGTCCAATTTTGGTGAGCTCTTGCAAATTGTAGCCTCTTTTTCCTATTTGTAGTGGAGATGAGTGGTACCCGGTGGGGTCTTCTGCTGTTGTAGCCCATCCTCCTCAAGTTTGTGCGTGTTGTGGCTTCACAAATGCTTTGCTGCATACCTCGGTTGTAACGAGTGGTTATTTCAGTCAAAGTTGCTCTTCTATCAGCTTGAATCAGTCGGCCCATTCTCCTCTGACCTCTTGACTGCCGCATACTGGGTGTTTTTCCCTTTTCACACCATTCTTTGTAAACCCTAGAAATGGTTGTGCGTGAAAATCCCAGTAACTGAGCAGATTGTGAAATACTCAGACCGGCCCGTCTGGCACCATCAACCATGCCACGCTCAAAATTGCTTAAATCACCTTTCTTTCCCATTCTGATTATTCAGTTTGGAGTTCAGGAGATTGTCTTGACCAGGACCACACCCTTAAATGCATTGAAGCAACTGCCTTGTGATTGGTTGATTAGATAATTGCATTAATGAGAAATTGAACAGGTGTTCCTAATAATCCTTTAGGTGAGTGTACATTTCACAGCAATATATTATTTATTTTTCTGAAGTGAAAAGAACTTAAAATGCAGCCACACATCTAATACTTTAAACTGAAAAAGGTATTTTAGATTTACAATATAACTGTATAAAAAAGTGCAACAAATAAATCTAGGAATCTAAAAAATGATATATGAATAATATAACAAAACAACCTCTTTATTACTTAAAGTCCAGAAACATTTTTGTTAAATACACAGCATTTCAGTTTTGACAGTGGCTGGTCTTCCAGAACAATAAACTCAATCATTTTGTTGGTTATATTTATCGCTTGTTGGCTGTCTTTTGAAAACGTTTCTTTTCGTTTGAATGAAGCTTCCAGAGATTGTTGATTCTGGCACGGCTCATCCTTCTCTGCCCTTGCCATCGTGTTCTGCGGGGTGACACGTCTTCAAATGCTTTATTAAGTGTTGAAGCTGATAATCTTGTGCCACTCCTCGAAATTGCAGTATGGCATATGAGACATGTCGCCATTTTACTGGCTGGTTGGTCCAGTCTTAAATACTGCCAAACAGCGGACATACTGCTAGCGCACGCTTTCTTCTTCGATGCTCTAAACAGTGGTTGCTTGTGGCAACAGCACAACTTTCTGTTTTGCCACAAGCAACCACTGTTTAGAGCAGCGAAGAAGAATTGATCTCCGATTTGTAGCATTAAGCAAAGCTAGCATGCATAACTAGTTATTGTTTAAGAAAAGTGTATCGGATCGGTACATGGGTAGTGTCAGGATTTCACCAGAGTCACTCACTCCTCCCACTCGATCACTGTCTCCAGAGTTCTAATCATCATCACCTGCACCTCATTAGTTCACCTCCCTTTATATTCGACACCCCTTCACACACTCATTGTCTGGTCTAATCTCTACATGACACACAGACTCACCCATGCTATCAACCTGCTATTTACCTGCTAATAATAGTAATAATTAGGGCATCAAGATGGGTAGTAGGAGGAGAGCGATTGGCTTCTGGTATGCGACTACCACCAATCAGAGCATACATGGATGACATGACAACCATGACTACAACAGTAGCCTGCACTAATCGGTTATTGGGTAAGTTAACCGATAATATTGAATGGTCTCGAATGCAATTTAAGCCCTCTAAATCAAGGAGCATCTCGATAGTTAAAGGAAAGGTAGTAGATAAAACATTCTTCATTAATGGTGAGGCAATACCAACAGTTTCTGAGAAGCCAGTGAAGAGTCTTGGGAGATGGTACGATGGGGATCTAAAGGACACAGTTCGAGTGGGAGAAGTTAGACGACAAGCAGTGGAAGGGTTGAAGAGCATAAACAGCTGTGCTCTACCAGGGAAACTAAAACTCTGGTGCTTTCAGTTTGGTCTATTGCCAAGGTTGCTGTGGCCACTGACCATGTACAAGGTTTCTTTGACAACAGTGGATAAGCTGGAAGCGTTAATAAGTTCATACATTAGGAAATGGTTGGGAGTTCCACGCTGCCTCAGCAGAGTGGGACTTTATAGTAAAGGAATATTGCAGCTGCCAGTCTCTGCTTTAACCGAGGAGTTTAAGTGTGCCAAGGTCAGACTGGAAATTACCTTAGTAGAGTCACGCGACAAATGTGTAAGGGAGGCAGCACCTGTGTTAAAAACTGGTAGAAAGTGGTCAGCAAAGAAATCTGTGGTAGAGGCAAAGGCTGCCCTTCAAATTGGTGATATCGTGGGACAGGTACAGCATGGAAGAGGGGGTTTTGGGCTCAGTTTAGCTCCTCCTAAATGGCACAAGGCAGGCCCAGCTCAAAGGAGGAAGCTGGTAGTCAACGAGGTGCGAAACCAGGAGTAGAGGATGAGGTGTATAAAGGCCATTTCCCAGGCCAAGCAGAGAGAGTGGATGAGATGGGAGAGTGTGGAACAACGCAAGATGGGCTGGCAAGACCTTTGATCAATGGAAGAGAGTAGGATCAGTTTCCTTATTAGGTCAACATATGATGTTCTCCCATCACCACAGAACCTAAACCTCTGGGTAGGAGAGGATCCCTCTTGTCCTTTGTGTTCATCAGCTGCCACATTAAGGCACATTTTGACAGGATGTAAGGTGGCTTTTAGCCAAGGTCTGTTTACTTGGCGCCATGACCAAGTACTGTGATGTTTGGCTTTAGCATTGGAAGGCAAGCGTGACATGACCAAGTTGCCACCTGTTCTAGCAAAACATTACACACAGAAGACAATATGTCCAAGAAATACCAAGAAAAGGTGTTAAAACCAATTCTCGCCCAGGACAACTGGAAGCTGCTAGGGACTGGAAAATGCTGGCTGATCTTGATCAACGGCTTATTTTTCCACCTGAGATTGCCACCACTAACCTCTGACCAGATATTGTTTTGTGGTCTGGATCAGCACGCATTGTTCAACTGATAGAGTTAACAGTGCCATGGGAGGATGCTGTAGATGAGGCATATGAGAGGAAGAAACTGCGGTATGCTCATCTGGCCACTGAAGTAGAACAGCGAGGATGGAGAATCCAGGTTTATCCAGTGGAAGTGGGTTGTCGAGGATTTGTGGCACACTCTAAAACCCGGTTCCTCAGAGACGTCGGATTCAGTGGCCAAGAGTTGCGTCGCACAGTAAAGAACTTATCTGAAGCAGCAGAGAGGAGGAGCAACTGGCTATGGTTGAGACGGAAAGATTCTGGCTGGCTGTGTACAGGCCGCCACGCTACGGTTTCGTAGAATTCTTGAAAAACTCGAAGAGTCTGTTTGTTTATTTGTATAGTTTGCATATTAAGTACAGTTATTACGTTCCTGTGTATATTTTGTGAATGAGGGTTGGTGATTGGGCAGAAATGGTGTTTTGCGGTAGGTATTATGCCATACGGAACCGGTGCCACTGAACCTACTTTAACGAAGACAGTGGGGCTCGACAGCCTTAGTCAAACGGTATGGCGCGTATGGTTGGGTTGCGGAGAGATTGTGAGATTGTGGTTAGGTCACATGTGAACTACGAGGAAGGAGCAACCTCAGCAGCAGGAGGGATGTAAAGGTCAGTAAGCTGGGCTGAGTTGAGTGGGGGGGCGGAGGGGGGTGACTCTGGGACGCCAGAGTCACTGTCGAGCCCTCTTGAGGTGTTGTGGGCTAGTCGACGAAACACTGAGGACGGAAGGTGCCCACCTTCCCCTAGAGATGTCCCCTACTCGGCTCAATCCAGGCGGTTGTCATGCTGGTCCACTGGGGAGACAACACTGTAGTTGCAGCCGTTGTGTGTGCTGACACGCCAAGTACACTGCAGCCATTAACGCCGGACAGAAGGAGATTCACATCACCATATGACAGGAAGCGTTAATGGATGGAGAGGCATAGGTTACTGTAAAGCTACGTCTTAGTTTGTGCTTATCTTGGCGAAAACCGAGTACAAATCAGCATGAAGTTTTAACATCTACTCTCGTGTAATGGAAATCTACTTACCTGATATCCATTGGACTATCTTTATCACCCTTACCATCGTATGCCTTCTTCAGTCTTCAGCCATCCGTCTTCAACCCTTCCATGTGACTCTCCATCTACATCTGAAACAGAGACTCTATTAATCCTGCATCTAAGTTCCCATCTGATTATCAACTGTTTGAATACTCACCATATCTCCGTCTGCTTCTGCAATCCTGTAAATAAACACTATTTCACTTACCACCTGTCTGACTCCTGTTCCATCCGTGACAGAAGACCAGACCAAAAATGCAGAATCCAAAGGAGCCTGTGGAGAATCCACCACGCGATCCATTCGCGGATCTCGTTCAGGCTGTTCGCCAGTCTCTACTTCCTTCTCCACCAGCTAATCCACCCACCGTTCCCGAAGATATCCTTCACTCTGCACGCCAGCATTCACTTCCGTAAACACCCACCTGCTGCTTCGTCAGCTGCCTCTGCGAATCCCATGGCCCGACCAGCGACATTCACCGGAGAGGCGGAGGATTGCAGCGGTTTTCTGCTTCAGGTCTCGCTCTATTTTCAGATGCAAGCACATCAATTCTCTAATGATTCAGCCCGAGTGGCCTTTGTTATCTCCCTGCTGTCTGGCCGAGCTCTCTAATGGGCCCAATCCCTTTGGAACTCTGATTCTCCTGTGGTAAAATCCCTGTCAAGTTTTATTCAACATTTCAAGGAAGTGTTTGGTCAGACAGTTTCCGAACTCACCGTTCACGATCAACTCTACATTCTTCGTCAAGGAAAATCTTCTGTGAGTACATATGCACTTCAATTCCGCACGCTGGCGGCTTCTAGTGGCTGGAATGAAACCGCCCTGATTACTGCTTTTCGGCATGGTCTCAACCCCAACATCCGTCAGCTGGTAGTGGTATATAAAGATTCAATGGGAATTGAAAGCCTCATTCAGAAAACCATTCGAGTGTCCCAACGTTGTCTGCCTGTGATAACCCTGCTACCGCTGTAAGTCCTCCGCCCTCTGCTCCATCTGTCGCTCCTCCAGCCCCCGAGCCCTTGCAAGTTGACTCCACTCATCTCTCTTCCACGGAGCGGCAGCGTCGCATTCAACACCATCTCTACCTGTACTGTGGGGGTGAGAAATATCTCATCAATACCTGCCCTGTTCGACCTCAACGCCCGGCAATAAGCAACATTCAAATTCCTCCCAAGATTGCAACCTTGAACGGTCCGTACTAATGTCCATTTGTTAACCTCTCGTGTATGTGCATCAGCACAAGCCCTCCTCGACTCTGGTTCAGCAGGGAACTTCATTTCCACGCAACTCCTACAAAAATTGAACGTCTGTAAACACCGAAGTCATCAAGATATCAGAGTTCAAACCATCCAGGGTAAGGCGCTGGGTCAAGGTCGAATTCGCCATTTCACCCCCACACAGACGCTCTGCATTGGCTGCTTACACTTGGAGGAGATCTCCTTTATGGTGCTGGAGGAGTCCACTGCTGAGCTCATCCTGAATCCTGCATCCTGGTCCAACACCAACCCACCATCGACTGGAAATCCGGGGAGGTCCTTCATTGGGGTTAAGACTGTTACTATTCCTGTCTAGCTTCGGTTAAAAAGATCCAGAAAATCCCCTCCTTTGCTTCTCCATCTCCATCTTGTTCCACTTCCATTGAGAGCCCTGAGGTCCAACACAAGGTGGAGATTCCAGCGGAGTACAGGGCGTTCCGGCATGTGTTCAGCAGCAGTTGGCAACCAAACTACCACCTCATCGGCCATGGGACTGCGCCATCGACCTGCTACCTGCGATAATCGGTTATTACCTCAAACGGGTGATTAGCTCCCTCCAGCCAATGCCTCCACTCCTCTAAAGCCAGCTTGATGGCGAGCAGTTCCCGATTCCTGATATCATAGTTCCGCTCCTCCGGGGATAGCTTCTTTGAGTAGAAGGCGATTGGATGGAGTTTGGGAGGATCACCCTGCTGCTGGGAGAGAAACGCTCCAACCGCTCCAGGGAGGTGCTGTCGCGAGGAGTACAAGTTCGGAGAACCAGCTGGGCCAATGAGGTGCAACCAATATGACCTGCTCCCCGTCCTCCCTGATCTTGAACAGGGTCTGTGCAAGAAGGCTCACTGGGGGATACGCATACTTGCGGAGGACCCGCGGCTAGCTGTGCGCCAGTGCGTCCGTGCCAAGGGTGCCCTCGGACAGGGAGTAAAACAGGTCGCAATGGTACGAGTCGTGGGAGGCAAACAGTTCTACCTGTGCGTCCCCTAACTTATCCCAAATCAGCTGAACCGACTGGGGATGGAGTCACCATTCTCCAGGAAGAGGCTGAGACGTGAAAGCTCGTCAGCTGCACAATTCAGGGTTCCCGGAATATAATGGCTCGAAGCGACCTCAGATGCTTCTGACTCCATATGAGGAGGTGGCGGGCGGTCAAACGGCGAGAGCATAGACCACCTTGTCGGAAGATGTATGCCACTGTCGCGGTATTGTCTGATCGGACTAGTACGTGTTGCCTCTTGAGCAACGCATGGAAGCGGTGCAGAGCGAGACATACTGCACACTGCCAGCAACTTGAGGCAATCGACATGCCAAAAGGCGCTGGGGTCCTGTCCAGGAGCCCGCGGCAGCATGTCCATTGCACATGGCACCCTAGCCCGTGGAGGAGGCATCTGTTGAGACAACAACATTCCAGGAAACGTCTCGGGTTACGACTGTAACCCTTGTTCCCTGAGAAGGGAACGAGACACTTTGGGAACGCCCTTAGCGTAACGCATCTGAAGCATGAATGAAATCTGTCCAATCCTGATTGGTGCTGCGTCATGATGTAGTAGATGACGGCATAACCGGAAGATACAAAGGTACGCTGGCAAATACAAACACTAGCTCTTTTGCGATGAAGCTAGCGCTCTGACTGTGATAGGTGTGGCGACGAGACGCAGTGTCTCGTTCCCTTCTCGGAGACGTTCCCCTTCGAGGGAACTCGAACTGCGTCATCGTATGACACTTTGGGAACGAAATACCCACTACGCCACACCATAATCACGCCCGCCCTAGTGTGAAGCCGGAAGACCAGGCACACTTAGGACGCGAGCACTCTGGCGCCAGGCGTCACAGGGAGTTGCAGACTGTAAAAACGTATGAAGGTTTGCGGGGTGGCCCACCCGGCCGCCTCGCAGATCTCCTGAAGCGAGACGCCAAAAAGGAGGGCCACCGAGGAGGCCATGCTCCTGGTGGAATGTGCCCTCACGGCCATAGGTGAAGGCAAATTGCGCACCTGATAAGCCGTGGCTATAGCCTGGACAATCCAATTACTGATTGTCTGTTTAGATGCAGGCAGCCCTTTCTTGGGTGAACCAAAGCACAACAACAACTGGTCTGACTTCCTCCACTGAGAAGACTTCTCCAAGTAAACCCTTAGGGCTCTGACTGGGCAGAGCATTTGAAGTCCCCCCCTATTCCGCCGTCCCATGAGGTGGAGGATGGAAGGCCTAAAGAACCACTGACCGTGCTGCACTAGACGGCACCTTGGGCACATAGCCCGGTCTAGGATGTAAGCTGGCCTTAACTCCGCCAGGGGCAAACTCTAGGCAAGTTGGCGATATAGCCAAGGCCTGGAGATCCCCCACTCTCCTCAGAGAAGTGATGGCAAGGAGAAAGGCCACCTTGAAGGTCAGGTTCTTTGCCTCAGCCGACTCCAGTGGTTCAAAGGGGGCCTCAGCCAACCCTTCAAGAACCACCGCCAGGTCCCAAGTTGGCACTCTGGGGCGAGCCGCAGGCCTAATCCTCCGAGCCCCACGGAGGAAACGTACAACCATATGGTGCCTTCCCAAAGGCCCAGCACCTATAGGTGAGTGGAAAGCCACAATGGCAGCCACATACACCTTAAGTGTGGATGGGGAAAGACCAGTGGAGAAACAATCTTGGAGGAACTCCAGCACTGAAGCCATTGGGCAGTTAACTGGGTCCACCTCACGCTCTCTACACCAAGTGGAAAACACATTCCACTTTAGGCTGTACAGTCTCCTAGTGGAAGGAGCCCTGGAGCTAAGTAGGGTCTCAACAACACCTGCTGACAGGCCAGCCTCTAGGTACCGAGCCCCCTCAGGGGCCAGACCCAGAGGTTCCACAGCTCTGGCCGGGGGTAAAATATTGTGCCCCCTGCCTGAGACAGTAGATCCCTCCTCAGAGGGACCTGCCACAGGAGGCTGTCTAGCAGTGCTATAATGTCCGAGAACCATATCCAGGTCGGCCAGCGGGGTGCTACTAAAAGTAGGCTGATCCCTTCCCGGTGGACCCGCTCCAAGACTCCCGGGAGCAGAGCGATCGGGGGAAATGCGTACAGACGCAGCCTCGGCCACGTCTGTGTCATAGCGTCCAGCCCCAACAGAGCTGGATACCTGAGAGAGAACCACAGCGGACAGTGGTACGTCTCTCGAGACGCGAAAAGATCCACTTCCACTGGGCCAATAGCCCTGCTATTTTTGTCTCGTTTTCGACCCTGAAGCGGAGGACTGGCAGGGAAAAATCGAAAAACGATTTTTGATGTGCAGAAGGAACACTGCATGTGAAACACGGTCTGAGTGGTAGGCTGAATTAAAATATCTAACTTCCTTAAAGTCGGATAATATTTCATCATTTTAATTTCTTAAAATTAAATGCAGCCATACTTACCAGAGAATACTGTTTTGTGTTATACGATCTCGTAATCCACGCTGCCTCGGCAAACGCGAGATTCGAGTCATTACAATATATTTGGCTTTCATCCCTCAAGAAGAAATTCAATAGGTGCGAGGCTGAAACAGCCGACAGCGCACGGATATACGCGTTGAGATATTACTCAATGAACAGCTGCCAGCACTCTCAGGAGCTGACTGTGAATGCCTCGCACCCAAACAGTATTATTTCACAGATCGCGTGTGTACCCTTCATTGCAGACCCGTACTCTACGCGCTGCCTCGGCAAACGCGAGATTCGAGTCGTTCACAATATATTTGGTTTTCATCTCTCGAGAAGAAAATCAACGGGCGCGAGGCTGAAACACCCGAAAACGCACGGCTGTGCGGCGTCGAGATATTTCTCAATGAACACAGCCAGCACCCTCAGGAGCTGACTGTTCATGCCTCGCACACACACAGAATCTTTATTGCAAAGTAGACCCGTAATCTACGCGCTGCCTCGGCAAACGCGCGATCCGAGCCACTAGATTCTGTATTGCAATGTACGACCTTTAATAGCGCTGCCTCGACAACGCGAGATCAAGTCACAGAATCTTTATTGCAGAGTAGACCCGTAATCAACGCGCTGCCTCGGCAAACGCGAGATCCTAGCCACTATAGATTCTGTATTGCAATGCAGACCTTTAATCTGCGCGCTGCCTCAACAACGCAAGATCAAGTCACAGAATCTTTATTGCAGAGTAGACCCGTAATCAACGCGCTGCCTCGGCAAACGCGAGATCCGAGCCACTATAGATTCTGTATTGCAATGCAGACCTTTAATCTGCGCGCTGCCTCGACAACGCGAGATCCCATTCACAGAATCGTTATTGCAGAGTAGACCCGTAATCAACGCGCTGCCTCGGCAAACGCGAGATCCGAGCCACTATAGATTCTATATTGCAATTCTTATGGGACAAACAACGCCAAATAGGACAGACAGTTTGACACAGAGCGCTTGCTGAAGAGCAAAAAAGCTAGTGTTTGTATTTACCAGTGTACCTTTGTATCTTCCGGTTATGCCGTCATCTACTACGTCATGACGCAGCACCAATCAGGATTGGACAGATTTCATTCATGCTTCAAATGCGTTACGCTAACGGCGTTCCCAAAGTCTCATACGATGACGCAGTTCGAGTTCCCTCGAAGGGGAATTCGTTCTGAGGGCACTCCGGCCCATAGAAAGCTAAGGTTCGTCCACGGGGTGAATTCATTGCCACCCACCACAGTATAGCGGATTCCCCGGAGCGGGGAAGAGACCGTGCGAACTGAATCGCAAAGCCGAGCCTGATGATTCTCGTGAGCCAGTGGGACAGATTGGAAGCTCCAAAACTGAACCAGCGGGGTCATGTGAACCTTCAGCGAGGCAGAATGACCAGCCCAGACATGGGAGGCGGAGCGTCCCGATGTGGGGGCACGGTCATATGCCGCATCCTGACAGCGGAAGGCCAGGGAAGGACCAGCGTTCCACGGGGGCCTGCACTGTCAGGGTCTGGCGACAGAGGGGGACGAGAGTGGCGAGGCTCGTAAGCGGCGCGCACTGCCATCCGCGCCCTCTGGGGACTCAGAGATGGGATGTCAGTTCTCTGGAGAAGAGGTTCTCCCCCAGCCCTCCGACGGGGGAAGGAGTGGCCCTGCAACCACTTCCTGAAAGATCTGCAACCCACATCTGAGCTACCCATAACGGGAGCGCCGCATCGCCTGATGTTCAGCAGGCTGCGGGACTGGTACGTACAGGGGCCCCGTCTTAGGTCACCCTGGCCACCAGCCAAAGTATTATCTCACGTGGAGAAAATAGATCTGGGTGTGGATGAGGGGACTCTCGCTCTATTGAGCTCATCGAGTCTCGACCGTTACATTGCGATGGTCATGTTCCCACTGGGAGAACGTGACGCATCCACGAACGCTGTCTGAACGTGATCGAAGCCCAAACACGTCAAAACAGCGCTCGTGCCCATCAGCTGAATCTATCAGAATACTGTACTCAGAAATACACGGGCAGATTGTCTTTAGAAAGACGTGCCGAGCGCACGCTCTTTTTGTGAGAGAAAAGCTTGCAGCAGTGCTGAAGCGCCCAGGGAGAAACACACACGCTGTTCAGTTCAGCAGGCAGGAATGTAAATCTCGCTGGAACACGCCATCACACCAACACCGACTGGAAGCTGCTCGTCTAGAAGATTCTCGAAGATAGTCAGAGAATAGGCTGCAGTAGTGAAGAGAACTTCTTGGCTCTGAAGCGAAAACATATCTGCATGTAGCGGCGTCCTTCCTTTTATACCCACGCAGTGGGGCGGAGTTACGCCATGCAAATTCCGCATACCCATGGAATTTCCTTGCCATTGGCTCGTTTTATTTCTTTCGAAGATGATAAGCTTCTAAGCGAACCCCATTCATCATCACGACGTAACGCGTAGTGACTACGAAACGGAACATAAAGCACAATATGGTCAACTGTACTAAATAATAGCAACACTAACATAACTTTGAGGCCTTTTCTACAAGAAGGCATAAGTAAAGCACCTCAAACTCAGACTGTAAGCCACATGAGATTTAAATGCATGATGATTGATTTTATGAATGATTTTAATTTCAGATGCGCACGGTTTTGGTCATTGCACAAGGGTGGAAGGGATTAGGAAAAAAATCCCTTATTATCCCTACCATCACCCTATTACAGCCGATGGTAGATTTTATTCTGTTTTTATCTGAATGCAAAATTTGTGTTCAAAACATTGTCAGAAAAGGTCTGTACATAGACTTGATTGGTCAACCAAGGGGAATACCAAATTAATAGCTATAAGTCGAGAGATAAAGTAAAATCAGGTTTTGAGTCCATATGTGTATATGGATGACTCCTAATAAAAATACAGAATGAATCAATTACATGTATTTCAATCAACATCGGTTCATTTCTACAGTCACACTCTGAGAGCCTTAAGAGAACAATTGGGGTCCACAAGTAAAATTACATTACAAAATAGACAAGTACTATTGGCGGAAAAAAATTGGTGTTCGTGTACATAACTGTTGTACTTTATCCCAAATAATACAGTCCCTGATGGATTATTCACTTAGGCAGTGAAGAAACTGAAAAACAAAAGAGATGAAATTACTTAAAATGTGGAAAGAGACATGCATACATGGGACTGGGTTGACTATATTTGAATACCGTGGGAATGGCTTAATAAAGTAGGGATAATAATAACCATAGCAGTTGTTATTTTTGTGCTGTCGTTTCGTTGTGTTGTGCCTTTTTTTTCAGATCACTGATCAACAGTGTTGCAGATAAACAGAAGATCAATATACCTGTGGGTCTAAATCCAGTTGACTTGGATTCACTAGCGAGTACCAGAAGTCCTGGACCGGATGAACTAGAAAAAATTGTGTGAAAAAAAAAAGGTAGGGAAGGGTTGTGTAATGATCTGTAGAAATAGCGATGAGGCTGGATCCAGACGCAGTGTGTCTTTATTAACAAACTTAGACAGAAACAGGATTCATGGATTCAGAGATAACCAACGTTAAAATCTAACATACATTCAACAACTCACAAGGACAGGGCAAAAACACAGGGCTTAAATAATCAGAGACAAACGAGCAGAGATAACAAGGGGGCGTGGATAACAAGAAACACCTGGGATAACTAATGACAAGACACTAATGACACTAAACATGACAGGACACAAGACCCACATTATGACAGGTTGCCTCTTTTATATTACTCTTTATTATTAAAATTTCTCCTGTTTTTGGCTAGCGAGGGAGACAGTATATATTGTATACAGTATATTCTAGGCAGGAAGATAGAGGGTGTTATGTTTGTTATTTTAGCATGCCCCTTCCTGAAGTCATTAAATCTTTTTGAACAAAATCGTTATATTCATATTCATCAAGGAGTTTGCGGAATCAAGAAATATGAAAGAGAGGGGACAACGAAGGTCTGAAGCAGGATTTTTACTATTTTTGTGGTTAATCATTTGCTGTATTATATTTTTTTATTTTATTAGTAGTATGATCTGGGTGAAATATAATTGCCAGAGATTAAGTGGGAGAATTTGGAAAAAGATTCAGGCCACCAGAAACGCCTGTGAGTTCCTCTGGCACAGAGAGGCTGCCCACTGCAGAGCCAGGGGTGGAGTGTGAAGTCCAGCTCCCGCTCATGTAATTTGGGTGTAATGGGTGGAGCTAGAATATCCAACCATAACTCTTCCCATAACTTCCAGAGAGGTGGATTTGGCTTTGCTCCTCCTCTGGAGTAGGACCCCATAACATTAATCATTCTATAATAGATTGTAGACATAATCTCACTATAATCACATTTAGGGTGCATGTCAACAGTCAATTAAATATTTTGAAAGACAATTAATAAAACATAAGAGGAAAAAAGGGGAAATCTAAATAGAGAAGTGTCATAAAAGCATATGAAAAGGCACTTTTTTTGTATAAGCTTTGGTGCACCTCATTCATTATTTTTGCAGTTACACACAAGAAGCAATACTATGATCTATCCATCTGCGTATTCATTACTATTTACTATCATCTTTTGACAGAATAATCTGTTTTAAGATGTTTTCTCGAACACTGACAGATGCATGTCCTCTTGCTTCCTCTGGTAAAGTCTATGTGGACAGCACAGACCACCCTGAGGTGAAACAAAGACCATGAATACTTTCTATCTTCTTTGTGGTGATTTGTAATTTGATAATTTTCCACTATAGTTTTCTGCTGTTTTCAGTCAGTAAGTTTGAGTGTTATGCTGTTTGTCCAACAGGGGAAGCTGTTTGAGTCCTCCCACTCCTCTACTCAACCAAGTTGCAGTGCTGTAGACAGCTACAAAATGCCTGGTGCCAAACGTCCAGCTGGTGGCGTTTGAAAGCGCTTTGCAAACCAAAGATACAGTAGTTGCTATATATGATACAAAATATCCATGACAGTAATTTGTTACTACTAGTATCTCATTTTGGGAATATTAATGAATATAAAAATGCAGTAACCAGTAAAATTAACTTCTCCATTGTTGTTCAGTCGTTGTTGTACAAGTAGAATGACTGGTCAGTGTAGTGTTTGTCCCGCCCCTACTCCACTGTGATTGAACTGCTGGGTAAAAAGTGACAGTGATAAGTGCTGCCTATTACCCAAAGTTGAACAGTTCAAAAATAAAAATAAAAAAGACGGGGCAAATCAACTTGTGCAATATTATTATGGGCATTCCAGGGTTCTCAGGATGCTTAGAACACATCAATGTTATCTGGCAACGAAATCAGTCAGCTAAAAAGGAGAGGAAGGAGCTCCATGTGACATTCCTGGATTTGGCTAATGCATATGGTTCAGTGCCACATGAGCTTCTTTGGGCAGCATTTGATTTTTTCAGAGTACCAATGTCCATAACAAATTTAGTGAAAGCCTATTTTGGAGATTTGCAATTCAGTTTCTCAACTCCAAAATTCAGCACTGCATGGCAATGCCTAGAGGTTGGAATAATGGCAGGATGCACCATTTCTCCACTGGCTTTTACCATGGCGATGGAAGTAATCATGAGGGCATCAAGATGGGTAGTAGGAGGAGAGCGCTTGGCTTCTGGGATGCGACTACCACCAATCAGAGCATACATGGATGACATGACAACCATGACTACAACAGTAGCCTGCACTAATCGGTTATTATGGGCACGAATGAAATTCAAGCCCTCTAAATCAAGGAGCATCTCGATAATTAAAGGAAAGGTAGTAGATAAAACATTCTTCATTAACGGTGAGGCAATACCAACAGTTTCTGAGAAGCCAGTGAAGAGTCTTGGGAGATGGTACGATGGGGATCTAAAGGACACAGTTCGGGTGGGAGAAGTTAGACGACAAGCAGTGGAAGGGTTGAAGAGCATAAACAGCTGTGCTCTACCTGGTAAACTAAAACTCTGGTGCTTTCAGTTTGGTCTACTGCCGAGGTTGCTGTGGCCACTGACCGTGTACGACGTTTCTTTGACAACAGTGGATAAGCTGGAAGCGTTGATAAGTTCATACATCAGGAAATGGTTGGGAGTTCCACGCTGCCTCAGCAGAGTAGGACTTTATAGTAAAGGAATATTGCAGCTGCCAGTCTCTGCTTTAACCGAGGAGTTCAAGTGTGCCAAGGTCAGACTGGAAATGACCTTAGTAGAGTCACGCGACAAATGTGTAAGGGAGGCAGGCCCTGTGTTAAAAACTGGTAGAAAGTGGTCAGCAAAGAAATCTGTAGTAGAGGCAAAGGCTGCCCTTCAAATTAGGGATATCGTGGGACAGGTACAGCATGGAAGAGGGGGTTTTGGGCTCAGTTTAGCTCCCCCTAAATGGCACAAGGCAGGCCCAGCTCAAAGGAGGAAGCTGGTAGTCAACGAGGTGCGACAGCAGGAGGAGAGGATGAGGTGTATAAAGGCCATTTCCCAGGCCAAGCAGGGAGAGTGGATGAGATGGGAGAGTGTGGAACAACGTAAGATGGGCTGGCAAGACCTTTGGTCAATGGAAGAGAGTAGGATCAGTTTCCTTATTAGGTCAACATATGATGTTCTCCCATCACCGCAGAACCTAAACCTCTGGGTAGGAGAGGATCCCTCTTGTCCTTTGTGTTCATCACCTGCCACATTAAGGCACATTTTGACAGGATGTAAGGTGGCTCTTAGCCAAGGTCGGTTTACTTGGCGCCATGAACAAGTACTGCGATGTTTGGCTTTAGCATTAGAAGGCAAGCGTAACATGACCAATAAGTTGCCACCTGTTCTAGCAAAAAATTACACGCAAAAGACAATATTCCTCCGCCCAGGCGAGCAACCACCAAGAAAAGGTGTTAACACCAATTCTCGCCCAGGACAACTGGAAGCTGCTAGGGACTGGAAGATGCTGGCTGATCTTGACCAACGGCTTATTTTTCCACCTGAGATTGCCACCACTAACCTACGACCAGATATTGTTTTGTGGTCTGGATCAGCACACATTGTTCAACTGATAGAGTTAACAGTGCCATGGGAGGATGCGGTAGATGAGGCATATGAGAGGAGGAAACTGCGGTATGCTCATCTGGCCACTGAAGCAGAACAGCGAGGATGGAGAGTCCAGGTTTATCCAGTGGAAGTGGGTTGTCGAGGTTTTGTGGCACACTCTACAACCCGGTTCCTCAGAGACATCGGATTTAGCGGCCAAGAGTTGCGTCGCACAGTAAAGAACTTATCTGAAGCAGCAGAAAGGAGCAGCAACTGGCTCTGGTTGAGACGGAAAGATTCTAGCTGGCTGTGTACAGGCCGCCACGCTACGGTTTCATAGACTTCTTGAAAACTTGAAGAGTCTGTTGGTTTGTTTGTATACGTTCCTGTGGATATTGCGTGAATGACGGGTGGTTGGGCAGATATTGTGTTTTGCGGTAGGTGGTATGCCATACGGAACCGTTGTCCACTGAAACTGCATATTAACGCACCAGTGGGGCTCGACAGCCTTAGTCAAACGGGTTGGCGCGTATGGTCGGGTTGCGGAGAGATTGTGAGATTGTGGTTAGGTCTCAGCAGCAGGAGGGATTTAGAGGTCAGTAAGCTGGGCTGAGTTGAGTGGGGGACGGAGGGGGGTGACACTGGGACGCCAGAGTCACTGTCGAGCCCTCTTGAGGTGTCGTGGGCTAGTCGACTAAACACTGAGGACGGAAGGTGCCCACTTGAAGACCCTAGAGATGTCCCCTACTCGGTTCAATCCAGACGGTTGTCGTGCTGGTCCTGTAGTTGCAGCCGTCGTGTGCGCTAACGCGCCAAGTACACTGCTGCCGTTAAAGCCGGACAGAAGGGGAGTCACACCACCTTATGGAAAGAAGCGTAAATGGATGGAGAAGCATAGTTTACTGTAAAGCTACGTCTTCGTTTTGCTTATCTTGGCGAAAGCCGAGTACAAATCAGCATGAAGTTTTAACATCTACTCTCGTGTAATGGAAATCATGAAGATCTGGATACATCCAGTGACTGCGGTGAATAGTTTTGCTGGCAACCAGGGAAAGACCTTGTGACAGCCTGGAGACAGCTGACAGGAGGAAAGAGACCCCAATGGGGCTGGTAAGGGTTAGCTACCCTTGTCGGCAGTATCCAGCTCCGTGTTTACAGGATGCTGGAGACACCCGCCCAAGGCTTCTGAGAAATTAAAGAGAAAAATACCACTAGAGTCTGCGAGAGCGGGGGCGGAAGATGACTCAATGTTGGACAACATGGTTAACGACTTAGGAATGGAAACGGATATGAGTATGGAGAGTAAGACTAGTTCAAGGTCTGCAGTAAGTAAAGTCATTGAACTCCAAGTTTGTGTCTGTGGCTGGAGCAAGGCGACAACGGTCAGGGGTTTGAAGGTTCATCAAGGGAAAATGAAATGCTTGAGGGAGAAGGGACAAGGGCCTCGCATTCATCAGTACTTCTTACGAAGTCAGTCAAGTCAGTCGAATGAAATCCAGCGACAGGAAGCAAACCACAGCTTGCAGGATATCAGCACCCCTGTCATTGACGAAAGGAGGGCTTGCACAGTTAGTGATGAACATATTCATACTTGTGAACCCGGTCAGGCTAACCAGCATAAGAGAGAAAAGAACCTCAATGGGCATAGGCCTGGAGTTAGATGGCCAAGAGCTTGTGAGGAAACTGCATGGGACACGGTAAACACAGATCTATGCTTTGCATTGGAAAGATTAACTGGTACAGTTGAAAAGAAGCTGGATAAATTTGGGGACATCATTTACGCATATGGAAGTGAGAGGTTTGGTGTGGAAAAAAGGAAGGAAAAAGTACAAACTACTCCTGGAATGTCTAGACGGCAGCAGAAAATTAAAGGGTTAGAGAAAGGAGACAGCTGAGGAAGCAATGGAAAAGAGCAGAACAAAGTCAGAAGGAGGGACTCAATCTCTTACAAAGGGCCATAAAAGATAAGCTGGCAACATTACGCAGAGCTGAGCGCCTACGGAAATGCTACAAAAAGAAGGAACGTGCGAGGGCTAATTTCTATAAAGACCCATTCAAATTCGTAAAGAAGTTATTCACCAGTGAGAAGAATGGCACTTTAAAAAAAAACTAGGATTGAGCTAGAGAGATATTTGGAGGACACGCATACAGATGCAAAAAGGCATGAGCCTATGTCAATTCCATCAGACATACCACCTATCAACCCACCAGAATACCAAATGGAGGTCTGTGCACCTAAGTGGAAAGAGGTAGAGCAGGCTGTGAGAAAGGCAAGGGCTTCATCATCTCCAGGGCCTAATGGAGTTCCGTACAGAGTGTACAAGAGTGCTTCAGGAGTTCTGCGAATTCTGTGGAAATTGATAAAAGTGGCATGGGAAAAACAGATTGTACCTAGAGCATGGCGCAGAGCAGGTGGAGTCTTTATACCTAAAGAAAAAGATGCTACAAGCATCAGTCAGTTTCGTCCTATTTCACTATTAAACGTTGAGGGTAAGATTTTCTTCAGCATTATTGCCCAGAGATTGTCCACCTACCTGTTAAAGAATGGCTTCATTGACACCTCATTTCAAAAAGCGGGCATTCCAGGGTTCTCAGGATGCTTAGAACACATCAATGTTATCTGGCAACGAATTCAGTCAGCTAAAAAGGAGAGGAAGGAGCTCCATGTGACATTCCTGGATTTGGCTAATGCATATGGTTCAGTGCCACATGAGCTTCTTTGGACAGCATTTGATTTTTTCAGAGTACCAATGTCCATAACAAATTTAGTGAAAGCCTATTTTGGAGATTTGCAATTCAGTTTCTCAACTCCAAAATTCAGCACTGCATGGCAATGCCTAGAGGTTGGAATAATGGCAGGATGCACCATTTCTCCACTGGCTTTTACCATGGCGATGGAAGTAATCATGAGGGCATCAAGATGGGTAGTAGGAGGAGAGCGCTTGGCTTCTGGGATGTGACTACCACCAATCAGAGCATATATGGATGACATGACAACCATGACTACAACAGTAGCCTGCACTAATCGGTTATTGGGGAAGTTAACAGATAATATTGAATGGGCACGAATGAAATTTAAGCCCTGTAAATCAAGGAGCATCTCGATAGTTAAAGAAAAGGTAGTAGATAAAACATTCTTCATTAATGGTGAGGCAATACCAACAGTTTCTGAGAAGCCAGTGAAGAGTCTTGGGAGATGGTACGATGGGGATCTAAAGGACACAGTTCGGGTGGGAGAAGTTAGACGACAAGCAGTGGAAGGGTTGAAGAGCATAAACAGCTGTGCTCTACCTGGGAAACTAAAACTCTGGTGCTTTCAGTTTGGTCTACTGCCGAGGTTGCTGTGGCCACTGACTGTGTACGACGTTTCTTTGACAACAGTGGATAAGCTGGAAGCGTTGATAAGTTCATACATCAGGAAATGGTTGGGAGTTCCACGCTGCCTCAGCAGAGTAGGACTTTATAGTAAAGGAATATTGCAGCTGCCAGTCTCTGCTTTAACCGAGGAGTTTAAGTGTGCCAAGGTCAGACTGGAAATGACCTTAGTAGAGTCACGCGACAAATGTGTAAGGGAGGCAGGCCCTGTGTTAAAAACTGGTAGAAAGTGGTCAGCAAAGAAATCTGTAGTAGAGGCAAAGGCTGCCCTTCAAATTAGGGATATCGTGGGACAGGTACAGCATGGAAGAGGGGGTTTTGGGCTCAGTTTAGCTCCTCCTAAATGGCACAAGGCAGGCCCAGCTCAAAGGAGGAAGCTGGTAGTCAACGAGGTGCGACAGCAGGAGGAGAGGATGAGGTGTATAAAGGCCATTTCCCAGGCCAAGCAGGGAGAGTGGATGAGATGGGAGAGTGTGGAACAACGTAAGATGGGCTGGCAAGACCTTTGGTCAATGTAAGAGAGTAGGATCAGTTTCCTTATTAGGTCAACATATGATGTTCTCCCATCACTGCTGAACCTAAACCTCTGGGTAGGAGAGGATCCCTCTTGTCCTTTGTGTTCATCACCTGCCACATTTAGGCACATTTTGACAGGATGTAAGGTGGCTCTTAGCCAAGGTCGGTTTACTTGGCGCCATGACCAAGTACTGCGATGTTTGGCTTTAGCATTAGAAGGCAAGCGTAACATGACCAATAAGTTGCCACCTGTTCTAGCAAAACATTACACGCAGAAGACAATATTCCTCCGCCCAGGCGAGCAACCACCAAGAAAAGGTGTTAACACCAATTCTCGCCCAGGACAACTGGAAGCTGCTAGGGACTGGAAGATGCTGGCTGATCTTGACCAACGGCTTATTTTTCCACCTGAGATTGCCACCACTAACCTACGACCAGATATTGTTTTGTGGTCTGGATCAGCACGCATTGTTCAACTGATAGAGTTAACAGTGCCATGGGAGGATGCGGTAGATGAGGCATATGAGAGGAAGAAACTGCGGTATGCTCATCTGGCCACTGAAGCAGAACAGCGAGGATGGAGAGTCCAGGTTTATCCAGTGGAAGTGGGTTGTCGAGGTTTTGTGGCACACTCTACAACCTGGTTCCTCAGAGACGTCGGATTCAGGGGCCAAGAGTTGCGTCGCACAGTAAAGAACTTATCTGAAGCAGCAGAAAGGAGCAGCAACTGGCTGTGGTTGAGACGGAAAGATTCTAGCTGGCTGTGTACAGGCCGCCACGCTACGGTTTCGTAGAATTCTTGAAAACTTGAAGAGTCTGTTGGTTTGTTTGTATACGTTCCTGTGGATATTGCGTGAATGACGGGTGGTTGGGCAGATATTGTGTTTTGCGGTAGGTGGTATGCCATACGGAACCGTTGTCCACTGAAACTGCATATTAACGCACCAGTGGGGCTCGACAGCCTTAGTCAAACGGGTTGGCGCGTATGGTCGGGTTGCGGAGAGATTGTGAGATTGTGGTTAGGTCTCAGCAGCAGGAGGGGTGTAGAGGTCAGTAAGCTGGGCTGAGTTGAGTGGGGGACGGAGGGGGGTGACACTGGGACGCCAGAGTCACTGTCGAGCCCTCTTGAGGTGTCGTGGGCTAGTCGACGAAACACTGAGGACGGAAGGTGCCCACTTGAAGACCCTAGAGATGTCCCCTACTCGGTTCAATCCAGACGGTTGTCGTGCTGGTCCTGGCGTTGCAGCCGTCGCGTGCGCTAACGCGCCAAGTACACTGCTGCCGTTAAAGCCGGACAGAAGGGGAGTCACACCACCTTATGGAAAGAAGCGTAAATGGATGGAGAAGCATAGTTTACTGTAAAGCTACGTCTTAGTTTTGCTTATCTTGGCGAAAGCCGAGTACAAATCAGCATGAAGTTTTAACATCTACTCTCGTGTAATGGAAATCATGGTACATAGTGCATCAAAATGCAATGTAATTGGCAGAATAACCTGATATGATGAATTGTTTAAATGCATCAATGCAGATTTGGTCCAATTAATCTTATATCCTTAGTAGTTATTATGATCCACCTTATGTCAAAATGATTGATGGCCTATTTGATTGACAGGTTGACCTTACGGTGCAGGGGTTAGGGATTAAACTTTGACCTTGTGAACCATCAATCATGTCTTTTTGACCTATTGACTCACCCTATTATATGTCATAGTTTTGACAGTTAGTTTGACCTATTGGCTCACCCTATTATATTTCATGTAGTTTTGACAAATGTTTGAAGACGGTGTCAAGAAGGGTTATATAGGATGTGTGTCACAGGATCTCCCCACCCTCCGCATTCCAGAGCAGTGTATATAAATAGGGTCGGTGTGTTCTACAAAAACCAGAAAGAGAAATATGAGCTACATGAACATGGATGGTTTATCCTCCCCTAAATCCCCAGAGGCGGGGCTGAGCAGCAGGATGATGGAAAGTCTGACTATGGCTCAGAGAAAACCTTTTGGCCACATCCGTTTGACAAACTTTCTCCATGAAATTTCGGAATGGACTCAAGGTGAATTTATGATGAGTAGTAACCGCGTATTCGGGTACAAATTTCATAAACCATCGAGGTGTTATGCTCTACACCGTTGACGTGCAGGCGAGTTTCAGGCTGGGGAAGACGCGTGTGTTGTATTTCCTGAAAAAGACTGGTCTCTATTTTACAAATTTGTCTGGAAGGATCTGAATGACGGCGGTGAAGAGCCTTTGTACGTTGTGGAGTGGGATGGGGTAACCCAGAATGTCCGGTACCGCATGGTAGGTGACCATACTAAAAAGAAGCCGAATGATTCTGTTTACATATTCTGCTGTAAAGACAAGACAAAGCTCAACAACACTTGGTCAGGGGTCATCCTGCCTAATGAGTATCACGATCTGTATAAAATGCTATTTGTGTTTAAGTGGTGCGATCCGGATCTGCTAACCAGTGTTTTTTCAACCATAAACAAAATGTTCAAATGGTGCGACATGCATGACAGATACAACCAAATTAAAGTGCAGCTGTTCCACCCTGAGAGATGCGAGTGCAGCAGTACATATGCTATGCCGTCCAAGCCCATTCACTACAGCCATCATAAAGCTCGACGGTCAGACCCTCCCAAGCGTTGTTTATAAACTATGGATGAAGTGATACGACGTCCCCGCCCCTTTACTACAGCGACCATATATTCCAGCGACCAGACCCCTTCCAAGCAACATTCATAAACCATGGTTGAAGACGGCAGTACAGAACCCGCGCATGTGTGCAGCTGCGGTATCTCTTTCGGTAGCATTCTCAACCCTCCTGACGACAACGCAAGCGACCATATTCTGACTGACGCCCACAAAGACTAGGTAAATAAATTGGGCACAGACTAGGTTATTATAGTTTTGCATTTTTCGGTAACACTTTACTTGAAGGGGTGTGCATAAGACTGACATGACACCTTCATAACCATGACATGACATATGTCATGAATGTGAAGTAGGGTTTATGCATGTTTATGACAAATTGAGCGTCAGCGTCAGTTCTGGCAGGCCAGGTAGTCAAGACACTGCTAATGCTTTGCTATCAACACTGTCCCGTCAGCTGATCTGCTCCAGCTGAGCTGCATTAGCTGATTAACTCCCCTCGCTGCTCAATGGCCAAAGCTCAAACAAGGTGCCCTATTTAAAGCTCATTCACCTTGCTCATACATGCTTGCTGCTCGCTCTGCTGGCTCGCTGCTCGCTTCTGCTGCCCGCCACCTCCCCAGCTCCTCCTTATGCATAACGTGGCATTTGCTTATGTCATGTTGCCTGCTCTGTTCACAGGGGGATATTTTAGCTCTCACAGTCTTAAACCGTGTGAGCGTTCCCTAATGCTGCTGCTGCTGTCCTCTGACTCTCTGCTATTTCATGGTGCTCATGAAAGGTCAGAGGACTCCCTGAACAGAGCCATACCGCCAAATTTTAATTCAGGAACATCAACTTGTTTGCAATCTATTCAATAAAATTCTTAAATTATTTTTTTGTCTGTGTGTTCTTGACTTAATGGACCTGACAGAACTGTCATTAAGTGTCTTTCGGTCAATAATGACATTTTGAATGCAAATATGACATTGTTTAAGATGTCTTTGTTATGACATCTTGACATAAACCATAACATCATAACCTGTCAGTGTCTTTGTCATGACAACTTGAAATTAAATTAAATTAAACTGTCATGTGGTTGGTTTTGACACTGGCTGTCATGAGGCCATTATAACTGTGTCATCAAAATTTTTCGTGACCTCAACTACAGTGGTAAAAATTGAATTTGTCATTAAAAAGTTATAATGGCTTCATGACCGCCAATGTCAAAACCAACCACCTGACAGTTTAATGTAATGTTAACCAATAAAGCTAAGTGGTTTCATAAGTTTGATAATTAATCTGCTAGGTCATGTTTATGACAGGTTGTGTTGTCTTAGTAATGTCAAGTTGTCATGACAAAGACACTGACAGGTTATAATGTATTTGTTTATGTCAAGGTGTCATAAGAAAGACATTTCAAACAATGTCATATTTGCATTAAAAATGTCATAACTGAGCAAATGACACTTAATGACAGTTGTCATAAACATGCATACAACTTCCTTCATATTCATAACATGTGTCATGTCATGATTATGAAGGTGTCACGTTAGTCTTATGCACACCCCTTCAAGTAAAGTGTTACCCATTTTTCATTAGTTTTTATTTTTATTTCGTTTTGAATTTTTGTTTTCAAATTCAGTTTAGTTTTAATTCGTTTTTAAAGTGGGTTTGCTAGTTTTATTTTTTATTTTTTGAAAATGCTTAGTTTTAGTTTAGTTTTTGTGTTAGTTTTAGTCTTTTTTTGTAATATGGGTTATTTGTCAGGGGCAAGATTCAAAAAGGTCAGAAAAAGAATTTTGTAATAATAACAAAAAAAAAAAAATCATACAATTTTAAAAATATCTATTCAACAATAAAACCAGTACATAAAATGTAGCCTACAATGTGAAATTCCTTTACCTTACAAAATCCACACGCCGTACCAAAAATCTACACATCTTCTATATAAAATTCACACCCTATACAAATCCCACAGCTGTACAATTTCCACACTCTATACTAAATTTACCTCTAATTAGTTAAAATAAGACATTGACAAAGATGAAAACTAAGGACATTTACTCTATAATTTTATATTATTTTAGTTAGTTTTGCCAAACACACATTACAGTTTTAGTTCCCTTTCAAGGCGGTCACTTCGACATTACGTCATGACGTATATGGGAACTCCTTCCTTCTCCATTTTCATTGAAATCTTATAGGCTAACGCCAGTTGGAGACAGCTGGCCAATTGACGCAAAACATGCAAATGCTGACCGGTCCGTGGGGAGTATAAATAGCATGGGCGCGACAATTACGTCAGAATCTCTTTCTTCACGCTAGAAGTCTTATCTGAAGTCATCGTGGAAGTTGCAATAGAGGTTACTCACCATGTTTCCTCCCCGCATCCGATGGCTGCTACATGCCAGATATGTGTGGGTCCTAATGACTCGAATAAACCCAGGCATCAGCAGGGATGAGGCCCACTGCCGCCAGTGGCCGCTGGTGGGCCCTCTCCCGCCCAAAGACAAGTTGACCCTGCCCGTTGCCACTCCGGTCCTTTTCGCGGGCTCGCTAGAAGGACTCGACGCGATAGGCTTCGTCGAAAAGGATACTTTTATTATTTTACTTTAGCCCGATATCCTCAGCCAGGCTACTTCAAGAAAGACTCCGTCTTCCACGACATCCTATGGTAAGTCATGCGCAAGACACATCTAGAGAGACGAGGCAAGGCCATGGCTCTGTGTCTAAAGGGGCGAAAGTGTGATGCTATGAGTCTCTATTACGGTCCAGCCTTCCTTGATGTCTCTCTTCGTCGGTACCTCGTCCCGCTTAAATTTGGCTACAGCCCGCCAAAATGGCTCCGAACCCGAATGAACCGGATCTTCACCGTTGGCAGAGGGCGGGACCGGGAATGTGGCGACACAGGCCACGGAGAGCGCCGCGCCAGACATGGGTCCTTCCCTGGCTTGCCTTTATACGCCCCGCTCTGGCAATGGAGGTGCACAGCTTACAGCATATGTCGTCAGGCTGCCCTGTATCCTTTAGTGCAACTGGCCATTCTGATTTAACCACGTATTCACAGTTGTTGTCTCTACGCCACTGACGCTGTGTTTATGTTCACACTGCACACTGATATGTGCTATGATTTGTGCCGTTATATATTGCCCTGTTTCTTTCAGTGCGAATGGCTATTCTGATTACCACGTATTTACAGTTGTTGTCGCTATGCCACTGACGCTGTGTTTATGTACACACTGCAAACTGATATGTGCTATGATTGAACTGTTATGCCCTTATATATTGCCCCGTATCCCTCAGTGCAACTGGCCATTCTGATTTAACCACGTATTCACAGTTGTTGTCTCTACGCCACTGACGCTGTGTTTATGTACACACTGCACAGTGATATGTGCTATGATTTGTGCCGTTATATATTGCCCTGTTTCTTTCAGTGCGAATGGCTATTCTGATTACCACGTATTTACAGTTGTTGTCGCTATGCCACTGACGCTGTGTTTATGTACACACTGCACACTGATATGTGCTATGATTGAACTGTTATGTCCTTATATATTGCCCTGTAACCCTCAGTGCAACTGGCCATTCTGATTTAACCTCGTATTCAGTTGTTGTCTCTACGCCACTGACGCTGTGTTTATGTACACACTGCACAGTGATATGTGCTATGGTTTGTGCCGTTATATATTGCCCTGTTTCTTTCAGTGTAAATGGCTATTCTGTTTACCATGTATTCACAGTTGTTGTGCGATGAAATGACGCTGTGTTTACGTGCACTCTACACACTGATATGTGTTCATGATTCATGCCACGATATTGCCCTGTACCCTTCAGTGCAACTGGCTATTCTGATTACTACGTATTCACAGTTGTTGCGATGCAACGGACGCTGTGTTACATACACACTACACACTGTTATGTGTATGATTTATGCCATTATATATTGCCCTGTTCCTTATCCTTCAGTGCAAATGGCTATTCCGATTACTACGTATTCACAGTCGTGCGATGCAACTGACGCTGTGTTACGTACACACTGTACACTGTGTTATGAATTTTGCCGTTGTTGTCCTGTATCCTTCAGTGCAAATGGCTATTCTGATTACTACGTATTCACAGTTCACGAGTTCACACTTACGCTGCAACTGACGCTGTGTTACGTATATGCAACTCACTGTTATGTGTAATGATTTATGTCATTATGTATTGCCCTGTGTCCTTCAGTGCAAATGGCCATTCTGATTACTACGCAGTGCATATTCACAGTTGTCGTGTGATGGAACTGACGCCGTGTATTCTCTACACACTGTATGTGTTATGATTTATGCCGCTGTACATTGCCCTGTATCCTTCAGTGCAAATGACTATTCTGTTTACGTACACAGTTGTTGTGCGATGCAACTGACGCTGTGTACACGCTATGCACTGATGTGTTATAATAACAGGCAAGTGTTATTCCTCCGGAAGAGATGTGTGGGCAGGGTTTTCTTTCTGTGTGTTTTGTTATTTTCTTTTACTGCCATGCTCCGTTTGTGGCAAATTGTTCACCATTTAAATAATTTATAATAAATAATTTATGCATCGTCACTGAACCTCTGTGGTGTTTATATGTTATGATGTTCCATTTCAATTCCTTTGGTGGGCACGTAACAGCCGCTAAATATTGCCCTGTATCCTCAGTGCAACCGGCTATTCTGATTTACTATGTATTCACAGTCGATGTCGCGATGCCTCTGACGCTGTGTTTTTGTTCACACTAATGTAACTATGCTATCATGTTGCCCTGTATCCTTTCAGTGCACCTAGCTATCCTTTCTAACTGTGCATAGTCACAGTTTGTCGCTACGGCGACTTGCGCTGCATCTGTGCACACACTGAAGCGTTATTCAGTTATGTTGCTAACGTAACTGACCATTATGTGAACTGTGCATATTCATGCAGTTTCGGTCGCTTCGTCGACTTGCACCGCATTATACACACAGATGTTTGAAATGTGCACACTGATGGGTAATGCTGTTATGTTGCCCTCTATCCTTCAGTGCAACATCCAGCTATCCTATCTAACTGCATATTCAGTTCTGTCGCTATGGCGACCACACTGCACGTACAAGGAAATGTTTTTGCTATTTTGTTGCCCTGTTTTCTTCAGTGCAGCTAGCCATCCTAATCTAACTATGCATCTTAGTTTCTGTCTCACACAGTCTCTGTCGCTACAGCGACTTACGCTGCGTTATGTACATACAAGGATGCGCAATTCCTTACTCACTTGTGTTATGCTGCCATGTTGCCCTGTATCTTCAGTGCAACTAGCTATCCCAGTCAAACTGCATATTCACAGTCTCCATCGATACGGCAACATGCGCTGCATTTATTTACAAATGGATGTGTTCATGCAGCGGTGTTGCCCTTATCCTTCAGTGCCTAATACTGAGCTAACTGCGTGTATTAAGTGGCGCTACAGCGAACGATGCTGTACGTGCATGTGCTACGCTGTTATATTGCCCCGTTCCTTCAGGGCAACTGGCTATTCTGTGCTAAGTTGTATATTCACAGTTGTAGCTACAGTTACGACTGTGTTTGTGTGCTTACTGAGGTGCTATGCTATTATGGGGCTATTTTCTAACTGCATATATTCACAGTTGTTGTTGCCACGGCCACTGGCACTGTGTTTATGTACATTCAGTTATGTGTTGAATTGCACTTCGGTACATTGGCTATAGAACATCGGCTATGTTCTACAAGGGAGTGTCAGTTCCTCGTGACCCGTTTTCTGGCTTATCACCCCCGGTTCACGGACCTGTGAGAGTTGGGGCTCCCCTATGACAATCCCATGAAGGTCCTGCTTCTACAGACGATTGGCACCCCAGCCCCAAGCTGTGGAACCTCCTTGTGTGTCCGCTGCTGGGTCCATAGTTGAGCAAGACACTTCACACTAACAAGTGCTGAGACGGAGCTCTCCCTGAGATGGCCTTACCACCGGCTCTCGCCCCAGCGAAGGACTTGGAGACCTACGCTCATTCTAGTGAATGATGTCGCATTGTCTCGGACCTGATGACTGCAGCGTCACTCTCCGTCCGATACCAAGCTACGTTCCGAGGTTGTTACACAGGTTGATCCCTGCCCGCCTTATCTGCTGAGTTTTCAGCCTCGCATGATGCCGATGCTCAGAGTGATGTTGGCCCTGTAAGGGATTTGTGGATGTACGTGGATCACTAGGCAGCAGTCTACCAGCTGGTTGTGTGCTTGGTGGATGGTACTAGGGACGTGCTATTTTGTACAGAGACTTTCTCACTGAATCCGCTAGGGTTTCAAGTTTGATGCACCGCCTTAGTGTCGTGGGTTCGGTGAGTTTTATTAATGTACTCATGAAACTGTTACCACCAGCTGTGCAATAGTCTGTATTGCAGAGTTACCATTGCTGCTAACTCTGTGTTATGACTATAAGGTTACATAGCTGTTTCCACATTACGCAGTAGTTTCCAATGTACTGTTAACTCTGGGTGTGGCTATAAGGTTATGCAGCTGTCACCGCTATGCCTTTGACACGGTGTTAACTCTTGTGCTCGAGTGCTTATGGTGTTGTGCTGCCCTGTCCAGTGCAGCCTTCGCTTCATTGCATTGGATGCGCAACTTTGGTAAAGCCGGAGCAGACGTTGGTCGAGTTTCGCCTATCAGTTTTGAATGCTCCTAGCGGCGCTGCTGGCTTAGAACTGTTGTTTCCTGTGGGAGTGTAGCTTGACCCCATTCAGGGCTTATCTTCACTGCGCTCACGGCGGGATTCTATACTGTTCCCATATATGTCAGTATGACATAATGTCGAAGTGACCGCCTTGAAAGGAAACGTCTCCGGTTACTATCGTAACCTCGGTTCCCTGAGAGGTGGGAACGGGACATTGCGTCATACTGACGTATATGGGAACTCCTTCCTTCTCCATTTTCCCTGAAATCTTATAGGCAAATCGCACAACCCTCACATTAGTCCTTCAGCTTGTCACCGATGAGATGTTGCAGCAACAGCACGGTCGCAGCTTTTATGATTTTGAATCCAACGTCGCTGAAACATCACAACGTCTGTAGCGTCGACATTCGGGGTTACCCGGTCCCACTCCGCGGGAACGCGACGGTGGAGCGTTTTTAAGATTTCCACTCTAGAGGGTGGTTTCACTTTTTTAAGCCCTCAAAATGCCGTCGCCGTGGAAACGAAAGGCACATCCGATAAAATATTTTTACGTTTTCACCCGGAATCATTCTCGTGTAAACAGGGCCTTAGTTAAATAACATGCAAATAAAGATGAATATGAGTGTGGTTGGCGGAGCCACAAAACTAAGCTGCCATCATACTCTCAGGTCATGTAACGTGACCCTCCTCTTTTTTAATTCTTGAATTCATTTTAATCATAATATGTTATTATTGTTGTAGTAATTTCTTACACATCCTGTATGTGGATAAGGTAGTGAATACCCCTATATCTGACTGATGTGCCATAAATGTTACTGCAGGTCCTCTGTGGTCAGCGCCCTTGTGCCAAGTATGGTTGCAATGAACACTAACTTCACACAAGGCCAACCGTTGTTTAGCAGTTTGTAATAAACTGGCTTGGTGTTAATAATAAAGTGTGCCTTATTTGTTTTGGTTCTTCATGACGTTTTCTCTTCTGACTTCCAGTGTCCCAGTTAAAGAAGAATCGAGCTACTTTGTGCGAGTGTACACCGAACCCCTGCTGGTAAATCTACCCACGCCTGACTTCAGCATGCCCTACAACGTCATCTGCCTCACCTGCACGGTGGTCGCGGTCGGCTACGGCTCCTTTTACAACTTGCTGACCCGCACGTTCCAGGTGGATGAACCGAGTCCACCGCTCGCCAAACGGTTGACCAACCTCGTTCGTCGCATAAGAGGAGTGCCACTGCTGACCTGACTGCCGAGAGCAGGTCTGATGCCTGAAATGTCCATATTAAGCAGCTGAGAGAATCATGATGGAGTTTAAAGATGCTTGCCCTGGAAGGACACGATGCCAAGAGACTGTTCTGAACTTTTGTTGAACAAATGAGCATCCAAGACAGATGGATTAGCCACCTTTTTATGTTTTTTTGAGTCAAAAGCAAAGATTAGCCACCTTTTTGTTTGTTGTTTTGTGGGTCACTTAAGCGAAGACATTTTTTTCAGTGTTTTTAGAAAACCATACAGTAGTTTGCTGTCACGTGAACGTTTCTCAAAGGAACTGCATGGTTCGGGCATCTGGGATAAATATACATGGAAGAGCGTGATGTTAAGTCGTCTCAGTTTATGCCACCTCTTTGAGAGTGTAACCCAGTGTCACAGAAACTACAATCCTACTACTGAAAATTTATGTCTAAGAATGTGGCAGGTATTTGTGTGTGGCAAAGATATTCAAATATGTGTTTTTAACCTCCAGACTGGGTTTTATTAAATTCAAATTCTGAAGCAGCTCTTCTGGTTAACTTTCCCATAATAAACTAACTGGAAACCCATATACATATATAGCTAGTGGTAGAAATGCCCATACGCACCTGACTTAAGTCAACCTGGCGTCTGCTAGACACCTACAAATTTGTACTCTACTAGACGTCTCTCCACAGGTCTCTAGAGATCCATTTCAGCACTATCACTTGGGAATGAAAATAAGATCTCTAGTGTCTAGCCTGAGATGCTGTATTAATAGACAGACTCCAAACAATGCCTTTGAATAAGCTTTAATCACGGCCGGGAGGACCTCATATCAATCACAGAGAATCCCATCGGCAAAAAGAATACAACAATTTATATAGGATAGCTTCATGGCAAAGGTTACATGACTTTCAACATGACATTTTTCTCTAATATGATTGAATCTACACATGTGCAATTCAGCAATTTAGCAACACCCCCCTCCACCCCATGCATGATCACAGGTTGTTGAGCAGCATTTGTCCGGCAGGGCACGGACCATCATGGTAACAATATTCGCCACACACTGGATTCCCCTTCAGTAGGGCACCAAGGCTGTATGGATAGAGATTCAGATTTAGTCTGGCCATTTAGTGACATTCAGCCTCAGATGTACAGCACAAAACACTCATGAATAGCTAGTTTTACTTACAGAGTGAATTACATTCTAAGTATTATTCATTATCTTTATTAATTTTGTAAAGCCACCCTGTGCCTGAAACAGTGCAAAAGGCAGAATTCAGGTACTTTTGACAGAATATAACAAGAAAGAAGAAGAAGTATAATAATAAATTATTATTATAAAATAAAACGCAAACTGAAAGGCAATGAGAAAGCTGAACCAAACATTAATATAATAAATATATAGTAACATTTTACAATCCATTTGTTAACATGAACTGACAATGAAAAATACTTCTAAAGCATTTATTAAGTAAAGAATAATAGATGATGTGCCGTTGACTTATTAGAAAATAATATTCATTAATGCATTATATTCAACAGACCGGAGTCAATTATTCCACTATTATATATATATAAAAATAAAAAAACATGAAATAATTTTTTGTTTTTAATCCTATTGTTTAATACATTTATTTGCTTGGTCAGTGTCATTGTGGGTTTTGGTGCTTTTGCTGTTGTAGGCTGTACCTTTCAAATAACTGAATCGTTTCGTGAATTGATATAGACATGTTCCTAATGCGGTCTACTTTTAGCCTGGCTAACGTCAGACCACGTCTCATTGACATTGAGACGTGGTCTGGGAACCACATGTTCATTTTCTCGTATTTGAGGCGTGGTTTACAAATGCCCACAGCTGTTTATTGGGTGCTATGAATGTCTATCAAATGCACCTGTACGTAGCTCATAGCCAATCATTTCAATTATACCAGATGACGCATGTAGAGCGACAGAGTTTAGACGAGGAAGACGATGGGTCAGAGATTTCAGCATTCTCATTGATGGGAAAGTCACAGTCATTGGCACACAACTCGTCGCACTTTGGTTTTTTGTAATATCTGATTGGACACACTCCTGGCTTTGTTGCTATACAGACACATGACAGAAGCCATATCACTGAATGCTGAATGAATTTTTTACTGTTTTTATTTTTGGTTAATCGGTTGATTAACCAATTAAATCAACCGATACAAACACAAACAAACATAACACTCCAAGTAAAAGAGTGCTGAACTTTATTACAAAAAAGAAAAATGGTATACTGAACCATGAAAATGTGCTAAATTAAATAAATAAATATTAATATAATTAATACATTCATATTTATATAAGTAAATAAAAAACATGCATTCAAACTGAAACAAAAAGATTCTAAAACTGTATTAGTAAATGTTGAAATTAACAACGAACAATACTTCTACAGCATTTATTAACCTTAGTTAATGTTACAAATGGACTGTAAAGTGTTACCATTTCATTTTAATCCAAACAGTCATGCTTAAAGATGGCTAATGAATGCAAAAGTGCCCACCTGAATATAAACTAATGCAAATAGATTGTAAAAGTTGTGACATTAAACATTTGGGTCTGATATGAGTGCATTGTCACATTGTTTTAATCGTTTTAGGTACTAGTAATGTCTGCGTCCTCTCAGCCTCGACAGCAAACATACCGGTAGGCTACTGCGGTTCTTTATCTGCTAATGCAGCATCTAGTCTGCAAATTAATTACTTTATAATGATATGACATTGTAATGTTCTGTATTCATACCGTTTCGCATCTGTCAGCGCTCTCAGCCCAGCATGTGCTCTCTTTGCAGCACACAGCCTCAGTGTCAAAATAAACAGCACGAGGCATCAGTGATAGTGAGTAGTATGAAGCTGCAGACTCGGAGACCTGCATCTACAGTCCCCCTGCACCCAGAGTCCCGCATTCTCAGACCCCTCGTTTTTCGAGACAGCGCCTCCTATCAAATTGTATCGGATAAACATGTGAAGAACATGTGAAGAACTTAAGCCATAAACGTGAGTATCTTCAATTTTATTTAGCGAATCATAGTGGCCTACTCGTTTGATTTATTTTTTAATAAAACTAATTTAGCTCATCGATACAACATATGAATTGTCCATTTAATATTTGTAAAGATAGTTTGTAACAAGATTTGAGCCGTTAATGTATGTTTTTTCGCCCTCTTCCCCCCGAAAATATTTTGATAGCTACGTTAGCCTTCAACCTTGGACTTTTTGTAGATATGTTATAAATGCTGCAGTGATTTTCACTGCCCATTTTGTGCCCCCATATATTTCAAACCCACAAAGCTGTCCAAAGTTCAAAAACATCTCAAGGGACACTTCAACAGAGCAGTGCAACATGAAGGTAACATTTGCAAACATCTTTTTTCTTTTTTTTCTTTTTGAAACATCTTAAGACATGTGCTATCGGGCCTATACTGTTGTAGGCTATTCCAGGGTACACTATACATCGATGGAGTCGCCCCTGCCGAACCCAGCAACATATCATTTTATGATTATGCAAAGCGACTTATAAATGAGTTTTTTAATGCAATTGAAGACGAAAAATAAAGTCACGAACACAGTTTTTTCTTCCTTTTTTCTTTACAGCAAGATGATGTTTAGGTGATCATTAAATAAAGTACAGAATTGTTTATTATTGGTGTTTTGTCTATTCTGATTTGTTTTGCTTCGCATTCAAAATATCAAAAAAACAGATTTTGTAATGTTAGCATGGTAATGTTAATTAGACCATTATAGGTTGAACTGAAAGAAAAATTGGAATTTGAATAAAAAAAAATATAAAAAAACATGGTAGCAATATAATATCACATACTATTTTTCAGAAGATATTGCGATGGAAGGGATACAATTACAGATTGAACTGAGTTTTTTTTGGCACATGCATTAAGCAGGGAACGCAAATATTTATTGGATCATTTATTTGGAGACCGTAATATTGCATCCTATTGTTTTTAATTGCATTTGGATAAGTGTGCGCTGTACTCTGTGTGCGGGTGTTATACAATCTTTCGAACAGCAGGAGGCGCTGTGTTCGAAAAACGAGGGGTCTGAGAATGCGGGACCCTCGGTGGGGGACTGTAGATGCAGGCTCCAAGTCTGCAGCTTCATAATATTGGTGATAGTTTGTATTTCACCTCTAGAGGCCGCTCTCGTACTGTATAATGACAGCGGACCATTCTTAGCTGCTCTAGACTCCCCATATAGCTCCAGCAACGGACGAAACCCAGAACAACCATCAGCGTGGATTTTTAATGATAACCGAATATTCCACCAATCAGCTATCAGTGCAAAGATTTCGTAGCCATGAGATATGGCTGTATATCAGAATGCTGCGTTTACCTACGGCACGAGTACAGTATACGTTTTAGGACATCCTCAGACCTTAGTCATATGACAAAAAGGCATCATGCCACAGGTTTCGTCTAATAGTAATAGCCGAAGCCATTTAGTCTAAGACTGAAAGTCTTCAGGTCTCAGGAAAAACAACTTTAAATGTCAAGTCTTGTACAATTAGGCATCGGGCGAAACGGCCTTAGACAAAAAGGCATTGGAAAGTAAGGAATCGGGTGAAACGGACTGCATTCACTGCGAAGTTCTTTTTTCCTTCATATGGGTAAAACAAAGTTGGAAACATCTTTGCAGCGATCTAGACTGACTGTAAGTGAACATCCCGACGTCGTGCTGAGAGCGGTGTTTCTAGATAAATATGTGCACAGTCTGCACACACACACAAAAAAGACAACAGTTAAGAAAGCATCTGGTCATAGTGATATGAATATGTTTGTACCAGCTCTGTAATTCAGCGTCACACAAGTCATGTCACTTATTTTATTCTTATTTTATTTATAGTAATATATATATGTATATATGTGCGTGTGTGCGTGCGTGCGTGTTCAAAATTAGTGCGTTAACGCATGCGATAAATGCATTAAACTTTATAGTGTTAAATTAAAAACAATTACTCTACTCGTGCGCACAGAAAGACACCTGCCATAATAGAGTTATCTTTTGCACTCGAACAGATTTGATCAGAGTTTGCGTACGCCAAAATCCATGCCAACATTCATATTTATAACATTTATTTAAAAAAGACGTACCCACTTTTCCTTGTGGCAGAGTCGGACTACTGAAGGGGTTTGGAATTCTAAGCAGCATTTTATCGTTTAAGTTATTATTAGGGATGTGCATTTTGGTTATTTTTCCTGACAGAGAAATCTATGCTAATATCATTACAACGGTTTACATGAAATGTGTTTCACTTAAATAATTAACACAAAACAAAACACGCAGCTGTGTAGGCTATGCTGAGTCGTCACAAAAACTAACCTAAAGGAAACTGAGACGGCTGAAAGCACATCCTGTTTATTTATTTTACAAATTAGTTTTTTTTTTTTTTTTACAATCACTAGGACACATTACTAAATACTTAGGTCACTTTTTCAAAACTCTTCACACAGTAATCAGAACATCAGTCTGTGTGAACTAAACTGATCAGTCATCTATGCTTTTTTAATTATTATTAAATTACAACATCTTTCAATTTGTATGAATTGTTTTTTCACATAGACAAACATCATTAAAGGTCCCGTTCTTCGCAATTCCATTTTTCAAACTTTAGTTAGTGTGTAATGTTGCTGAGCATAAATAATACCTGTAAAATTATAAAGCTCAAAGTTCAATGGCTAGCGAGATATTTTATTTAACAGAAGTCCCCTTTCAAAGCCTACAGCGAACAGCCGGTTTGGACTACATCCCTCTACTTCCTTTTTTAATGACGTAACTAGAACAGTTTGACTAATCTCCGCCCACAGGAAAACACAAAAAAGGGGGCGTGGTCTTGTTGCGCTCCCACGGAGAAGCACTTCAGCTGCGCATGCATCTCCAATTTATGGTAAGAGGCGTGACCTTTCTGGGCAACGTGCGCTAAGCTGCTGTCGAATCACAACACAGGAACCGCTGGCACAACCAGAACTCGTTACGTATTTCTGAAGGAGGGACTTCATAGGACAAGGAAGTCATCGGGCCGTTTTTTGGACAGTGAAAACAGCGGTATACAGATAAGTAAATTGTGTGAAAAATACTGTTTTTTTACACGCGAAACATGAACACATGTTATATTGCACACTGTAAACACAATCAAAGCTTCAAAAAAACATGAAGAACGGGACCTTTAAAACTTTGTACTATACAGGCCAATTTGCACGTTTACATTAACTTAAATTTAACAGTTTTGAAAAGAGAAAGAAATACATGAATACGAAAATGTATTGAAAATGAATGCGACTGAAATTTGCACCATTTTCTGAATCTAAAATGAAATATATTATCAATCTCAAAACAATTAGATGTAACTGATCACCTACACAAGTGGTTACTTTTTCAATTTCATTACCATAAAAAAAAAACTAAAAAAAAAAAAAACTGTAATGCAAACATTGACCATGTAACATAAGCATGCTTACTGCAGTAGAGTGTCATTCTTGTTTTGTAAAGAAAAAGAAAACATTGTATAATGCTACCTGATGATTGTGAAAAAATGTGATTAGTTAATTTTTTTGTAATCTACTGACAGCACTAATATATATTTAGCCATTTTTCTGCTAACCTCTGTACACAAAGAAACCTGCGTTTTTATAAACACCGGGTTCTTTGTGTACAGTCTAAAACAGCTTGAAAGACTTTACTTCACTATATTTTGCCAATATACAAGCTAGTAGTAGAAGGAAATCCAAGGCACTCTTCTTAGGAATTGATAAAAAGCCTTTATTTGACTGGCTATTTCATAATAGAAAATTTTAAAGACATGGGGGGAAAAAAACAACCCGCGCGTATAGCGGCACAAACAGCCTTCTTCAGGGTATGTTTTTCAATCAAACAATTTCCTCTTTTATAGATGCTAATTAGAAACACCTGAATGACAAATTACATGCACATACAGAGAAAGCCCACTAGGGGGTTACATAGTCCAAAGAAAAAAAACAGAAGGCATTTCACAAAAAGGGACTGAAATCTGTTTTTCTTTTCTTTTTTGGTGTTGTATTATGTTCGATTATGAAATAGCCAGTCAAATAAAGGCTTTATAAATTGCTAAGAAGAGTGCCTTGGATTTCCTTCTACTACATGTTATTGAAATTCCCGATCCCAAAGAGCACCTTCAAACACTTTTTGAACTCCTTGAGCACCCTGGACATTTTTTTCCTTTTCCTATACAAGCTAGCTAGTTGCAATGTGTTATTTAGCTCATTAAACATGGAACTAAAACTAGCGAATAATAGAAATTTATAAAATAATCTGAGTGGGACGTGAGTGTAACATTTGGAAATTGCAACTATAAAACAGTAAGAATAAAATCCATTCAGGTACAGGTAGCCTACAGCTTACAATTCACTCTTCTGAATTTATTCTGTACGTCAGATTGAGTGGCAATTTGAAACTTTTATGCTTCCATCTGAGGGCCGTTTCGCCCGATGCCTAATTGTACACGGCCTGATGTTGAATATAATATAAAAATACCTGTAACTGGAGCCATACACTGAAGTCCACATCCATTGCTGCAGCATTTCTGATTGTTGGCACAGTCATTGTCATCGGCACACGACACAAAACGTATCAGGGCACACATTGCTGGTTTATATTTTCTGCTTGGACACACTCCTGGTTTCACTGTTATACAGACATGACAGAGAAAAAAATTAGCCCTGATATATTGAAGAGAACAGGTAAATGTGACATTATAATGAGTTTTTGTGAAGATTGTTTTAAGTTCACTTAAAATTATAAGTGGTTATATTTTTTAAAGCCTAATAAATGTTAAAATTGATAGCTTTCAATTATACTGTAATGCTGAATGCCTAGAATTAATGACTAGAATTAGGGGAAAAAAAACTATTTCACAGAGACATCAGGATCAGTATTAGTATCAGTGATGCCTCCTTTCATAAAAAGATGCCATTAAACAAACATTTGAAATATCAGCTATTGTCCTTATTTCTACATAAATTGAGATTAAATGTGAAATTACAATATTTTTTTATCGATTGACCGCACATAATATAATAAAATACCTGTAACTGGAGCCATACACTGAAGTCCACATCCATTGCTGCAGCATTTCTCATTGTTGGTACAGTCACTGTCATCGACACACGGCACGAAACGTATCCGGGCACACATTGCTGGTTTATATTTTCTGATTGGACACACTCCTGGCTTTACTGTTATACAGACACATGACAGAGAAGCCATATCACTGAATGCTGAATGTCTTTTAACCAGGGTTTTTGGTTCTTTTGCTGTTGTAGGCTGTAAGAACCTTTGAAATAACTTAAATAATTTGGCGAAGTGATATGGACATGTACGTAATGCGGTCAAGACCTGCCTGGAACTACTTTAGCCGTGCGTTTCCCTGAAAATAATTGCACACCTTAGTATCTTCGGCAACCAATCAGATTTAAGCTTTCAACAGCCCCGTGGTGAACTTGAAATAATAGAAATGTTAACTAATAAATTATATAAATTTCTTAATCATAAAAAAAAAACGCATTCAACGGGAAGGGGCCAAAAAATATCTTGCATACCCCCCTTAAAACTCTTTATGGCGCCCCTGCCCGTAGTATATATATATATAATATTATATACTAGTGTAATATAATACAATATAATACCTGTAACTGGATCCATACAGTCAAGTCCATTACACATAGTGCTGCAGCATTTCTGATTGTTGGGACACTCACTGTCACCGGCACACAACTCTTCATCCTTCATTAAACACATTATTGTTCCATCGTTTGTGATTGGACACACTCCTGGCTTTGCTGTTATACAGACACATGACAGAGACTTTTTTTTAGCCCTGATATATTGAACAGATAACTGTATTAAATTTCAGTAAATCTTTTGACCTGTTAGACAAGAAGGAAGGCCACGGGTAAATACACCATATTGCCAAAAGTTTTGGGACGTCTTATAAACTGACATCCCATTCTTAATTCGCAGGGCTAAATATGGAGTTGGCCCTCCCTTTGCATCTATAACAGCTTCAACTCTTCTGGGAAGGCTTTCCACAAGGTTTAGGAGTGTGTTAATGGGATTTTGACCATTCTTCTAGAAGCGCATTTGTGATGTCAGGCACTGATGTTGGACGAGAAGGCCTGGCTCGCAGTCTACGCTCTAATTCATCCCAAAGGTGTTTTATCGGGTAGAGGTCAGGACTCTGTGCAGGCCAGTTAAGTTCCTCCACACTAAATTCGCTCATCCATGTCTTTATGGACCTTGCTTTGTGCACTTGTGCGCAGTCATGTTGGAACAGGAAAGGGCCATTCCATGAAGCTCTCTACGCACTGTTCTTGAGCTAATCTGAAGGCCACAGGAAGATTGGAGGTCTGTAGCTGTTGACTCAGCAGAAAGTTGGCGACTTCGCATGCTGAAGCTCACAGTGCGCAGCTGACCCCGCTCTGTGATTTTACGCTGCCAACCACTTCGTGGCTGAGTTCCTGTTGTTCCCAATTGCTTTCACTTTGTTATAATACCACTAACAGTTGACTTGTGAAATTTCCTCACTACTAAATATTCCCAGTGGACTAATTGCACAGGTGGCAACCTATCACGGTACCACACTTGAATTCACTGAGCTCCTGAGAGCGACCCATTCTTTCACAAATGTTTGTAGAAGCAGTCTGCATGCCTTGGGGCTTGACTGGGGCTTGACTGGGGCTTGACTGGGGCTTGACTGGGGCTTGACTGGGGCTTGACTGGGGCTTGACTGGGGCTTGACTGGGGCTTGACTGGGGCTTGACTGGGGCTTGACTGGGGCTTGACTGGGGCTCAGTGGTTCATGTAGGTTGTCTACAAACCGGAAGGTTGGTGGTTCAATCCTCGGTTCCACCTGACCAAGTGTCGAGGTGTCCATGAGCAAGAAATCTAACCCCGGCTGCTCCCGACGAGCTGGATAGCGCCTTGCATGGCTGACACCGCCGTCGGTGTATGAATGAGTGAGTGAATGGGTGAATGTGAGGCAATATGTAAAGCGCTTTGGTGGCCATTGGGTCTGTGAAAGCGCTATATAAATGCAGTCCATTTGATTTTATACAACTGTGGCCATGGGAGTGATTAGAACACCGGAATTCAATGATTTGGAGGGGTGTCCCAATACTTTTGGCAATAAAAGTTATGTCATTTATTATCATGGGTTTATGTGAAGATTGTTTAAAGGAACACGCTGACTTTTTGGGACTTTGGGGGATACGGTGAATTAGCTAGAGTTAGATAAGTCCATACATACCTTTTTCATCTCTGTGCGTGCTGTAACTCTGTCTGACGCACACACCGCTAGCCTAGCTTAGCACAAAGACTGGATGTAAATGGCTAGCATACTAATCCCAATAAGTGACAAAATAACGCAAACATTTTCCTATTTACATGTTGTGATTTGTATAGTCACAGAGTGTACAAATAACAAGGTCATATGAGACACAGCCATCTTTTAACCGTATAAATATTGGGAACTATATTCTCAGAAGGCGAAGCACTGCTACTTGGGCGGAGTGATTACCGCAGCACCTGAGACGCACCGTGATGAGGAGCAGAGAGTTCGTTCAAAGTTGGAGTAATAGTCAGCAATTACTAGATAGTAAAAGCATAGTTTACAATCATGGGTGTTCACTGTATTGTAAAGAGCTGGGACAATAAACAGGGGAGACCAGGTAATACCATGATGTTTCATAGAATCCCAACAAAAAACGCTGATCTGATGAATCAATGGCTAAGTTACTTGCTCTGGATATAACGTTAGATCCAAACACACCTGAAGAGATCATCAAGGACCGTCATGTTTGCTCAGTACATTTCACTGAGGACGACTATTTTGTAAAAATGGAATTTGCCACACGGACCATGAAACGTGTGCTGAAGGATACGGCCATCCCATCGATAGGACAGACAGGACAAAGTGGATCATCTGCGGCTGCGGTAAGTGTTCCGTTATGTTTTTAGATGACTAGCCTACTGTAACAGTGCCATTAGCCAGATCTAATGTAACGTTAGTGACACTATTATATGAATAGGGTGGTCACTACTATTGCAGTTGTTCCCGGTCTCCATGTATCCCCTATAATGTTAGTATTGTTTTGTCACGAACGCGCTCTATCGCCCCAGTAACAAATGAGCGGAGCTAGAGGTAAACTCAGGACTGTAGCCTTCACCTTGCTAATGAATCGGAAGGGGGAGGGGCAGTTTTATTATTTTTGAGAAACAGTGACCTTGTCTAGTACGGGTAGGCTACTGTCTGTGGGTTCATTGTGCAAAAACAATTTGCCTTGTGCTATTACTTTCCCCTTATTCTAGCCTATTGTAATGCAATTATCTAACATTACTGTATTATATGTTGTTGAATACATTTGGTTCAGCTGTAATTGCATTTAAAATATATCGATTCCTGTAATAATAATTCTTTATTCGTGTTCTGTGATATTTATTAATCAGGATGCATTTTTGGTTGGAATTCTATGAAACATCATGGTATTACCTGGTCTCCCCTGTTTATTGTCGCAGCTCTTTACAATACAGTGAACACCCATGATTGTAAACTATGCTTTAACTATCTAGTAATTGCTGACTCTATTACTTCAACTTTGAACGAATTTTCTGCTCCTCATCACGGTGTGTCTCAGGTGCTGCGGTAATCACTCCGCACAAGTAGCAGTGCTTCGCCTTCTGAGAATATAGTTCCCAATATTTATACGGTTAAAAGATGGCTGTGTCTCATATGACCTTGTTATTTGTACACTCTGTGACTATACAAATCACAACATGTAAATAGGAAAATGTTTGCATTATTTTGTCACTTATTGGGATTAGTATGCTAGCCATTTACATCCAGTCTTTGTGCTAAGCTAGGCTAGCGGTGGGTGCGTCAGACAGAGTTACAGCACCCACGGAGATGAGAAGGGTATGTATGGACTTATCTAACTCTGGGGAATACAGTGAAAAAGCTAAAGTCCCAAAAAGTGTTCCTTTAAGTTCACTAAAATAATTTTCTTAAAGCCTGATAAATGTTGAAATTGATAGCTTTCAATTATACTGTAATGTTTAATGTCTATAATTAATGGCTAAAATTAAGAAAAAACAAATCTATTTCATAAGAGACATCAGGATCAGTATTGGTATCAGTGATGCCTTTCATAAAAAGATGCCATCAAACAAACATTTGAAATATCAGCTATTGTCCTCGTGTTGTTTCTACATTAATTTTGAGATTAAATGTGAAATTACAATATATAGAAGTACTTGAATGTCAGGTGCGATTAGTTAATATTTATCGATTGACCGCACATAATATAATAAAATAATACCTGTAACTGGAGCCATACACTGAAGTCCACATCCATTGCTGCAGCATTTCTCATTGTTGGTACAGTCACTGTCATCGGCACACGACACGAAACGCATCAGGGCACACATTGCTGGTTTATATGTTCTGATTGGACACACTCCTGGCTTTACTGTTATACAGACACATGACAGAGAAGCCATATCACTGAATGCTGAATTATTTTTTCACTGGGGTTTTGGTTCTTTTGCTGTTGTAGGTTGTAAAAACCTTTGCAATAACTGAAATCATTTGGCGAAGTGTTATGGACATGTACGTAATGTGGTCAAGACCTGCCTGGAACTACTTTAGCCGTGTGTTTCCCTGAAAACGCATTCAACTGGAAGGGGCCCACAATTAATTCTCGCATACCCCCCTTAAAACTCTTAATGGGGCCCCTGCCCGTAGTATTTAATATAATATAATATAATATAATATAATATAATATAATATAATATAATATAATATAATATAATATAATATAATATAATATAATATAATATAATATAATATAATATAATACCTGTAACTGGAGCCGTACACCGAGTTCCACCGCATGCAGTGCTGCAGCATTTCAGATTTTTGGGACACTCACTGTCATCGGCACACAACTCTTCATCCTTCTTTTTACACATCACTTCTTCAGCGTTTGTCTTTGGACACACTCCTGGCTTCACTGTTATACAGACATGACAGAAAAAAATGAAGAAAAAAATGAGCCCTGATATATTGAAGAGCACAGGTAAATGTGACATTTATTATAATAGGTTTTTGTGAAGATTGTTTTAAGTTCACTTAAATTATAAGTTGTTATATTTTTTAAAGCCTAATAAATTTTTAAATTGATTGCTTTCAATTATACTGTAATGCTGAATGCCTATAATTATTTACTAGAATTAGGGAAAAAATCTATTTCACAGAGACATCAGGATCAGTATTGGTATCAGTGATGCCTTCTTTCATAAAAAGATGCCATTAAACAAACATTTGAAATATCAGCGACTGTCCTTCTGTTGTTTCTACATTAATTTTGATATTAAATGTGAAATTACAATATATAGAAGTACTTGAATGTCAGGTGCGATTAGTTAATAATTATCGATTGACCGCACATAATATAATAAAATAATACCTGTAACTGGAGCCATACACTGAAGTCCACATCCATTGCTGCAGCATTTCTGATTGTTGGCACAGTCACTGTCATCGGCACACGACACGAAACGTATCCGGGCACACATTCCTGGTTCATATGTTCTGCTTGGACACACTCCTGGGTTTGCTGTTATACAGACACATGACAGAGAAGCCATATCACTGAATTCTGAATTATTTTTTCACTGGGGTTTTGGTTCTTTTGCTGTTGTAGGCTGTAAGGACCTTTGAAATAACTGAAATCATTTGGCGAAGTGTTATGTAATGTGGTCAAGGGTGTGTTTCCCTGAAAACGCATTCAACTGGAAGAAGGGGCCCAAAATTATTTCTTGCATACCCCCTTTTAAACTCTTAATGGAGCCCTTGCCCGTAGTATATAATATAATATAATATAATATAATATAATATAATATAATATAATATAATATAATATAATATAATATAATATAATATAATATAATACCTGTAACTGGAGCCGTACACTGAGTTCCACCGCATGCAGTTCTGCAGCATTTCTGATTTTTGGGACACTCACTGTCATCGGCACACAACTCTTCACCCTTCATGATACACCTTATTTCTGCATAGTTTGTCTTTGGACACACTCCTGGCTTCACTGTTATACAGACACATCACAGAAAAAAATGAGCCCTGATATATTGAAGAGCACAGGTAAATGTGACATTTATTATAATGAGTTTTTGTGAAGATTGTTTTAAGTTCACTTAAAATATAAGTTATATTTTTTAAAGCCTAATAAATGTTAAAATTGATAGCTTTCAATTATACTGTAATACTTAATGCCTAGAATTAATTATTAGAATTAGGAAAAAAAATCTATTTCATAGAGACATCAGGATCAGTATTAGTATCAGTGATGCCTTCTTTCATAAAAAGATGCCATTAAACAAACATTTGAAATATCAGCCACTGTCTTTATGTTGTTTCTACATTAATTTTGAGATTAAATGTGAAATTACAATATATAAAAGTACTTGAATGTCAGGTGCGATTAATTGCGCTTAATTACAGAAAATGTGCAATTAATTATTTTATCGATTGACCGCACATAATATAATAAAATACCTGTAACTGGAGCCATACACTGAAGTCCACATCCATTGCTGCAGCATTTCTGATTGTTGGCACAGTCACTGTCATTGACACACGACACGAAACGTATCCAGGTACACACTTCTGCTTCATATTTTGTGCTTGGACACACTCCTGGGTTTGCTGTTATACAGACACATGACAGAGAAGCCATATCACTGAATGCTGAATGTCTTTTTTACCGGGGTTTTTGGTTCTTTTGCTGTTGTAGGCTGTAAGGACCTTTGAAATAACTTAAATAATTTGGCGAAGTGATATGGACATGTACGTAATGCAGTCAAGACCTGCCTAGCAATTTCTGATCTAAAACCAGTGTTCGAATTTAGGGGGGCTGGGGGGGTCCCAGACCTCCCATAAGCATCAAGGGACCCCCCATGAGGCCCCCCCAAAAAATAACCTTGGGGTCCCCCAGTTTTTCATTAAAACTAAAATACTAGAAACATAATATACAACGTAATATCTATTTTTTTTATCAAAGTATTGCACTGCCGCTCCCATAAGAAGCTACTCCAAATTAGATTTACGTCTGAAAATACGCTCAAGTGCGCCACACGCTGTTTTCTGAAGGAATTTATAGACAGCGACGTCACTGTCAAGTCAACTTCATTTATATAGTGCTTAACAATATGGACTGTTTCAAAGCAGCTTTACAGTGATAATAGGAAATTATAGTAACAGAGATTGTTTTGGCTTTACAGCAGCTCTAGAGTAAAGATATTGTCCAGCTAAAGTTAGTTTTGATCGATTCACTTCCATAGCAAAGATCATTAGTTATTAACTTAGGAGCCACTAACACGACACCGTTCTAACAGATAACCCTTAACGTGCTCCGGCCCGCTCATTCTCAGAATTATTTATCGCTTTCGAGTAGCCATGTGAACCGGAAATATTTTGACAACGTTTTATCTGTACAGAGGTAGAGGGAGGGTGGCCTTCACAGGGCAGAGACTAGTTGACACTTCAGGACTGCGTTATCGTTGTGTCCAGGCGCAGGTCCTTCATTAGATCTGGATACAGCCTGTATCCGGCGGACTGCGGTAAACCTCGGGATAAACAGAGACTAATATTAGCGTAGACGCCATCCTTCTTATGATGTACTAGGGGAGCACGGGGCACAACGTAACCCGGGGCTAGTTGTAACACCCTTGTTTTAAATACTTCCTTCCACACATGCCCAGTAGCACCTCATTGCAGTACACAAGATCCAGGGGGCGGAGTTGGACCCAGATCTAAGGGGTGGAGATGGGTAGGATTAGGGGTGGGGTTAGGGATCAGGGGGTGGAGATGGGTAGGATAAGGGGTGGGTTAGGGATCAGGGGGTGGAGATGGGTAGGATTAGGGGTGGGTTAGGGATCAGGGGGTGGAGATGGGTAGGATTAGGGGTGGGGTTAGGGATCAGGGGGTGGAGATGGGTAGGATTAGGGGTGGGTTAGGGATCAGGGGGTGGAGATGGGTAGGTTTAGGTATTTGTAAGGTGGGAGGAGCTAGATCTGGATCCACCTCCTCCCCCTGGATTTCATGTTCTGCAGTGAGGACCATCTCACTATTATAGAGAAAAAAAAATGTTTGCGCCAAAATTCAGAAATCTTTGTAAGATACCAACTGAACATTTTTAACCATAGCAAAAGTACATTTCTTACTTAAGTTAATGTTTTATCTATATTATTTGTGTTTATTTAAAATTAGACACTAGCAGGGTTTAAACCCCAGTTGTGCAGTTGGGACATGTTGTAACACTGCGTTACAATGTGCCCCTATAAGAAATATGCTATTATATTCTATATTCTTATGAATTCTATTGAGAAAACATGAGAAACATGTAAATAAAGACTGAGAGTCATTATTTTGTTTTGAACTATGCTGTATAGCCGTGTTTTCCGGTGTGTTTATTGTTGTTTTTAATTATTAAAAAATAGCCATTATTTTATATGAAAAAAGTTAATTGTATTTAAGAAAATATTTTGGTTTGACTTGTATATATTTTTTTATTAGATCAGATAGCATTTTAAGCTGTCATATGGTGATGTTACAATGTGCCCCTCACATGTTACAATGTACCCCACCTATGGGGCATGTTGTCACATTTCACTTCCATTCTTTCGGGGTAAATCAAGACAAAAGTATACACCGTATTAATAAAACAAAACCACACAATTGTACTAGACATGAGGGAAAATAATGTGTGTAATAAATACTCTAAACCCTAAGTAGATATACACAAACTGAGAAAGTCAAAATGTGTTACGTTGTGCCCCGCTCTCCTCTAACGAGTACATCAGGATTTACGGGAAGTGTTCCCGGTTACGGCTGACCTAATCTATGCAGCCTAACATTGAATTATAGAAGTTTATAATGTGCTATGTGTATGCTAGGTCAAAGATGCGTTTTTCTACACCACACTTCCGGAAAGTGTGTCTGCTTCCCCGACAATGTTAGGGGAACCTTTTCTTCCTCCCTCAATAATAATAATAATAATAATAAAACATTTTTTATAGGGCCTTTCAAGAACCCTTCACAAAATACAAACAGTTGACAGACAAGAGACAGGCAATCTGCTAGTTATAACAATTAAACAAGCAGAAAAGCAGATGGAGACAACAATAATTAATAGATTAGGCAAAGAAAACATACATTTTCAGCATGAAATGCCTCAAATTAGGCATGAACATGAGAATGTATCAAGACCTTTCTAAATGTGCACTCTTTTGGACAAAAAAAAACACCTTTAAATGAAGGTCTTTTAAGTGGCCATAGCCATGTGATCACAATGTTTTTCTATGTGAAATAATGATAAATATCAGTTTACGCCATTTGATTATGCATGACATCGAAGCTTAGCAGTCAGAGGCTACATTAGCCAAGGCTGGCCTGTTTAAAAGAAATAGCCCTTGCTCGCACTGGTCAGAAAGTGGAAATGTGACCAATAATTTCTGACTGGCAATGGCATAATTAAACAAATCAAATCCAACTCATGGTAAGCGTTTTGCTTTTCTTTGCTTTACTCCGGGCTTAAAATAAAAAGATAACTGTGAAAAATAGCAGTATAATTGGCGAGTAGCCTATTGTTTCGTTGGTGAGATACATTTTCATGTCGTGTTACTTTAATTCAGCGCGTGCAGCACAGCAAACAGACTCGGTGCGGAAACGATCGCTGCACTGTTGTATTCGCACGCTGCTGGAAAGCATCGCCGGACCACATCCGCGGGCAGTGTAAAACCTGTTCAAATCAAAGCTTTGACTCGAAGCTCCATGTGTACGAAAAAAAGGCACCGCATACGCACTGCAAACAGATAATGTGTGAAACAATCGTCAGACCTTTCAATATAAAAGTTCTCTATTGACTGACTCGGATAGGCCTAATATGAAAATGTATATACTGTAAAACTTCAAATAGTAGCCCGGGCTTTTATTTGCCCAAATCGTCGAACTGCACCGGCTTGTAGGCTATTTGAGACAGGCGTCTATATGAGACAGGCCTTTATAATTTAGTGTTGAGATGTAGTTCATTGAGTGTATAGGCCTGTCTCTAATCTCTAAAAATCTCCAAATGCTCCACGTGAAACTGCGGTCTTCCGAGCTTTTACTATCGCGTCAATTGATTTTGATTTTGCGCGAGGGAGAGAGAGCAAGACAGCGCTCGTGGTGTTTGAAGACGCGAGAGTGCGCGCGCGGCCGGGGCGCTCTCTCTCTCTCTCTCTGCTTGTAACGCAGCAGTCATTCTGTTCTACATCACTCATCGATCAAAATAGACTTTGGAGGGACAAAAATTTGCTTTGGCGGCCGCCAAAAAGCGGACGATCTGACGGTTTTAGAGGATTAAATACAACCCGAAACTAAAAAACAGACCCGGCCTCTATTTGAGACCGGCCTTTATTTACCCAAACCTGCAGCCACACCAGGCGTGTAAAAGAGACAGGCGTCTATTTGGGACTCGGCTATTATTTGAAGTTTTACGGTATTTAAGTTAATCTGGACACCTGTACTACACTGGTTTATGGATTTCTTCAGGCTGCGTAATGAAGTTAAAGAACATGGATCTCACCTGTGAAGTTTCGTCCTAGAGCAGCTTCCGTTGAGCTCCAGCATCCAGCCAGACACAATAACACAGTGCAGTACACTCGAGCCGTCATCCTCTCCACCTGCAATCATACAATGAACTGCTGGAAAATCATACTTGTCTCAGGACGAGAGAGTATTTAAGCTAGCGCTCAACCCCCCCGCCCCCTCGAATACACAAACTAGTTTTGAATGACCTCATAGGAGTATAATAGCCTACTTTTCCTCTAAACAGTAGTTTGAGATTATATCTAAAACAACCCCACAGGACAGTCTTTTATGACAGTTTGTGCGGGTTGACCAGTTTGGGCACTACATCCTAAATCTGAAACTAATCTCTTGTGCAATGATAATTTCCCCTAAAGTAAACTAAATGGAAACGCCTCATTTGTGCAATGTGCATGGAGTTTAAGATGGCAGTTTTACCCCCAAGGAATTTTTTTCCTTGAAGAAAGAACGTTTTTCGACGTTTACTCAGTGTATACTTGAAAATTTTGGCAGCAATCATGCTTGTTAGCCCTTGAATTTAAGCCTTTGTAATATATATATATATATATATATATATATATATATATAGGCCTATATATATATTGTTTATATAAAAAACCCTCTATACATTGCTTTAAAACAGATTATGCAGTAATGCATCCAGTGGAATGCTGCAAAGTTTTATATGACCACTAGTCGGCAGGTGTAAAATGAGCCGTGGCCCGTGGGTGTTATACCAATGCAATGCAGTGTAAGAAAATCACATCGAATGGGCCTTTTATTCAGTATGGAAGCATATGGGTAGCAATATTCAATTTGAAATGTAATATTCAAAATGACAACGCAATATGTAAAATGGGTATGCATTTCTTTATTTAAATTTACATTTGCCATTACATTTGTGCAACGTTGGTGCAAAATGAAAATGAAAATGAAAAATTATTTATATAATTTACATTTGCCATTTCATAACTTGAGGAAGCACCTGCCAACTACTCTGCTAACGGCACTGTGGGGCTACAGGGGATGTTCTCAGCGGTTGGTCTTTGGTTGGTCACACAACAAAGGTCTGAGGCAATAGATTATCATCATCGGTCCGGCTCGTAGGGCCTGATGTTATGGACTAAGGGGGGAAGAGGAAAAGAAGGGTGTGCACAGGGAAGGAGGCAATCACCTGTCTCTGCTCATGCCTGGACGCTGCCTCTTCCCTGCCTCTTCCTCCTGGACTCGCACCGCCTAAATGACCTACTCCTGCCAGAAGGAGGGGCGCGAGTGGCAACTGAGTCCCGCTGGCCCTGTCTACGATCCTCGGAACGAGACGGGCCAGGACCCCCAGGGCCTGGACCGGCGCGGTATACGAGATCTATATGCCGCTGAGCGCGCCACCAGGGCGAAACCGGGGCATCGAGGAGAAAAGTTTTCTCTTTCTCCCCGATGCCTGCCAGGTTCACACACAGATGCCTCTCCGTGGCCACCATGGCCGCCAACAATCGCGGCTGCTGTCTGTTTGGTGGCCCGGAGAGCCAGGCCTGTGGTGTGGTGCAACTCAGCCACCGCGTCTGGGGTTAAACCCTGCCCCTGGTCCAGGTCCGTCAGCAGGTCAGCCTGGTACGTCTGCAACACAGCCATCGTGTGCAGCGCAGCACCAGCCTGACCTGCCACTGCGTATGCCCTGCCATTCAGACGAGATGTGGTCTGGAGTCGTCTAGATGGAGCGCTCCATCACCTCCACCAGCTCCGCATACGCGATTTTATTTTATACAAATAAGAGCACAGTATATCATTGTCCCAACACTCTTATGTCTTTGAATTAGCAACTTACAACTATTTTTTTCCGTAAGGGTATACACAGGGGCGTCATGCAAGCCAAAATTCTGGGGGGGGCACAATCTGAGACGTTGCAATTGTTTTCTGACGGGTGATATGGATCATGTTAGGAGGGGTCAGGGGGTTTCTCCCCCTGAAATTCTTTTAAATTCTGGCTGCTAAACATACCATTTCAATGCAGTTTGGGAGGGACTGAAATACCTTAACGGAGCTAGCAGCAACCCTCCTCTATCTGAGGACTAAGTTAAAGTATCTATTTTGTAAGTCAAACTACAATCATGTATGTAGGCTACAGGCGCTGAACCACATCCTACTGTCATCTCAACACAGCGGTTCCCATTCTGCGGCTTTATTCTGATGAATCAGCTGACCGCCAGAGGTGAGCCCTTCCTTTGTGCCTGAGGTTGTTGCGTGATGTGTGGTGCTTCACAATCTGAGGCAATAAGGGCAGGTGGAGTGATGGAGGGTCTCATCCATGGCACCATTTCCAGGATTCAGCTCTGGGCTCTTCATCCTCAGTGCTCACACCAGTCTGCTGACATTTCAGATCCTACAAAAATGCACAAACATAACACAAACGCAGTAATTTAGATTTTTGAAGCATTTGATTTCAGTATTATTTAGAAGACAAAAATGCTTTTTTCACAAATGCCACCATCATCTTTCCTTGCAGGTCCTGCTCCACCACAAAAGCTGTGCAGAAAATCCACAGAAATCAAGAATAAGAAAAGTGCTGTAATAGCTCTGTTTGAAATTACAATAATTAAAATAAACTACAAGTTAATATTTAAATAGTTGTTGTTATTTCTGTAGTATACTCACTCAAAGCCTTTAATGGCAGCATTCAGCTTCATGAGCCACTCTCCATCGGATAAACACACATCTGTTCATCTGTCCTTGTAACATCCTGACAAGATTCAAATAACCTCTGTGATTTATGAGCTCAACACTACATTTACATGTTGAGGTTGTTTTAACTTTTTATCCAACATAAATGTTCCTCAATTTATCAACAGTACTAATGGACAAATAAAATAGATAACTTATGTTTAGTTACTTTATAGACTTGTTCTACACAATAGCACACATACATCACTCAGATGTCTATTTCATGTTGTGATGTGCTCTTCTGCAATACTTATTGAAGATTTTCCTGTCAGATGACATTTAAAATAAGTGTCTTTAAGATGTAGGGTTTATGTAAATCCACTTTAGAGACGTAACTTATGTGTGCTTACGGGAGCTCCTCTGTTAGCTATACATAATAAAACGTGTTTTTACAGCAAAATCACAACTATACTGTCTAACGTCTTTACACCTTCAACAATTCAACAGTTTACTCTACAGTAGTTCAACACATGCAATTTTAACACAAGGGACAGTGTTTACTCACATTTGAAAACACCCGCGTCGCTGATCTCCGCGATTGTTGATAATAATGACGTATGCTCTCCCGTGGCCTCCTGGGATAGAAAAGTATCCATCGGATGAGCACTCGAAAACCTGGCCGGAGGCAGTAAGCCATCCGGGAACTTCTCGCCTACTCTTTTATGAATACTGATGTTTCAAACTTTTTCTTTCACGTACTGTTTTCGCCTACTATATTGTAGGAAAGTGTAAGGGTGGATTTTCTGCAGGGGTTCAGGCTGCAAGACTGCCGAATGACTAAAGAAACGTTATTAGCAAGATGGTAGAAAACTGTACATTTCTTGTCTATTCCACCCACTGCCACTTATACCAACGACGGAAATAAGCGCAGTTACAATAGCTTAATATGTGGGAGAGCGTTGCTATAGAGAGTGACAGTATTGTATTGCAATAGATAGCACATAAAAGTCAATACCAAATCAAAACTATTTAGCACATTAGTTGTAATTGAAAAGGTTTAATGACAAAATATGGTTATGGTTACACTTAAAATAGTTACAAAATAGATGTATGAGATGATGATAACTTATACCAATAATCTTACCCAGCATGTAAAATATTACCAGAGAGAGAGAGAGAGAGAGAGAGAGAGAGAGAGAGAGAGAGAGAGAGAGAGAGAGAGAAAAGAGGAGGCAAAGGGAGAGAGCCAGAGCATTAAAAAAGACAGAGCAACAGTTACAGTCTTCTTTTATCCTTTCCCTGACCATTTGACTAAAACCCAAATGTGAGACATTCAAACTGACCAATCAGATAATTACAACTTCCCCAATGGTTCTAAAGGTGTGACAATTCATCGACCCCCAAAGTACAAACATCTTGGCCTACAGGCCTTGATCACTATCAGACCAAGCATGTAACTCCTCTATGCCTTTGGGAACTCCAAATGGTCCTTGTGGTTGAAAGAAGGGGTGGAACACAGTAAAGCATATGTCTTTGTTCATTTCAAATCTTGGATTATTTTCAATCCTACAAAAGTATATTCGAACGCACTATAAGTATACGCACGTCCGAATCTCGTGATAATTAGTACGCCACCCAGGTAATTCTCGCCTACTCTTTTATGAATACAGAGGATTCGTACATACTTTTTCGCTTGCCTACTCTTTTAGGGGGAAAAGAGTAGGCAATCCCTACTTCCCAACTATATAGTAGGGATGTATGCGGTTTCGAACGCAGCCCCTGTGGTTTTGTGTATGTTCACATAGGGTGGACAAACAAACAAAAAAGTTTTAAGAACCAATAGAATCACGCAGTTGCATAAACTCCCACCCATGCAAGTCTGGAGAATCATGACTGTTAATGAAAAGGGAGGGATTATCATTAATTAGCCACAAGGCTTGTTCGACTTCATGCAGCTCTGCGCAGACCGATCGGCGGCAGACTTGAAGCAGTGCATGCCGGTTAAAAATTTTGTCCGACTTGATACAGCGCCGACGCCACGTGACTGTGACGTATGCCATCAAAGTACCGCGAGAGCGATTCGAGAGTAGCCGTAGAACTCAGCCAGCGCAGCTTCTGAAGAGCGGCTGCTCTGGGCTGCACGAGCTCTGATGACGACACAGCTGTTCCACGATTGGCCGGATTCACCGCATGACAACGATCACGTGCGTTTCGTGTTTATTCGGTTTATTCTCACACCATTAGTTCCACTAAAGCTCACAAATCAGTTTTTTTATAACAGTGAACACTCTTTTCATGTAGTCGCGATGTATTGTGTTATGTTTATCAAAATAAAACTGATTAAAAAACATTGATTCCACTTCATTGATAGTAGCTGTAGGCTTATGTTGAACTTTATTCTTGTTCAAACAAACGCTGTATGAAGCAGTAAATAAAGTATTGAATGAAAACGTCTCTGAAACATCTGTGTATTTGGCAAATATTGCATTTATTTCACTTCAGCTGTGCTAGAGTATACAAACACCACGAAAGTGTCCGAAAGTGTCCGACTTCACGTCTCTGTTTGCAGCTCCTCCCCGCCTGCACGCGGCTACTCTCGCCGATCATTTACATCCAGCCGCAGCCGATGTCGAACACACCTACAGTCTGTAGGGTACAAAAAAACAAAGGGCAGCATCTCAACAGTGTGACTAGTTGTTGAATAATGGCAGGAAGTTGGTGTGCTCTTCCGTCTCTGGCACTTTGTGTTTGGTTCTGTGCTTTCTGTCATGCTGTTCCACAGTGGAGTAATCTGCCCCAGAATCCTCAAACTCTGTTCCAGCAAACTGACCAGCGGTTTCCTCAGCCAGTTCAACAGTTTCCTCAGTTAGTTCAAGAGCAAGCTAGTCAACAGTTTCCTCAGCCAGTTCAACAGCAATCTAGTCAACCGTTTATTCAGCCAGTTCAACAGCAAGCTAGTCAACAGTTTCCTCAGTTAGTTCAACAGCAAGCTAGTCAACAGTTCCCTCAGCCAGTTCAACAGCAAGCTAGTCAACCGTTTATTCAGCCACTTCAACAGCAAGCTAGTCAACAGTTTCCTCAGTTAGTTCAACAGCAAGCTAGTCAACAGTTTCCTCGGCCAGTTCAACAGCAAGCTAGTCAACAGATTCCTCGGCCAGTTCAACAGCAAGCTAGTCAACAGATTCCTCAGCAGTTTCAACAGTCAGTTTAACAGCAAGCTAGTCAAGTTTCCTTGGCCAGTTCAACAGCAAACAGGTCAATGGTTTCCTCAGTCAGTTCAACGGCAAGCTAGTCAACAGTTTCCTCAGCAGTTTCAGCCTAAGCAGCCAGTGGCACATGCAGAGCCCCTTGACAAATGTGCTGTAGATGATTATGAGCAGATCCAATGTGGACCACCTGGTATCAGTGGTGCTTAGTGTGCAGCAATCAACTGCTGCTTTAAAGGACACCAGTGTTACTATGGGAAGGCAGGTAAGAGTGAGTCAATCCAAAGTGTTCATGTTAAACTGATCTTCAGCAATAACCTGCTCTTGTAACTCATTCCAGTGACTGTCCAGTGTATAAGAGATGGTCAGTTTGTGGTAGTGGTGGCTAGAGATGTTACACTGCCGCGATTGAGCCTGGATTCAGTTCGTCTCCTGGGTGGAAGTGACCCACCTTGCAGTCCTGTGGGATCCACTCCTTTCTTTGCTATATACCAGTTCCCTGTCACTGCATGTGGCATGAGCATGATGGTGAGTAGCTGCTTGTGGATTTTTTTTTTCTGCATGGCTTAGAATGGATTGGATACCAACAGTGTTACTATATGCAGGAAGACAGTGGATATGTGGTGTATGAAAACCAAATGATCTCCTCGTATGAAGTGGGTATTGGACCAATTGATTCCATCACAAGGGACAGCCATTTTGAGTAGGTGATGTATGCTTTATCATAAATGTTAATCATTGACAAATGCTACAAGCTCATGGTTTGTCCAAGCTTCTCTTCCAGTGTAGGTACTCTGCTACTTCTATGGAAGCTCTGGTTGTGGAGGTCAACAGTCTTACCTCAAGCCTTAATATTAGTGCTTTGTATAGTGAATTATATGGCTTAACCCTTTCCTCTGTTAGATCTTCATCCACTGTAGTACAGCGGTGTGCAATCCCTCTTCTGGGTCCTGTGAGCAAAGATGCTCTAGGAAAAGTGAGTGCTTATTGTAAATTTGACTTCAGGAACTGAATTTATTTAAATGCCCCTCAAGCTTCTACCACTTTTTACAGGAAGAGATGCGCACGTCAAGACCACCTCTAGTGGGTAAACTGTAGTGTCTAGTGGAGAAGTTCTCCTGGTCATGTGAATTTGGTGATTTAATAAACTTCCTGAAACTCAACATTAGTTTCTCTTTGGTATTGATTTACTACTAAACCTTTTTTATTTTGTGCATTGAGGTTCTAGACTTGAACTAAATGGGCCAAGCTTCTGCCCAAGCCATTTAACTTAACTATTTGCCAAGCTCTAGTTGCTAACTTGGGGCCACTGTTCATGTTTCACACGGTATCAAATTAAGGGTTGTGTAACTTCTGTTTGTGGCTTTATATTTGACTTTATGGCTGGACTAACATAACATAACATAGATACTCAAGCATGCCCAAGCCCCTCTAAGGTCAATTGTAGGCTTTTTTTTGTATTGCTTTTTCTTTTCAGTCATAAGTATAGCATCTGGAATAAAATCTGTATCAACCTACAGTTCATTTTCTTTTTACCCTAAGTTTATTACAGCACTTTTTTTTTTAGGATAGTCCCAGTAATGTTTGAGAAGTAGACTGCTTTATTTAGCATTGATCCCCACCTAGGTTGCTGTCCAAGGCCTTGTTTACACCTGGTACTAAGCATTTTTATAAATCCAATCACAAGTGGACTGGTAAATACAAAAATGGTCTAATTTTAATCAAGCTTTTATTGAGCTTGTCTATTTTTGATCACTTCCAGAGGTAGTCAAAAACATTTCACAAGATTGATTTCATAGTGTAGATGCTCATGTGGTTGAATGTGTTTGGACATCTGCAAAACACGGCCTACTGACCTAATATGTAAACATTATAGGAAGTGCACTAGCAGATGTGATTTAAACTCTGTTGGCTGAAGACCTAAGTTTGGTATTAAGACAAATGTTCCCTGAACTCAAGATGTGCTCTAGCAACTGATACTTGAGGCTGCAGTCTTTAGCCTCCTTACTAGAGTGCCTAACCCCCACGCCGGAGACCCGCACAGAACAGGGCGAATAGAACCTGGGTGAGGGGTTACATGGGTCTCACCCTTCCAAATTTTCAACATGCACTGTGTTCGGTGTGGTTTTGCGGCTGTCAGAGCAGAAACGAAAGCTGCTGCTCTCCATATACAGGTCCTTCTCAAAAAATTAGCATATTGTGATAAAGTTCATTATTTTCCATAATGTAATGATAAAAATGAAACTTTCATATATTTTAGATTCATTGCACACCAACTGAAATATTTCAGGTCTTTTATTGTTTTAATACTGATGATTTTGGCATACAGCTCATGAAAACCCAACATTCCTATCTCAAAAAATTAGCATATCATGAAAAGGGTCTCTAAACGAGCTATTAACCTAATCATCTGAATCAACTAATTAACTCTAAACACCTGCAAAAGATTCCTGACGCTTTTAAAAACTCCCAGCCTGTTTCATTACTCAAAACCGCAATCATGGGTAAGACTGCCGACCTGACTGCTATCCAGAAGGCCATCATTGACACCCTCAAGCAAGAGGGTAAGACACAGAAAGAAATTTCTGAACAAATAGGCTGTTCCCAGAGTGCTGTATCAAGGCACCTCAGTGGGAAGTCTGTGGGAAGGAAAAAGTGTGGCAAAAAACGCTGCACAACGAGAAGAGGTGACCGGACCCTGAGGAAGATTGTGGAGAAGGACCGATTCCAGATCTTGGGGGAACTGCGGAAGCAGTGGACTGAGTCTGGAGTAGAAACATCCAGAGCCACCGTGCACAGGCGTGTGCAGGAAATGGGCTACAGGTGCCGCATTCCCCAGGTCAAGCCACTTTTAAACCAGAAACAGCGGCAGAAGCGCCTGACCTGGGCTACAGAGAAGCAGCACTGGACTGTTGCTCAGTGGTGCAAAGTACTTTTTTCGGATGCAAGCAAATTTTGCATGTCATTCGGAAATCAAGGTGCCAGAGTCTGTAGGAAGACTGGGGAGAAGGAAATGCCAAAATGCCTGAAGTCCAGTGTCAAGTACCCACAGTCAGTGATGGTCTGGGGTGCCATGTCAGCTGCTGGTGTTGGTCCACTGTGTTTTATCAAGGGCAGGGTCAATGCAGCTAGCTATCAGGAGATTTTGGAGCACTTCATGCTTCCATCTGCTGAAAAGCTTTATGGAAATGAAGATTTCATTTTTCAGCACGACCTGGCACCTGCTCAAAGTGCCAAAACCATTGGTAAATGGTTTACTGACCATGGTATTACTGTGATCAATTGGCCTGCCAACTCTCCTGACCTGAACCCCATAGAGAATCTGTGGGATATTGTGAAGAGAAAGTTGAGAGACGCAAGACCCAACACTCTGGGTGAGCTTAAGGCCGCTATCGAAGCATCCTGGGCCTCCATAACACCTCAGCAGCGCACGTGATCATTAGTTATATTAGTTACCAATGATCGCGCGCGCAAACTCGACAATCGACTACTGTGAACTTCGAACGAAAACAGGAAGTAAATACAGGTATGTGAGCTGGCTGAATTAATATCATTTTTATTAATATCTTTCACATCTACTGCAGTCAGATTGACCGTTGTCACTCTTAATAACACCACGCACATGGCTGTGCACTTGTAATGACAAACCAAGGATGTTAAGAGGCTAAAAGCAGGTTTAGAACTTGCCCCATTGAAGTCAACAGGGTGCGAATTTTAAAAAGAGGATAACACTGTGTAGGCAACACAGATTTTTGTCGTTTTTGTCTGTACTGACAGCACTCCAAATGTACAAAAAATTGAGCTCAATGTTAAAATTGACCGGAGTTCTCCTTTAAGTTACAAAGTTGTCCTCTGTTGATTTAAATTTTAACAGTTTAGAGAAAGAATGCTTTTGAATGCTTTCATTTGTAAAATCAATTATTATTTGTATTTGTCCCACTGGAGACAGCCGGTAAAATAACTCCATAATATGTTTAGGTGGTAATTTCTAGATGCTAGTAATTTCAGGGCTAGCCTGCACCGTGCTACATAAAATGTTAGGCTATACTGGGTGTGTGCAGGATATTAAAAGCCTTTATTATAAAAATTACTGTATTTTATAATGAAAAATTTAAGAATAGAGCAGCTATGACTGAGACAGGCTTACAATATCATAGTAACATACCCTTATGAAAAGGAAATATATGTCCCTATATATGAATGATTAATATATTAAATGGTTTAACAGTATATTTGAAAATATTCAGAATAATATATTCTCATGTAAATTGGGACAAAACTCACCCTATTGATCACCCTAAATTAATTACCGTTATGTGTCCGACGTTTAAAGAGTGATACCATTGTGCAGCGTTTACCTCAGTAAGTTGGCCGAGTGAATTTCTGAGCTGGCGGGACTGAGTGGAGGCAGGACAAATTAGCATATTCACGGTATCCCGCGTATACTAAATGAAACAAGCGTGTAGAGTTGCATTCAAACTATTTTAAGGCATGAATAATTGTATATAATAATTAAAAAAAACCTTTTTCAGTTTTCATCCAACTGTGTGCTGCTAAATAAATGCTGAAATCGCTTCAGTGGTGGAGAGCAGGGGTTGAATCATTCACTTTGAAGGAATAATGCAATTGAATCAATATTGGCATGATGTAGCCCTCTGGCCCCTTGTTGTGACCCATAAGCTCGGAGAAGAACTGCTCAGGTTACCCCGAGGAACCGTGAGGAACGCAAGGCTGAACACTTTCTTTGAAAAGTGAAAGGTGGGAGCGGACTGTGCAAAGCAGCAGCATCTGACAATGCTTACAGTCAGCCCCCCTCGAAGGCTAACAAAGCATGATCCCAAACACATAACACACATGTCGTGTAAGGAAGTGAGGGCAGGGAGAAGCACACGACTTGAATGTCTGATTATTCGCTATACTTTCATGTTTTGTGTACTGCACTATATCAGGACAGACAACAATAAATAAGAGACACAGTTTGACACAGAACGCCTGCTGAGGCACAAAAGCTAACGTAGGTCTTTCCGGATGTGATGTTATGCTTTCCCGGTTGTGATGTCACCCGCCTAATTCTGTTTTATTTTTTAATATTTAAGCTTAAAAGAAAAGTTAACTTTTGGAGAAGTTGACGTCGCATCATTACATGATTAGACCATGAAAATACACTTCATCAAATACAGAATTTGATAATCTATTATCATTACTATAATAATACAAAATACCATCACTATAATAACAGATTACAGCTGACCTCTCTGATTACATGCTTGTTCTCACAACAGATACTGCAAGAAAAAGGGACGCACTTTAAATTCTGAAAGTTCATACTGCCAAATGTGGCTTTTTGTGACATTAATAATAATTGTGTGTCCATTTTTTTCCCCTTTAAAATAGTGATGATATATCTTTACCCTTTGGATAAAAGCATCTGCTAAATGAAATATGTTTATGTTGTGGAAAATATATATATAAAATACGCTTAGACACTGTAAAAAGTGGTAAGATGCAATTGCCTTAAAATACCTAATTTAACCAATAAAAAAATAGGTTTGTTGGTATAAATTAATGTATTTTAGGTTGATTCAGTATATGATTTCATATATATGTTTTACCTTAATAAAACAAGTTAATGTTACAGTTTTTAGGTTACCATTTTTTTTCAGTGCACCGGGTCTTGGTATTTGTTTCAGCCAATAAAAGTTGTTAGTTCTATGATGGTTGAGCGTATTCGAGAAGCATCTAACGTCCAAATGTCACAGTATATGTAAAGAAATAGATACTATACAGGATATTTTCATATTCTGTCTGAAATAATCTGTTTAGCCGTAAAAAAAGCTCAAAATACCCAACAGATAATTTTTTACAGCATGTTTAAATTGTCACTTTTTTGGGAAAAACCACTGAGCAACAACCATAAAAAAATATGGACGTAGTGTCTGTAACGTCACCCGTAGGTTTCTGAAGAGCGTTTTTGAAGCCTCAAGTGGGCGGGGCCGGCCGTCGCCATCTTGGCAGCGTGTCACCTCTCGTCACTACCGGATAAAATAAAATGGGCAAAGAGGCGGAACGGGACAAGGGTAGAGCTGATGTGCTAATGCTATATGCTACTGGCCTCGCGCTAAAGTGACAGCTGATTGAAGAAGTAAAGCCAATAGTTAAAGGTACTCTAAGCGATGTCACGTGTTTTTTAGGCCAAAACATTTTTTGTCACATACAGCAAACATCTCCTCACTAACTGCTGGCTGCCTGTCCCCTGAACACACTGTAAAGAAGACGCAATCTCTGTAGACAGCCCAGGCTCCACAAACAGCAACAAAAACAAACTGGGCTAACCTGCTCCACGAAACATGACAAACAGTTCCAGCCAATCACCGACAAGAAGGACTTGGGGGCGGGGTTTGCGGGGTTGGTGCGCGGATGAGGAGGAGGGAGGGTCTAGCTAGCCTCCGTTTTGTTTGACAATACTTTAAACGTCAACAAGAAGTGATGTCACCCGACATCGCTTAGAGAACCTTTAAAGTTCATGTTTTTGCCCTTTGAATATTATAATAGTTAAAAGATGTAACTTAAAGTGAGACTATGTGTATCGTGATGCATTATTATTCTGCTATAAAAATGTATTATCATGCAGTGACTTACAATATTGCTCTGAGCTTGTGCGTGTGACAGTGATTCATGCGCATACATGTCAGTCAGCATTGCATCGCACTCAAGTTCGTAAAGAGCTTTATTCAGTCCATTTTTAAATCTGATTTTGGCCGCCTCTCAATTTCTCAAATGGGTTAAACCAAAGATATTACCTCAGAAGTTCAAGTAAATGCACTAGAAATCCGCGCTCATTCAAGGGTGTGCATCTAACGTTACTGCATGGACGGAGAGAAAGGATTTCATCTGACGGTACTTTTTAACACTAAAAAGTTAAATAAGCATATCTGTTCCGTGAGACCAACGGTACCGCATAACGAGTGTGGTCTCTATGTCTATAGACGTTTTTAGCAACGAAATTGTCAGACATCCATTAAGTTAGTGCATTCGAGGAAAACAACTGGAAATACAGCGCTGGTTGTTCTCTCCATACTCGACAACGACGGAATCCAACAGCGTGGGCGAAGGTATAAATGCGTGTATTAAATTGTATGAAATAATACCGAGAAAAGCACAAACACGGCAGAGATGGCAAGTACAGCAAGTGCTGGAATTAGCTGAGGGTGACGTTAACAGACAGCAGACAAACGGCTAGCAGTGACAGCATGCAGTTTAATTCACATATAAACAGATTCACATATAAACAGAATAAACAGATGCAGTTTAATTCTCTTCCGTGTTGGTTTCAAGAGAGAGACAGGGTGGTTGCCGCTTGGGAAAAACACGCCATTTTAGTGTGTATCCCTTTAAATGCAAGTGAGCTGCTGCTGCCGGCCTTGAGGGCGGAGCCTCACGAGCTCGCGCTCAAAGCCCCAGTAGTGCACAACACAATGAAATTTAAAAAGCAAACATAAGTTCACAACCACCGTAACAATCTCATCTCATGGAATAATAATATATAAAAACAGAAACTCTCAGTAGCGGTGTTCATTTCGACCCAGAGTCGGACAATAATGCCCACAGATCCAGAGAATATATGCTGTATGGAGATGGAACAGGTGCAGATTAGTTTAATTACGGTTATAATTTATTTGTCATCTGCTTTTATCCACTATTATTAATACAAGCCTGCTGTAGCGGACTCCGTCCGAATGATGGCCAAAAATATACTGATGAGTTTAATGAAGTTTATTGTACTTCACACAAAAGACGAAGCGTCCGTTTTACTCCAGAAAATCACCGTAAGAGTTGAATAAACACAGTATAAGAAGAGCGACTTAAAGTCTTATCCATAAACTCTCTCTCTCTCTCTTTCATTATCATAAACATATAACATACACAGAATTACAATTATTACAGAATTATGATTTATGGGGATTTTAAAAAAAGCACTGGGTTGATTTTTATCATTATAGGGTGGTTGTGTACACACACTGCCAACACAAAATTATGTTCAAACACCATGTAAAAATTCATTTTGCATAATAGGTGCCCTTTAACCCTCTAGGGTCAGCAATCACGCCGGTGTGATCTGCTCGCTTTTTTTCTGCAGTGCAAAACAAACCCAAAATACAAAAATGTTGTGTTTTTCGTAAAATAAAGAAAATAAACATGATGCACGTTCTACCGTCTCTCTCAATGTGAAGTTCATTCTGAAACGCAACAGAAAATGACCTATAACTCAGCGAATGCTTGTCACTGTGACATGAAACATATGTCTTTACGAAGCTTGAAGTCTCCATTTTTAAATGATGTAAATCATATCAAAAACAAATATTCTCTGTTTAAGTAATTTGTATGAAAGCAACGACACATGACACGACACAGGCTGTTCACATGAAAATGATCCACGCGGAGGAACGCAGAGCTGTTACCGCCCTCAACGCCTCAAAACAAAGAATCAGCGACTTCAGTACTGCTCTGCTTTTCATCGAGTTGTTTGTGCTGTGCTGTTTACCTTGGATTTACCTCAGAAGAATTAGAAGAACACGATTTAATTATGAGAATGATTTTTAAGGTAAGACACTAATAGTAGCATGTTATTGTTGCATAAACTTTACATTGTAGCTACTAGTTAAACTGGTGCCAGACTAAAATGTACGTTATGAAATGTGATTGGAGTAAAAACATGAAGCCTAATGCTAAATGTATATAGGCCTACATGTACAACACGAGAATGTTTTTATGTTCGATAATTAAACACAGCACGATAAAACAGTAGGCTCAAATGAGTGTTTATTCATGGTGAATATTATAATGTTTAGACCTGTGTTTACTGTTAAAGGGGTGATGAACTGGGAAATCAAATTTTCCTTGAGCTTTTGACATCTAAGAGGTCATCAAATTATAAGAATATCCTGTAAGTTTCAGAACTGAAAACGTCCTTGTTAGTCCAATAAAAGCTTTTATTGACACCAGGCTCAGCAAACGACTCGTTTCTCAAAGTGGGGAACTATGACGACAAAAAGGATAAAACACCACCCCCGCAAAAGAAGATCAACGCCTACTTCAACACGGCCGGTTTAGCCCCGCCCACCGATTCGCGCATTACACAAAACTCATTATAATATGCAAAACTGTTATGAATGAATGAATGAATGAATGAATGAATGAGACATTTATATAGTGCTTTTATGTGTACTACTGTACACCCAACGCGCTTTACAATCATATCAGGGGTTCTCTCCTCACCCAGCACCAGTGTGCAGCATCCACTTGGATGATGAGACGGCAGCCACAGTACAACGGCGCCAGTGCGCTCACTACACACCAGCTATAGTTGGAGAGGAGAGAGAGTAATAGAGCCAATTCAGTGGATGGGGATTATTAGGAGGCCATGATTGGCAAGGGCCAATGGGTGGAATGTGGCCAGGGCACTGGGGTTACACCCCTACTCTTTACGAGTAGTGCCATGGGATTTTTAATGACCACAGAGAGTCAGGGCCTCGGTTTAACGTCTCATCCGAAGGACGGTGCTCTTTAACAGTATAGTGTCCCCGTCACTATACTGGGGCGTTAGGACCCACACAGACCACAGGGTGAGCACCCCCTGCTGGCCTCACTAACACCTCTTCCAGCAGCAACCTGGTTTTCTCAGGAGGTCTCCCATCCAGGTACCAGCCATGCTTAGCTTCAGTGAGCAACAAGTCTTGGGCTACAGGGTAATATGGCTGCTGGCTATCACCCTGCTACAGGGTGATATGGCTTTAAGTTATCCACTCAAAGCAGTGGGCGTTTACTTCCAAGTCTTCAATGCGAGACGCCCATAAAAAAACGAGCGTTTTTGAGCTAGGCTCAAAACTAGGGTAGAAAATAGCCTATTACTTATTCATTTTGATGTTTTTGAATGTAAAAACCAAGCGAACGTCATAAGTTGACCTCAGACAACAATATAAAACAATTTAAAAAGCCAGTTCATGACCCCTTTAAATACTGTGTTTGTGGATATCTGCTCACACGTAGATATGTATAATATGGTAAGAATAATGTTTCATAGTTTGGAGCGGCTCGATCGCTTTAGTAAATGTCCTCTGCACGTGCTGTGAGTTTGAGTGACTCGCGCTGTGGGTTTGAAAAACAAAACGCACCAAACATTAGGCTTCGTGTTTTTTCTCCAATCTCATTTCATAACGTCGTAACGTATGGAAACGTTTGAAGTAACATGTGATAATCCCTATATTTTTTTCTGGTGTAGTGTTACTGAAGTGTTCCTTTTTAACGATTTATAGGCTGCCTGCTATCTAGGCTATTGTTAATATTTTTATAGCCCTGCACATACATGCCTACAAGGCACAACAAACTTGGTGTTCATATATATATATATATATAGTGTATGTATTTAGTACATTTCATAATTTTAACCAGAAAAATCTATTACCAAAATCGTGCAGCCCTATAGTTTCTCTTGATATCAGCATGTTCAAAGGTGGGTTTTTTTTTCAAAAAAAAAATATTTTTAAAGGGACCAGATGCCACTGATGAGTCCTGCTAACTTCAACATTCACATGAGTCTCTCTACATGAACATGGTAAAGTGAAAAATCAAACACCTTGGAGATGACAGGTATGTAGCCTACTATGTTTTAGGAATGGCACAAAGGTGTGTGACTGGCCAAGTCTCTGTCTTTAGATCAGTGTGTTTACTAATGTGCGTTTTTGTCATTTGTGTATCTGTGGATTATGTTGTGTTGTAAATAAATCCAAACAATCTAAAAGCCATTATTTTTTAAGTCTCTCCTCATTCTTTGTGCAAGGCTCCTCATAATGATATCACCTAATAGGTCCATTAGGGGAGGGTCTTTGTCTTTCTCAGGTGTGAAACACTAAATATTAATGGGTGGTTAACGCCTTCCCGCATAAAGCTTTCTTACACAAAACATGTCTTACAAATTTTAAATCAATATATTGTCTTACCTGAATGAGTAGTCAGGATGATTTTCACATAGTTTTGAAGCAAATATTCTAGGCCATGTAATACAATTTTCTAAAGTCTTGTGAAGAAATAATTAGTATGGGTTTCATGACCTTATTTCAGTGACAATGTTTTTTAGTTTTTCACAAACAACGCATAAACGTCATTATCTCAAAACTACAAACTTTTACATACATGCTGCTGACATATTACTGTAGCAGAGTTTGTGCTGAATACAGTGTAATCAGACTTTAGCCATGAAAATGTCACAAGTATCAGGAAAAAAGCACAAATGTCAGAACACCTGCAGGACCCAGAAAACACCTCAGACCCCAGAGGGTTAATAACAAATAATTTGTCAGCAGTGTGTTTTTCAGTGTGTATTTCAGTAATAATACGGGATGTTATTGTTTTGGTGGTTTGGTGATTGTTTTCTCATATCATAAAAATGTGTACCACCCTATGAAAATGAAATGACCCCCCTCCCCATACTATATGTTCAGGTATACTATACGGCCCTGAGATCTCAACAACATCAAACACTGTGCTCAGATTTTTCTCTTTAGCTAGAGAAACTGGATCGCTCACATTTGTCTCCTCTAAAGATTAGATGAGATCTCAACAACATCGCACACTGTGCTTAGATTTTTCTCCTAAACTAGAGACTACAGTGGTCTGATATTTGTCTCCTCCAAAGTTTCAGAGAAGATCTCAGCAACATCATACTGTCAGGGTAAAATCATCATCCAGATCACCATCTCCGCCCACTCGTTCCCTTTCACCCAACCAGACTTTTCCCCGTTCATTATCCCCTGAGTACTAATCACCGTCACCTGTGTCCCATCAACCATATGGACTATAAAACACTCACCTTCACTGCAGTCACTTGTCTGGTCTCGTCATTCCATGGCTCACAGACTTCCCGATCACTTACCTTCTACTTACCGTCGCTTCACTCATCTTGGATCAACCCATCCGTACCAGCCATCGCCACGCCATCTGCAAGAGACGGAAAGAAAGAGAGAGACTTTAACCACAGCTAAGCTTCATTGAACTTTCTATGTTACTTCTTCTCACCTGTTATCTCCAACCGCAATCCTTCTGCAAAATAAACACTGATAACTTACCATCTTGTCTGATTCCTCTGTGATCCGTGACAGAAGACCAGACCACAGAAAGGAGGAATTATGCAGAATCAGTCGGATTTAGAAGAGGATTCCTCAGCGGCTAATCCTCCGGTCGCCGCGGCACTCATTCCACCACCTCCACTTCCGCAACCTCCCGCTGCTTCGTTCACTGCCTCTGCGAGTCCCATGGCCCGGCCAGCGCCCTACTCTGGTGAGGCGGAGAACTGCAGTGGGTTTCTTCTCCTGGTATCCTTGTATATCTCCATGAATGAGCATCAGTTCCATAGTGATACCGCCCGGGTGGCTTTCATTATCTCACTGTTATCTGGTCAAGCACTTCGATGGGCACAGTCATTGTGGGATTCAGATGCTCCGGTGGTCAAATCCTTCTCAAGTTTTAAACAGCACTTTAAAGAGGTTTTTGGGCAAACAATATCAGAACTGTCCATTCACGACCAACTCTATAAACTCCGTCAAGGAAATTCTTCAGTGAGTTCGTATACGCTTCAGTTCCGCACTCTAGCCGCAGCTAGCGGCTGGAATGAAACCGCCCTGATCACCGCCTTTCGTCATGGTTTGAATGCCAACGTTCGCCAGCTGTTGGTGGTGTATGAGGACAGCATGGGGTTAGAGAATCTGATCCAGCAGACAATCCGTACAGCCCAGCGTCTCACCGCTTGTGATAGGTTTGTACCCACTGTAAGTTCTCCGCCTCCGGCGCCTTCAGTCACTCCTCCAGCACCAGTTCCTATGGAAGTAGACTCCACCCACCTTTCTACAGCTGAACGCCAGCGCAGATTTCAACATTCTCTCTGTCTATACTGTGCCTCCGACAAGCATCTCCTCAGTTCTTGCCCTGTATGACCTCCGCGACAGGCGGTAAGTGCCATTCAACTCTCCCCGAAGATTGAGCCTCTCACACGTACCAGAGTACATGTATTAACCTCCTGTGTTTGTCTCCCAGCGCAAGCCCTCATTGACTCCGGGTCTGCGGGGAACTTCAAATCCACCCAGTTTCTCCAAAAGTTGAATATTCGGAGACGCCGTCTGTGCCGAGATCTTCCCGTCCAAACCATACAAGGCAAGCCATTAGGTCGTGGTCGAATTCGCCATTATACACCCACTCTAACTCTTCGTATCGGCTGTTTACACTCTGAGGAAATCTCTCTTATGGTGCTGGAGGAGTCCACCGCGGATATCATCCTGGGACGTCCCTGGTTAGTACAACATCAGCCGGTACTCCACTGGGGAACTGGGGAGGTACTCCGTTGGGGTGAAGAATGCCATAGATCCTGCCTCAGTTCCATCCAGAAGGTTCATTCTTCGTCCCGTTCCAAGTCACCCGAGGGGGAAACTAGAGTTCCTGTCTGTTCTACTTCGGTGGAAAGCCCTGAAGTCCAAGTTCAAGGCGAAATCCCAGTGGAGTACCAGGCGTTCCAGGACGTATTCAGTAAGAAAACTGGCAACCAAACTACCTCCACACCGGCCATGGGACTGCGCCATCGACTTGCTACCCGGAGCCACCCTTCGCAAAGGTCGTATATATCCTCTGTCCATCCCGGAACAGAAGGCCATGGAGGAGTATGTGAAGGAAGCTTTACATCAGCAGTTTATTCGTCCATCTACCTCCCCTGCCACTTCGAGCTTCTTCTTTGTGGCCAAAAAGGACGGAGGCTTGCGGCCCTGTATCGATTACCGTCATCTTAACTCTCAGACTGTCAAATTCAGCTATCCCCTTCCTCTGGTACCTGCCGCCCTGGAACAGCTGTGTGGTGCACGCATTTTCTCCAAACTGGACCTTAGAAGTGCGTATAATCTGATCCGAATCCGGCATGGAGATGAGTGGAAAACTGCCTTTGTGACACCCTCGGGCCACTACGAGTATCAGGTCATGCCTTTCGGACTGTTCAACGCTCCTGCCGTCTTCCAAGGTCATATGAATGAAGTCCTTCGAGAGTTCCTCAACCGTTTTGTAATCGTCTACATTGATGATATACTCATATACTCGTCTTCTATGTCTGAGCACCATCAACATGTCATCCAGGTCCTCGAGAAGCTGAGAGCACACAGGTTATATCTGAAGCTGGAGAAGTGCGAATTTCACACCTCTACCGTTCACTTCCTGGGTTATGTCATCAACCAACAGGGCATCCAAATGGACCAGAGGAAGGTGGAAACTATCCAGAACTGGCCACAACCCTCCTCCGTAAAGGAACTGCAACGATTCCTGGGGTTCGCGAACTTCTATAGACGATTCATCCGGAACTACAGTCATATCAGTGCTCCTCTCACTTCTTCCCTCAAGGGACGGCCCAAGTCTCTGTCCCTATCTCCCACCGCAGTACAGGCCTTCCAGCGTTTAAAGGAAACATTCATCACTGCTCCCATCCTCATTCATCCAAACCCGGACCTTCCGTTTGTGGTAGAGGTAGATGCCTCATCTACTAGAGTAGGAGCAGTTCTCTCTCAGCGGCAGGGTGAGCCACCCAAACTCCTTCCATGCGCCTTCTTCTCCAAGAAATTAGCCCCGGCGGAGCGGAACTATGACGTCGGTAACCGAGAGCTGCTGGCCATCAAACTGGCCCTTGAGGAGTGGAGGCACTGGCTGGAGGGAGCTAACCATCAATTCACAGTAATCACCGATCATCGCAACTTGGAGTACTTAAGGGAGGCTAAAAGACTGAACCCTAGACAAGCCCGCTGGGCTCTATTCTTCACACGCTTTAACTTTGTGGTATCATATCATCCCGGGAGTAAGAATTGCAAGGCTGATGCACTTTCACGACTCCATCACACCTCTGTTGAAGACCTTCATCCCGAACCTATCCTCCCTCCAGCCGTAATCCTCAGTCCAATCGTCTGGGAGGTTGACCAACAGATCGCCCAGGAACTGACACGTCAACCCGCTCCGCCGGGAGGTCCAGAAGGGCGTATTTTCGTACCTCCACATCTACGTACTCCCCTTCTGGACTCCGCTCACTCCGTTCCGGGCTCTGGACATCCGGGTAGCAAGCGTACCCTCTCGCTCCTCAGTCAACGGTACTGGTGGCCGTCCATCTCCAGAGATGTCGCCAGGTTCATCCGCGGTTGTTCAGTCTGTGCCATCACCAACACCCCGAGGAGAGTCCCAGAAGGCAAGCTCGTGCCGTTACCTCTTCCCAGGCGACCATGGTCACACATTGGTGTCGATTTCATGACTGATCTACCCAATTCAGAAGGCTTTACCTGCGTATTCGTTGTTGTGGACAGGTTCTCTAAAGGTTGTAAGCTGATTCCCTTACCTGGTCTTCCCACTGCGTTACAAGCAGCTGAAGCTCTATTCCACAACGTCTTTAGGAACTTCGGCCTCCCAGAGGATATCGTCTCGGATCGGGGACCTCAGTTCATCTCAAGAGTATGGCAAGCCTTCTTCAAACTCATCGGGGTCACCATCAGCCTTTCCTCAGGCTACCATCCGCAGACTAACGGCCAGACTGAGCGGAAGATTCAGGAGATTGGACGTTACCTGCGGACGTACTGCCATCAGTACCAGGACAGCTGGAACCGTTACCTCCCATGGGCAGAGTATGCCCAAAACTCTCTGCGGCAGAACACCACCGGGCTCACCCCCTTCCAGTGTATCCTTGGTTACCAGCCTCCACTCTTTCCTTGGTCGGGTGAGCCCTCGGAGGTTCCAGCTGTCGACTTCTGGTTCCATCAGAGCGAGGGGGTATGGGACTCAGCTCATGTGCATCTACAGCAGGCAGTACGGAGACACAAGGAACAAGCGGACCGTCACCGACTCGACACCCCTCAGTATCAGCCAGGTCAAAAGGTGTGGTTGTCGACTCGAGACATCCGTCTCCGTCTACCTTGCCGTAAGCTGAGTCCTCGATTCATCGGACCATTCACCATCCAGAGGCAGTTGAACGAAGTGACCTACAGGCTCAATCTTCCCCCTCATTTCAGGATTGCTCCTTCATTCCATGTTTCCTTGCTTAAACCCTTCACTGACCCTGTCACCCCTGTTCCCTCAGATAACCTTCCCACTGACGTACCTCCTCCCGTACCCGTTGAAGAGGAGCCCATTTATCGAGTCCGCTCTATCATGGATTCTCGGCGGCGAGGTCCTCGGCTGGAGTACCTGGTGGACTGGGAGGACTACGGACCAGAGGAACGTTCTTGGGTCCTGCGAGATGACATCTTGGATCCAACGCTACTCACCCAGTTCCACAGTGATCATCCGGATCGTCCGGCTCCCAGGGGTCGTGGTCGACCTCGCCGCCGGCAGCGCCCGTCTCAGGCGTCAAGAGCCGCCTCGGGAGGGGGGGGTACTGTGAGGGTTACATCATCATCCAGATCACCATCTCCGCCCACTCGTTCCCTTTCACCCAACCAGACTTTTCCCCGTTCATTATCCCCTGAGTACTAATCACCGTCACCTGTGTCCCATCAACCATATGGACTATAAAACACTCACCTTCACTGCAGTCACTTGTCTGGTCTCGTCATTCCATGGCTCACAGACTTCCCGATCACTTACCTTCTACTTACCGTCGCTTCACTCATCTTGGATCAACCCATCCGTACCAGCCATCGCCACGCCATCTGCAAGAGAGGGAAAGAAAGAGAGAGACTTTAACCACAGCTAAGCTTCATTGAACTTTCTATGTTACTTCTTCTCACCTGTTATCTCCAACCGCAATACTTCTGCAAAATAAACACTGATAACTTACCATCTTGTCTGATTCCTCTGTGATCCGTGACACACACACTGTGGTAAGATGTTCTTGAGACGTACAGTATCACAGTGCTCATTCAGTAAATGCACAGATAAACAGATGTGTTTTGAGTCTGGAATTGAATGTGACTACTGTTGGAGCACATCTTATCTCCTCTGGAAGCTGGTTCCAGCTTCGGCTGGCATAATAGCTAAAAGCTGACTCGCCTTGCTTTGAGTGAACCATTAGTATTTCTAGCTGATGTGATGATGATGATCTGAGGGATCGGTTTATATTCAGTGAGCATATCTGCAATGTATTGAGGTCCTAGGCTATTGAGGTATTTATAAACAAGTAATACTTTAACCCTCTGGGGTTGTTCGGCCCAAATGGACCCGAAGCATTTAAAATTTTTTTTTTTTTTTTTTAAATCATAGCTTTATCGGAATGGTCCGAAATTTGGTGACTTTGTTGGTACTTGGTATATGAACACCCCAAAAAAACGGGGACAGGATTTGAATAGTCTAAGTGGTTTAAAAAAAATAGTCACACTCGGGACCTTCGGGTCCAAATGGACCTGCATAGGAAATGAATGGGAAATTGGCAAAAATGTGAAAATACAGAGTTTTTTTGTGCGTACAATCTACAAATCAGCCACGATCCAGAAAAAAAGCACACAACAGTGAAGGGGTGAATCTATAAAACATCAAGAGTGCAAAACAGACACATCCACACACACACACACACACACACACACACACACACACACACACACACACACACACACACACACAAACACACTTTTATACACATACACACTAATAAATTCAGATTACATATGGGTTTTGAATTTTTAAAATGCTCAATTTGTCCACCAGATGGCATCCATCTCATTTCAAAAATCGCTTTCATGAGGCCTAGGCTTGACTCTAAAATGAAATACAGCTTTAAAAAAATAATAATAATTCTATTATATTCAATGGGGAAAAATGGGTCATAATTATTGCATTAATATTAATTATAAATCATTTTTATTTTTGAAATTATCTCAAAACACCAAAAAAGAAAAGAAAATATATTATAAAAAACAAGTAAAAAAATATATATGATTAAAAAAAAAAAAAAAAGAATCCTGCCCTTTGGGTCCATTTGGACCCGAACACCCCAAGTGTGACTGTTAAACTAACAACCCCAGAAGGTTAAAATGAATCCTAAACGTAACCAGAAGCCAGTGTAAAGACCTGAGGACTGGTGTGATATGTTCATATTTTCTGGTTCTGCTCAGGATCCTAGCAGCAGCGTTCTGTATGAGCTGCAACTGTCTTATGGTATTTTTAGGAAGGCCAGTGAGGAGTCCATTACAATAGTCCACTCTGCTGGTGATAAAAGCATGAACAAGTTTCTCTAAGTATTGTCTGGAAACAAAGCATCTAATTTTCGCAATATTTTTGAGATGATAGTATGCTGATTTAGTTATTGCTTTTACATGGATACTGAAACTAAGGTCTGACTCCAAAATCACACAAGATTCCTGACTTGATTTTTAGTTGTTTGACCCCTAGAGTAAAGTATGCGTTCACCTTGAGAACTTCATCTTTGTTTTCCAGACACAATGACTTCAGTTTTGTCTTTTTTTAACTGAAGAAAGTTTTGGCACATCCAACTATTAATTTCATCAATGCATTTGCACAGAGAGTCAATGGGGCTTTAGTTGTTAGGCGATAGGGTTAAGTAGATCTGTGTGTCGTCTGCATAGCTGTGGTAAGCAATTTGGTTCTTTCTCATTATTTGGCTCAGTGGGAGAATATACAGGTTGAACAGGAGCGTTGCAAGAATTGAGCCTTGAGGGACTCCACATACCATGGATGTCCACTCAGACTTATAGTGACCTGTACCTGTAACCCTTCCCTCCTAAGTATGACCTGAACCATTTTAGAAACACCCCAGAACACCTGACACAGTTTTCCAGCCTATCAAGAAGTACTTTGTGATCGACAGCACAGAGACAGCGCTCATAAAGATAATAAATGATATTCGCCTCAATACAAATACAGGCAAAATATCAGTGTTGGTACTACTCGACGTCAGTGCTGCATTTGACACTGTGGATCACAAAGTACTTCTTGATAGGCTGGAAAACTGTGTCAGGTGTTCTGGGGTGTTTCTAAAATGGTTCAGGTCATACTTAGGAGGGAAAGGTTACAGGTACACACTGTAAAAAAAATCCCGTTGTTTTTACGGAAAAAAACTGGCAGCTGTGGTTACCAGAACTTTACCGTCAAAAATACGGTATCAACGTTTTTGGTTTTACAGACTTAACGTAAAATTTACAGTATTAAACCGTAATTCAATTTCTGATATAATGATAATTTACCAACCTATTAAAGTATTAATATCTGTTTTTTACCATTGTAATACACTGACAACCATCAACCATCACAGAAGTGATGAGTCACATGATAAATCAAAGCTCATCACAAGCAATCTTCATCAAGAATGTTAATACTATTATAATGAAGCTGCACAGTGTTATTCGCACAAACATTAAACACCATCATGGTAACACACATGAAATTTTAAAAATACAATAAACATTAATTTAACAACATTAAATGTAACATAAAACCCTAATGTACATAACTGATTAGAAAAGAACTAAGAAAGCTAAGAAGAAACATAGTTATTTCAACAAAAATAAATTAAATGTGAAGTGTCACGCAGGGAATTGTGGGAATGTCAATTTACGTTTTTTCACTGTAAATTATACAATGAGTTGTTCTTTTCACTTTCAAAAACTGTAAATTTAACGGTATTTTACAGTAAAATTACATTAAATGTACCGTTAGATCTATCACAGTTATTTACCGTATATAGTAAGGAAACTTTCTGTTAACCAATAAACAGTTTTGCACTGTAGCATTTTTACAGTCTTTTACCGTTAAAATCACGATCATTTTTTACAGTGCAGGTCACTATAAGTCTGAGTGGACATCCATGGTATGTGGAGTCCCTCAAGGCTCAATTCTTGCAACGCTCCTGTTCAACCTGTATATGCTCCCACTGAGCCAAATAATGAGAAAGAACCAAATTGCTTACCACAGTTATGCAGACGACACCCAGATCTACTTAACCCTATCGCCTAACGACCATTGACTCTCTGTGCAAATGCATTGATGAAATTAATAGTTGGATGTGCCAAAACTTTCTTCAGTTTTGTCTTTTTTTAACTGAAGTCATTGTGTCTGGAAAACAAAGATGAAGTTCTCAAGGTGAACGCATACTTTACTCTAGGGTTCAAACAACTAAAAATCAAGTCAGGAATCTTGTGTGATTTTGGAGTCAGACCTTAGTTTCAGTATCCATGTAAAAGCAATAACTAAATCAGCATACTATATCATCTCAAAAATATTGCGAGAATTAGATGCTTTGTTTCCAGTCAAGACTTAGAGAAACTTGTTCATGCTTTTATCATCAGCAGAGTGGACTATTGTAATGGACTCCTCACTGGCCTTCCCAGAAAGACCATAAGACAGTTGCAGCTCATACAGAACGCAGCTGCCAGGATCCTGAGCAGAACCAGAAAATATGAACATATCACACCAGTCCTCCGGTCTTTACACTGGCTTCTGGTTATGTTTAGGATTCATTTTAAAGTATTACTTGTTTATAAATACCTCAATAGCCTAGGACCTCAATACATTGCAGATATGCTCACTGAATATAAACCGATCCCTCAGATCATCATCATCCCATCAGCTAGAAATACTAATGGTTCACTCAAAGCAAGGCGAGTCAGCTTTTAGCTATTATGCCAGCCGAAGCTGGAACCAGCTTCCAGAGGAGATAAGATGTGCTCCAACAGTAGTCACATTCAAATCCAGACTCAAAACACATCTGTTTATCTGTGCATTTACTGAATGAGCACTGTGATACTGTACGTCTCAAGAACATCATACCACAGTGTGTGATGTTGCTGAGATCTTCTCTGAAACTTTGGAGGAGACAAATATCAGACCACTGTAGTCTCTAGTTTAGGAGAAAAATCTAAGCACAGTGTGTGATGTTGTTGAGATCACATCTAATCTTTAGAGGAGACAAATGTGAGCGATCCAGTTTCTCTAGCTAAAGAGAAAAATCTGAGCACAGTGTTTGATGTTGTTGAGATCTCAGGGCCGTATAGTATACCTGAACATATAGTATGGGGAGGGGGGTCATTTCATTTTCATAGGGAGGCACACATTTTTATGATATGAGAAAACAATCACCAAACCACCAAAACAATAACATCCCGTATGTAAAGGCCAACAGAGTAGTTAAGCACTATTTTCGATTATAGCTACGGTATAAGGTTTCATTATCACGGTATAAAGCTTTACTTGGTAACCATGGAAACCGGAAGTATGGTAACGGAAATTAGTTTAACGAACGACAAAGACGACGAAAGAAAAGTCTGAAAAAGTTCACGGAAAAAAAACAGTTAAAACTACAAGGTTTAGCTTCGGTCAATTGGGGAACAAGGTTTGTAAAGTTAACGAAGCTTATATTTGAGCTACTTGAAATGTTTATCGTAAAATGTATAAATTTGGTAATGCTAACGGATTAAAACTAATGTAATGAGCTGTGTAACGGTCGAAATGTGACGGTAATGCATGGTTTATTTGTTTTTACCCAGCTCTTACGTTGGTTGATGACACTGACGGCAATAAAAGTCATTTAACCATCAGTTCTGGCCTTTTCAATATTGACTGGATGCTACACCATATTATTACTGAAATACACACTGAAAAACACACTGCTGACAAATTATTTGTTATTAAAGCATCTAAATTCACAAACCACTGTAATTTTAACAGATTACATATTGTGCACATAATTTGGCATCTCAGAAAAGCCCTCAAAGCACTCCAAAAGCTAATTCATTTAATTACATCAAATCAATGTGCCTTAAAAAGGTTCATGACTGATGTCACAACATATGGTGTAAACAGCACTGTTTAAAGCTCAGTCTTATAAACATAGCTTTTACTTTGGTCTTATGTCGGACTTTGCAGTCGCTGCACTCTTGTAATTTTTTCAATGTCTCAAAAGAGACTGACAAAAATTAACAAATCCAAAATGAATCTGTCTTCTTCGTCAGAACTGTGTTAGTCTAATCTTTCTTTTCCAATCAAAATAGATTCTCGAAAGAACGGAATTGATAACATCTTAGCCCAAAACAAGATAATTGTGTCCAATTCTACATTGTAGCCACAAAACTCTTTAAATTGAGCAATGATTTGACCTATGCTCTCGGTTAATTGAATGTTCACAGCATCAAAGTCTATAACTGGTTTCCAGTTTGGCTTGTTGCTGTGCACACAATACACATGCCAGTACAGCTGTGGCTGCAGGGCCAAATGCCTTCTAAAAGTCATTCTGGACAGCAAATAAAATTATTTTTAATTAATACTATTTTAATATAATATAGTTTATATTATGATCACATTATAATATATATTATAATGTCCAGGAATGGCCTTAAATCTCATGATGATTTAGCATTGGTTTAGAAGAGGAAAACATTTAAAAAAAAAAAAAAAAAAAAGAATTAGAATGTAGAAAGAGTGTATGTGTATGGAGCAAGAAGGCAGGAGCACTACCAGGGCTGAAATGATGGGAAGGAGACAACAGATGGTTAGAGAAAAAACTGTTAAGAAATAAAACTGAAAGGAAAAAATTAGAAATAACTTCTTTGTCTTCTATTTGTGTAAGAATCTTTAATGAGAAAAATTATAATGCCCAGTACCAACTGAAATGATTAACACGATTGCCATATCTTGAATGGGCCAAATCCATCCAAGCCCATTTGATCTAATTGATCTGCAACCCAGTAACAAGGGGAGGTACAAGTTTTGATTTTCCCTTGCAACAAACCCACGAACCAAGTGGCGCAAGTGTTAGCAAACTAAACTGGGAGGACCAGCTTAAAAGCAACACCAAGCAACTTTTCCTCTGCGGTCGCCCTACAGGTTGGAAGCGGAATTGTCCATTACTGCTGACGTAAATAATTTTCGAAAACCGCTATGCCTTCGACACTGTGTTAACTCTTGTGCTCGAGTGCTTATGGTGTTGTGCTGCCCTGTCCAGTGCAGCCTTCGCTTCATTGCATTGGATGCGCAACTTTGGTAAAGCCGGAGCAGACGTTGGTCTAGTTACGCCTATCAGTTTTGAGTGCTCCTAGCGGCGCTGCTGGCTTAGAACTGTTGTTTCCTGTGGGAGTGTAGCTTGACCCCGTTCAGGGCTTATCTTCACTGCGCTCACGGCGGGATTCTATACAGTTCCCATATACGTCAGTATGACGTAATGTCGAAGTGACCGCCTTGAAAGGGAACGTCTCCGGTTACTATCCTAACCTCGGTTCCCTGAGAGGCGGGAACGAGACATTACGTCAACCGCAGTGCTCGCCGTTTGATCAGCTGTGCTAGCGTTCAGTCTTATTCTGACTTAATTGTCGCACCCATGCTATTTATACTGCCCGCGGACCGGTCAGCATTTGCATGTTTTGCGTCAATTGGCCAGCTGTCTCCAGCTGGCGTTAGCCTATAAGATTTCAGTGAAAATGGAGAAGGAAGGAGTTCCCATATACGTCAGTATGACGTAATGTCTCGTTCCGGAGACGTTAGTTATCGTTAGTTTTTTTAGTTAGTTTTAGTTAGTTAGTTATCGGTTTTTTGTAATGCCTCGTTTTTATTTTTATTTCAGTTAATGACAATGTTTTTTTCCCACCTAGTTTTCGTTTGTTTTCGTTAACGATTATAACCTTGGCACAGACCTTGGATCTCGCAACCTGACTTACCTGTCCGATGCTAAACCCGTTTTCGACGCTACAGACGGATGTTGCAGCTGGCTAGGATGGTTAATCGCACAACCCTCACATTCGTCCTTCAGCTTGTCACCGATGAGATGTTGCAGCAACAGCACGGTCGCAACTTTTATGATTTTGAATCCAACGTCGCTGAAACATCCGTCTGTAGCGTCGACATTCGGGGTTACCCCGTCCCACTACGCGGGAACGCAACGGTGGAGCGTTTTTAAGATTTCCACTCTGGAGGGTGGTTTCACTTTCTTGCATTTTTAAGCCCCCAAAACGCCGTCGCCGTGGAAACGAAAGGCACATCCGATAAAATATTTTTACGTTTTCACCCGGAATCGTTCTCGTGTAAACAGGGCCTTAGTTAAATAACATGTAAATAAAGATGAATATGAGTGTGGTTGGCGGAGCCACAAAACTAAGCTGCCATCATACTCTCAGGTCATGTGACGTGACCCTCCTCTTTTTTAATTCTTGAATTCATTTTAATCATAATATGTTATTATTGTTGTATGAATTTCTTACACATCCTGTATGTGGATAAGGTAGTGAATACCCCTATATCAGATTGATGTGCCATAAATGTTACTGCAGGTCCTCTGTGGTCAGCGCCCTTGTGCCAAGTATGGTTGCAATGAACACTAACTTCACACAAGGCCAACCGTTGTTTAGCAGTTTGTAATAAACTGGCCTTGGTGTTAATAATAAAGTGTGCCTTATTTGTTTTGGTTCTTCATAACGTTTTCATCTCTGACTTCCAGTGTCCCAGTTAAAGAAGAATCGAGCTACTTTGTGCGAGTGTACACCGAACCCCTGCTGGTAAATCTACCCACGCCTGACTTCAGCATGCCCTACAACGTCATCTGCCTCACCTGCACGGTGGTCGCGGTCGGCTACGGCTCCTTTTACAACTTGCTGACCCGCACGTTCCAGGTGGATGAACCGAGTCCACCGCTCGCCAAACGGTTGGCCAACCTCGTTCGTCGCATAAGAGGAGTGCCACTGCTGACCTGACTGCCGAGAGCAGGTCTCATGCCTGAAATGTCCATATTAGCAGCTGAGAGAATCATGGAGTTTAAAGATGGTTTTCTGCCCTGGAAGGACACGATGCCAAGAGACTGTTCTGAACTTTTGTTGAACAAATGAGCATCCAAGACAGATGGATTAGCCACCTTTTTGTTTTTTGTGGGTCACTTAAGCAAAGACATTTTTTTCAGTGTTTTTAGAAAACCCTACAGTAGTTTGCTGTCACGTGAACGTTTCTCAAAGGAACTGCATGGTTCGGGCATCTGGGATAAATATACATGGAAGAGCGTGATGTTAAGTCGTCTCAGTTTATGCCACCTCTTTGAGAGTGTAACCCAGTGTCACAGAAACTACAATCCTACTACTGAAAATTGATGTCTAAGAATGTGGCAAGTATTTGTGTGTGGCAAAGATATTCAAATATGTGTTGTTAACCTCCAGACTGGGTGTTATTGAATTCAAATTCTGAAGCAGCTCTTCTGGTTAACTTTCCCATAATAAACTAACTGGAAATCCATATATAGCTAGTGGTAGAAATGCCCATACGCACCTGACTTAAGTCAACCTGGCGTCTGCTAGACACCTACAAATTTGTACTCTACTAGACGTCTCTCCACAGGTCTCTAGAGATCCATTTCAGCACTATCACTTGGGAATGAAAATAAAATCTCTAGTGTCTAGCCTGAGACGCTGTATTAATAGACAGACTCCAAACAATGCCTTTGAATAAGCTTTAATCACGGCCGGGAGGACCTCATATCAATCACAGAGAATCCCACCGGCAAAAAGAATACAACAATTTATATAGGATAGCTACATGGCAAAGGTTACATGACTTTCAACATGACATTTTTCTCTAATATGACTGAATCTACGCATGTGCAATTCAGCAATTTAGCAACACCCCCCTCCACCCAATGCATGATCACAGGTGGTTGAGCAGCATTTGTCCGGCAGGGCACGGACCATCATGGTAACAATATTCGGCACACACTGGATTCCCCTTCAGTAGGGCACCAAGGCTGTATGGATAGAGATTCAGATTTAGTCTGGCCATTTAGTGACATTCAGCCTCAGATGTACAGCACAAAACACTCAAGACAAGAATAGCTAGTTTTACTTACAGAGTGAATTACATTCTAAGTATTATTCATCATCTTTATTAATTTTGTAAAGCCACCCTGTGCCTGAAACAGTGCAAAAGGCAGAATTCAGGTACTTTTGACAGAATATAACAGAAAATAATAATATTAATAATAAACTATTATTATAAAATAAAACGCAAACTGAAAGGCAATGAGAAAGCTGAACCAAACATTAATATAATAAATATATGGTAACACTTTACAATCCATTAGTTAACATGAACTGATAATTGATGACGTGCGGTTGACTATTAGAAAATAATATTCATTAATGCATTATATTCAACAGACCGGAGTCAATTATTCCACTATTATATATATAATAAAAAAAACATGAAATAATTTTTTGTTTTTAATCCTATTGTTTAATACATTTATTTGCTTGGTCAGTGTCATTGTGGGTTTTGGTGCTTTTGCTGTTGTAGGCTGTACCTTTCAAATAACTGAAATCGTTTCATGAATCGATATGGACATGTTCCTAATGCGGTCTACTTTTAGCCTGGCTAACGTCAGACCACGTCTCATTGACATTGAGACGTGGTCTGGGAACCACATGTTCATTTTCTCGTATTTGAGGCGTGGTTTACAAATGCCCAGAGCAGTTTACTGGATGCTACGCATGTCTATCAAATGCGCCTGCACGTAGCTCATAGCCAATCATTTCAATTATACCAGATGACGCATGTAGAGCGACAGAAATTAGACAAGGAAGTAGATGGGTCAGAGATTTCAGCATTTCTCATTGTTGGGACAGTCCCAGTCATTGGCACACAACTCGTCACACTTTGTTTTTTGTAATATCTGATTGGACACACTCCTGGCTTTGTTGCTATACAGACACATGACAGAAGCCATATCACTGAATGCTGAATGCATTTTTTACTGTTTTTATTTTTGGTTAACCGGTTGATTAACCAATTAATCAACCGCCAAAAACAAACATAACACTCCAAGTAAAAGAGTGCTGAACTTTATTTTTTTTTAAAACTGAACCATGAAAATGTGCTAAAATGTGCCTCTCAGCCTCGACAGCAAACATAGGCTACTGCGGTTCTTTATCTGCTAATGCAGCATCTAGTCTGCAAATTAATTACTTTATAATGATATGACATCATTGTAATGTTCTGTATTCATACCGTTTCGCATCTGTCAGCGCTCTCAGCGTAGCATGTGCTCTCTTTGCAGCACACAGCCTCAGTGTCAAAATAAACAGCACGAGGCATCAGTGATAGTTTGCATTTCACCTCTAGAGGCCGCTCTCGTACTGTATAATGACAGCGGACCATTCTTAGCTGCTCTAGACTCCCCATATAGCTCCAGCAACGGACGAAACCCGGAACAACCATCGGCGTGGATTTTTAATGATAACCGAATGTTCCACCAATCAGCTATCAGTGCAAAGATTTCGTAGCCATGAGATATGGCTGTATATCAGAATGCTGCGTTTACCTACGGCACGAGTACAGTATACGTTTTAGGACATCCTCAGACCTTAGAAATATGACAAAAAGGCATCATGCCACAGGTTTCGTCTAATAGTAATAGCTGAAGCCATTTAGTCTAAGACTGAAAGGCTTCAGGTCTCAGGAAAAACAACTTTAAATGTCAAGTCTTGTACAATTAGGCATCGGGCGAAACGGCCTTAGACAAAAAGGCATCGGGCGAAACGGACTCAGTACATTCACTGCGAAGTTCTTTTTTCCTTCATATGGGTAAAACAAAGTTGGAAACATCTTTGCAGCGATCTAGACTGACTGTAAGTGAACATCCCGACGTCGTGCTGAGAGCGGTGTTTCTAGATAAATATGTGCACAGTCTGCACACACACAAAAAAAAAAAGACAACAGTTAAGAAAGCATCTGGTCATAGTGATGTGAATATGTTTGTACCAGCTCTGTAATTCAGCGTCACACAAGTCATGTCACTTATTTTATTTATAGGCTATAGTAATATATGCGTGTCAAAATTACTGCATTAACGCATGCGATAAATGCGTTAAAACTTTCGTGTTAAATTAAAAACAATTACTCTACTCGTGCGCACAGAAAGACGTATGCCAGAATAGAGTTATCTTTTGCGCTCGAACAGATTTGATCAGAGTTTGCGTATGCTAAAATCCATGCCAAATTGCCAACATTCAGATTTATAAAATTTATTTTTAAAAAGACGTACCCACTTTTCCTTGTGGCAGAGTCGGACTACTGAAGGGGTTTGGAATTCTAAGCAGCAATTTATCATTTAAGTTATTATTATTATTAGGGATGTGCATTTTGGTTATTTTTCCTGACAGATAAATCTATGCTAATATCATTACAACAGTTTACATGAAATGTGTTTTACTTAACACACAAAACAAAAAACAAAAAAAGGGCGGCTGTGTAGGCTACGCTGAGTTTAACTTGAGTCGTCACAAAAACAAACCTAAAGAAAACTGAGACGGCTGAAAGCACATCCTGTTTGTTTATTTTACAAATTACATTTTACAATCACTAGGACACATTTCTAAATAATAGGTCACTTTTTCAAAACTCTTCACACAGTAATCATAACATCAGTCTATGTGAACTAAACTGTGATCAGTTATCTTTGGTTTTTAAATTATTATTTAATTATATATACAAACATTAAAACTTTGTACTATACAGGCCAATTTGCATGTTTAATATATTATCAATATCAAAACAATTAGATGTAACTGATCACCTACACAAGTGGTTACCATGTAACATAAGCATGCTTACTGCAGTATAGTGTCATTCTTGTTTTGGAAAGAAAACATTGTATAATGCTACCTGATGTTTGTGAAAAAATGTGATTAGTTAATTTTTTTGTAATCCACTCACAGCACTGATATATATTTAGCCATTTTTCTGCTAACCTCTGTACACAAAGAAACCGGTTTTTATAAACAGGTTTCTTTGTGTACAGTCTAAAACAGCTCGAAAGACTTTAATTCACTATATTTTGCCAATATACAAGCTAGCTAGTTGCAATGTGTTTAGCTCATTTTTAAACATGGAACTAAAACTAGCGAATTATATAAATGTACAAAATAATCTGAGTGCAGGGTTTCTACAGGTATCTTCAAATTAAATTTAATGCCTTTTTAATGCCATTTTAAAATGTTTTAATGCCATATACGACCCATGACTAACCACATATATATTAAATGTTTTTTTTCTGGAACACATAGATGTAAGTACGGGTTGCATGAATGGTGGTGTTTCATTAGTATTATTATTAGTGTTTTTGTTGTTGTTATTAATAATAGGTGTTGTCAGTGAACAGGCTGTAAAACTGTTGTCCAAGTTACAGACACTCATGAAAAACTCATGCTAATTATCTGGGAAACGTTACTCTAGCAGCAATCAAGTTGCCATTGTTTGTGTCAAACAAGTTGTGAATTTTTTGTAACATTAAAACAGGAGATCATGACTTATCTTGAATCTTACCCAGATACAATAGTGCTATTTTCTAATTGGCTAATGTGTAGACCCTTTCTTTTTTTTTTGATTGGCTGATAAGTGGCAGGCTCGACTAGTAAGAACTGCATGGGAGACGCGCTTGATTCCTGTCGGTTCCATAGTGATAGCGACGCGGCCAGAGACATTTGGGGCGCTGCTGCATATTCAGTAGGCCTATATTATAAATAGTTTTTCAGCGTGAGAAATACAATGTGTGGCGGGACTGCGTGACAAAAGACTGAAATGAGTGACTGTCATGCTCAATGCGTGACACTTGAGAGCCCTGCGTCAAAGAGTATAGAAGAACAATATACGGTCTTTGCCTGCGTTCTGTTGTTGTGGCTCGTGCACAACACTTCTCTCGGACGCGAGCTTCAATCCGTTGCGGAGAGACTCTCTTTACTCGCTACTAGCAACATATATTAAATCTCATTAAACGAAAAATGAAACACAATGTACTATTTAAATCTAACGCCGATTTGTGGCCGTCACACTGCATATGGGGTTTTACGGCGCTGATTCCCATTGTCCACAACTTTAAATGCTTTTACAAACGCCGCAAAATCCTTAATCATTTTTACCACTAACGGGCTGCAACCATGTCTTAAAAGTTTTGTTTTCCACTCTCATTTTTCCAAGGTTCAGACCTGTCCACCGCTGTACAACAGACCCGCGTCACCTCTCCGCATCACGGCACTTTTGCTCCGGCCAGAAGCAATTACCAAACTGGGTCCGCGTATTTATCACACAAACGTACATATTTTGCGACAGCAAACACAAATTATTAATTATGGAGGCTATATTCAAATAAATTTATATAAAATTCTCTTCAAAACTATAAAAAAAAAATTTATGCCAGTAAGAATCAAATTTAATGCTTTTAATGCCTTTTAAGGCCTTAATTTTCGCAAAATCCATTTAAGGACTATTAATGCTTTTTAATGCCCCGCGGAAACCCTGTGAGTGGGACGTGAGTGTAACATTTGGAAATTGCAACTATAAAACAGTAAGAATAAAATCAATTCAGGTACAGGTAGCCTACAGCTTACAATTCACTCTCTTCTGAATTTATTCTGTACGTCAGATTGAGGGGCAATTTGAAACTTTTATGCTTCCATCTGAGGCCGTTTCGTCCGATGCCTAATTGTACACGACCTGATGTTGAATATAATATAATACCTGTAACTGGAGCCATACACTGAAGTCCACATCCATTGCTGCAGCATTTCTCATTGTTGGCACAGTCACTGTCATAGGCACACGACACGAAACGTATCCGGGCACACATTGCTGGTTTATATTTCCTGATTGGACACACTCCTGGGTTTGCTGTTATACAGACACATGATAGAGAAGCCATGTCACTGAATGATATGTAATAAGTATATAATATAATATAATATAATATAATATAATATAATATAATACCTGTAACTGGAGCCGTACACTGACGTCCACTGCATGCAGTGCTGCAGCATTTCTCTTTTTTGGGACACTCACTGTCATCGGCACACAACTCTTCATCCTTCTTTTCACACATATCTTCTTCAGGGTTTGTCTTTGGACACACTCCTGGCTTCACTGTTATACAGACACATGACAAAAAAAAAAGAAAAAAAAAAAGTACCCTGATATATTGAAGAGCACAGGTAAATGTGACATTTATTATAATGCGTTTTTGTGAAGATTGTTTTAAGTTCACTTAAATTATAAGTTGTTATATTTTTTTAAAGCCTAATAAATGTTAAAATTGATAGCTTTCAATTATACTGTAATGCTGAATGCCCATAATTAATGACTAAAATTAGGAATAAAATCTATTTCATAGAGACATCAAGAGCAGTATTGGTATCAGTGATGGCATCTTTTTATGAAAGGCATCAAACATTTGAAATATCTGCTACGGTCTTTGTTTCGACATTAAATGTGAAATTACTACAATTTAAAAAAATATATATATAAAAGAACTTGAAATGCTAGGTGCGAATAATTGAACTTAATTACAGAAAATGTGAGATTAATTAGTTTGTTTTATCGGCCGCACTTAATATAATATATTACCTGAAACTGGAGCCATACACTGAAGTCCACATCCATTGCTGCAGCATTTCTGATTGTTGGTACAGTCACTGTCATCGACACACGACACGAAACGTATCAGGGCACACTTTGCTGGTTCATATGTTCTGATTGGACACACTCCTGGGTTTGCTGTTATACAGACACATGACAGAAGCCATATCACTGAATGCTGAATGAATTTTTTACCGGAGCTTTTGGTTCTTTTGCTGTTGTAGGCTGTAAAGACCTTTAAAATAACTGAAATCATTTGACGAAGTGATATGGACATGTACATAATGCAGTCAAGACCTGCCTAGCAATTTCTGATCTAAAACAGTTTATATACTAATTTTGTTTTGTTTTTTGCGTGTGCACGTGTTCCTTCTGAAAGACCTCTAGTATTATCCATTACTAACTGAAACTCACTGAAAGCAGGCGACACACACACACACGTGTATAACCTGATCATGAAAAAAAAAAAAAATCAGATCATCATTTTTTCCTGTTTAAAATGTTGTGCTGATATATTAATTTACATTTACATTTATTCATTTAGCTGACGCTTTTATCCAAAGCGACTTACAATTGCTATATATGTCAGAGGTCGCACGCCTCTGGAGCAACCAGGGGTTAAGTGTCTTGCTCAGGGACACTTTGATGTCTCACAGTGGATTCGAACCCGGATCTCTCACACCAAAGGCATGTGTCTTATCCACTGCGCCATCACCACCCCTATATTAATATGACTAATAGTAATAATAATAATGATTATTGATAATTGCTATTACAAAATACACAAAAACACTTTCAATATTAAAAATAAATATATATATTTAACAAATAAATATAACAATATAATGGATTAGAAAATAATTTTTTTTTACAGAAAACTTAAAGAAAAACTGCAGGGTTACCCGTTAACATGCAGGCAGTCTATGACTAAAAAATTGCATCACAATTAAGTGTAATGTGATTGTCAAAACATTTGGTGACTAAATCTCATTAAGATTAGTAACAACATGCAAAAATGTTTAAACCAATTAATGTGGATAAACATCAGGTATAGAATATAGCTACATGTTCATTTTTCTCAAGGAAAAAAATAAAATAAATCTCACTAATGCTGACGTACAACCTAGAAGCTTTGCGTAGTTTCACTACGTGAAATATCACGGCCGTACAGAGATAGAAATGAATAACGTTAGTTGAAAAGTCTTTTTTTTTCTTTCTTTTTTGCGCACAAAAAGTAATTCTCGTTGCTTGATAAACTTAAGATTGAGCCACTGTAGTCACTCGGACTATTTTAACGATGTCTTTCATAACTTTTGGGCTGGCCAGTTTCGATCCCTTAAGAATCCTATGCAGGAGTGATCCAGCTCTCAGATTTAATAAATATCTTAATTTGTGTCCCGAAGATGAACGAAAGTCTTACGGGGTTGGAACAACAAGAGGGTGAGTATTTACTGACAGAATTTTAATTTTTGGGTGAACTAACCCTTTAAAAGGTTCAAATTTAACAACTCAAATAAAATGCAGTGTTATTATAATAGTTAATGTGTGTGTTCTACCGTTTCTCACTCCGCATGACTCCTCACACTCTTTCTGGCTGTTGAACCTGTTGCCATTTCCCTTGCAGCCTCCATATATGAAGGACACACACTTTCCCGCAGCAGAATCGAAGGCCCACATGGGCATGTATGCTTTACAAGGACCAGCGTCTATAGGCAGTCTGCAGGCAGCTAGATGGAGAAAATACACTGTATATATTACGAGTCACGACTACACCAAGATGAATTGTGTGCTGGTCACTATGGGCCTCTCAGCTGGGCCGTAATCCATCTTTGGATCACACACACAAAAACACCGGTCTCAAACACACGTTGGTGCAGTTCGAGTAAGGGTTAATGCCCGACGAGGTGTCCATTGTCAAGTATTAATGGACGACGGCGAGGTGTGAACCGTCTGACGCGCATCGGTATTAATGGACGACGGTCGCCTCAGCCGAAGTCCATTAATACCTAGACAATGGACACCTCGAAGGGCATTAACCCGCTTAGACCATGTTCACTTGCCAAATAACACATTAGTTTATATTTTAATTAGTTTTACAATCGAAATCTAAAGTTTTTACACAATAACTTGGTTTCCCTGGTTACGCCTGACGGTTTATTTAGCAACCGGAGATATTATAGTCCGCTCAGCACGTCGTAGAACCCTTCAGTTTAGCTAACTTACGAGCCAGAAGGTTAACGTATTTTTTTTAATGCAAGTTAGGCTTGTCTAGCCATGGGCGTTACACTTTAGTTTTTTTAACCTATAATTAAAACACACAGGTAGGAATAGTATAACGGCTAACTAGATTGTAAATGGATACTTTTACTGCCTGTTGCTATGGTTACTCACAGCTGATGTAGCCAGCGCATTTATTTATTAATTTCGAACGGTAAACAGTCAGTTTCACCAGAACCCCTTTACTAGGCTTCCTTGATCACTTTTTAAATGGACACCCTGCAGCCAATCAGAATCGAGTATCCACCCAGACCATGGTATAAACGACTGTAAAAGATGCAATTAGAGGCAATTAAGCAGAGTGTTAGATTGTAATTCAGATTGTAATACCGATTACCACTAGACTAGTGAGTTTAGTTTGACAGATACTTTGCCAAAGCAATGGTGTAAAACACAACGTTAAAGACATCTTATGTTATGAAGTTTAAAAATAGTTTGTTCATTATGAATATGGTGAGAATTGAGGCCTTAGTGAGAACAGTTTGAATTATTCATGATCATCATAACTTCTAGAAACAAAAATCTATTTCATTGAGACAGTATTGGTATCAGTGATGCCCTCTTTCATAAAAAAAAGCCATTAAACAAATATTAGCAACTGTCCTTGTTTTGACATTAATTTGGAGATTAAATAATTAAATGTGCAATTATTACAGTATAAAAAATATATAAAAGAACTTGAATGTTAGGTGCGATTAATTGTGCTTGATTACAGAAAATGTGCGATCAATTTTTCGATTGACCGCATATAATATATATCATTATAGAACATAACATAATTAAGTAAGGGTTAATGCCCGACGAGGTGTCCGTTGTAAGGTTTTAATGGACGACGGCGAGGTGTGAACCGGCCGACGCACAGCGGAGGACGGTTGCCTCCGCCGAAGTCCATTAAAACTTTACAACGGACACCTCGAAGGGCATTAACCCACTTATACCATGGTCACTTTCCAAATAAAACATTTTTAAAACATTAGTTTATATTTTAATTAGGCTAAATCTAGTTTTTTTAAATAATAACTTGCCTGACGATTTATTTAGCAACTTGAGATATATAGTCCGCTCAACTTGAAATAAGGTAGGCATAGTTATTTTTTATTACACATAAAACACTATGTGTTACATGAGTCTACACTAACCACAGCCTCCGAAGCACCGCTGTAGGTCGACTCTCCAATGCTGGACTGGAGAGCCGTCAAATAATGTCGGTGACAGCGAGGCCATCGATGCGAGAGCAGTCTGCGGGCTTGCTCCGTCAGTCCGTGAGAGACTGAAGATGAAATAACGAAGTCGCTCATTGTTGTATTAGTAGGCTATGTAATATCTAACTGACGTTAGATGTTTGTTTTGATAGAGCAAATTGTTAACGGATACTTTGACTGCCTGTTGCTATGGTTACTCAGTCACAGCTGTTGTAGGCAGCGCATTTATTTATTAATTTCGAACGGTAAACAGGCAGTTTCACCAGAACTCCTTTACTAGGTGTCCTCTATCACTTTTTAACGGACACCCTGCAGCCAATCAGAATCGAGTATTCACCCAGACCATGGTATAATATAATGTATATAATATAATAAAAATACCTGTAACTGGAGGCATACACTGAAGTCCACATCCATTGCTGCAGCATTTCTGATTGTTGGTACAGTCACTGTCATCGGCACACGACACGAAACGTATCAGGGCACACTTTCCTGGTTCATATGTTCTGCTTGGACACACTCCTGGGTTTGATGTTATACAGACACATGACAGAGAAGCCATATCACTGAATGCTGAATGATTTTTTCACTGGGGTTTTGGTTCTTTTGCTGTTGTAGTCAGTAAGGGCCTTTGAAATAACTGAAATCATTTGGCGAAGTGTTATGGACAGGACATGTAATGTGGTCAAGGGTGTGTTTCCCTGAAAACGCATTCAACTGGAAGAAGGGGCCCAAAATTCTCTCTTGCATACCCCCCTTAAAACTCTTAATGGGGCCCCTGTCCGTATAATATAATATAATATAATATAATATAATATATAATATAATATATAATATAATATATAATATAATATATAATATAATATATAATATAATATAATATAATATAATATAATATAATATAATATAATATAATATAATATAATATAATATAATATAATATAATATAATATACCTGTAACTGGAGCCGTACACTGAGTTCCACCGCATGCAGTGCTGCAGCATTTCTGATTTTTGGGACACTCACTGTCATCGGCACACAACTCTTCATCCTTCTTGATACACCTTATTTCTGCATAGTTTGTCTTTGGACACACTCCTGGCTTTACTGTTAAACAGACACATGACAGAGAGAAAAAATGAGCCCTGATATATTGAAGAGCACAGGTAAATGTGACATTTATTATAATGAGTTTTTGTGAAGATTATTTTAAGATCACTTAAAATATAAGTTATATTTTTTAAAGCCTAATAAATGTTACAATTGATAGCTTTCAATTATACTGTAATGCTGAATGCCTAGAATTAGGAAAAAAAATCTATTTCATAGAGACATCAGGATCAGTATTGGTTTCAGTGATGCCTTCTTTCATAAAAAGATGCCATTAAACAAACATTTGAAATATCAGCCACTGTCTTTATGTTGTTTCTACATTAATTTTGAGATTAAATGTGAAATTACAATATATAAAAGTACTTGAATGTCAGGTGCGATTAATTGCGCTTAATTACAGAAAATGTGCAATTAATTATTTTTTTTAATCGATTGACCGCACATAATATAATAAAATACCTGTAACTGGAGCCATACACTGAAGTCCACATCCATTGCTGCAGCATTTCTGATTGTTGGTACAGTCACTGTCATCGACACACGACACGAAACGTATCCAGGTACACACTTCTGCTTCATATATTGTGCTTGGACACACTCCTGGGTTTACTGTTATACAGACACATGACAGAGAAGCCATATCACTGAATGCTGAATGTCTTTTTTGGTTCTTTTGCTGTTGTAGGCTGTAAGGGCCTTTGAAATAACTTAAATAATTTGGCGAAGTGATATGGACATGTACGTAATGCAGTCAAGACCTGCCTAGCAATTTCTGATCTAAAGCCAGTGTTCAAATTGAGGGGGGCTGGGGGGGTCCCAGACCTCCCATAAGCATCAAGGGACCCCCCATGAGGCCCCCCCAAAAAATTACCTTGGGGTCCCCCAGTTTTTCATTAAAACTAAAATACTAGAAACATAATATACAACGTAATATCTATTTTTTTAATCAAAGTATTGCACTGCCGCTCCCATAAGAAGCTACTCCAAATTAGATTTACGTCTGAAAATACGCTCAAGTGCGCCACACGCTGTTTTCTGAAGGAATTTATAGACAGCGACATCACTGTCAAGTCAACTTCATTTATATAGTGCTTAACAATATGGACTGTTTCAAAGCAGCTTTACAGTGATAATAGGAAATTAAAGTAACAGAGATTGTTTTGGCTTTACAGTAGCTCTAGAATAAAGATATTGTCCAGCTAAAGTTAGTTTTGATCGATTCACTTCCATAGCAAAGATCATTAGTTATTAACTTAGGGGCCGCTTACATAAAACCGTTCTAACAGAAAACCCTTAACGTGCTCCGGCCCGCTCATTCTCAGAATTATTTATCGCTTTCGAGTAGCCATGTGAACCGGAAATATTTTGACAACGTTTTATCTGTACAGAGGTAGAGGGAGGGTGGCCTTCACAGGGAAGAGACTAGTTGACACTTCAGGACTGCGTTATCGTTGTGTCCAGGCGCAGGTCCTTCATTAGTTCTGGATACAGCCTGTATCCGGCGGACTGCGGTAAACCTCGGGATAAACAGACTAATATTAGCGTAGACGCCATCCTTCTTATGATGTAGGGGAGCACGGGGCACAACGTAACGCGGGGGTAGTTGTAACACCCTTGTTTTAAATACTTCCACACATGCCCAGTAGCACCTCATTGCAGTACACGAGATCCAGGGGGCGGAGTTGGACCCAGATCTAAGGGGCGGAGATGGGTAGGATTAGGGGTGGGGTTAGGGATCAGGGGGTGGAGATGGGTAGGATAAGGGGTGGGTTAGGGATCAGGGGGTGGAGATGGGTAGGATTAGGGGTGGGTTAGGGATCAGGGGGCGGAGATGGGTAGGATTAGGGGTGGGTTAGGGATCAGGGGGTGGAGATGGGTAGGATTAGGGGTGGGTTAGGGATCAGGGGGTGGAGATGGGTAGGATTAGGGGTGGCTTAGGGATCAGGGGGTGGAGATGGGTAGGTTTAGGTATTTGAAAGGTGGGAGGAGCTAGATCTGGATCCACCTCCTCCCCCTGGATTTCATGTTCTGCAGTGAGGACCATCTCACTATATAGAGAAAAAAAAATTTTGCGCCAAAATTCAGAAATCTTTGTAAGATACCACTGAACATTTTTAACCATAGCAAAAGTAAATTTCTTAAGTTAATGTTTTATCTATATTATTTGTGTTTATTTAAAATTAGACAACTCTGATATTTTAATCTCCAATCTGTTGTTTAACAGTTGATATAGTTCTTTAATGCTTCGCTAACTAGCAGAAGACACTAGCAGGGTTTAAACCCCAGTTGTGCAGTTGGGACATGTTGTAACACTGCGTTACAATGTGCCCCTATAAGAAATATGCTATTATATTCTATATTCTTATGAATTCTATTGAGAAAACATGTAAATAAAGACTGAGAGTCATTATTTTGTTTTGAACTATGCTGTATAGCCGTGCTTTCCGGTGTGTTTGTTGTTGTTTTTAATTATTAAAAAATAGCCATTATTTTATATGAAAAAAGTTAATTGTATTTAAGAAAATATTTTGGTTTTATATTTTTTTTTATTAGATCAGATAGCATTTTAAGCTGTCATATGGTGATGTTACAATGTGCCCCTCACATGTTACAATGTACCCCACCTATGGGGCATGTTGTCACAGTTCACTTCCATTCTTTCGGGGTAAATCAAGACAAAAGTATACACCGTATTAATAAAACAAAACCACACAATTGTACTAGACATGAGGGAAAATAATGTGTGTAATAAATACTCTAAACCCTAAGTAGATATACACAAACTGAGAAAGTCAAAATGTGTTACGTTGTGCCCCGCTCTCCTCTAACGAGTACATCAGGATTTACGGGAAGTGTTCCCGGTTACGGCTGACCTAATCTATGCAGCCTAACATTGAATTATAGAAGTTTATAATGTGCTATGTGTATGCTAGGTCAAAGATGCGTTTTTCTACACCACACTTCCGGAAAGTGTGTCTGCTTCCCCGACAATGTTAGGGGAACCTTTTCTTCCTCCCTCAATAATAATAATATGCTCATTTTTTATAGCGCCTTTCAAGAACCCTTCACAAAATACAAACAGTTGACAGACAAGAGACAGGCAATCTGCTAGTTATAACAATTAAACAAGCAGAAAAGCAGATGGAGACAACAATAATTAATAGATTAGGCAAAGAAAACATACATTTTCAGCATGAAATGCCTCAAATTAGGCATGAACATGAGAATGTATCAAGACCTTTCTAAATGTGCACTCTTTTGGACAAAAAAAACACCTTTAAATGAAGCTCTTTTAAGTGGCCATAGCCATGTGATCACAATGTTTTTCTATGTGAAATAATGATAAATATCAGTTTACGCCATTTGATTATGCATGGCATCGAAGCTTAGCAGTCAGAGGCTACATTAGCCAAGGCTGGCCTGTTTAGCCCTTGCTCGCACTGGTCAGAAAGTGGAAATGTGACCAATAATTTCTGACTGGCAATGGCATAATTAAACAAATCAAATCCAACTCATGGTAAGCGTTTTGCTTTTCTTTGCTTTACTCCGGGCTTAAAATAAAAAGATAACTGTGAAAAATAGCAGTATAATTGGCGAGTAGCCTATTGTTTCGTTGGTGAGATACATTTTCATGTCGTGTTACTTTAATTCAGCGCGTGCAGCACAGCAAACAGACTCGGTGCGGAAACGATCGCTGCACTGTTGTATTCGCACGCTGCTGGAAAGCATCGCCGGACCACATCCGCGGGCAGTGTAAAACCTGTTCAAATCAAAGCTTAAAAAAAGGCACCGCATACGCACTGCAAACAGATAATGTGTGAAACAATCGTCAGACCTTTCAATATAAAAGTTCTCGATTGACTGACTCGGATAATATGAAAATGTATATACCGGTATTTAAGTTAATCTGGACACCTGTAGGCTACACTGGTTTATGGATTTCTTCAGGCTGCGTAATGAAGTTAAAGAACATGGATCTCACCTGTGAAGTTTCGTCCTAGAGCAGCTTCCGTTGAGCTCCAGCATCCAGCCAGACAAAATAACACAGTGCAGTACACTCGAGCCGTCATCCTCTCCACCTGCAATCACAATGAACTGCTGGAAAATCATAGGCTACTTGTCTCAGGACGAGAGAGTATTTTAGCTAGCGCTCAACCAATGGCGTGAGTTTGGGGCGGGATGATCTGGTTTGGCGAACGGTTTAAAAAGTTCCAATGAGGTCAGACAGCTTTCAGGCTATATGAATAATGATGCCAAACGTGTCCTGCACCCCCCAGTAGTTTGAGATTATATCTAATACAACCCCACAGGACAGTCTTTTATGACAGTTTGTGCGGGTTGACCAGTTTGGGCACTACATCCTAAATCTGAAACTAATCTCGCAATGATAATTTCCCCTAAAGTAAACTAAATGGAAACGCCTCATTTGTGCAATGTGCATGGAGTTTAAGATGGCAGTTTTACCCCCAAGGAATTTTTTTCCTTGAAGAAAGAACGTTTTTCGACGTTTACTCAGTGTATACTTGAAAATTTTTGCAGCAATCATGCTTGTTAGCCCTTGAATTTAAGCCTTTGTAATATATATATATATATATATATATATATATATATATATAGGCCTATATATATATTGTTTATATAAAAAACCCTCTATACATTGCTTTAAAACAGATTATGCAGTAATGCATCCAGTGGAATGCTGCAAAGTTTTATATGACCACTAGTCGGCAGGTGTAAAATGAGCCGTGGCCCGTGGGTGTTATACCAATGCAATGCAGTGTAAGAAAATCACATCGAATGGGCCTTTTATTCAGTATGGAAGCATATATTCAATTTGAAATGTAATATTCAAAATGACAACGCAATATGTAAAATGGGTATGCATTTCTGTATTTAAATTTACATTTGCCATTACATTTGTGCAACGTTGGTGCAAAATGAAAATGAAAATGAAAAATTAATTATATAATTTACATTTGCCATTTCATAACTTGAGGAAGCACCTGCCAACTACTCTGCTAACGGCACTGTGGGGCTACAGGGGATGTTCTCAGCGGTTGGTCTTTGGTTGGTCACACAACAAAGGTCTGAGGCAATAGATTATCATCATCGGTCCGGCTCGTAGGGCCTGATGTTATGGACTAAGGGGGAAAGAGGAAAAGAAGGGTGTGCACAGGGAAGGAGGCAATCACCTGTCTCTGCTCATTCCTAGATGCTCACGTCTGGCCTGAGCTACTTCCCTGACACCCTGCCTCTTCCTCCTGGACTCGCACCGCCTCAATGACCTACTCCTGCCAGAAGGAGGGGCGCGAGTGGCAACTGAGTCCCGCTGGCCCTGTCTACGATCCTCGGAACGAGACGGGCCAGGACCCCCAGGGCCTGGACCGGCGCGGTATACGAGATCTATATGCCGCTGAGCGCGCCACCAGGGCGAAACCGGGGCATCGAGGAGAAAAGTTTTCTCTTTCTCCCCGATGCCTGCCAGGTTCACACACAGATGCCTCTCCGTGGCCACCATGGCCGCCAACAATCGCGGCTGCTGTCTGTTTGGTGGCCCGGAGAGCCAGGCCTGTGGTGTGGTGCAACTCAGCCACCGCGTCTGGGGTTAAACCCTGCCCCTGGTCCAGGTCCGTCAGCAGGTCAGCCTGGTACGTCTGCAACACAGCCATCGTGTGCAGCGCAGCGCAGCACCAGCATGACCTGCCACTGCGTATGCCCTGCCATTCAGACGAGATGTGGTCTGGAGTGGTCTAGATGGAGCGCTCCATCACCTCCACCAGCTCCGCATACGCGATTTTATTTTATACAAATAAGAGCACAGTATATCATTGTCCCAACACTCTTATGTCTTTGAATTAGCAACTTACAACTATTTTTTTTCCGTAAGGGTATACAAGTCAACCATGAAACAAAGCTTTATTCAAACTACAATCATGTATGTAGGCTACAGGCGCTGAACCACATCCTACTGTCATCTCAACACAGCGGTTCCCATTCTGCGGCTTTATTCTGATGAATCAGCTGACCGCCAGAGGTGAGCCCTTCCTTCGTGCCTGAGGTTGTTGCGTGATGTGTGGTGCTTCACAATCTGAGGCAATAAGGGCAGGTGGAGTGATGGAGGGTCTCATCCATGGCACCATTTCCAGGATTCAGCTCTGGGCTCTTCATCCTCAGTGCTCACACCAGTCTGCTGACATTTCAGATCCTACAAAAATGCACAAACATAACACAAAAGCAGTAATTTAGATTTTTGAAGCATTTGATTTCAGTATTATTTAGAAGACAAAAATGCTTTTTTCACAAATGCCGCCATCATCTTTCCTTGCAGGTCCTGCTCCACCACAAAAGCTGTGCAGAAAATCCACAGAAATCAAGAATAAGAAAAGTGCTGTAATAGCTCTGTTTGAAATTACAATAATTAAAATAAACTACAACTTAATATTTAAATAGTTGTTGTTATTAATTTCTGTAGTATACTCACTCAAAGCCTTTAATGGCAGCATTCAGCTTCATGAGCCACTCTCCATCGGATAAACACACATCTGTTCATCTGTCCTTGTAACATCCTGACAAGATTCACATAACCTCTGTGATTTATGAGCTCAACACTACATTTACATGTTGAGGTTGTTTTAACTTTTTATCCAACATAAATGTTCCTCAATTTATCAACAGTACTAATGGACAAATAAAATAGATAACTTATGTTTAGTTACTTTATAGATTTGTTCTACACAATAGCACACATACATCACTCAGATGTCTATTTCATGTTTGATGTGCTCTTCTGCAATACTTATTGAAGATTTTCCTGTCAGATGACATTTAAAATAAGCGTCTTTAAGATGTATGGTTTATGTAAATCCACTTTAGAGACGTAACTTATGTGTGCTTACGGGAGCTCCTCTGTTAGCTATACATAATAAAACGTGTTTTTACAGCAAAATCACAACTATACTGTCTAACGTCTTTACACCTTCAACAATTCAGCAGTTTACTCTACAGTAGTTCAACACATGCAATTTTAACACAAGGGACAGTGTTTACTCACATTTGAAAACACCCGCGTCGCTGATCTCTGCGATTGTTGATAATAATGACGTATGCTCTCCCGTGGCCTCCTGGGATAGAAAAGTATCCATCGGATGAGCACTCGAAAACCTGGCCGGAGGCAGTAAGCCATCCGGGAACTTCTCGCCTACTCTTTTATGAATACTGATGTTTCGAACTTTTTCTTTCACGTACTGTTTTCGCCTACTATATAGTAGGAAAGTATATTCGAACGCAATATAAGTATACGCACGTCCGAATCTCGTGATAATTAGTACGTCACCCAGGTAATTCTCACCTACTCTTTTATGAATACAGAGGATTCGTACATACTTTTTCGCTTGCCTACTCTTTTAGGGGGAAAAGAGTAGGCAATCCCTACTTCCCAACTATATAGTAGGGATGTATGCGGTTTCGAACGCAGCCCCTGTGGTTTTGTGTATGTTCACATAGGGTGGACAAACAAACAAAAAAGTTTTAAGAACCAATAGAATCACGCAGTTGCATAAACTCCCACCCATGCAAGTCTGGAGAATCATGACTGTTAATGAAAAGGGAGGGATTATCATTAATTAGCCACAAGGCTTGTTCGACTTCATGCAGCTCTGCGCAGACCGATCGGCGGCAGACTTGAAGCAGTGCATGCCGGTTAGAAATTTTGTCCGACTTGATACAGCGCCGACGCCACGTGACTGTGACGTATGCCATCAAAGTACCGCGAGAGCGATTCGAGAGTAGCCGTAGAACTCAGCCAGCGCAGCTTCTGAAGAGCGGCTGCTCTGGGCTGCACGAGCTCTGATGACGACACAGCTGTTCCACGATTGGCCGGATTCACCGCATGACAACGATCACGTGCGTTTCGTGTTTATTCGGTTTATTCTCACACCATTAGTTCCACTAAAGCTCACAAATCAGTTTTTTTTTATAACAGTGAACACTCTTTTCATGTAGTCGCGATGTATTGTGTTATGTTTATCAAAATAAAACTGATTAAAAAACATTGATTCCACTTCATTGATAATAGTAGGCTTATGTTGAACTTTATTCTTGTTCAAACAAACGCTGTATGAAGCAGTACATAAAGTATTGAATGAAAACGTCTCTGAAACATCTGTGTATTTGGCAAATATTGCATTTATTTCACTTCAGCTGTGCTAGAATATACAAACACCACGAAAGTGTCCGAAAGTGTCCGACTTCACGTCTCCGTTTGCAGCTCCTCCCCGCCTGCACGCGGCTACTCTCGCCGATCATTTACATCCAGCCGCAGCCGATGTCGAACACACCTACAGTCTGTAGGGTACAAAAAAACAAAGGGCAGCATCTCAACAGTGTGACTAGTTGTTGAATAATGGCAGGAAGTTGGTGTGCTCTTCCGTCTCTGGCACTTTGTGTTTGGTTCTGTGTTTTCTGTCATGCTGTTCCACAGTGGAGTAATCTGCCCCAGAATCCTCAAACTCTGTTCCAGCAAACTGACCAGCGGTTTCCTCAGCCAGTTCAACAGTTTCCTCAGTTAGTTCAACAGCTTCCTCAGTTAGTTCAACAGCAAGCTAGTCAACAGTTTCCTCAGCCAGTTCAACAGCAATCTAGTCAACCGTTAATTCAGCCAGTTCAACAGCAAGCTAGTCAACAGTTTCCTCAGTTAGTTCAACAGCAATCTAGTCAACAGTTCCCTCGGCCAGTTCAACAGCAAGCTAGTCAACAGTTTCCTCAGCCAGTTCAACAGCAAGCTAGTCAACCGTTTATTCAGCCAGTTCAACAGCAAGCTAGTCAACAGTTTCCTCAGTTAGTTCAACAGCAAGCTAGTCAACAGTTTCCTCGGCCAGTTCAACAGCAAGCTAGTCAACAGATTCCTCGGCCAGTTCAACAGCAAGCTAGTCAACAGATTCCTCAGCAGTTTCAACAGTCAGTTTAACAGCAAGCTAGTCAAGTTTCCTTGGCCAGTTCAACAGCAAACAGGTCAACGGTTTCCTCAGTCAGTTCAACGGCAAGCTAGTCAACAGTTTCCTCAGCAGTTTCAGCCTAAGCAGCCAGTGGCACAGGCAGAGCCCCTTGACAAATGTGCTGTAGCTGATTATGAGCAGATCCAATGTGGACCACCTGGTATCAGTGGTGCTTAGTGTGCAGCAATCAACTGCTGCTTTAAAGGACACCAATCAGTACGTTTACATGCAGCCAAATTTCGGGTTATGGTCGGGTTAAGGTCACTATTCGGGTTTCTGAAACATTAGGGATAACCCGTTTACATGCGTGAGCAGAGAGAGTTACTCCTGTATACATGGAATTGCAATATCCCGATGTAAACGCGATGAGTGGTTAGCGTCTGGACGTACGGACAACCTTAAGACGCAATATGCGTCATTTCCGATTCTTCTTCCTGTATCCAAAGACAACAACAACAGCAGCACGCGGATAATGAATAGGTCGGGGCAGATAGCGATCGCCTTTGTTTGCGCTTTGGTGCTGGTAACGTTACTGACCTCGCTCCAAAAGTATGCTGTGCTGCGTCTCGCCATGTTTACTTCCGGTATACTGCATGCGGGTTTTTGTATGCACCGAGAAGTTTCTCTACTCAAAAGACCAAGATTCCTTGCGAATAGAACATGCGCAGAACACACATCACTATGGGGATATGCCGATGCGCGTTTACATGACCAAAAATTCGGGTTAGAAAAGGGGTACCCCAGGTATAATATCCCGGTTTTTAAAATCCGGGATATGAGCATATTCGGGTTTTTGCCGGTGTTTACATGGCCGTTCGCGACCGGGTTATTGCTAATATCCCGGTTTTGAACGGGTTATTGGCTGCATGTAAACGTAGTCAGTGTTACAATAGGAAGGCAGGTAAGAGTGAGTCAATCCAAAGTGTTCATGTTAAACTGATCTTCAGCAATAACCTGCTCTTGTAACTCATTCCAGTGACTGTCCAGTGTATAAGAGATGGTCAGTTTGTGGTAGTGGTGGCTAGAGATGTTACACTGCCGCGATTGAGCCTGGATTCAGTTCGTCTCCTGGGTGGAAGTGACCCACCTTGCAGTACTGTGGGATCCACTCCTTTCTTTGCTATATACCAGTTCCCTGTCACTGCATGTGGCACGAGCATGATGGTGAGTAGCTGCTTGTGGATATTTTTTTTCTGCATGGCTTAGAATGGATTGGATACCAACAGTGTTACTATATGCAGGAAGACAGTGGATATGTGGTATATGAAAACCAAATGATCTCCTCGTATGAAGTGGGTATTGGACCACTTGATTCCATCACAAGGGACAGCCATTTTGAGTAGGTGATGTATGCTTTATCATAAATGTTAATCATTGACAAATGCTACAAGCTCATGGTTTGTCCAAGCTTCTCTTCCAGTGTAGGTACTCTGCTACTTCTATGGAAGCTCTGGTTGTGGAGGTCAACAGCCTTACCTCAAGCCTTAATATTAGTGCTTTGTATAGTGAATTATATGGCTTAACCCTTTCCTCTGTTAGATCTTCATCCACTGTAGTACAGCGGTGTGCAATCCCTCTTCTGGGTCCTGTGAGCAAAGATGCTCTAGGAAAAGTGAGTGCTTATTGTAAATTTGACTTCAGGAACTGAATTTATTTAAATGCCCCTCAAGCTTCTACCACTTTTTACAGGAAGAGATGCGCACGTCAAGACCACCTCTAGTGGGCAAACTGTAATGTCTAGTGGAGAAGTTCTCCTGGTCATGTGAATTTGGTGATTTAATAAACTTCCTGAAACTCAACATTAGTTTCTCTTTGGTATTGATTTACTACTTAACCTTTTTTATTTTGTGCATTGAGGTTCTAGACTTGAACTAAATGGGCCAAGCTTCTGCCCAAGCCATTTAACTTAACTATTTGCCAAGCTCTAGTTGCTAACTTGGGGCCACTGTTCATGTTTCACATGGTATCAAATTAAGGGTTGTGTAACTTCTGTTTGTGGCTTTATATTTGACTTTATGGCTGGACTAACATAACATAACATAGATACTCAAGCATGCCCAAGCCCCTCTAAGGTCAATTGTAGGCTTTTTTGTATTGCTTTTTCTTTTCAGTCATAAGTATAGCATCTGGAATAAAATCTGTATCAACCTACAGTTCATTTTCTTTTTACCCTAAGTTTATTACAGCACTTTTTTTTTAGGATAGTCCCAGTAATGTTTGAGAAGTAGACTGCTTTATTTAGCATTAATCCCCACCTAGGTTGCTGTCCAAGGCCTTGTTTACACCTGGTAATAAGCATTTTTATAAATCCAATCACAAGTGGACTGGTAAATACAAAAATGGTCTAATTTTAATCAAGCTTTTATTGAGCTTGTCTATTTTTGATCACTTCCAGAGGTAGTCAAAAACATTTCACAAGATTGATTTCATAGTGTAGATGCTCATGTGGTTGAATGTGTTTGGACATCTGCAAAACACGGCCTACTGACCTAATATGTAAACATTATAGGAAGTGCACTAGCAGATGTGATTTAAACTCTGTTGGCTGAAGACCTAAGTTTGGTATTAAGACAAATGTTCCCTGAACTCAAGATCTGCTCTAGCAACTGATACTTGAGGCTGCAGTCTTTAGCCTCCTTGCTAGAGTGCCTAACTCCCACGCGGAGACCCGCACAGAACAGGGGCGAATAGAACCTGGGTGAGGGGTTACATGAGTCTCACCCTTCCAAATTTTCAACATGCACTGTGTTCGGTGTGGTTTTGCGGCTGTCAGAGCAGAAACGAAAGCTGCTGCTCTCCATATACAGGTCCTTCTAAAAAAATTAGCATATTGTGATAAAGTTCATTATTTTCCATAATGTATGGATAAAAATGAAACTTTCATATATTTTAGATTCATTGCACACCAACTGAAATATTTCAGGCCTTTTATTGTTTTAATACTGATGATTTTGGCATACTGCTCATGAAAACCCAACATTCCTATCTCAAAAAATTAGCATATCATGAAAAGGGTCTCTAAACGAGCTATTAACCTAATCATCTGAATCAACTAATTAACTCTAAACACCTGCAAAAGATTCCTGACGCTTTTAAAAACTCCCAGCCTGTTTCATTACTCAAAACCGCAATCATGGGTAAGACTGCCGACCTGACTGCTGTCCAGAAGGCCATCATTGACACCCTCAAGCAAGAGGGTAAGACACAGAAAGAAATTTCTGAACAAACAAGCTGTTCCCAGAGTGCTGTATCAAGGCACCTCAGTGGGTAGTCTGTGGGAAGGAAAAAGTGTGGCAAAAAACGCTGCACAACGAGAAGAGGTGACCGGACCCTGAGGAAGATTGTGGAGAAGGACCGATTCCAGATCTTGGGGGACCTGCGGAAGCAGTGGACTGAGTCTGGAGTAGAAACATCCAGAGCCACCGTGCACAGGCGTGTGCAGGAAATGGGCTACAGGTGCCGCATTCCCCAGGTCAAGCCACTTTTGAACCAGAAACAGCGGCAGAAGCGCCTGACCTGGGCTACAGAGAAGCAGCACTGAACTGTTGCTCAGTGGTCCAAAGTACTTTTTTCGGATGCTAGCAAATTTTGCATGTCATTCGGAAATCAAGGTGCCAGAGTCTGGAGGAAGACTGGGGAGAAGGAAATGCCAAAATGCCTGAAGTCCAGTGTCAAGTACCCACAGTCAGTGATGGTCTGGGGTGCCATGTCAGCTGCTGGTGTTGGTCCACTGTGTTTTATCAAGGGCAGGGTCAATGCAGCTACCTATCAGGAGATTTTGGAGCACTTCATGCTTCCATCTGCTGAAAAGCTTTATGGAGATGAAGATTTCATTTTTCAGCACGACCTGGCACCTGCTCACAGTGCCAAAACCATTGGTAAATGGTTTACTGACCATGCATTACTGTGCTCAATTGGCCTGCCAACTCTCCTGACCTGAACCCCATAGAGAATCTGTGGGATATTGTGAAGAGAAAGTTGAGAGACGCAAGACCCAACACTCTGGATGAGCTTAAGGCCGCTATCGAAGCATCCTGGGCCTCCAAACACCTCAGCAGCGCACGTGATCATTAGTTATATTAGTTACCAATGATCGCGCGCGCGAACTCGACAATCGACTACTGTGAACTTCGAACAAAAAACAGGAAGTAAATACAGGTATGTGAGCTGGCTGAATTAACATCATTTTTATTAATATCTTTCACATCTACTGCAGTCAGATTGACCGTGGTCACTCTTAATAACACCACGCACATGGCTGTGCACTTGTAATGACAAATTAAGGATGTTAAGAGGCTAAAAGCAGGTTTAGAACTTGCCCCATTGAAGTCAACAGGGTGCGAATTTTAAAAAGAGGATAACACTGTGTAGGCAACACCGATTTTTGTCGTTTTTGTCTGTACTGACAGCACTCCAAATGTACAAAAAATTGAGCTCAATGTTAAAATTGACCGGAGTTCTCCTTTAAGTTACAAATTTGTCCTCTGTTGATTGAAATTTTAACAGTTTAGAGAAAGAATGCTTTTGAATGCTTTCATTTGTAAAAATCAATTATTATTTGTATTTGTCCCACTGGAGACAGCCGGTAAAATAACTCCATAATATGTTTAGGTGGTAATTTCTAGATGCTAGTAATTTCAGGGCTAGCCTGCACCGTGCTACATAAAATGTTAGGCTATACTGGGTGTGTGCAGGATATTAAAAGCCTTTATTATAAAAATTACTGTATTTTATAATGAAAAATTTAAGAATAGAGCAGCTATGACTGAGACAGGCTTACAATATCATAGTAACATTACCCTTATGAAAAGGAAATATATGTCCCTATATATGAATGATTAATATATTAAATGGTTTAACAGTATATTTGAAAATATACAGAATAATACATTCTCATGTAAATTGGGACAAAACTCACCCTATTGATCACCCTAAATTAATTACCGTTATGTGTCCGACGTTTAAAGAGTGATACCATTGTGCAGCGTTTACCTCAGTAAGTTGGCCGAGTGAATTTCTGAGCTGGCGGGACTGAGTGGAGGCAGGACAAATTAGCATATTCACGGTATCCCGCGTATACTAAATGAAACAAGCGTGTAGAGTTGCATTCAAACTATTTTAAGGCATGAATAATTGTATATAATAATTAAAAAAAAACCTTTTTCAGTTTTCATCCAACTGTGTGCTGCTAAATAAATGCTGAAATCGCTTCAGTGGTGGAGAGCAGGGGTTGAATCATTCACTTTGAAGGAATAATGCAATTGAATCTATATTGGCATAATGTAGCCCTCTGGCCCCTTGTTGTGACCCATAAGCTCGGAGAAGAACTGCTCAGGTTACCCCGAGGAACCGTGAGGAACGCAAGCCTGAACACTTTCTTTGAAAAGTGAAAGGTGGGAGCGGACTGTGCAAAGCAGCAGCATCTGACAATGCTTACAGTCAGCCCCCCTCGAAGGCTAACAAAGCATGATCCCAAACACATAACACACATGTCGTGTAAGGAAGCGAGGGCAGGGAGAAGCACACGACTTGAATGTCTGATTATTCGCTATACTTTCATGTTTTGTGTACTGCACTATATCAGGACAGACAACAATAAATAAGAGACACAGTTTGACACAGAACGCCTGCTGAGGCACAAAAGCTAACGTAGGTCTTTCCGGATGTGATGTTATGCTTTCCCGGTTGTGATGTCACCCGCCTAATTCTGTTTTATTTTTTAATATTTAAGCTTAAAAGAAAAGTTAACTTTTGGAGAAGTTGACGTCGCATCATTACATGATTAGACCATGAAAATACACTTCATCAAATACAGAATTTGATAATCTATTATCATTACTATAATAATACAAAATACCATCACTATAATAACAGATTACAGCTGACCTCTCTGATTACATGCTTGTTCTCACAACAGATACTGCAAGAAAAAGGGACGCACTTTAAATTCTGAAAGTTCATACTGCCAAATGTGGCTTTTTGTGACATTAATAATAATTGTGTGTCCATTTTTTTCCCCTTTAAAATAGTGATGATATATAATTACCCTTTGGATAAAAGCATCTGCTAAATGAAATATGTTTATGTTGTGGAAAATATATATATAAAATACGCTTAGACACTGTAAAAAGTGGTAAGATGCAATTGCCTTAAAATACCTAATTTAACCAATAAAAAAATAGGTTTGTTGGTATAAATTAATGTATTTTAGGTTGATTCAGTATATGATTTCATATATATTTTTTACCTCAATAAAACAAGTTAATGTTACAGTTTTTAGGTTACCATTTTTTTCAGTGCACCGGGTCTTGGTATTTGTTTCAGCCAATAAAAGTTGTTAGTTCTATGATGGTTGAGCGTATTCGAGAAGCATCTAACGTCCAAATGTCACAGTATATGTAAAGAAATAGATACTATACAGGATATTTTCATATTCTGTCTGAAATAATCTGTTTAGCCGTAAAAAAAGCTCAAAATACCCAACAGATAATTTTTTACAGCATGTTTAAATTGTCACTTTTTTGGGAAAAACACTGAGCAACAACCATAAAAAAATATGGACGTAGTGTCTGTAACGTCACCCGTAGGTTTCTGAAGAGTGTTTTTGAAGCCTCAAGTGGGCGGGGCCGGCCGTCGCCATCTTGGCAGCGTGTCACCTCTCGTCACTACCGGATACAATAAAATGGGCAAAGAGGCGGAACGGGACAAGAGCTGATGTGCTAATGCTATATGTTACTGGCCTCGCGCTAAAGTGACAGCTGATTGAAGAAGTAAAGCCAATAGTTAAAGGTGCTCTAAGCGATGTCACGCGTTTTTTAGGCCAAAATATTTTTTGTCACATACAGCAAACATCTCCTCACTAACTGCTGGCTGCCTGTCCCCTGAACACACTGTAAAGAAGACGCGATCTCTGTAGACAACCCGCAGGCTCCACAAACAGCAACAAAAACAAACTGGGCTAACCCGCTCCACGAAACATGACAAACAGTTCCAGCCAATCACCGACAAGAAGGACTTGGGGGCGGGGTTTGGGGGGTTAGTGCGCGGATGAGGAGGAGGGAGGGTCTAGCTAGCCTCCGTTTTGTTTGACAATACTTTAAACGTCAACAAGAAGTGATGTCACCCGACATCGCTTAGAGAACCTTTAAAGTTCATGTTTTTGCCCTTTGAATATTATAATAGTTAAAAGATGTAACTTAAAGTGAGACTATGTGTATCGTGATGCATTATTATTCTGCTATAAAAATGTATTATCATGCAGTAACTTACAATATGGCTCTGAGCTTGTGCGTGTGACAGTGATTCATGCGCATACATGTCAGTCAGCATTGCATCGCACGTCAAGTTCGTAAAGAGCTTTATTCAGTCCATTTTTAAATCTGATTTTGGCCGCCTCTCAATTTCTCAAATGGGTTAAACCAAAGATATTACCTCAGAAGTTCAAGTAAATGCACTAGAAATCCGCGCTCATTCAAGGGTGTGCATCTAACGTTACTGCATGGTCGGAGAGAAAGGATTTCATCTGACGGTACTTTTTAACACTAAAAAGTTAAATAAGCATATCTGTTCCGTGAGACCAACGGTACCGCATAACGAGTGTGGTCTCTATGTCTATAGACGTTTTTAGCAACGAAATTGTCAGACATCCATTAAGTTAGTGCATGCGAGGGAAACAACTGGAAATACAGCGCTGGTTGTTCCCTCCATAATCGACAACGACGGAATCCAACAGCGTGGGCGAAGGTATAAATGCGTGTATTAAATTGTATGAAATAAAACAGAGAAAAGCACAAACACGGCAGAGATGGCAAGTACAGCAAGTGCTGGAATTAGCTGAGGGTGACGTTAACAGACAGCAGACAAACGGCTAGCAGTGACAGCATGCAGTTTAATTCACATATAAACAGATTCACATATAAACAGAATAAACAGATGCAGTTTAATTCTCTTCCGTGTTGGTTTCAAGAGAGAGACAGGGTGGTTGCCGCTTGGGAAAAACACGCCATTTTAGTGTGTATCCCTTTAAATGCAAGTGAGCTGCTCCTGCCGGCCTTGAGGGCGGAGCCTCACGAGCTCGCGCTCAAAGCCCCAGTAGTGCACAACACAATGAAATTTAAAAAGCAAACATAAGTTCACAACCACCGTAACAATCTCATCTCATGGAATAATAATATATAAAAACAGAAACTCTCAGTAGCGGTGTTCATTTCGACCCAGAGTCGGACAATAATGCCCACAGATCCAGAGAATATATGCTGTATGGAGATGGAACAGGTGCAGATTAGTTTAATTACGGTTATAACTTATTTGTCATCTGCTTTTATCCACTATTATTAATACAAGCCTGCTGTAGCGGACTCCGTCCGAATGATGGCCAAAAATATACCGATGAGTTTAATGAAGTTTATTGTACTTCACACAAAAGACGAAGCGTCCGTTTTACTCCAGAAAATCACCGTAAGAGTTGAATAAACACAGTATAAGAAGAGCGACTTAAAGTCTTATCCATAAACTCTCTCTCTCTCTCTCTTTCATTATCATAAACATATAACATACACAGAATTACAATTATTACAGAATTATGATTTATGGGGATTTTAAAAAAAGCACTGGGTTGATTTTTATCATTATAGGGAGGTTGTGTACACACACTGCCAACACAAAATTATGTTCAAACACCATGTAAAAATTCATTTTGCATAATAGGTGCCCTTTAACCCTCTGCTCGCTTTTTTCTGCAGTGCAAAACAAACCCAAAATACAAAATGTTGTGTTTTTCATAAAATAAAGAAAATAAACATGATGCACGTTCTCCCGTCTCTCTCAATGTGAAGTTCATTCTGAAACGCAACAGAAAATGACCTATAACTCAGCGAATGCTTGTCACTGTGACATGAAACATATGTCTTTACGAAGCTTGAAGTCTCCATTTTTAAATGATGTAAATCATTTCAAAAACAAATATTGGGCTTTATCTTGCACTCGGTGCAAATGACTTTGTACACTGACGCATGTATCATTCCTATTTTGCACCCGCGCAAAGCGGACTTTTCCCTCCACAGACACACGTCGGTTAACTAAGAAATACACTTGCGCTCCCCGGGGCGGTTCAGCGCAAAGAGGAGGCGTGTTCCGGCGCAAACTCTCCCTCATGCTATTTTGCTGTTCTATAAAACAATTGCGCCACTGACCAGAAAAAAACTAGTCTAAAGTCAGTGGCACGTTGCGCGTTGTTCATTATGCTATTTTAAGCGCGCATGCTTGGCCATAATGTAGCGGGTGCACAACGCGCATACACTTTGATTCTCTCATCAACACAGATGCGGCAGTTTTTATTTTTGCAAATCATACATTATAACAAGGAAAAATATTAACACATGAGGGAAATCATTGTGGTGTCCATGAAAATTTAGTTTTTTTCCTCCCACGCCTGTTTAACCGACGCTGATTTGTATGGGGATGGGAGAAACCCACCCACGATAGATAGATAGATAGATAGATAGATAGATAGATAGATAGATAGATAGATAGATAGATAGATAGATAGATAGATAGATAGATAGATAGATAGATAAAGAGATAAATAGATAGATAAGTCTGATTTGAACGTTGAATTTCTTGTTATTTCTGCATGCATTCTACTTCAGACAGTCAATAAACAGTGCCGTCTGAGGGTGTTACTGCATGAGGGTTTATGCCATAGTTTACAGGTGCACGCAAAACACGCAATACAACGTCACTTCTGTCTTTCACGGTCCTGACAAGAACGTCGGTCTCCTCGGCTGTGAACCGCTCCTGACGCGCGCCTGGTAAATCCGTCGTTATAATAGCAATCCGCCATGCAACATGCGCACCTGCTCTTAAAGGGAATGTGAGATGACGCTCTGATTGGTTTATTCCAGGTTACACCCAAACCACACCTATGAATAATGAAGCTACTTCAGACCAATCTCTTTTAGATTTGCGCCAGGCGCAAGAGGCATGTATCCCGTCGGGAAAATAGCAACAGCGCCGGGATCCGCCCACAAAGTTACTTGCGCTTTGCGCTTTGACACTTGCGTTTCAGATCGTTAAAATAGGGCCCATTCTCTGTTTAAGTAATTTGTATGAAAGCAACGACACATGAAACGACACAGGCTGTTCACATGAAAATGATCCACGCGGAGGAACGCAGAGCTGTTCATCACCTCAAAACAAAGAATCAGCGACTTCTGTACTGCTCTGCTTTTCATCGAGTTGTTTGTGCTGTGCTGTTTACCTTGGATTTACCTCAGAAGAATTGGAAGAACACGATTTGATTATGAGAATGATTTTTAAGGTAAGACACTAATAGTAGCATGTTATTGTTGCATAAACTTTACATTGTAGCTACTAGTTAAACTGGTGACAGACTAAAATGTACGTTATGAAATGTGATTGGAGTAAAAACATGAAGCCTAATGCTAAATGTATATAGGCCTACATGTACAACACGAGAATGTTTTTATGTTCGATAATTAAACACAGCACGATATAACAGTAGGCTCATATGAGTGTTTATTCATGGTGAATATTATAATGTTTAGACCTGTGTTTACTGTTAAAGGGGTGATGAACTGGGAAATCAAATTTTCCTTGAGATTTTGACATCTAAGAGGTCATCAAATTATAAGAATATCCTGTAAGTTTCAGAACTGAAAACGTCCTTGTTAGTCCAATAAAAGCTTTTATTGACACCAGGCTCAGCAAACGACTCGTTTCTCAAAGTGGGGAACTATGACGACAAAAAGGATAAAACACCACCCCCGCAGAAGAAGATTAACGCCTACTTCAACACGGCCGGTTTAGCCACGCCCACCGATTCGCGCATTACACAAAACTCATTATAATATGCAAAACTGTTATGAATGAATGAATGAATGAATGAATGAGGCATTTATATAGTGCTTTCATGTGTACTACTGTACACCCAACGCGCTTTACAATCATATCAGGGGTTCTCTCCTCAACCAGCACCAGTGTGCAGCATCCACTTGGATGATGCGACGGCAGCCACAGTACAACGGCGCCAGTGCGCTCACCACACACCAGCTATAGTTGGAGAGGAGAGAGAGTAATAGAGCCAATTCAGTGGATGGGGATTATTAGGAGGCCATGATTGGCAAGGGCCAATGGGTGGAATGTGGCCAGGGCACTGGGGTTACACCCCTACTCTTTACGAGTAGTGCCATGGGATTTTTAATGACCACAGAGAGTCAGGGCCTCGATTTAACGTCTCATCCGAAGGACGGTGCTCTTTCAACAGTATAGTGTCCCCGTCACTATACTGGGGCATTAGGACCCACACAGACCACAGGGTGAGCACCCCCTGCTGGCCTCACTAACACCTCTTCCAACAGCAACCTGGTTTTCTCAGGAGGTCTCCCATCCAGGTACTAACCAGGCTCAGCCATGCTTAGCTTCAGTGGGCAACAAGTCTTGGGCTACAGGGTGATATGGCTGCTGGCTATCACCCTGCTACAGGGTGATATGGCTTTAAGTTATCCACTCAAAGCAGTGGGCGTTTACTTCCAAGTCTTCAATGCGAGACGCCCATAAAAACCGAGCGTTTTTGAGCTAGGCTCAAAACTAGGGTAGAATATAGCCTATTACTTATTCATTTTGATGTTTTTGAATGTAAAAACCAAGCGAACGTCATAAGTTGACCTCAGACAACAATATAAAACAATTTAAAAAGCCAGTTCATGACCCCTTTAAATACTGTGTTTGTGGATATCTGCTCACACGTAGATATGTATAATATGGTAAGAATAATGTTTCATAGTTTGGAGCGGCTCGATCGCTTTAGTAAATGTCCTCTGCACGCGCTGTGAGTTTGAGTGACTCGCGCTGTGGGTTTGAAAAACAAAACGCACCAAACATTAGGCTTCGTGTTTTTTCTCCAATCTCATTTCATAACGTCGTAACGTATGGAAACATTTGAAGTAACATGTGATAATCCATATATTTTTCTCTAGTGTAGTGTTACTGAAGTGTTCCTTTTTAACGATTTATAGGCTGCCTGCTATCTAGGCTATTGTTAATATTTTTATAGCCCTACACATACATGCCTACAAGGCACAACAAACTTGGTGTTCATATATATATATATATATATACAGTATATATATATATATATATATATAGTGTATGTAGTACATTTCATAATTTTAACCAGAAAAATCTAAAATGTATTCCCAAAATCGTGGGATAGTAAAATCCCACAAAATCGTATATAGTTTCTCTTGATATCAGCATGTTCAAAGGTGTTTTTTTTTTCTAAAAAAAAAATATTTTTAAAGGGACCAGATGCCACTGATGAGATGCCACTGCTAACTTCAACATTCACATGAGTCTCTCTACATGAACATGGTAAAGTGAAAAATCAAACACCTTGGAGATGACAGGTATGTAGCCTACTATGTTTTAGGAATGGCACAAAGGTGTGTGACTGGCCAAGTCTCTGTCTTTAGATCAGTGTGTTTACTAATGTGCTTTTTTGTCATTTGTGTATCTGTGGATTATGTTGTGTTGTAAATAAATCAAAACAATCTAAAAGCCATTATTTTTTAAGTCTCTCCTCATTCTTTGTGCAAGGCTCCTCATAATGATATCACCTAGGTCCATTAGGGGAGGGTCTTTGTCTTTCTCAGGTGTGAAACACTAAATATTAATGGGTGGTTAACGCCTCCCCGCATAAAGCTTTCTTACACAAAACATGTCTTACAAATTTTAAATCAATATATTGTCTTACCTGAATGAGTAGTCAGGATGATTTTCACATAGTTTTGAAGCAAATATTCTAGGCCATGTAATACAATTTTCTAAAGTCTTGTGAAGAAATAACTAGTATGGGTTTCATGACCTTATTTCAGTGACAATGTTTTTTAGTTTTTTCACAAACAACGCATAAACGTCATTATCTCAAAACTACAAACTTTTACATACATGCTGCTGACATATTACTGTAGCAGAGTTTGTGCTGAATACAGTGTAATCAGACTTTAGCCATGAAAATGTCACAAGTATCAGAAAAAATGTCAGAACACCTGCAGGACCCAGAAAACACCTCAGACCCCAGAGGGTTAATAACAAATAATTTGTTAGCAGTGTGTTTTTCAGTGTGTATTTCAGTAATAATACGGGATGTTATTGTTTTGGTGGTTTGGTGATTGTTTTCTCATATCATAAAAATGTGTACCTCCCTATGAAAATGAAATGACCCCCCTCCCCATACTATATGTTCAGGTATACTATACGGCCCTGAGATCTCAACAACATCAAACACTGTGCTCAGATTTTTCTCTTTAGCTAGAGAAACTGGATCGCTCACATTTGTCTCCTCTAAAGATTAGATGAGATCTCAACAACATCACACACTGTGCTTAGATTTTTCTCCTAAACTGGAGACTACAGTGGTCTGATATTTGTCTCCTCCAAAGTTTCAGAGAAGATCTCAGCAACATCACACACTGTGGTGTGATGTTCTTGAGACGTACAGTATCACAGTGCTCATTCAGTAAATGCACAGATAAACAGATGTGTTTTGAGTCTGGAATTGAATGTGACTACTGTTGGAGCACATCTTATCTCCTCTGGAAGCTGGTTCCAGCTTCGGCTGGCATAATAGCTAAAAGCTGACTCGCCTTGCGTTGAGTGAACCATTAGTATTTCTAGCTGAAGTGATCCTGATGATCTGAGGGATCGGTTTATATTCAGTGAGCATATCTGCAATGTATTGAGGTCCTAGGCTATTGGGGTATTTATAAACAAGTAATACTTTAACCCTCTGGGGTTGTTCGGCCCAAATGGACCCGAAGCATTTAAAAATGTTTTTTTTTTTTTTTTAAATCATAGCTTTATCGGAATGGTCCGAAATTTGGTGACTTTGTTGGTACTTGGTATATGAACACCCCAAAAAAACGGGGACAGGATTTGAATAGTCTAAGTGGTTTAAAAAAAATAGTCACACTCAGGACCTTCGGGTCCAAATGGACCCGCATAGGAAATGAATGGGAAATTGGCAAAAATGTGAAAATACAGAGTTTTTTTGTGCGTACAATCTACAAATCAGCCACGATCCAGAAAAAAAGCACACAACAGTGAAGGGGTGAATCTATAAAACATCAAGAGTGCAAAATAGACACATCCACACACACACACACACACACACACACACACAAACACACTTTTATACACATACACACTAATAAATTCAGATTACATATGGGTTTTGAATTTTTAAAATGCTCAATTTGTCCACCAGATGGCATCCATCTCATTTCAAAAATTGCTTTCATGAGGCCTAGGCTTGACTCTAAAATGAAATACAGCTTAAAAAAAAAAAAAAAATTCTATTATATTCAATGGGGAAAAAATGGGTCATAATTATTGCATTAATATTAATTACAAATCATTTTTATTTTTGAAATTATCTCAAAACACCAAAAAAGAAAAGAAAATATATTATAAAAAACAAGTAAAAAATAAATAAATTATGATTTAAAAAAAAAAAATATGAATCCTGCCATTTGGGTCCATTTGGACCCGAACACCCCAAGTGTGACTGTTAAACGAACAACCCCAGAGTTGTTATGGTTGACCTGAACCATTTTGGAAACACCCCAGAACACCTGACACAGTTTTCCAGCCTATCAAGAAGTACTTTGTGATCCACAGTGTCAAATAAAGCACTGACGTCGAGTAGTACCAACACTGATATTTTGCCTGTATTTGTATTGAGGCGAATATCATTTATTATCTTTATGAGCGCTGTCTCTGTGCTGTCAATCACAAAGTACTTCTTGATAGGCTGGAAAACTGTGTCAGGTGTTCTGGGGTGTTTCTAAAATGGTTCAGGTCATACTTAGGAGGGAAGGGTTACAGGTAGGTCACTATAAGTCTGAGTGGACATCCATGGTATGTGGAGTCCCTCAAGGCTCAATTCTTGCAACGCCCCTGTTCAACCTGTATATTCTCCCACTGAGCCAAATAATGAGAAAGAACCAAATTGCTTACCACAGCTATGCAGACGACACCCAGATCTACTTAACCCTATCGCCTAACAACTACAGCCCCATTGACTCTCTGTGCAAATGCATTGATGAAATTAATAGTTGGATGTGCCAAAACTTTCTTCAGTTTTGTCTTTTTTTAACTGAAGTCATTGTGTCTGGAAAACAAAGATGAAGTTCTCAAGGTGAACGCATACTTTACTCTAGGGGTCAAACAACTAAAAATCAAGTCAGGAATCTTGTGTGATTTTGGAGTCAGACCTTAGTTTCAGTATCCATGTAAAAGCAATAACTAAATCAGCATACTATCATCTCAAAAATATTGCGAAAATTAGATGCTTTGTTTCCAGACAATACTTAGAGAAACTTGTTCATGCTTTTATCACCAGCAGGGTGGACTATTGTAATGGACTCCTCACTGGCCTTCCTAAAAAGACCATAAGACAGTTGCAACTCATACAGAACGCAGCTGCCAGGATCCTGAGCAGAACCAGAAAATATGAACATATCACACCAGTCCTCAGGTCTTTACACTGGCTTCTGGTTACGTTTAGGATTCATTTTAATTAATCCCACCGGTCACAATAGTGACCGTAAAAAAATGTTTCATATCTAAGGCTATAAAAATGTTACTGAATGATCTATCAGTGCATTTCCAACAGATATTGAAATAATAAAGGGTCTCAATGAAATATGTGCAGTGTCACATGTTTACTGTAAATTGTCACATGACCAGAGCTGTTTATTTCCTGTTTGTGCCAAGAGAAGAGGATGGCAGCAAGAAAGCTCCCAAAGAAAAGATCAGTAAAGCATGTTAACATAAAGATAGGACTTAGATTTTTGGTACACATCATGTTTAAGGTGTCTAGTATTGATATATGCATTTGCAATTACTCAACTTTGTTTAATGTGGTCATAGAACTTACAAACATGTCACCGGCAACAATAGTGACCGGTGGGATAACCCATTGTATCTACATGCTAATACACATAGGCTAACTGTTCTACCTTACTTTCTGCTGCTACCTAACTTTCTACCTAATTTTCCACACACACACACACACACACACACACACACACACACACACACACACACACACACACACACACACACACACACACACACACAAACACAAACAAAGACTAGCTAGCTAACTTATTCTACCTAATTTTCCACACACACACACGCAATTACAGGTAGGCACACACACGCACACCACACACTCCACACACGCACCCCGCACACACCACACACCCCACACACACGTACACCACACAACCCACACGCACCCCACACACACGCACCCCACACACACGCGCACCACACACCACAGACCCCACGCACCACACACCCCACACACACACACCACACACCTCACACCACACACACACGCACACCCCACACACACCGCACACGCACGCACACCGCACACCACAGACCCCACGGACACCAGACACCCCACACACACACCACACACCCACCACAAACCCCACGCACACCACACCACAGACCCCACACACAAACCACACACCCCACACACACACCACACCCCCCACACACACACCACACATCCCACACACTCGCACACCCCCCACACACACACACCAGACACCCCACACACACACACACACACACACACACACCAGACACCCCACACACACACACCGCACACGCACGCACACCACAGACCCCACGGACACCAGACACCCCACGCAACACACACCACACACACACCACACACCCCACACACACACCACACACACACACCACACACCCCACACACACACCACACACCCCACACACACACGCACACCCCCCACACACACACACACCGCACACCACAAACCCCACGCACACCACACCACAGACCCCACACACAAACCACACACCCCACACACACACCACACCCCCCACACACACACAACACATCCCACACACACGCACACCCCCCACACACACACACCAGACACCCCACACACACACACACACCAGACACCCCACACCGCACACGCACGCACACCACACACCACAGACCCCACGGACACCAGACACCCCACGCACCACACACCCCACACACACACCACACACCCCACACACACACCACACACCCCAACACACACACGCACACCCCCCACACACACAAACCAGACACCCCACACACACACACCGCACACCCCACACGCACACACACCACAAACCCCACGCACACCACACCACAGACCCCACACACAAACCACACACCCCACACACACACCACACCCCCCACACACACACCACACATCCCACACACACGCACACCCCCCACACACACACACACCAGACACCCCACACACACACCGCACACCCCACACGCATGCACACCACACACCACAGACCCCACACACACGCACACCACACACCCCACACACACACACTGCACACCCCACAAGCATGCACACCACACACCACAGACCCCACACACACGCACACCACACACCCCACACACACACACACCAGACACCCCACACACACACACCGCACACGCACGCACACCACACACCACAGACCCCACGGACACCAGACACCCCACGCACCCCACACACCCCACACACACACCACACACCCCACACACCCCACACACACGCACACCCCCCACACACACAAACCAGACACCCCACACACACCGCACACCCCACACCCCACACGCACGCACACCACAAACCCCACGCACACCACAGACCCCACACACAAACCACACACCCCACACACACCACACCCCCCACACACACACCACACATCCCACACACACCACAAACCCCACACACACCACACCCCCCACACACACACCACACATCCCACACACACCACACACCCCACACGCACGCACGCACACCACAAACCCCACATGCACACCACAAACCCCACACACATACACACATACACACACACACACACACACACACACACACACACACACACACACACACACACACACACACAATAGCCTCAATAGCCTAGGACCTCAATACATTGCAGATATGCTCACTGAATATAAACCGATCCCTCAGATCATCAGGATCACATCAGCTTGAAATACTAATGGTTCACTCAAAGCAAGGCGAGTCAGCTTTTAGCTATTATGCCAGCCGAAGCTGGAACCAGCTTCCAGAGGAGATAAGATGTGCTCCAACAGTAGTCACATTCAATTCCAGACTCAAAACACATCTGTTTATCTGTGCATTTACTGAATGAGCACTGTGATACTGTACGTCTCAAGAACATCACACCACAGTGTGTGATGTTGCTGAGATCTTCTCTGAAACTTTGGAGGAGACAAATATCAGACCACTGTAGTCTCCAGTTTAGGAGAAAAATCTAAGCACAGTGTGTGATGTTGTTGAGATCTCATCTAATCTTTAGAGGAGACAAATGTGAGCGATCCAGTTTCTCTAGCTAAAGAGAAAAATCTGAGCACAGTGTTTGATGTTGTTGAGATCTCAGGGCCGTATAGTATACCTGAACATATAGTATGGGGAGGGGGGTCATTTCATTTTCATAGGGAGGTACACATTTTTATGATATGAGAAAACAATCACCAAACCACCAAAACAATAACATCCCGTATGTAAAGGCCAACAGAGTAGTTAAGCACTATTTTCGATTATAGCTACGCTATAAGGTATCATTATTACGGTATCGAGCTTTACTTGGTAACCATGGAAACCGGAAGTATGGTAACGGAAATTAGTTTAACAAAACGACAAAGACGACGAAAGAAAAGTCTGAAAAAGTTCACGGAAAAAAAACAGTTAAAACTACAAGGTTTAGCTTCGGTCAATTGGGGAACAAGGTCTGTAAAGTTAACGAAGCTTATATTTGAGCTACTTGAAATATTTATCTTAAAATGTATAAATTTGGTAATGCTAACGGATTAAAACTAATGTAATGAGCTGTGTAACGGTCGAAATGTGACGGTAATGCATGGTTTATTTGTTTTTACCCAGCTCTTACGTTGGTTGATGACACTGACGGCAATAAAAGTCATTTAACCATCACTTCTGGCCTTTTCAATATTGACTGGATGCTACACCGTATTATTACTGAAATACACACTGAAAAACACACTGCTGACAAATGATTTGTTATTAAAGCATCTAAATTCACAAACCACTGTTATTTTTAACAGATTACATATTGTGCACGGAATTTGGCATCTCAGAAAAGCCCTCAAAGCACTCCAAAAGCTAATTCATTTAATTACAAATCAAATCAATGTGCCTTAAAAAGGTTCATGACTGATGTCACAACATATGGTGTAAACAGCACTGTTTAAAGCTCAGTCTTATAAACATAGCTTTTACTTTGGTCTTATGTCGGACTTTGCAGTCGCTGCACTCTTGTAATTTTTTCAATGTCTCAAAAGAGACTGACAAAAATTAACAAATCAAAACTTAATCTGTGTCTTCTCCGTCAGAACTGTGTTAGTCTAATCTTTGTTTTCCAATCCAAATAGATTCTCGAAAGAATGGAATTGATAACATCTTAGCCCAAAACAAGATAATTGTGTCCAATTCTACATAGTAGCCACAAAACTCTTTAAATTGAGCAATGATTTGACCTATGCTCTCGGTTAATTGAATGTTCACAGCATCAAAGTCTATAACTGGTTTCCAGTTTGGCTTGTTGCTGTGCACACAATACACATGCCAGTACAGCTGTGGCTGCAGGGCCAAATGCCTTCTAAAAGTCATTCTGGACAGCAAATAAAATTATTTTTAATTCATACTATTTTAATATAATATAGTTTATATTATGATCACATTATAATATATATTATAATGTCCAGGAATGGCCTTAAATCTCATGATGATTTAGCATTGGTTTAGAAGAGGAAAACATTTGAATTAAAATAAAAAGAATTAGAATGTAGAAAGAGTGTATGTGTATGGAGCAAGAAGGCAGGAGCACTACCAGGGCTGAAATGATGGGAAGGAGACAACAGATGGTTAGAGAAAAAACTGTTAAGAAATAAAACTGAAAGGAAAAAATTAGAAATAACTTCTTTGTCTTCTATCTGTGTAAGAATCTTTAATGAGAAAGTTTATAATGCCCAGTACCGACTGAAATGATTAACACGATTGCCATACCTTGAATGGGCCAAATCCATCCAAGCCCATTTGATCTAATTGATCTGCAACCCAGTAACAAGGGGAGGTACAAGTTTTGATTTTCCCTTGCAACAAACCCACGAACCAAGTGGCGCAAATGTTAGCAAACTAAACTGGGAGGACCAGCTTTAAAGCAACACCAAGCAACTTTTCCTCTGCGGTCGCCCTACAGGTTGGAAGCGGAATTGTCCATTACTGCTGTCGTAAATAATTTAGCCTACAATCCTACTGTCGCACGCGCACGCACATGCTCTCTGTTTATCCAGCACCGGCTTTGGAATCAACAATGGCCACAGACAAGGTAGAGTATGATGCATGATTTTATGAAACTGTACTTGTAGTCTACTGTCGAGTACGCTCCACCTATCGGCAATTGTAACGCTTGCCGTAAAGCAAGTCAAATTTGTAGTATTCTTAGGTCTCATTCGTACTCAACGCGACCCGATCTGGCAATCTTACATAGCGTGGACATATCAGATAAAGGACCGCAAAGCGGTGGCATAAGTTCATTTCACCATGTCACGACTTGATGAACCACTGAAACGATTTTGAAAACTATTTTATTAAATTATTTTAAGGTAAAAATTCTTATTTAGTGTTGCTTTAAGTATACTTGAAGTTGGTCCAATTTTGTACACAAAAGTACACTAAATACACTTAAAGTTATGCTTTACTTGTCATACAAGGTCCATCACTCAGAAAGTGTAGAACAGATACATCTGGGTATGTGGCTTGTAGATAATTCAGCACCGGATTCATGTGTTCCCTTATATAGCTGGGGGTCTTTTGTGTTTGGAGTGTGACACTGTGTTAAAACAGATGGGCTCTTTTTCAACACCGATGTAGGTGCAGAGTAGCTTGTTGGTGCGAGGAGCCAAAGTGGAGAGCTTGGATCTCTGAGCTGTATTTGCATGTGTAGTTTTCAGAGAAGTCAATGTGGATCACTTCCTCCTCTTTTGACAGGTTCTTCTTCAACTCTCTGCAGTAGGAGTACTGTTGATTTATGTTGAATGTGTGTCTTTTGAATTTATGGAGAAGAGTGTGGAATAACTCCACAAGATTGTCTTGTGTGTCCTCCATTGTTTTCTTCACTGTGATCTTGACAGTGGCTGGAGCCTTGTCTCGCATCTTCCGTTGCTTTCGCTGCTGTGGCCCATTGCAACATGACATCATGACTTTGCGTAAACATACACGCCACTTTCAAGTCAAGTGGCGTGTTATCTATACGCATTTTGAGCTATCCGCGTGTATGTCCACGCCGAAATCTTTTGCGTGTATGTCTACGCCATTAAATGTCCGAGTGATTCCGCGTGTATGTGTACGCCGTTAAATGTCCGAGCGAAACGAAGCAAAATCTATATCTACATCTGTGGAGCGATATTTCTTTTCCTAGGATGGTAGGAGAAGACTCATAAATGGTATTAACCCCAGTGACGGGTAGGTTTAGGGACGGGGTTGGGGCTGAGCCATCAAATCTGGAGAGCTGAACAGTCTTGTCTTTGCATTACTCGCACTTTTCATACATTTTCCTGGAGATGTCACAGGTTATCATTTTAGTCAAACTCTTGAGATCTGAAGTATCTATGAGCCTCAAATCATGCAACTTCTCAATGACAAATCTGAGATTTTCATGAATCTTCCACAGACACATGTTTCCGTTCAGAAAGAGTGGGGTGTACAACCCGAAATGGGCGAAGCTTACAGAAAAGGGAGTATGATATGTTGTTTGTGTTTTCAGTAAGACATTTTTTGTGTGAAGATTTTTCATTGTGTCAGCCAGAAACCTTTTCTGCTTCTTCACCTTGTTCTTGGTAATTGTTTGTTTCTGTCCAGTCGTAATTCGACTGTTGTCAGCTCGAGTGAAGAAGGTTTTGAATTTGGGCTTCATGATAGAGTAGTGTTTTTCTGATTTTGGAGCTTACTCTGGCCGTCTTAAATAATTCATTTACTTTTGAACGAGGGGAGTCATTCTAATTTAAGCACTTACATCTTTTTCTGTATTTGTCAGCACGTTTTCTTTCCTTCTCTAGCGATTTCTTTAGTTTTTCAAATTCTTTGCATAGTGTATCCCTGTTCTTCCTGGAAATTCGCTTTCCTTCTTTATGTTGCCTGAAACAAATCAAAAATCTACTGGTAACTTAGGGGTTTAAGTCATCATGTACACCATATATAAAAACAATTATTCATCAATGATAGGCCTGCTTCTTATTCTCTACATGTATCCATTTATTTATAATCCTAACTGCGCACAACCCTGACCTTGAAGATCCTGACTGCTGCTTTGACTGTTGGACAGGATCTGGACTAAAAGGAAAGGTGTCCAGACTGTGCTTCCTAGCCTCTGCTTTCTCTTTTCTCTTGTTGTTCTGCTTCCTCCATTTTTTACGCAGCTGACACTTCCCTCGCTCACTAAGATCACTTATCATCTTCTTTTTTCCTTGCTCTACATCCCGTCTCCATCTCTGACGCTCACTATCTAGATATTTTTGTTTCCTCTTAGTATCAGCATCCTGACGTGCACGGCATCGCCGTTGTCTCTCAGCGGCGCTTAATGGAGCCATGATGGAGACAAATCTATCTGCAAATGTTATAAAATGTAACATTCTTCATTAAACATAGAGAGTGAGTGAGTGAGATAGTAAGTGAGTGAGATGGTGAGTGAAAGAGATAGTGAGTTAGTGACAGTGATTGAGTGAGTGTGACATGGTGAGTAAAAGAGATAGTGAGTAATAAGTATGTGAGTGATATAGTGAGTGAGTGAATGAACAAGTTAACAGAAAAAATGATTAGCCTATATTAGAATCCTTGATTTCACACATCCTCATTTTCAAATGGGAAGCAGAACCACCCCGTCACATCCTTTACCACCACGTCACAATACAACTTGTGACGGGGTGGTAAATTTCAGCCCAAAATGGCCGCATATCTCCTATGTGGTCAAGCTCCTCACCTAGCATTCATGCATTCTATCTGAAATAAAACAAATTGGATTAATAATGTAAAAAAAAAAAAATTAAATTAAATCAGTTTTCCCTCTCTATTTTGCATGACGGGGTGGTTGGTTTGAGCTTGACGGAGCCTGATGAGGCAGATGGTGCACTCAGGCAATAGCCTCGATCTCACTTTTACCGTCCGTGATCAGATTCCAGTCTGACTGCAGCAATGAGGCACAGCAGAGACAGGTGAAGGTGGGAACGGTGGTCAGCTGATTCATCAGAATAAAGCCACAGAATGAGAACCGCTGTGTTGAGATGGCAGTAGGATGTAGGAGTCACCGCCTGTAAATGTGATTGTTAGAACAATAAGTTTAAATAAAGCTTTGTTTCATGTGTTGTTGACTTATGTATATATATATTTATTTATTTATTGTGATGGTTACTTTTTTTCAATCTTTTACTCATTTATTCATGCTTATTGTTGTCAGTGAATCAAATATAATTAATTTCTATAATTAATGCATGAATTCTTGACCGAAAATTGAGATGTGTTCACTGCATTTATCTTGTGTGTATTCATGCATAGCTATGTCATATGAAAAAAAAAAATTACAATTTGATTGTTTTACTAAAATATATATCATATTCAGAACAAAAAAAAAAGTAATATAATAAAGTATTGGTCAGCATTTATCATTATTATTGTGCTTGGGGTGGCAATGCAATTCATTTTGGGGTAATCTTAATTTTTAAGCAGTGATGCTTGAATTTTCCTAGAATAAAATCAAGTTTTCTCCAAAGGCGAGATCTTCGCACAGCTGCCCGTCTCCTTTGTACAGACATTACAAACGCTGAGGAAAACTGTTCTAGGTAGGGCTGTCGAGTTACTGATGTTAGTGCACCTGTTGCTCATATCATTTTGTTATTGCAGAACTTATAGTTACATACAGATCAGGGAAATATACTATGGTTGTATCTTTCAACATGAACAATCATAATGACAAAATAAATATCATGGGGTTGTGCACATCATAATATAAGATTATATACACAGGGGGGAAAAGCACAATGACAAGGTTATATCTTTGAATAATTCATAATACATAAGGAAAATGCATTTTTGCTATTTATAAGCCTAAAGTCAACAAGAAAAAGAGGGGAAAAAATTAGATTTAAGCGACTTTTGCTTGTGGTTGAACATTTTTGCATACAAAATGAAGAAATTAACAACATATTAAAGAGATGAGTTTCGTAATAAAAATAATATCTTTAAGTATAAAAGTGTGGGTTAAAAATATAATGAACTTTAATGAATAACTGCAAGCCTATTGTAGAGAAAATTTACAAAAATGTACTAATCAGTTTTATGAAGTTTATTGTACATTACACAAAAGATGAAGCGTCCATTTTCACTCTAGAAAATCACCGTAAGAGCTGAATGCACAAGAAGTGTGCATTCAAGTCTTACCCATAAACTCTCTCTCTCTCTCTCTCTCTCTCTCTCTCTCTCTCTCTCTCTCTCTCTCTCTCTCTCTTTTTTGCCTTGTATTATCGTCAACAAACAGAGAATTACATAAATCCACTTATTACAGCTAACAGGAAACAAATACAGATTTTATGCCTTTTCAGGGGGTGCTTAATAAACTGGTAAACTTTATATCCATAAAACAACTCCTATGAACTGTAATAAAGTGTGCGCTCTCCCTTTCATTACTGCCGTGACCAGAATCCTGAATCCTCCAGAGACTGTAAGCTGGATCACAAACGGTTCCTGATCCATCCTTGAGTAACAACTGTTGTTCTGACCCTCATTCACAAAGCAGTCTGGAGTGAAATGATTTGCGCAGACAAAAATGAATTTTAGGTATATTTGCAGCACATTACCGTAAAAATAAAACTAATCCACTGCGTCCTCAGTTGCTCGGATGATGGGAGACAATGAAGAATATGCTCACTCTTTCATCCAACAAAAGAACACCGGGATTCCTTACGACACATTGACACTACAACTGCTCGAGCAAGGAGAGATGGCGGATAGTGTAAAACCAAGGGGGTAATCCACCAGCCGGAAACTGGCTCATTCACCAGCCGGATCCCATTCATTTTGGCTTCACTTTGACAGCGAATAACTTTACATCTGAGGCGTTTAAAGACTCCATTTGTCCATTGTTTATTTCTAAAGAAACATGACAATGAATAAAAGGCCCCATTACCTTGTATCATACGTTATGGTCCCGTAGAAGCAGTTTTTGTAAAAATAGGCTAACGATTGCGTCATAACCACGCGACTCTCTGTCGCACAGTAGAGAAATTACCGTATAGACAGAAGGAGAAGCTTGCATTCAATCGGGGGGGGGGGCGTGGAGGCATAAAGTCAAGGGAGAAGCCCATAGAGAGTCATAAAGTTGATCCTGCTGCTAGCTCATGGACAGCTCCTACTCACGCTCTCCATCTCTTAAAGATTCAGAAGGGAATGATTCAGATTCCTCTTGGCTATAGGGTTGGGTATCGGTTGGGTTTTACCCGATACCAGTACCTACTCGGTATTTTTTAAATAATACCAAGTTATCTGATCATTGTACTAGTTACGCAGCGCTTAGCTTGGCAAGTTTGGTATTTCGTTCCCACTGCGTCTTAGCTACGCAGCTTTGAGTAAACTTATGAAAGAGAACGTCTCTGGTTACTGTAACCCATGCCATGTTCTCTGAATAGGGAACGAGACGCTGCGTTCACTGCCAAACTCCTCGCGCTGCCGACAAGATTCCTTTTTCGGCAGAGAAATCTGAGGAGCAGATGATGCGCACGCTAATATAATACGATGACGTGAGCGCCAAGGCGGTGGCGGCGCCATCAGCCAATGGATTGGAGTGAATCGTGATTCTATATGGGCTCCAGACAATCGTTCTGACGTGTAATTTTACACGTGAAATGCAGCCAAACCTTGGAGCGTTTTGTCTTCGGCATCTTCAATAATCCCCTCGCTATCAGCAGACGTTCCGGGAGTCTCCCGCATATTGATAACGGCTCCCTGATGCCCGCAAATTAGTTAAAATCGCCTGGAACGCTTGAGCGAGCGAGCGAGCGAGCAAAAGCGCGCATGTGAGACAGAACAGACAGTGCTCCAATAAACCGTATAGTGCGTGCACGGCGGAGAGAGAGAGAGGGAGAGAGCGAGAGACTTTGCGTGTGTGCGCCTTAAGCCACAGAGACTCAGGCACCGACATTTTCGTTCTTATTCGGTCTGGTTACTACCGTTTACGTCAGGAACCGGTTCCCTATTGGCACCGCGTTTCGGTACCCAACCCTACTCTTGGCACAGCTACTAGAAGACGTACAACTGTCAGACAGGTTGCTCACGTCACATCTACGTCGTCAAGCTCAGTTTGAGCCTGTGCAGTTCGCTCAGCCATCAGGAAGTGAGTGCTTCTAATTGGCTTCACTTTTCTCCATTGAAGTCTCTGGGGTCGCTGTGTCCATTTATTTTACTGTCTCTGTGTAAAACTCACTGAGGACAGAAACTATGGTAACGCAGGACTGTCAATCAGCGGCAGTGGGCGGGGCCTGAGCAGTATGATGTCACACTGCTCAGAGAATGAAAACAGCATGTCTAACGAGACTGCTTTGGTTTAATGGGGATAAATAAAAAAGTGGGTGGATTTTTATCATTGTAAGGTGGTTGTGTTCACACACTGCCAACACATTTTTGTCAAAAACTATAAAAAAAGTGAATTTTGCATAATAGATTTGTTTCTGTGCAACGTCATCAAAGAGATGCGTGCGCAACTAGGGGGCAGAAAGCAGCATTATTTATGGCATATCTAGCAGAAATGGAGATGACAAATGGAGCTGTTTATTTACGTTTAAGATTTAAGATTATTTCAAATAAATTGTGTACTTTTGAACTTTCTATTCATCCAAGAATCCTTAAAAAAAAAAAAAAAAAAAAAAAAGGAAATCTGAATGAATGTTTGATCAAATTACCATATTAGAATGATTTCTGAAGGATCATGTAATAATGATGCTGAAAATTCAGCATTGATACAGGAATAAATTACATTTTAAAATAGAAAATTTATATGTGTATATATCAGGCCATGATTGCTGGCCACTTGGACACATCTGTGATCCATTCGTGGTCTGAAATAGCGTAGGGATCTGGTAATGTCTCACCATTGAGTTAATTTCTTAATATAATTGGCAGAGTCCGGCGCTACCTAGGCTTCCAAAGTAATTGATGCTAGCCATTTCCTCACTGTCACACTCACACACCTATAGCAGTCACACATCTCATGTACAGTATACGTTGTGTTGTGACGTAGCCTTGTCGTAAACAGTTTGGATAGAAAGGCTCAACCAACAAAAACAGGAAGGTCATAAATTCATAGTGCATGTCAGGTTTTTAGGATTAGCAACTTAGTTGGACAATTTAATTCAGAGACCTGATGAATGTTGTAACTTATTATGTAAAATGTTAGCTAACAACAGTTGACTAGTTAGGCTATGTAAACACAAACAGATCCAACTCTGAAATGGCAATTAACGCAGATTTCACATTGTTTGGAATTCTTGTTGCCAAGTTCTGCATAATGTTACATGCCAACAATTGCATGCACCAAGTATGGTTTAAAAACTATATAATATTCATTGTGGGGTTCATTAATGGTGACAAATAATTCAGCAGAACAGATGTCGTAGGCTATCTGCAGATATTTGCATTCACCTCTTTTCTCAGCATAAATGACTATTACAGAACTCAGCATAACACCTGTTAGCAGTTTTGCCCCCTGAATGCGCGCATCCAGTATTGTTTGTATACAAGAAACCAGTCTATTAATGCCCTTTAAGTTAACCTGGCGTCTGCTTCTAGACACCTACAAATTTATACTCTACCAGATGTCTCTAAAGATCCACTTCAGCACTATCACATGGGAATGAAAATAAGATCTCTAGTGTCTAGCCTGAGACACAGTAGTGATTAGAAAGACTCCAAATTATGCCTTTGAATGTGTTTTATTCACGGCCGGGAGGACCTCAAATCAGAGAACTCCATAGGCAAAAAGAACAATTTATATAGGATAGGTACATGGCAAAAGTAACATGACTCACTACATCATTTCTCTAATATGATTAACACTGCATGCATGATCACAGGTGGTTGAGCAGCATTTGTCCGGCAGGGCACGGACCATCATGGGAACAATATTCGGCACACACTGGATTCCCCTTCAGTAGGGCACCTAGCCTGTATGGATAGAGATTCAGATTTAGTCTGGCCATTTAGTGACATTAAGCGTCACATGTACAGCACAAAACACTCAAGACAAGAATAGCTGCTTAAAGAGTGAATTGCATTCTAAGTATTATTCTTCATCTTTATTAATTTTGTAAAGCCACCCTGGGCATGAAACCATGCTATAGGCCAAATTCAGGTATGTTGACAATAGGCTATAACACAAAATAATCTATTACTAAAATAAGATGCAATCTAAAAGGTAATGAGAAATTACCATCTCAATCTATTTATTTGGAATAATGCAACAATCCTAACCCCATAAAAATGTGCACCTTCACATTCTCTTTTCAAAAACGTTATATATCAAAAGCAATTAGATGTAACTGAACACCTACAAAAGTGATTGGTTACCATTTCAATTTCATTACCATACAAAAGGGGGAAACTTAGGAAAAATGTTGTACTGTAATGCAAACATTGACCATGTAACAATCATGCTTACTACAGAGTGTCATTCTTGTTTGTAAAGAAAAAGAACATTGTATAATGCTACCTGATGTTTTGTGTTTTAGGAGCGTGTTTGTGTGAAACCTCTGCTAGTGGTCAGGAAGAATGAGTTGATCTGATAAATGAATGAAATGTTTTGATAGTTTTAGTGTATTTTTGAATGTGAAATTAACTGCTAGAAGAACGTTGTGAAGAGTTTTGAATAAGTAAAATAAAACTGTAAAGCACAATATTTTATTTTTATTGTGAGTATTGCGAGTACTTTAGTTTTTCAATCTATTTTTTAAAACTTTGCTACATGGTTAGTTTAAAATAAAACACATTAGAGCCCGACCTATTTGCAATTTATAGATTTCACATCTGGAAGACAGGCATACACATGTTTTTGTGTGCGCACATTAGTTTTTTCTGAAATCACACTCACACATCTAAGATGAACTTAGATCAAAAGTTGCACGGCAGATCTTAAAGTGACAGCAGCCTAATAAACCAGTTGCTGTGATGTCAATAATGTTAATCAAAGAACAAACGTAACAGAGTTGTAGCTTTAATAAGACTTAACTACATAAATTATAAATTAACTATAGTTTAAGACTGTAAAGTGTTTGATAACTATTCAATTTCCGTATATTCCCTACCTGTTAGACATCAGGAGCAGTATTAGTTTCAGTGATCCTGGCCTTCATAAATGTAATTGATTTTTTTGTAATCGATTGACAGCCCGAATACATATTTAGCGATTTCTCTGGTAACCTCTGTACACAAAGCTGTTTATAAAAAGTGTACAAAAGCATTCTTTAACTTCACCATATTTTGCCAACATATAAGCTAGATAGTTGCAATGTTTAACTTCTCATTTTTAAACATGCAACTAAAGCTAGCGAACAAAACAAATTTACAAAATCTCAGTGGGACATGTTTTATACAATAACCTTTTATCATATAATAACTTGACTTTTTCCTGTGACCTGAAGCGAGATGCAGTTTTGGTCAATAGCTGAAGCCTTTTAGTCTGACGACCGAGGATGCCCTATAAATGTACACCGTACACGGCCTCGAGCCCATGGCCGAATCACAGCCGTGCTAATATAATATAAAATATAACCTGTAACTGGAGCCATACAGTCAAGTCCACATCCATTGCTGCAGCATTTCTCATTGTTGGCACAGTCACTGTCATCGACACACGACATGAAATGCATCAGGGGACACATTCCTGGTTTAGATGTTCTGCTTGGACACGCTCCTGGCTTTGCTGTTATACAGACACATGACAGAGAAGCAAAAAAAAAAAAAAAAAAAAAAAAAAAAAAAAAAAAAAAAACTGAATGCTGATTGTCTCTAACAATTTTGCTGTTGTTGCTGTAAGGACCTTTGAAATAACTGAAATCTTTTGGCGAAGTGATATAAACATGTACACAATACAGTCAAGAACTGCCTGGAACTACTTTAGCCGTGCGTTTCCCTGAATATAATTGCACACCTTAGAATCTCCGTCAACCAATCAGATTTAAGCATTTAACAGTGAACTTAAAAAAAAAAAACACACAAAAAACCCCCACTAAAATTCCCAAAATTCTCTTGCATACCCCCCTTAAAACTCTAGCACCCCTGCCCGTAATATAATATAATACCTGTAACTGGAGCCATACACTGAAGTCCACATCCATTGCTGCAGCATTTCTCATTGCCGGCACAGTCACTGTCATCGGCACACGGCAAGAAATGCTTCAGGGGACACATTACTGGTTTATATTTTCTGATTGGACACACTCCTGGCTTTGCTGTTAAACAGACATGGACGAAATATATATTAGCCCTGATATATTGAAGGGCAGGTAAATATGACTTAGGGAATCACCGATACCACTTTTTTCAGAACGAGTCCGATACCTGCATTTTCACTGGATTTGTAATTTTTAAATGTAATGGGTAGAGAAACCAAAAGAATATAAATCATACGAGTTGGCTTAAATTGTTGATCAAATATATATTTCCTTTAGTTATTTTCATGCTTAAAGGGATAGGCCTTTATTAACCCCCCGGGGCCATGTGGATTACTTTTATGATGGATAGATAAACTTTGATGGACTTCAAAACAGAAACAGCCATTCACTGCCATTATTAAGCTTGAAGAGCCAGGCCATTTTTTAATATAACTCCGATTCTATTCATATGAAAGAAGAGACACCAAGGATGTCTTCAGGGTGAGTAAAATGCGTTTTTGTGAAGATTGTTTTAAGTTAACTTAGATAAGTTTTAAAGCCTAATAAACCTAATATAACATAACTAAAAACATAAAAATACCTGTGACTGGAGCCATACACTGAAGTCCACATCCATTGCTGCAGCATTTCTCATTGTTGGCACAGTCACTGTCATCGACACACGACACGAAACGTATCAAGGCACACATTGCGGATTCATATTTTCTTCTTGGACACACTCCTGGGTTTACTGTTAAACAGACACATGACAGAGAGGAAAAATAGCTCTGATATACTGAAGGGCAGGTAAATGTGAAAAACTTTAAAGCCTAATAAAACAATTTATTGATAGAAAAATGTATTGCTTTTAATTATACTGTAATGATGAATGCCTATAAATAATGGCTAAAATTAAGAAAAAAAAAAATGTCAAAGAGACATCAGGTGCAGTATTGGTATCAGTGACGCCTGCCTTCTTTCATAAAAAAAATTCCATTAAACAAATATTTGACACATCAGCCACTGTATATGTTGTTTCTAAATTAATTTGGAGATTAAATGTGAAATTACTACAATAAAAATATATAAAAGAACTTTAATGTTAGGTGTGATTCATTGCGCTTAATTACAGAAAATGTGCAATTAGTAAACATTTTTTATTGACCGCATATATTATAATACCTGTAACTGGAGTCATACAGTCACGTCCGCCACATGTAGTGCTGCAGCATTTCTGATTGTCGGCACAGTCACTGTCATTGGCACATCTCATCGGACGCATCATGTTACACACTAATCCTTCATTGTTTTGGATTGGACACACTCCTGGCTTTACTGTTATACAGACACAAGACAGAAACCAAATCACTGAATGCTAAATGTCTTTCACTGGTTTAACTTTTTTTGGTTCTTTTGTTTTTTGAAAAAGTGCCTTTGAAAGAACTGAAATCATTTGGCGAAGGACATGTAATGCGGTCAACACTTGCCTGGAACTGCTTTAGCCGTGCGGTTCTCCTAAGAATAACTGCATACCTTAGAATCTTCATCAACCAATCAGATTCAAGCATTTAACAGATAGTGTGTGTGTGTGTGGGGGGGGGGGGGGTTGGGCTGGTCTATGGGGTGCAGAGTATGTGTCAGGCATATGGTCCTAGGACACTACGGGGCCCCAAGTCATGACTTGTTTATTTTATTCCTTTGTAATTTTGTTTTCTTACATACACAAACATGTTAAATCATAATATTGGGGTAAAATAAATATTTGAATTATAGAAAGTAAGTAGTGAATAAGAGAAATACATTTAATTTATAATGTATGCAGTAAAGACTATAAAGTGTTTGATAACTTTATTCAATTTCTGTATATTTTTCGACCTGTTAGGACAGGTAGGAATGCCACAGGTGAATGTTATTTATTATAATGGGTTTGTGAAGATTTTTGTTCACTTAAGGGCCCAAAATTGTCTTGCATACCCCCCCCCCCTTAACTCGTAAGTGGGGCCCCTGCCCGTAATATAATATAAGAATACCTGAAACTGGGGCAATACAATCAAGTCCACCACAGTTAATTCTGCAGCATTTCTGATTGTCAGCACAGTCACACCCATGTATTGCTTGAACACCGGGACAAAATGGATGTTCTGGGAGTGGACACACTCCTGGCTTCGCCGTTATACAGACACAAGACCAAGAAGAAAAAGTTCGCTCTGATATATTGAAGGGGAGGTAAATGTGACATTACAAAGAGTTTGTGAAGATATAATTTAAGTGAAATTTAAGTGAATTTAAAACAAAGTTGTTATATTTTAAAGCCTAATAAAACAGAATATATTGTATTGCTCAAATGTATTGCTTTAATTATACTGTAATGATGAATGCCTATAAATAATGGCTAAAATTAAGAGGAAAAAAATAATGTCAGAGACATTATTGGTATCAGTGATGCCTGCCTTCCATAAAAAAAAAAAAAAATCCATTAAACAAATATTTGACTCCTGGCGTCGCTGTTCTACAGACACAAGACATGGTAATGCGGTCACTGCACGAATACCTTGGGCGTGCATTACAGGTGAAACTCAAAAAATTAGAATATCATGCAAAAGTTAATTTCAGTAATTCAACTTAAAAGGTGACACTAATATAATATATAGACGCATTACATGCAAAGTGAAATATTTCAATCCTTTATTTGTTATAATTTTGATGATCATGGCTTCATGAACGAAGTCTTACGGGGTTGGAACAAGAGAGCGAGTATTTACTGACAGAATTTTCATTTTTGGGTGAACTAACCCTTAAAAGGTTCAATTTAACAACTCAAATAGAATTTTCAGTTTTATTATAATAATTAATGTGTGTCCCCTACCGTTTCTCACTCCACATGACTCCTCACACTCTTTCTGGCTGTTGAACCTGTTGCCATTTCCCTTGCAGCCTCCATATATGAAGGACACACACTTTCCCGCAGCAGAATCGAAGGCCCACATGGGCATGTATGCTTCACAAGGACCAGCGTCTATAGGCAGTCTGCAGGCAGCTAGATGGAGAAAATACACTATATATTACGAGTCACGACTACACCAAGATGAATTGTGTGCTGGTCACTATGGGCCTCTCAGCTGGGCCGTAATCCATCTTTGGATCACACACACAAAAACACCGGTCTCATAAACACACGTTGGTGCAGTTGTTTGAGTAAAGCCTGGAACACACCAACCCGACGGTCGGCCGTCGGGCAGTTTTTGTGCGTCGGCCGACTGAGTTTCCTCGGTGTGTTTCGCACGGTTCCGTGCCGTCGGCTGACATTGGTCCTCGTCGGCTTTGTTTCGGCCGATTCGACATGTTGAATCGGCGTCGGGCCGTCGGTGAAAGAGGGAACTCTGATTGGCTGTTCAGCTTAGTGAAAGAGTCATGCACGAGAATAATAGCAAAACAGCGAGCAAAGAAGTCAAAACTCTACAGATAGAAGGCTGTTCTTATGTTACGTCATCTTACCTGAGTGTTCCTTGGCGAATATTTCAATATTCACACGAGCGGAGTGGAATAAATTAAGTGTTTAGCAGGATTGATATTTAAAACGTTAAGCACGCACTGCTTCGTTTATGGTTTGTGTATCTGCAGCCGACAGCCTCGGTTTCCCCTTTTTGAATGACGAATATAGAGAATATATCTGCAGAAATAGACATTTGTCTCATTTACACGCAGGCGCAGAACGCGCATTCTAGCTGACAGTCGCCTGTAGTTCTCTCGGTGTGTTCAAGTGCAGCTTTTTACCCGACGAGAGGCAGCGAGAGGCGACAACACAGTCGGCTTTCATCGGCGCTAGTTCGTCGGCGTCGGCTTGGTGTGTTCCAGGCTTAAGGGTTAATGCCCGACGAGGTGTCCATTGTCAAGTATTAATGGACGACGGCGAGGTGTGAACCGTCTGACGCGCATCGGTATTAATGGACGACGGTTGCCTCCGCCGAAGTCCATTAATACCTAGACAATGGACACCTCGAAGGGCATTAACCCGCTTATACCATGTTCACTTGCCAAATAACACAGTTTATATTTTAATTAGTTTTACAATCGAAATCTAAAGTTTTTACAAACAATAACTTGGTTTCCCTGGTTACGCCTGACGGTTTATTTAGCAACCGGAGATATTAGTCCGCTCAGCTCGTAGAACCCTTCAGTTTAGCTAACTTACGAGCCAGAAAGTTAACTTTTTTTTAATGCAAGTTAGGCTTGTCTAGCCATGGGCGTTACACTTTCGTTTTTTTTAACCTATAATTAAAACACACAGGTAGGCATAGTAGAACAGCTTTGTTTGATAAAATAAATTGTAAATGGATAGTTTGACTGCCTGTTGCTATGGTTACTCACAGCTGATGTAGCCAGCGCAGGGCTCCAGACTAACTTTCCCACTGGTTGCACTGGTGCTACCAACTTTCTCAGTTGGTCGCACCAACATATGATTTGGTCGCACCTTTTTTCTTTTTTTTTGCTACATGCCATGGGATTAATCAATGTATGTTGATGAATAGTGGTTTTAATGGACCAAGGCTAGCAAAGGCTTTCTGGGTTGCAGCAGAAATACCTGTAATATATTATATAAAAACATTTTTATATTTATACTATATAGTATAAATATAATTATATTATATATTACATTGTATTATATATTACGTTATATTATATTACATTTTTAACCCAACATTTGGGTTTGTCCATATTTGACCCAAATTTGAGTTTAAACAACCCAGCATTGTTTAGGAGTGTATAAATCTATCTACATTTGAATTATATTATATCTATCTATCTATCTATCTATCTATCTATCTATCTATCTATCTATCTATCTATCTATCTATCTATCTATCTATCTATCTATCTATCTATCTTTTAAAAATCATTAAACATTCAAATGTATGCATTACATTTGAAAAGATTAGAGTATTATAATACGCTGATACAGATTATCCGTTATCAAAGTTTATAGTTGTAACAAAAATCAGAAATCTCACACTCCTTACCTTCTGCATTTTATAATAATTTTCCTCTGTCGATCGATTACTATCATCTAACCGCTGGAAAGACGTAGGAAGGGGGTCGGTATTTCGTGAGACCTTTTCATTTTTATATGCCTTAATTCCTGAATTCGTAATTTGGCGCATTTCACCATCAGTGTGCAATGCGCGTGACGTGTACGTTCGTCAATAAATAAACTGCACGTGTCTTGCGGAAGAACACTGTAGCCGGAGCTACTTCTCTCCCTTAATGTCTATGGCGAGTCACGCAGGCACTGGGCTACTCCGCAGCCGAGCCGAGCCCGGGATAAAATAGTCCAACGCATTCTCATCCCAAAGCGTAATATATTGACTCTTTTGCCAAAGCGTCTATATCCAACGCATATGGCACCCTTTAGCGTCAATATAACACGCTTCGGTTTTGGGTAGGTTTAGGTCTGGGGTAGTGTTAGGGTTAGACCACTAGGAGGCGCCATATATCTGCGTCTCATGACGCTAAAGGGTGCCATGTGCGTGGGATATAGACGCTTTGGCAAAAGAGTCAGTATATTACGCCTTGGGATAAGAACGGGCTCAATAGTCAGAATATAAACACTTATTATAAGCGTACCGTAGGGATTCAGGATAAGTCAAAAACACCGTTTGGAAAATGGATTCATGATGTACTCGTTCATTTTAAACATAAGTTACGGACTGCAGCAGCTGCTGATACAACGGCGTTCTGTTGCGCGAGCGTCCACTCGCACAAATGCGACCACATAACATTTTAACTCGCACATTCTCAAAAAACGGTCGCATATGCGACCAATTTGGTCGCAGTCTGGAACCCTGAGCCAGCGCATTTATTTATTTCGAACGGTAAACAGTCAGTTTCACCAGAACCCCTTTACTAGGCTTCCTCGATCACTTTTTATATGGACACCCTGCAGCCAATCAGAATCGAGTATTCACCCAGACCATGGTATAAACGACTGTAAAAGATGCAATAGGTTGGTTTCACGTGACGTCACGCTGCTGCATCGCGTGAGCGCGGAAATTCAGATGGAGGGCAGGAAGTGAAATAGCTGAGGATCTGCCATCAATGTTTTGTGTAGTTTACGGCAGCTCCAATCGTTCTAATCGAGAAAAGGGAAAGGGTTTTAATAGAGTAACAAATATTGTCATTCATAAAGGTGAGAAATGTAAAAAGCTCACAGAACAACGCCGTAAAAAGTGGATTTAACGTAACGTCTGCGATTTGGGAGGAGCAGAGTCTGTTAATGCCGGGCAGCGACGGTATGTTAGCTAGCCAACATGTTTTTTTTGTGTCTGTGTTTATATAGCATTAGGTTGTCGTTCAGGGGATCAGTGGGAATGGGACATTAATTGATCATGGTAAATTAGACTCAATACGGACTCTCCGCAACGGTTTCCTCCATAGACGTATTCTCCATGTTTACTTCCCGCCCTCCATTTGAAATCGCCTCGCCTTCCCGCGTCATCAAAATCGTTATCATAATCACATGACTGAAACCCAGCTATTAAGCAGAGTGTTAGATTGTAATACCGATTACCACTAGACTAGCGAGTTTAGTTTGACAGATTCTTTGCCAAAGTAATGGCGTAAAACACAACGTTAAAGACCTCTTATGTTATGAAGTTTAAAAAAAAAATTGTTCATTATGAATATGGTGAGATTTGAGCCCTTAGTGAGAACAGTTCGAATTATTCATGATCATCATAACTTCTAGAAAAAAAAAAATCTATTTCATTGAGACAGTATTGGTATCAGTGATGCCCTTTCATAAAAAAAGCCATTAAACAAATATTTGAAATATTAGCTACTGTCCTTGTTTTGACATTAATTTGGAGATTAAATAATTAACTGTGCAATTACAGTATAAAAAAAAATATATAAAAGAACTTGAATGTTAGGTGCGATTAATTGCAGAAAACGTGCGATCAATGTTTCGATTGACCGCATATAATATACACTCACCTAAAGGATTATTAGGAACACCTGTTCAATTTCTCATTAATGCAATTATCTAATCAACCAATCACATGGCAGTTGCTTCAATGCATTTAGGGGTGTGGTCCTGGTCAAGACAATCTCCTGAACTCCAAACTGAATGTCAGAATGGGAAAGAAAGGTGATGTAAGCAATTTTGAGTGTGGCATGGTTGTTGGTGCCAGACGGGCCGGTCTGAGTATTTCACAATCTGCTCAGTTACTGGGATTTTCACGCACAACCATTTCTAGGTTTTACAAAGAATGGTGTGAAAAGGGAAAAACATCCAGTATGCGGCAGTCCTGTGGGCGAAAATGCCTTGTTGATGCTAGAGGTCAGAGGAGAATGGGCCGACTGATTCAAGCTGATAGAAGAGCAACTTTGACTGAAATAACCATTCGTTACAACCGAGGTATGCAGCAAAGCATTTGTGAAGCCACAACACGCACAACCTTGAGGCGGATGGGCTACAACTGCAGAAGACCCCACCGGGTACCACTCATCTCCACTACAAATAGGAAAAAGAGGCTACAATTTGCAAGAGCTCACCAAAATTGGACCGTTGAAGACTGAAAAAAAATGTTGCCTGGTCTGATGAGTCTCGATTTTTTTGTTGAGACATTCAGATGGTAGAGTCAGAATTTGGCGTAAACAGAATGAGAACATGGATCCATCATGCCTTCTTACCACTGTGCAGGCTGGTGGTGGTGGTATGGTGTGGGGATGTTTTCTTGGCACACTTTAGGCCCCTTAGTGCCAATTGGGCATTGTTTAAATGCCACGGCCTACCTGAGCATTGTTTGACCATGTCCATCCCTTTATGGCCACCATGTACCCATCCTCTGATGGCTACTTCCAGCAGGATAATGCACCATGTCACAAAGCTCGAATCATTTCAAATTGGTTTCTTGAACATGACAATGAGTTCACTGTACTAAAAGGGCCCCCAGTCACCAGATCTCAACCCAATGGAGCATCTTTGGGATGTGGTGGAACGGGAGTTTCGTGCCCTGGATGTGCATCCCACAAATCTCCATCAACTGCAAGATGCTATCCTATCAATATGGGCCAACATTTCTAAAGAATGCTTTCAGCACCTTGTTGAATCAATGCCACGTAGAATTAAGGCAGTTCTGAAGGCAAAAGGGGGTCAAACACAGTATTAGTATGGTGTTCCTAATAATCTTTTACGTGAGTGTATATCATTATAGAACACAACATAATTAATATAATGTATATAATATAATAAAAATACCTGTAACTGAAGCCATACACTGAAGTCCACATCCATTGCTGCAGCATTTCTCATTGTTGGCACAGTCACTGTCATCGGCACACGGCACGAAACGTATCAAGGCACACATTCCTGGTTCATATGTTCTGCTTGGACACACTCCTGGGTTTGCTGTTATACAGACACATGACAGAGAAGCCAGATCACTGAATGCTGAATGTCTTTTTACTGGGGCTTTTGGTTCTTTTGCTGTTGTAGGCTGTAAGGACCTTTAAAATAGGAAATTAAAGTAACAGATGTTTTGGCCTTACAGCAGCTCTAGAATAAAGAGCTTGTCCAGCTAAAGTTAGTTTTGATCGATTCACTTCCATAGCAAAGATCATTAGTTATTAACTTAGGAGCCACTAACACGACACCGTTCTAACAGAAAATCCTTAACAGAAAACCCTTAACCCTTAATCCGGCCCGCTCATTCTCAGAATTATTTATCGTTTTCGAGTAGCCATGTGAACTGGAACTATTTCGACAACGTTTTATCTGTACAGAGGTAGAGGGAGGGTGGCCTTCACAGGGAAGAGACTAGTTGACACTTCAGGACTGCGTTGTTGTCGTGTCCATGCGCAGGTCCTTCATCAGATCTGGATACGGCCTGTATCTGGCGGACTGCGGTAAACCTCGTGATAAACAGAGACTAATATTAGCGTAGACACCATTCTGCTTATGATGTAACGAGTACATCAGGATTTACGGGGAGTGTTCCCAGCTGACCTAATCTATGCAGCCTAACATTGAATTATAGAATTTTATAATGTGTTGTGTATGCTAGGTCAAAGAGATGTGTTTTTAGTCTAGATTTGAACTGACAAAGTGTGTCTGCTTCGCGGACAATGTTAGAAAGACTATTCCAGAGTTTTGGTGCTAAATAGGAAAAGGATCAGTCGATTTTGATATTATAGGTATTATCAACTGGCCGGAACTTTAAATCATTTGGCGAAGTGATATGGACATGTATAATGTGGTCAAGACCTGCCTGGAACTACTTTAGCAGTGTGTTTCCCTGAAAACGCATTCAACTGGAAGGGGCCCACAATTATTTCTTGCATACCCCCCTTAAAACTCTTAATGGCTCCCCTGCCCGTAGTATATATTTTAATACAATACAATATAATATGATATAATACCTGTAACTGGAGCCGTACACCGAGTTCCACCGCATGCAGTTCTGCAGCATTTCTGATTTTTGGGACACTCACTGTCATCGGCACACAACTCTTCATCCTTCATGATACACCTTATTTCCTTATCGTTTGTCTTTGGACACACTCCTGGCTTCACTGTTATACAGACACATGACAGAGGAAAAAAAAAAAAGAAAAAAAAGAAAAAAGTACCCTGATATATTGAAAAGAACAGGTAAATGTGACATTTATTATAATGCGTTTTTGTGAAGATTGTTTAAGTTCACTTACATTATAAGTTGTTATATTTTTTTTAAACCTAATAAAATGTTAAAATTGATAGCTTTCAATTATTCTGTAATGCTGAATGCCTACAATTAATGACTAAAATTAGGAAAAAAATCCATTTCACAGAGACATCAGAGCAATACTGATATCAGTGATGGCATCTTTTTATGAAAGGCATCAAACAAACATTTGCCGTGATATTTCACGTAGTGATATTGCGCAAAGCTTCTAGGTTGCACGTCACACGTAGGCTCACTATTGGCGACGCTGGTCATGTGTGTGATGCGTGACGTACAACCTAGAAGTTTTGCGTAGTTTCACTACGTGAAATATCACGGCCGTACAGAGATGGAAATGAATAGCTGAATAAAGTCGTTATTTTTGTTTGTTTTTTGCGCACAAAAACTATTCTCGTCGCTTGATAAACTTAAGATAGAGCCACTGTAGTCACTCGGACTATTTTAACGATGTCTTTCATAACTTTTGGGCCGGTCAGTTTCGATCCCTTAAGAATCCTATGGAGGAGTGATCCAGCTCTCAGATTTAATCAAATATCTTAATTTGTGTTCCGAAGATGAACCAAAGTCTTACGGGGTTGGAACAACAAGAGGGCGAGTATTTACTGACAGAATTTTAATTTTTGAAAAAGGTTCAAATTAACAACTCAAATAGAATGCAATTTTATTATAATAGTTAATGTGTGTCCTACCGTTTCTCACTCCGCATGACTCCTCACACTCTTTCTGGCTGTTGAACTTGTTGCCATTTCCCTTGCAGCCTCCATATATGAAGGACACACACTTTCCCGCAGCAGAATCGAAGGCCCACATGGGCATGTATGCTTCACAAGGACCAGCATCCATAGGCAGTCTGCAGGCAGCTAGATGGAGAAAATACACTGTATATATTACGAGTCACGACTACACCAAGATGAATTGTGTGCTGGTCACTATGGGCCACTCAGCTGGGCCGTAATCCATCTTTGGATCACACACACAAAAACACCGGTCTCATAAACACACACACGTTGGTGCAGTTGTTTGAGTAAGGGTTAATGCCCGACGAGGTGTCCATTGTCAAGTATTAATGGACGACGGCGAGGTGTGAACCGTCTGACGCGCATCGGTATTAATGGACGACGGTCGCCTCAGCCGAAGTCTATTAATACCTAGACAATGGACACCTCGAAGGGCATTAACCCGCTTATACCATGGTCACTTGCCAAACACATTAGTTTATATTTTAATTAGTTTTACAATCGAAATCTAAAGTTTACACAAACTATAACTTGGCTTCCCTGGTTACGCCTGACGGTTTATTTAGGAACCGGAGATATTAGTCCGCTCAGCTCGTAACCCTTCAGTTTAGCTAACTTACGAGCCAGAAAGTTAACTTTTTTTTAATGCAAGTTAGGCTTGTCTAGCCATGGGCGTTACACTTTCGGGTTTTTTAACCTATAATTAAAACACACAGGTAGGCATAGTATAACAGCTAACTAGATGTTTGTTTGATAAAATAAATTGTAAATGATACTTTGACTGCCTGTTGCTATGGTAACTCACAGCTGATGTAGCCAGCGCATTTATTTCGAACGGTAAACAGTCAGTTTCACCAGAACCCCTTTACTACGCTTCCTCGATCACTTTTTAAATGGACACCCTGCAGCCAATCAGAATCGAGTATTCACCTATTCACCCAGACCATGGTATAAACGACTGTAAAAGATGCAATAGGTTGGTTTCACGTGACGTCACGCTGCTGCATCGCGAGAGCGCGGAAATTCAGATGGAGGGCAGGAAGTGAAATAGCTGAGGATCTGCCATCAATGTTTTGTGTAATACCGATTACCACTAGACTAGCGAGTTTAGTTTGACAGATAATTTGCCAAAGCAATGGCGTAAAACACAACGTTAAAGACCTCTTATGTTATGAAGTTTAAAAATAGTTTGTTCATTATGAATATGGTGAGATTTGAGCCCTTAGTGAGAACAGTTCGAATTATTCATGATCATCATAACTTCTAGAAAAAAAAATCTATTTCATTGAGACAGTATTGGTATCATCAGTGATGCCCACTTTTCATAAAAACAGCCATTTAACAAATATTTGAAATATTAGCTACTGTCCTTGTTGTTTTGACATTAATTTGGAGATTAAATAATTAAATGTGCAATTACAGTATAAAAAATATATATAAAAGAACTTGAATGTTAGGTGCTATTAATTGTGCTTGATTACAGAAAATGTGCGATCAATTTTTCGATTGACCGCATATAATATATATCATTATAGAACATAACATAATTAATAATGTTAATTAAAATTAAGGAAAACAAATATATTGATCTGAAATATAGCAAAATAATTTTAAATTAATTGTACAATTACCAAACATATCGCAAGGTCTTTGTCTTTTTATTAATTTAATTAATAAACTAATAATATAAAACTATTGACAGTGCACTACAAATAAACTGGTGCTTTTTATTAATTTAATTAATAAACTAATAATATAAAACTATTGACAGTGCACTACAAATAAACTGGTGCTTTTTATTAATTTAATTAATAAACTAATAATATAAAACTATTGACAGTGCACTACAAATAAACTGGTGCTATGCCTTTATTAATAAAACTTATTTTAAAAAAAACACACTGCCTTCTGCATTTTTGTTTTGCTTTTCCCTCCATTGTACCGAACCGTGATGTCTGAACCGAGGTATGAACCGAACCGTGACTTCTGTGTACCGTTCCACCCCTATGAGTAACACTAATCAAACCCACCCAAGAGCTTTGACACTAAAGCTAAACGGTTCTAAACGGGTCTTTAAAACGGTTTCTACACCAGTTTGTGTGTGTGTGTGTGTTTGTTCCTTTTGAAAGACCTCTAGTATTATCCATTACTAACTGAAACTCACTGAAAGCACACACAGCACACGGTAGCATCTGTATAAGTCTCTTGACAGGACGGCACGACCGTCAGCTTCCCGGAGACTGGACCACTACAGAAGAGCGGTTTATAATTAGGGTACCCTTGCTTGTGTGATAACTCATATCATAGGCTTATGTGAATATAAAAACATGAACTAAATGGGTATTTTTATCATCATGATGACATTTCTGCCCCACTAGTGTGATGGCAGTGAGACGGGAGAGAGCACTTAAAGCTCTTCAGATCACATAAATGATCATTCTCTGTAAAGAAATTAGGCATGAATATGTCATCATTTATCAAGAACTTTCTAAATGTGCGCTCTTTTGAAAAAAAAAACAAACAAACCTTACTTTAATGAAACTATTTTAAGTAGCCATAGCCATGTGATCACAATGATGCAGGTGCGATTCAACTGTGTTAATCTATGTGAAATTATGATAAATATCAGTTTACACCATTTGATTGTCATCGAAGCTTGCAGTCAGAGGCTATTAGGCAAGGCTGCCTGTTTATTTCTGTCTGTCGTTTTTACATTTCTGCCTCATTATGCAAATGAGGAGGGGCTGTGTCAGAAATAAATAGCATTGAAGAAATAAATAGGGTAAAAAAATACAAAGGAGACAAAATATTATAACATGCACAAAAAAAAACTAAAAAAAGAGTTATTAATAAATAAAGTTGAAGATTATAATGGACAATAAATAAATAAGGTAATTATTACAAAGATGAATAAATAAAGAAGCTAATTAAAAGAGATATACATTTATGTCTCACTGTATAATTTAATTTCTACCTACATTTCTTTGTTTATTGTATTTTTTGGGGGCAATTAATTGTATGCTTATTTATTTATTGAGCATTTATTTATTTCTGCATTTATTTTTTAAATATGGTGAGTAGGCTAACTTTTTAGTTCGAGTCCTTGATTTACTGATCGCTTCAACCAAAGGCATGGTAACGTTAAGCGTTTTGCTTTTCTTTGCTTTACCCCGGGCTTAAAATAAAAAGATGACTGTAAAAAAATAGCAGTATTGGTGAGTAACGTTAGCCTAGTGAGTTGGTGAGATAAATTTTCATGTCGTGTTACTTCGGGACGAAAAAAGGGCACCGGATACGCACTGCAAACGGATTATATGTGAAACAAGCGTCAGTTCTTTCAATATAAAAGTCTTCTACTGACTGACTCAGATATGTCCATTTATATATTAAGTTCATCTATCACTGGACACCTGTACTGTTACACTGGTTTATGGATTTCTTCAGGCTGCGTAATGAAGTTAAAGAACATGGATCTCACCTGTGAAGTTTCGTCCTAGAGCAGCTTCCGTTGAGCTCCAGCATCCAGCCAGACACAATAACACAGTGCAGTACACTTGAGCATTCATCCTCTCCACCTGCGATCATACAATGAACTGCTGGAAAATCATACTTGTCTCAGGACGAGAGAGTATTTAAGCTAGCGCTCAACCAATAGCGTGAGTTTGGGGCGGGATGATCTGGTTTGGGAACAATAGAGCACGTCCACCACTGATCTATATAATGTGACGTCCACACGTTTTAAAAAGTTCCGATGAGGTCAGACAGCTCCAGGAGTCCAGGCTGTATAAATAATTATGAAGCCAAACGTTTTTTTTATTTTTATTTCAGAATACACTTTTGAATGACTTCAAAGGAGTATAATACTTTTCATCTACACAATAGTTTGATTTAGATTATATCCAATACAATCCCACAGGAGGACAGTCTTGACAGTGTGCGGGTTGACCATGCAGTTTGGGCACTACATTCAATCCCAAATCTGAAACTAATCTTTTTTAAAAAACGGGACAATTTGAAAAAACTTGGGAATCTCAAGTTTTGCAGACTATATTATGCTGGTAATGTTTCAAATGTACCCAACAACAATAAATAACATATAAACAAATGCTAGGTTATTTTTTAACCAAAATGCTGGGTTCAGACTGTTAGGTCATTTTATTGGGTTATTTTTATTTTTTACCCATGTACTGGGCCATTTTTACTGTCAATACAAATTATAAACCCCCTCACATACTTACCCAGCGCTGGGTCAATGTAACCCAATGTTGGGTAGTCTGTGCCAAACCGGTTAGAACTGGACACATTTGTCAATGGTCATTTTGTTTTCTTTTCGGAGGGAAAACATCCTAAGGGGAAACTTCCTGAATGAATTTAAGGTTTGTATTACACTGTATTCCTATCAAATTATTACTGTACAAATATGAAAATGTCTATAGTCTCACATTTAACTTTTTTTGTTTACATGTAGGTTACAGCTTTGCTTGGAACGCTAGCCATTAGGCGCGCCAGCACCACCATGGAGGTTTCATGAGAGGATGAGAGGCTCAATGGGACGGATACAATGGTAGTGGCCACGGAATGCACATGGATAACGAGGAAGTTTACCCAAAATACACTTACAGTGGAGGTATTAGAAGTTATGTGGCACTGCGCGGGAAAGTTTGCAAGAACGCAAAGGGCCTTAAGATACATCAATCCAGGACCAAATATGGAGGTGGAAAGAAGCAGATGCAAGTTCTGCTAAGGTGACTGTGAAACTTGAGATGGGTTGAAAGGTCTCGCAGGGTACATGATGATAGTAGTTGTGCACGCGCGCGCATCCTTTATGTGAGTACTCCAGTGAAAAAAAAAAACAACCTACGTGCCTCTGTCATTGGGTAGGAGCGGAGCCAATGACTTGTGCACGCTGCCGTCACATGGTTACTCCAGTTAAATTTTTTTTAACAACTTTAAACTTTACAACTTTAAATATTTTTTGTTTTTTATCAAAATGTTCTTGTGTGGAAGTGTTAGTGTTTGTAGTAAAAGCTGTTTTGCACAGAAATTCATTGCAGCCGGTTTTGTTTTTGATGTTTATTTGTGAGTAGGTATTGTATGAATAACATAAGTCAACATAGCTTTACACATACACACACTTTGTACTACAGGTAAATCCAAAATAGTGATGTCACTTTCTAAGCAGAGGGATGTTGTGCAACCCTATGGAATATAGTCCACACATGACAAATGAGGTAATAATCAATATTTCAGAATAGTTCAAACTCAGATATTGGTTAGTGATATATGAGTTTTAATTATTTGACTACAAATCTCACCTCATAATTTCTCCCAGTGATTATTTCCAGGATAAACTGAGATGCCCCCAAGCTGGCTTCTTAAAACTGACTAAATATTTAAAAAGAGCCAAAACAAGAGCCCATCACTAAAGTCAAGCCCGTTTCTGAAAGAGAGGTAACTTATACTAAGACTCAGTTACCATGGTAACTTTTTTTTTGGTAACTGGAATAAATAAACATGGAAGAGTGTGATGTTAAGTCATCTCAGTTTACGCCAGTTCTTTGAGAGTGAGACCAAGTGTCACAGAAACACAGACACTACAATCCAACTACTGAAAATTGATGTCTAAGAATGTGGCAAGTATTGTCCACTTTCTGTAATGCACTGATATTCAAATATGTGTTGTTTTGAAGGACATTTTCGTGCATTTGCCTGTGGGCTGACCCCATAAAGACCTCCAGACTGGAGACTCAAGCAGCTCTTTAATACTGGTTAACTTTCCCATAATAAAGTGACTGGAAACCCATAACTTGTTGAAAACGGTTTGCAGCATTTTTAGGAAGAATGTAATGTTTTTTTTAAATCCCACTCAAATTGTGCCATTCTGTTTGAATTACTGTATGTGAAAGAACCTCTGCATTTGTAGCAACTCACTGGTTCTTAAACTGATCAAATCATTAATATATATATATATATATGGGTCTCCTAGACACCTACAAATTCGTACTCTACTAGACGTCTCTCCACTTGTTCCACGGGTCTCTAGTGTTCCACTTCAGTACTATCACTTGGGAATGAAAATAAGATCTCTTGTGCTCCACTAAACACTATCACTTGTGAATAGAAGTAATATCTCAGTGATCAGAAAGACTCCAAATGATGCCTTTGAATATGCTTTATTGAAGGCCGGGAGGACCTCATATCAATCAGAGAATCCCACAGGCAAAAAAAGAATACAACAATTTATATAGCATAGGTACATGGCAAAGGTAACATGACTAATGACAAATTAGTGTTATTTCAACACACTAATTTTGGCTAAAATGTTGGTAATGTTTTGTCTCAAAAGCAAATATTAAGCACGCTAGAGAAGAGAAAAAGAAATGAAGCACTGAATTGATTCAAGTAAAATAAAGTATGTATTATGCTAAATCATTCCCACAACTCTTTCCGGTGGTTAAAGCGGCACAGTTTCACTGCATGCATGATTACAGGTGGTTAAGCAGCATTTCTGTCCGGCAGGGCACTGACCATCACGGGAACAATTTTCGGCACAAACTGGATTCCCCTTCAGTAGGGCACATAGCCTGCATGGATAGAGATTAAGATTTAGTCTGGCCATTTAGTGACATTAAGCGTCAGATGTACAGCACTAATCTACAGCACTGACAATGAAAAATACTTCTAAAGCATTTATTAAGTAAGGAATAATTGACGGCGAGCCATCAAATTATTAGAAAATAATGCACTCCCGAGATGGTAATGAGGTCACGAATGTGCATTATTTTCTTCTAATTCAACAGACCAGACCGGAGTCAATTAGCTATTCCGCTTATCATTATGTTCAGAAAACATGGAAATAATTTGTTGTTTTTATCGTATTGTTTACTATTTATTTGCTTGGTCACTGTCGTCGTGGGTTTTGGATCTTTTGCTGTTGTAGGCTGTAAGGACCTTTCAAATAACTGAAATCATTTGAAAATAATTCCTTGAAAATAATTGCACACCTTAGATCGTTTGTCGACCAATCAGATTCAAGCATTCAACAACCCAGTTATATGCACCTTTTACTGACGAGCCTACTGCGTTTTGAATGCTATGGAATGCCAGACCATACATAATAATAATAAATAAATAAATAAATAAATATATATATACGAAGAAATGTTAAAAAAAAAAATGTTGGCCACATTCCCCTACTCTAAGTCATTAATTCCCTGCATGACCTGTACAGGCACGTCCACAAACCTCTTGGGTATTGTTTGGTTACACCACAAGGTGTCACTGTGGCCTCAAAGCTTCAGCACTGCCACTCTGAGCTCGATTGCTATGTCTGAGGTAAAACACGCCCCTCTCATTAGCATACAGAGGAATACATGTATAAATAAATAAATGTGGAAATAAATAAATGTTGGCAAATACATATATACATAAATAAATGTGAAAATAAATAAATGCAGAAATAAATTTGGGGAAAAAATACAATTATACATAAATAAGGAAATAAAAGTATAAATACTCATATGTATTTTTGTTTTTTTTACATTTGTTTGTATATTTATTTATTATTATGTCAGGTCTGGCATTCCATATAAAGAGTCAAAAAAGGTGAAAAAGGAAAAAGGTTGATATAATATAATATAATATAATATAATATAATATAATATAATATAATATAATATAATATAATATAATATAATATATGTACCTGGAGCCATACACTGACGTACACCACATCCAGTGCTGCAGCATTTCTCATTGTTGGGACACTCACTGTCATCGGCACATGGCATGAGACGTATCAGGGCACACATTGCTGCATCATATTTTCTGAGTGGACACACTCCTGGCTTTGCTGTTATACAAACACATGACAGAGAAGCCATATCACTGAATGCTGAATGAATATGTCACCGTAAAAAATATTTTTTTAAATAGCTCAACAACAAATGTTTCAAGTGGTTTCCTCAAATTCAACTGAAAATTCAACTTTTAATGACTTCTGCAGTCTCAAAATTATTCAACCCCTTTATGGCAAGCATACTTAGTACTTAGAAGAAGACCATTTTGCTATTATGACCTGCTGCAAACGAGATGTATAACCAGACACCAGCTTCTGGCAGCGTTTCTGATGAATCTTAGCCCATTCCTTATGAGCAATGGCCTCCAGTTCAGTAATATTCTTGGGTTTGCAACTTCAAATCCCACCAGAGATTTTCTATGGCGTTCAAGTCAGGTGACTGTGATGGCCACTGTAGAATCTCCCAGGACTTCTTCTGCAACCAAGCCTTGGTGGAATTTGAGGAATGATTGAGAACGCCCAAGCTTCACCTTCCTCACTGACAGCATGACGTTTTCTCCTCGGATTTCCTGATACTTCAGTGAATCCATCTTAGCTTCCGCACGCTGCAGGTTTCCAGTGCCAGAGGATCCAAAGCAGCCCCAGAGCATCAACGACCACCGACATGCTGAACTGTAGACAGAGTGTTCCTTTTTTAGCATTTGCTTCATTCTTCTTCCTCCAGACATACCACTAATCCATAGGGCTGAAAAGTTCCAGTATTGTTTCATCGCTCCACAGAACAGAATCCCAAAACTTCTGTGGCTTATTGATATGATTTTATACACTTTTCTTGTGCTTTTGGGTCAGTAGTGGTGTACGCCTTGGAGTTCTGGCATGGAAACCGCATGCGTTTAGTGCGGGCCTAAGCTGAAACCTCAGTGCCTGTTGCCACCAAGTCTTCCTGCCGGTCTTTTGCAGTCACTCAAGCGTTTTTCTGAACCTGTCTTCTCAGAAATCTGCTTGCAGCCGTTGATAGCTTCCTTTTTCTGCCCCGTCTAGGTAGTGTAACCACTGTTCCTTAAACTTTAAACTTTAGCCATAGGAAGTTTCCCCAGGATCTAGGAACTTTGGGGTGGTACCAGGAACCAGGGTCTAAATGAAGTTCAGAGTAAAAATTTCCCCCTCAGAAAGTCCCTGCTTGCGATTTAGTTTGGGGGTGGGACTTGGGCGCTGAACATGCTGATTGGTTGACTCCACGCAGGAATTCATTTCAACCACAATTTTTAAAAATCTGTTGCGGACGGTGCATGGAGTCCTACATCACCGGACTAATTTGCCTAATCTTCACGGTACTTAACACCGCGGTTGAAACGCAGAAAGCAACAGGTTCGGGGGAAATGGGGGAAAAAGTTCCTGGGACAAATTGTCCAAGGTAATTTCGGTGGAAACGCGGCTTATGCTTCCAACGGTGTCTCTAGAAACATTTAGTGCCTTCGCTATCTTTTTGTATCCAGTTCCTTGTTTGTGAAGGGCGATGATATCTTCTCTCAACTCTTTTGACTTTTGTCATATTTCTAATAATGCAGTCAAACGTGAAACTCAACAAACCTAGCCAGTTCTAGCTCAAGCACACCTGATGCAACTAATGAAGCCCTTGATTAGTTGCATCAGGTGTGCTTGAGACAACACCTGTTTAGCAGATTTGTGCTGTTGTAAGGGATTCTATTCAGGGGGTTGAATAATTTCGAGAAAGAAGTCATTAAAAGCCACTTTAAACATTTGTTGTGTTAAACTATTTCAATCACTTTTGTTTGATTGAATGTTTGTATCTGTTTCCAGGATTTCTTCATAAATTTCACTTGTCTAAGAAAATAATAAAACTCAAAATATTATTCTCAAACTTACACTGGAGCATGCTAAATCTGACGACTTTCACTTTTAAATCCGTGATTAGGATTTGGTCATTGGTTAACATTGTTTTATATATAGCTATCTACACTGGTGGTCAAAAGTTAGAAATAATTAAGGCTTTTTAATGAAGAAGGAATTTATTTGATAAAAAATAGCTAGTCTGTAGCCTATTTTTGTTAAAATAAATTCATCCTTATAGTAAAAATATTGTGAAATATTACTTCAATGTAAAATATCTGTTTTCTATGTGAATATTGTAAACTATAATTTATTCCTATGATCAAAGCTGAATTTTTAGCATCATTACTCCAGTCTTTAGTGTCACATGATCCTTCAGTAATCATTCTGATATGCTGATTTGCTGCTCAATTATTATCAGTTATTATTTGTTAATAATGGTTATTTTTATTTGGAATGCTGAAAAATGTATTTGTGTATTCATATTTTTGTGGAAACTGTGGAAATAATAATCAGACATGTTTCTTGAGCATTTAATTAGCATACTAGAAATATTTCTGAAGGATCATGTGACACTGAAGACTGGAGTGATGATGCTGGAAAATCAGCTTTGATCACAGGAATACATTTAGCAAAAATGTTCAAACAGAAAACATTTTTTTTTTCAATTTTAACAATATTTCGCAATATTACTGTTTTTACTGCATTTGTCATCATTATACGAATTTTTACACTCTTTTCCACAATCGGAGCTCTATTCCATAAAATGACAGGATTGTCATAATGTCAAGCTCCTGAAAGGACAAATACTATAACCACTAGAAAGGCAAAAGCAGTACACATTCTGCACTACATTCTAAGTCTTCTAGACCAGTGCTTCTCACACCTGTCCTGAGGATCCACCGCTCTACACATTTTGTATGTCTCCCTTATTTACCACACATATCAGATCATCAGCTCATTAGATGAGAACTGTACTGTATGCTGCATGGTTACTTTTGATATGCTCAATGTTAGATTGAACAGCGCTTTGGTGCAAGTTGCTTTTAAATGTGCTATAGAAATAAATGTTGTATTATACGATAATAAAATAATACCTGTAACTGGAGCCATACACTGAAGTCCACATCCATTGCTGCAGCATTTCTGATTGTTGGCACAGTCACTGTCATCGGCACACGGCACGAAACGTATCAGGGCACACATTCCTGGTCCATATTTTCTGATTGGACACACTCCTGGGTTTTCTGTTTTACAGACACATGACAGAGAAGCCATATCACTGAATGCTGAATGAATTTTTCACCGGGGTTTTTGGTTCTTTTGCTGTTGTTGCTGTAAGGAACTTTGAATTAACAAATCATTTGTCAAAGTGATATGGACATGTAATGCGGTCAAGACCTGCCTGGAACTACTTTAGCCGTGTGTTTCCCTGAAAATAATTACACACCTTAGAATCTTTGTCAACCAATCAGATTAAAGCATTCAACAGACCTGTAGTATAGCTAATATAAATTGAAGATAATATAGTATAATACCTGTAACTGAAGCCATACACTGACAACCACCGCATGCAGTGCCGCAGCATTTCTCATTGTTGGCACAGTCACTGTCATCGGCACACAGTGCTAAACCCATCATGAAACACATTGCTGCTTCATGATTTGTGATTGGACACACTCCTGGGTTTACTGTTATACAGACACATGACAGAGAAGCCATATCACTGAATGATGAATGTTTTTTTTTTTTTCAATTTAAAAAATATTTTTGTAAGTTGTATATATTATTGTAATACGTTTTACAACAACGAACACCTCGGGTGTGCATTATTTTCTCTAAATGCAACGTCAATTAAAATAAGTCAATTATTCCGCTTATCAGTATTTCCAAAAAAACAAGGAAATAATTTGTTGTTTTTATCCAATTGTTTACTATATTTATTTGCTTGGTCAGTGTTGTCGTGGGTTTTGGTTCTTTTGCTTTCTTTCGGCGTTGAATTGCGGGGGTTGCACAGGATTTCATTCCCGTGCCACATAAAGCTGCCTCTTTTTCATGGCTTGTTGCGCTTATGGTCAAATCACACGAAAATATTGTCACAACGTCCGTCTTGCCGCGTATTCACATAGACACGTCGGTTATGTCCGGGCTGTCAACGGTAACACATGCGATTAATGTTTTTCAGTTAAACGCATTATTAACGCAATTAACGCAGCATCCGTTTTTTCTGTCATCCTTTGGCTAGCGTTACATTATATGATCACGTTCTTCTTCATGCAAATGCTTTTAAACAATGCAAGCGCGAAAAGACAAAAGAGAACGGTCTGCCTGTGATTGTCCTTTCACACACAGGGCGCACAGATAGACGCGCGCCAGAATCGACTTCTCTTTCGCGCTTGAACGAATAATAACACCCAATTATGCCAAAATGTCTGTTTTGTTGAGTATCCTCATAAGATCAGTCTTAAATTAGTAAAATAAAGTCTTAAAGGAGCGTAAAGAGTTGGGACGCATGCTCCACATGTGCAGTGACAGCAGAATCAAACACAGGTAACAGAGAAAATTACTCACTGCTCTTGACTAAAGAACGCTTGTAGCTTTAATCAGGATTAATCTATATTTAATTTATAATTTATGCAGTGAAGACTGTAAAGTATTTGATAACTAAATTAAATTTCCTACCTGTTAAGACAGGTAGGAAGGGCACAGTTAAATATGACATTTATTATGGACTTATGTGAGGATTGTTTTAAGTTCACTTAAATTAAAAGTTGTTATATTTTTTGGAGCCTAATGAATGTTAAAATTTATAGCCTTCAATTATACTGTAGTGTTGAATGGCGATAATTAATGTTTAAAATTGAAAAATAAATAAATCATTGAAGACATCAGTAGCAGTATCCCCATATAAAAACACAAATAGACAGAGTAAGCAAACATTTAGGTGAGATTTGCAATGGTAATTGACCAATGTTTATATATGAATAGAGGGTATGCATTGATGTCACTTTCCCACGGGAACACGCCCCCTCAGCTGGACTGAATGTCAAAAGAGCTGTTGCGTGACTGGATTTAATAGGTAAAACTGCGGAAACGAGAGTAAAACAAACGATGGTTGGACTCGATATAAGTGTTCCTTACAACTTAGGCCTACCAAAGATCCAGTGATCCATGGATATTGACCAGCAGCCATTGTGTTTCCTGGCATTTATATGTGCTTGATTTCTTATTCGGATTTCGCATTATGTAAACGCATTAACCTGCTTTCTGTCGGCTTATTGAAGTGCGCATGTGTGAAATGTGACAGAAACGCATCCTTAGTGCAGATTTAAACACATCCAGACAGAGCGTTTTTCAGGAAAGGAAAAAGAAAATATATCACAAACGCAGACTCTTTCATGACACAGAACATCATAAAAATGTCCTCTCATCTCGTGCAGCAGAAGTAGAAGTGGTTCAGTCAAAACGCTGCATCTGTAACTGCATGAGAGGATAATATACGAGCTGTAAGTTTCACGCTGACATGTTGCAAGTTGATTTAACATCAACCGACATAAATAAAATACTCAGAGTCAGATACGCAAATGATTGTTTTGTCGTTACACAGGGTCAAGGCCTGGTTTATTAATAAAGTCATGTAAACATGCCGTGGTTTACTTGCGTTGTTATGGTTACTGGTGTGCATGTAAACGTGCTCAATGATAACTGCAAATCCACTATTCTCTGCCTGGAGTCAAGTTGTTTCTATGAATTGCATCGATCCATTTGCTTCTCTGTTCTGTAGCTTTCGGCAGTCTGTAAAAATATACCTCAGATTTCTTGTCAAATGTAGTTGTACAGTCAATCGCAAAGCTCTTTCCCATTTTAGATTTGTTTTTTGTGTTTTTCACAGCATTCACGCTGAAAACCAATGCTGTTGAAATAACTGAAATCCTTTGTCAAAGTGTTATGGACATGTAATGCGGTCAAGACCTGCCTGGAAATGAAAAGACCTGCCAATGAAAATTGTATACATTTCAAGGTATCGTATCAAAGTAGTATCGTGACAACACTAGTGTAGGGTGCCACATATTTGTGAAAAATTTCGAAGGGTGCTGTGACTGAAAATAGGTTGGGAAACACTGTTCTAGAGTAGACCATACCAGAGGATTTACTATTTGCCATGTACACCAGGAAAGACAAATTATAACGTAAAGACGTATGCCAGTCATTCATTAATGTTAATGATAAGCATTTCAATAAAAAAAATTTAAATAGCATTTATATTTCTGTATTGTGATATATTTGTATGTTAGTAAGTGCTGTAAAAAATTGCTCTGTGCATAATGAGCTGGTGGGTTTATGTGTGATTTGTTGCGGACCGGTTGTGGTGGGCCGCTCTGTGCCAGAAGGTCCAGGGCCACTTTTTATAATATAATATAATATTATAATATAATATAACCTGTAACTGGAGCCATACACTGAAGTCAACATCCATTGCTGCAGCATTTCTGATTGTTTGCACAGTCAATGTCATCGGCACACGACACAAAACGTATCAGGGCACACATTGCTGGTTTATATTTTCTGATTGGACACACTCCTGGCTTTACTGTTATAGAGACACATGACAGAGAAGCCATATCACTGAATGCTGAATGAATTTTTCACCGGGGTTTTTGCTTCTTTTGCTGTTGTTGCTGTAAGGACCTTTGAAATAACTGAAATCATTTGGCGAAGTGATATGGACATGTAATGCGGTCAAGACCTGCCTGGAACTACTTTAGCCGTGTGTTTCCCTGAAAATAACTGCACACCTAAGAATCTTCGTCAACCAATCAGATTCAAGCATTCAACAGCCCTGTAGTATAATGTAATGTAATGTAATGTAATGTACTGTAATACCTGTAACTGGAGCCGTACACTGAGTTCCACCGCATGCAGTGCCGCAGCATTTCTCATTGTTGGGACACTCACTGTCATCGGCACACAACTCTTCATCCTTCATGAAACACATCACTTCTACATAGCTTGTGCTTGGACACACTCCCGGCTTTGCTGTTATAAAGACACAATGCAGAGAAGCCATATCACTGAATGGTGAATGAATTTTTCACAGTAAAAAATGATTTTTGGAAGTTGTAAATATTATTGTAATACGTTTTACAAGAAATAACTATTTAAGACTGACATTTTTTATTCAATATATTACATGCTGTTCTTCTGTTTCTAATTATTTTTTAACTTTACTAGCAATTTCTGATCTACAAATGTTTCTGATCTAAAATGCAAACAACACGGGTCCATTATTCCGCTTTTCATGATTTCCAAAAAGCATGGAAATAATTTGTTGTTTTTATCCTATTGTTTACTACATTTATTTGCTTGGTAAGTGTTGTCGTGGGTTTTGGTTCTTTTGCTCAGTGGCAAGAGCATGGCGGGGGGCAGAGGAGGCTTGAGCCCCTGCCCCTGTAATCGTGAAAGTGAAAGTGCCCTATTCGGGCGTATCGCGGTGCCCTGCGGAACGCTTTTTCTCCACCCAATAAACCCAATATCACACTCGTAGCCGTGCGATATGGCTGTATATCAGAACACTGTGATTAGTTGCATCTGGTTTGAGCTTATGCGTGTGTTACTGACTGCCGCTGCTCTCCGGCTTGATCCTTTTGAACTTTTAAATTAGAACTGATTTGGTGTTTAACGATTTTCTTTTTTCAGAGCAGTCGACCCTAGGCCGCTGCAAGCCCGTCCAAGCACAAGCCAGCGAGTGCGCGCCATTTATATTATATTTTGGCGCAACCCTATTTGGATTCATTCAAGGCAGCGCCTGAACTACCTGATGGCCTTTCATCCACTAAAACTCCAGCTAACCTCGGATGAGGATCGGCACTCGCTGGCTTGTGTTTAGATGGACTTGCGGCGGTGTGGGACCGACTGCTTTCGGCTGGATGTTAGTCACGGGGTTCGCCTTAACTACCTGCTGGCCTTTCATCCACCACAACATCGGCTTCGCCACGGGTGAGACTGCACTCGCTGGCTTGTGCTTGGACGGGCTTGCAGCGGCCTGGGGTCGACTGCTCACGGCTGGATGATCAACTGTTAGTTGCGGGGTCGCCCTGCCTGCCTTCATCCACTACAACATCGGATTCGCCTCACGGGAGACTCGGCACTCACTGGCTTATGTTAGGACAAAAGCCTGGTTGTGGTGGTGGTACTACAGAGGATGAAGTCCCTTCTGCTCACTGCTCTTGTATGTTACAGCTGTTTTAATGCACTTAGCCATTTCTACCTTGCTGCTTCGGCTCTTGGATATTATATCTGTCCAATTATGGCTATCTTTTACTCATCTCTGGATCTGCATAATCTGAACTCTTTATATCATCTTCCTGTGGACATATATATAATCACTGTGCTTACTTGGAAATTCTACGCCGTCCTCGATATGTCCAACAGGGATTTTGCCGCAGTTTCTGTAAAGACGTACAGTTTGCTTCCTTATTAGCGACTACATTCCAGTAATTTCATCCGGTTGGTCTTCTTCAAAGTCGGACGCAGAGTTACGGTCAGTAAACCCGTTAAATCTCGGTTCAATTGACCATTCCCAAAGACCCGCCCCCTTTAGTCACTGTTGCTATGTCCGACAAGCCATCCCGCTCTCACGCCACATCATGTTCTCACGCAGTGAAAAATATATCGCGGAGCAAAGAGGACACTGACAACACACTGACAGACAGGACAGACCAGGTTACTTTTGATATGAAGCAAAGTCTCAACTTTCAAATTTGATCATTTTTAAAAGAAATTTAAACAATAAATACAGTTTTGTGGCTCTTTAACGTGTTGTGACAGATCTAGAGCCTCAGTTAAAGCCGCTTGTGAACCGATCATCTCTTCCTTCTAGTTAATTTATAGAATCAAATAAATATGAAAGAACATAAATGTTGTTTTAAATGCGGAAAGACGTCAGTACACAAGTTCAAATCCTCTAATGTTAATCTACTAACTCTCCTGACTGTTTTGTCAGACAAAAATGGTGGATTCGATGGATGGCGGATTATGATTGGTCAGATCGCCTGTCAATCAAACTCCTAGCGAAGGGTCAATTAAGTTTTTATCTCCAAATGATGAAAAAGCAGAGCCGCTTTTGATATGGCCTTGATAAATGTGAGGTCACTATTGAACAAATCGTTCATTTTAAATGACTTTTTCATTACAAACTCACTTGAGTTTTTATTTGTGACTGAAACATGGCTGAAACTGGATGAATTTTCAACTCTTGGTGAACTTTCTTCCCCGGAATGTGCTTTTTTTTAGCATTCCAATACTCTCTGGTCATGTTGGGGGTGTTGCTACTGTTTTTAAAAAACATTTAAAAAAAAAATCTATATACGGATGTTTATTCCAGTTTTGAGGTACAGTTAATGAGAATCGACATAGGGGGGCCTGTATTATGTGCACTGATTAACAATTTAACAAGGATTTTATTCAACAATTCTCCGAGTTTCTCTCTAATATTGTATCTCGTTGTGATAGATTTAAAGATTCAATAAGACATAAAAACTTTCACTAAAGGTTTAGATGGACAGCAAATGTGAATATTAAAGTCTCCAAGAATCAACAGTCTGTCACAATCAGTTTTTAGCCCTACTCACAATTTGGGGCACACAATGGATTTGTTGTTGTCACATGGTTTTCCCATAACAAATCTGAGAGAGATTGATGCTGCTTTCGCCAATTTGCCAATTTTGTTTGAATCTGTTTTTTCCACCTCCACTTGCTCTCAGTCAGTGAGTTATTCTCATTTCATTCAACCTTCCACTACCAGTTTATTTTCAGAGTAGGTTACTATCAAACTAACTTTGAGGATTGCATCTTCTTTGACGAATTAAACATTGAAGAGATCGTGGAGTATTTTACTAAATCCTGCTCCATTTCGATAGACTCTGTTGCTCCCCTTAAGCCCAGGAAAGCTAAGGTAAAGGGCACTGCTCAGCCTTGGTTAAATAATAATACCCGCTCTCTTAGACAAGAGTGTCGTAAGGCAGAGCGAAAGTGGAAAAGAGACAAACTCCAAGTATCTTATGAATGTTTAACTGCATGCTTGACTAGTTACCAAAAGTCAGTGAAAGAGGCTTAGTTTGAATTCCTCACAAAACTCATCACTGAAAATGCTAACCGACCGAGAATGCTGTTTAAGACAATTGATTCAGTGCTAAATCCCTTACCAGCTCCTTCTCTTGTTCAATCTCGGGAAAACTGTGAGAAGAACCTTTAAAAATTTTTAGATAATAAAGTTTTGGAGATCAAGGCTTCCATTAAGCCAGTAACATATGATCCCCCTTTGATTTGTTCACCAACTGATTCGCTAACTTGTTTTCATCCAGTTACCTCTGCTCAGCTAGCTGATATTGTTTCCAAGGCTAAATGTTCCAGCTGTGAGTCTGATGTCATCCTAACTTCAAGGAAGTGTTTGAAACCTTGAGCCCAGCTGTAACAGCCATTATTAACAGTTGTCTAGAAAATGGAATTGTACCTGCTAGTTTTAAACATGCTGTGGTTTACCCTCTGCTAAAGAAACCTCATCTTGACACATCTATCCTCAGCAATTTTAGACCCATCTCCAAACTGCCTTTTATTTCAAATCTCTTATTAGAGAGAGTTGTATATTGTAGGTTGAATTCCTATATCACATGTCCAATATTTCAGATAATTTTCAGTCTGGTTTTAAATCAATGCACAGTACGGAAACTGCACTGTTGAAGGTCAGCAATGACCAGTTGCAAGTTCTCGATACTGGTTCGCATGCGGTGCTCGTCTTGTTGGATTTAAGAGCTGCTTTCGATACAATTGATCATAGTATCTTGTTACATCGGTTGGAAAAGGTGGTGGGTATTCAGGGTGTCGCCTTGCAGTGGTTGGCCTCTTACTTCAAAGACAGAACTTTCTTAGAGAGCATTGGGAAGTTTTCTTCTTCGTCGGTTCCCCTATTATGCGGTGTGCCCCAAGGGTCCATTCTAGGCACTCTTCTCTTTTCACTTTAGTTTATATACTACTATTGGGTGCCATTTTTAAGAAACATAAGATTCTCCTACCACTGCTATGCTGACGATACACAGTTGTATCTACCAGCTAAAACTGATAGTTTTTATCCTTTGAACATGCTCTGCAACTGTTTTGAGGAGATCAAATGTTGGATGGCTAATAATCTTTTGCAATTAAATGAAAGCAAAAGCGAAATTTTGATTTTAGACCCCTCCAGGTGTTCATCTCTTTTTAATTTTGATTCTGCAACAGAATGTTCAACCTCATTTGAGGAATCTTGGGGTTACATTTGATTCGTCACTAAATTATGAGAAAGAAATCAGTACAGTGGTAAAGGGCAGTTTCTTTCATCTGAGATCAGTTGCGAAATTAAAACAGTTTCTACCTCCGAAAGATTTGGAGACCGTAATCCACGCTAAAGCCCTGCACGGGCCTCAAATCTAGGCCCTAGCCCGACCCGTGTCCGACAGCTCATCAGAATTCTCAGCCCGGGTCCGACTGGAGCCCGTTTTTTTCCCATTACATAGCCTGCCCTATACTACTGTTGCAGCCATTAAAATAGTTCAGTTTTGTTTTCAATGACAAAGTAGTTATTTCGACAAATGTTCGGAGCAATTTTTGTTTGTTTAAGTTTTTTTTTTAAATGACGACCAAGCAGCCGACAGCTAGCCTCTCAAATTTAGCCTCTCAAATCAACACTTTACTTGGCTATAATAAAATTCATACAGTGGGGAGAACAAGTATTTGATACACTGCCGATTTTGCAGGTTTTCCCACTTACAAAGCATGTAGAAGTCTGTAATTTTTATCATAGGTACTCTTCAACTGTGAGTGACGGAATCTCGTCCCTAGGGGCGTAAATAAGTCGGGGCCCGTCGGGCTGAAATGCAGGGCTTTAATACACGCTCTCATAACATCACGTCTGGACTACTCTAATTCCCTGTACTGTGGCCTGCCTAAAACTGCGATCTCTCGACAAATCTCGCCAGATCTCTCTTAAATTGTTCAAAATGCTGCAGCGAGACTTCTTACTGGCACAAAAAAGAGAGATCACATTTCTCCCAATTTAGCGACTTTACATTGGCTTCCTGTAAAGTTTAGAATTGATTATAAAATTGTTGTTTTGTGTACAAGGCTTAATCTGGCATTGCACCAAAATACGTTTGTGACCTTCTGATTCCTTACTCTCCCCAAAGAACACTTAGGTCTGGTAATCAGCTTCTCTTAACTGTCCCACATTTTCGCTGTAAAACTACTCGGTTACTGTCGTAACCTCAGTTCCCTGAGAGAGGGAACGAGTATTGCGTAGCTATACGCAGTGGGGAAACTCCTTTTCCTCGATTTACTGAAACCTATATGTAAAACGCATTTGCAGCTGCACAGCCAGCACACTGAGCGCCTGGCACGCTCATAGGCTGTGCTGCCGCAACTGCACAACCAATGGCGCGGGCGAATCTGACCTGCAGCCAATGAGCTAGCTCAACGTCAGAGCCCGTCAAGGGGGTGTGGCTTAGCCTATAAAAGACCCCCGAATTCGCCATTATAGCAGGTTTAACGACTGAAGCGACAACTTCACCAGTTACTAAATGCGGCCGGCTACGCAATACTCGTTCCCTCTCTCAGGGAACTGAGGTTACGACAGTAACCGAGTAGTTCCCTTTCGAACGGTCACTTCGTATTGCGTAGCTATACGCAGTGGGGACACCCTGTAAAACGCCGCACCCTTAGTAACTGGTTGCACTGCAACTCAGGCCCCCTGAGCTAACAGAACAAGCCAGAACCCGATATATACATATATATAACAGACCAGACACTGTCAGGCCTGAATAATATATATAAGAGTCAGTAACAACCAACAGAATATGCTAACAAACCCCGACACTGTCGGGATTATTAGTACAATTCATAACCGGCCTAAGCGGGTTTTATACATGTATGTATGTGATTATGCACAGTAATTTTTTGTAGACAAGACCAGACAGCGTCGAGCCTTAATCATACTGAAAGGACCTTCGCCTGCAGGGAAGGCACCTCCATATTATAGAACTTCATAAATGTGGAAGGCGAGGACCAGCCGGCCGCATCACAAATATCTTGAATGGGAAACCCAGATGACCACGCCCATGACGAGGCCATGCCTCTAGTCGAATGGGCCCTGACACCTATAGACCATTTCAACGGCTATTTGTAGATGGAAGGAAGTGACGTGTTTGGCCCTCAGAAGTTTCCGGTTAGTTAGCGCGCACATTCGAAACAACGGCGGGAGGCGCTTTATTTACTCTTTATATACGGCAATTGTGCGATAATTTTCTTATTCATGCGAATAAAACATGTCAAAATTAAAATTAGGAGCATGTTGTTCAGTGGTTGGATGTTCTCTCAGGCCCGGAACTAACTTTAGAATCAAAGCGTTTAGATTTTCGATATGAATTCGCGCCTGGATTGCAGCAGTGAGAAGAATGGATACTAAGCAACAATATACAGTGTACACATTTGGTACACGATTCTGGTAAGTAAAATACTTATTTTTTTCATTGGATTATTTGTATTTCTCTACTTAAACTGTTTAAGTATGATACAGCATAATTTAAGCTAGCACTGTTGGTCCGACCGTAATTGTTTACATATTATGCACCTAGCATTTTGACGCGTGCGTAGTGAAAAGGGGCAAGATTTTATTTCCTTTTTTTTCTTCTAAATGTTCTGTGGGCTGTAATTAAGTAAGTTAGGAGTTTACTTTTGTTGTCAAGCTGTCTAGTCAGTTGACAACTGCAGAATGGTGTGCAACAGCTAACTGCAGTAGTTTACAAAAGGTAAAGGTAAATATTTTGTCATCACTTATTAAGCTTGGCTAATGTTAATTCCAACATTTACTTATGTATTACACAATAATAGCATTGTTTTTGTTTTGTTTTTACATATTGTGCATTAACCAGATTAAGTAAAATAATTGTTTCTACTTTTGTCTTCAATAGGAAAGCCATCATCTGTAATTTAAGACGCTTAACACTGCTACAGGAAGACAGCTGACATCGTCCTGCAGTGCCAAACCACATGTGACCATACAGTGTGTGCAGAATTATTAGACACGTTGATTTTCTGATCATATTTTTTTTCCCAGACACATTTTTACCAATTCCAAACCACATTAATCTTGATATCTACTATTCATTTTGTATTTAATCATATACAAGTGATATAATTGTTTATGAAGGCTGGAAATGAAAACACCTTATATTCAGGTGGATAATAATGGATAATTATTAGGCATGTTTTCTTTTACAGATAAAATAAGCCAAAAAAAAGAGATTTAACTCAGACTGAAAAGTCACAAATTATTAAATGCCCATGAGAAGGATGCAATACTAGGAATTGCAGTTAAGGCTTGACCCATTGGACAGTGAAATGCTCATTGGGTCAGAGGAAAACAGGTGGAGAAGAAAAGACGCATGTTAGCTGTAAAATAATTAACGTGAAAAATTAAGCGTGAAACCATCAGGAACTGTTTAGTCTCCAGCACCGCCATTTTCCAGAACTGCAACCTGGAGTCTCCAGAAGAGCAAGATATCAGGATCTCAGAGACTTAGGGTAGGTAAAGAATACTAAAAAATGATGCCCTCTTAAAGGTTCTCTAAGCGATCCTGGGTGACGTCACTTCTTGTTGACGTTCGATCTATTGTCAAACAAAACGGAGGCTAGCTAGACCCTCCCTCCTCCTCATCCGCACACTAACCCCCCAAACCCCGCCCCCAACCCCTTCTTGTCGGTCATTGGCTGGAACAGTTTGTTATGTTTTGGGGAGCGGGTCGCTGCAGTTTGCTTTTGTTGCTGTTTGTGGAGCCTGGGCTGTCTACAGAGATCGCGTTTCTTTACAGTGTGTTCAGGGGACAGGCAGCCAGCGGATAGTGAGGAGATGTTTGCTGTATGTGACAAAAAAATGTTTTGGCCTAAAAAACGCGTGACATCGCTTAGAGCACCTTTAATAAGAATCACAAGCTGAAGTTGGTAAAATACATGAAGACTGTTTTTTTTATAGGCCCTATAGACAGACAGATCGAGAGTGACTCTTGACGGACGAGCACCACATCCTCTTGTACCACTGTTTGAAGAATTCATCTTCCAGAATCTGGCAGTAAGTTTTGGGAGTTAACATCTCCTACCCTGAAGTCCGTTTTGCAGAGATGGACTAAAAATTAACTCCCAAAAGTTACTGTCAGATTCCGGAAGATCATGTATTCTACTACACTTCAGCTAGTGATTCTTATTAAGTGGGGGTCATTTTTAAGGATTCTTTACCTCTCTTTTTTGGCTTATTTTATCTGTAAAAGAAAACATGCCTAATTATGCACACCCTGAATATAAGGCGTTTTTCATTTCCAGCCTTCATAAACAATTATATATCACTTGTAAATGATTAAATACAAAATGAATAGTAGTTATTAAGATTAATGTGGTTTGGAATTGATAAAATGTGCCTGAAAAAAAATATGATCAGAAAATCAACGTGCCTAATAATTCTGCACACACTGTATGAAGCCCCAGATGTTTTGGAAAACTTGAGGATTGATATTGACCCCCTTTGTTCAGAGACTCATAACTCCATTTCTGTTTGTTAAAAAAAAACAAAAAAAAACATTCTGTGAAATGTTTTATGTTGTTGTCTCAGTTGTTGAAGCATTTTGTTCATACAAGTATTTACACATAATAAGAAATTTGCTGAAAATAAAAGCTGTTGAAACTTAGAGGATGTTTCTTTTGTTTATGTATTTATGAATAAATGCAGTAGTCAACATTTGAAGGAGACCTAACCCTTTCATCAAAGTTATACATTAATATTGAACAAACCCCATTCTTGTCTTAGGACAACTTTGATGAACTTCTTTGATCCACTTCAAATGTTGTTGACTACAGATGAAACTCAAAACATTAGAATATCATGCAAAAGTGATATTGTGACAATATCACAGTGATATTGTGATATAAGTGAAAAAAATTCAACTTAAAAGGTGTCAATAATATTGTGCAAACATTTTCATAATATTCTAATTTTGAATTCATAAGCCATAATCAAAATTATAAACAAATAAAGGCTTGAAATATCTCACTTTGCATGTAATTAATCTATATAATATATTAGTTTCACCTTTTAAGTTGAATTACTGAAATAAATGAACTTTTGCATGATATTCTCATTTTTCAAGTTTCACCTATATACATACACACACACAGCAAATCTGTATGTGACTATTTGAAAACCATAAAAGAACATTTTACCTTCAAGGACCTAAAAAGTGTATTCTGTGTGTTTTATTCTTAATTGTACAATTATTAATCTGCATGTATCTATGTTTCTCTTAAATGGCTAATACGGGCACTAGAAAATAAAGACAGCCAGCTTTAAATTGCATTCACCTTCTATTTATTTGTGACCACATGAATGGCTCAGATAGGACATTTAAACCCTCGCACACCGTTCCACAGCAACAACTTCACCTAACTAAACACACACCCTTGGAAACGCGTTTGTTATTGTTTACGTCCTTGAAATGGTCTATAGGGCAAACCTGACCCACTGAAGTATAAGCCATAGAAATGGCATCCACTATCCATCTAGACAGTCTTTGCTTGGTAACTGGACCACCCTTAGATCGGCCACCAAAGCAGACAAACAGCTGTTCTGACTGTCTAAAAGACGCAGAACGCTCCAGATAGACTCTCAGCGCCCTAACAGGGCAGAGAAGATTAACCTCCCCATCCTCAGCAGAAGGGGGAAGGGCTAATAGCGTGATAACTTGCGCTCTAAACGGCGTTGAGAGCACCTTGGGTATGTAACCATGCCTGGGTTTGAGAATGACTCTGGAGTCATCCGCTCCAAACTCCAAACATGCCGGACTCACAGAAAGGGCCTGCAGATCTCCCACTCGCTTGATAGATGCCAATGCCAACAGGAGAGCAGTCTTAAGCGAGAGTGGTTTTAGATCCACCGACCGGAGCGGTTCAAAAGGCGGCCCCTTCAGGGCCCTGAGGACCGTGGATAGGTCCCAGGGAGGTACTGATGGGGGCCTGGAGGGGTTAATTCTCCTAGCGCCCTTCAGAAATCTTACCACCAGGTCATTTCTTCCCAGTGATTGACCAGCCCCCAACGCATGATGCGCTGCGATGGCTGCCACATAAACTTTGAGCGTGGACGGGGTGCGGCCCGCGTCCAGTAGCTCCTGCAGGAAGGAGAGTACCACCGATACCTCACATGACTCTGGGTCAACTCGGTTTTTCGAGCACCAGCTGGAAAAACCCGACCACTTCAAATCATCAAGAAGCCTAGTAGACGGGGCCCTTGCTTCAGAGATAGTGCTTAAGACTTTGTCAGGAAGGCCCCCGGGTACCCGTTTAGGGGCCACACATGGAGGGCCCATAAATCGGGTCGGGGGTGCCATATCGTCCCTTTGGCCTGTGTGAGGAGGTCCCTCCTCATTGGAACGGGCCAGGGGACCGTGTCTGACAGCTGAACCAGCTCCGGAAACCATGGTCTGGATTTCCAGAGAGGAGCCACCAGAAGGACTGGGCATCCGCTCTCTCTGACCCGTTCGATGACTTGTGGGACCATCGAGATGGGGGGAAAAGCATAAAGGGGGCGGTTGGGCCAGGGATGGGCCAGCGCGTCCCTGTTCTTCGAGAAAAACACCCTGCAGTGGGTGTTGGCTCTCGACGCGAAAAGGTCGATTTCGGCCTCGCCAAATCTCTCCCATATCAGACTGACCGTCTGAGGGTTCAGAGACCACTCGCTTAGGGGAGTGTTGCCCCGTGAGAGCATATCCGCGCCCAGATTCTGGACGCCCGGGATGTGCGCTGCTCTCAGGGAGCTCAGGTTGGCCTGTGCCCATAGGAGGAGGTCCCTCGCCATAGCATACAGGTTGCCCGACCTGATGCCCCCCTGGCGATTTATGTAGGCCACCACTGACATGTTGTCCGTACGGACCAGGACATGGTGACCCCTGAGGTTTAACAGAAATGCTTTCAGGGCCAAACCAACTGCTTTCATTTCCAGACAGTTGATATGTAAGCTCTGCTCCGCACTCGACCAGAGGCCGGAGGCAGGCCTGCCCTCGTGCAGCGCCCCCCAACCCAGGTTGGATGCGTCTGTAAAAACCACCTTCCTCCTGGAAACTACCCCCATGGTCACCCCCTCGCGGTACCAGTCCTGAGCCCGCCAGGGAATCAGTGTTCTTAAACACCCGTGATTCACCATAATGCGCAGGCTGCCGCAGTAATCCCATGTGGAGTACTGATGATGCGGCTGCCATTAGACCAAGCAGTTTCTGAAACCTCTTCAGAGGCGCGCGCTCGCGCGCCCTGAACGCGCCTGCCAGTGTCTGCACAGATAGCGCGCGCTCTTGAGTGAGCCGCGCTTTCATTGTCACCGAGTCCAAAACCATGCCCAGAAAGACCACAGTCTGGCTGGGGTTCAGTTCGCTTTTGGCAACATTGATTGTGAGACCCAGGCATTTTAAATGGCCGAGAATCAAATCCCTGTGAATTATTAGTTCTTCTCTCGACTGCGCTAGCACCAGCCAGTCGTCGAGATAATTCAGCACACGCACTCCCTGGCTTTTTAGCGGGGAGAGCGCTGCATCCATACATTTTGTGAATGTACGGGGTGCCAGGCTCAGACCAAACGGCAGAACGGTGTATTGATATGCCCTCCCCTCGAAGGCGAATCTCAAGAATGGCCTGTGACAAGGGGCGATCTGAATATGAAAGTATGCATCTTTCAGATCCATTGAAACAAACCAATCCCCCGGGCGAACTTGCGCGAGAATTTGTTTGAGTGTTATTATTCTGAAGGGCCGTCTCATGAGAGCCCTGTTCAAACGTCTCAGATCTAGTATGGGTCTGAGCCCGCCGTCTTTCTTTGGAATTAGAAAATAGCGGCTCTAAAACCCTGAATACATTAGCGCGGGAGGGACTGACTCTATCGCTCCTTTTGCTAATAAATTCTGAACTTCGGTGCGAAGCACGTGACCCACGTCGCTTCTCACCGATGTCTCGATAACCGCCTGGAATTTCGGGGGTCTGCGAGCGAATTGGAGCGAGTAGCCTCGCTTTATAGTGTTTATGACCCAACTCGACACACCAGGGATGGCTTGCCAGGCCAACGCCCGTGTGGCTAGGGCTTGACACACTGAATGGGGGGGACCGCCTAACATAGGGGGACCTGATACCCTTACACTGTGATTTGTGCACATACTGAGTGTTTGACTGATTATACCGGCTTTTGCCCGGGGGGATTTCAGTCTTACAACAGGGCGGGGGCCGCCTAGTGAAGGGGGACCGTGAACCCGTGTGATGTGATTGTGAAACATACTCTTTTTGTGCTTTATTTGGGTCGCCGTGAAAACGGCGTTTGTTTGCAAAGACGCGCTCACTGCTGCGGGCCTGTTTACAATAATAAAATCCCCAGCCGCCTGAACTGAACAGGGAGCTGTGGGAAGTTTTGCCGGTTTCTTCGAGGGTGGTCCGGCTAGCGCGAGACACGAGCCCTCTCTCTTTCCTCTCCGTGCTAGGACGACTTCGGAGGCATCTGGTCGGCCGCGGCGCTGGGTCGAGGGCCTTGACGCCTGGGGAGCGGGTAGCGCTTCGCGGGCCTTGGCTGGCGTTGGCTATCAGCCGCAGGGCGGGGCTGAGAGGCCTGTTTCACCGGCTTGGCTGGATGAGGCGAAGGCGGCGGCTTGGGCTTGCTGGTCGCGGAGCTCGAACGCTTCGGCAAGAAGTGTCGCATGGCCTGGGACGCTTTCTGTGCCTCTGTGTACCTCTCTGAGAAACCTTTCACCGCCGGGCCGAAGAGCCCGGAGCTGGACACCGGGGCGTCGAGAAACCTCGTTCTGTCGGCGTCCTTAATCTCGGTGAGGTTAAGCCAAAGATGGCGCTCGAGCACGACCAAGCTCGCCATGTTTCTTCCGATGGCCTGTGCTGTAGCCTTAGTAGCGCGCAGCGCTAAGTCTGTAGCACTCCTCAGGTCTCGAAAGGTCTCCGGGTCCGGGCCAGTCTCGTCCATGGACCGGAGGAGTTTGGCCTGGTAGACCTGCAACACGGCCATCGTGTGCAGGGCCGATGCAGCCTGACCGGAGGCGGCGTACGCGCGTCCAGCGAGGGCTGAGGTGTTTCGGCAGGGTTTGTTGGGATGAGCGGCTCTAGCTCGCCAGCTAGCTGCAGTGCTCGGGCAAAGATGAGCTGCCACGGCCTCTTCGAGGGGCGGCAAAGACTCATAACCCTTTTCCGCTGCGCCATCCACGGAGGAGAGCGTCGCGGAAACTGCAGATCCCACACGTGCTGAGTATGGAGCGCGCCAGGCCTTGGTTAGCTCCTCGTGGACCTCGGGGAAAAATGGCGCCGGTTTGTGTCGCGGGGCCTGCTGGCGCCCCTCCAGAAACCATCCATCCAGCCGACTACGAGGCGGCTCCTCGGGCGAGGCCCACTCTAGCTCGAGGTCCGCGACGGCCTTCGTCAGGATCCGAAGCATTTCGGCGTCGGAGTTTGTCCTGGTCGCTAATCCACTGGCCACAGATTGGGAGGCGGAGACGGGGCCGAGAGAGCCCGGCCATTCGTCCTCAGAAGCGGCGATGGATATGCTGTCGTCGCGCTCGAGAGATCCGCCAAAGGAGACGAGGCCCGCCACGTGGGGGGGGGGGGGGGGCGCTGGTCTCCTGTGAACAGGACCGGTGATGGCGTTTGAGTCGGAGAAAGTGAAGCACGCGGGGACGCGGCCGGCGTGCGTTCACCAAACTCCATACCCTCCGGTTGCCGTTGGCTGCGACGCTTCTTCTTCCTCGGAATGGGAAGCGTGGTCGAAGCGGCATCACCGTCTCGCGAGAGAGCTAGCCGATTGCGCAGCGCGGAGATAGGCATGCAGTCGCAGGCCGCACATCCGCCGGCAGAGAGTGCATTCTCCGCGTGGTCGACACCCAAGCAGGAAACGCAGCTCTCGTGTTGGTCTGCCTCGTGCAGACGGCCTCCGCACGTGGCGCAGGATGGACGAGGCATACTGTAAATAGAATGTTAGTATATACACAAAGGATATAAATGTCGCCGGATAGCCACAGGTGAGACGGCGTCAGGAGAAATCGACGTGCAGGCGAAGTCTGCTGAAGAGAAGCACGCTCAGGCTGAAAGGCTTGTTCGACGGCGAAAGCTACAGTAAAAAGCTCAGGGACATGTGTACTGTCGCTGAAGGAGTAAAATCTGCTATAATGGCGAATTCGGGGGTCTTTTATAGGCTAAGCCACACCCCCTTGACGGGCTCTGACGTTGAGCTAGCTCATTGGCTGCAGGTCAGATTCGCCCGCGCCATTGGTTGTGCAGTTGCGGCAGCACAGCCTATGAGCGTGCCAGGCGCTCAGTGTGCTGGCTGTGCAGCTGCAAATGCGTTTTACATATAGGTTTCAGTAAATCGAGGAAAAGGAGTTTCCCCACTGCGTATAGCTACGCAATACGAAGTGACCGTTCGAAAGGGAACGTAGGCTACGTCCACATTAATCCGGATACATTTGAAAACAGCGTTTTCGTTTAAAAACGCTCTCCGTCCACACTAGCGTTTTCAGGCGTTTTCCGACATTACAGTGTGGATGAGAAATTTCTAAATACCCCTTACTTGCACATGCGTGAAACCCAACATGAGATGGAAAAATAAATAATAAAGTTATTGCGCAATTCTTCTAACAGGATCATTTTATTTAGCAAAATATCTCACCATCACTGATGCGTCCAGGTCGCACTCAGTCACCATATTTTTGGTTTAAAACGCAACTGCTCTCCTGTATTGCCGCAGGACAGCAAATGGGAGTACATTTTCTGTCATCTTTGCAGTACTGTGATATGAAGAGTGTGCAAAGTAACATATTTTAGCAACAGTGTAAAAGTGAATAGCACATAACAGGCACAATACCGGTAAACATGAATATCTATTGATACAACATGGATCACATGACTAAACTTACGTCATCGGTTTCAAATACCTCCGGCTTCACAGCCCACACTACAACGCGAAAACGGCGTTTTCAAATGTATCCGCTTTGGAGAGCGTATTCCAAAAGCTACGTTTTCATTGACTTAAAACGCCGTCTCAGTGTGGACGGAAGGCCAAACCGGAGAGAAAAATATACGTTTTCAAACGAAAACATATTAGTGTGGACATGGCCTAAGGGTGGTTGAGCCTTCTCCTTGGGTGCTTCTCAATATCCCTCCTCGTCTCCTCGCTCCTCCGTCCTCCATCCTATGACCCGGAAACCGATCGAGCTCAGCCATCTTGAAGGACATCTCAATTCTCTAATTGCACCGCGAGGAGGCGAGGATCGAGGAGTGAGGAGGCTTCCAGAGGAGCTATGAGCGAGGATACACAGGTGTACCCTTTGCGGAAGAGTTTTATCGACTAAACATGACGCACGTATCAATTCTCCTCCCCCTTCACGTCGGTCACAATCATTTTCATTTATACTTTACCTTTGCAGTTTATATAAACCACACATCTCACATATTTCAACAGGGTATCTTGCTTTATTATTATTTATTATTAATTTCTTAAATAACCAAAATTCTACAACATAAGGGCAGATCCTTTGAGCACTGCTGATGACGCAGTGAAGTGACGCTCGAGTGGTCAAGTATTTCAAAGTATTAAAAAAACTTTCCTTCGATTCCTCTGTCCTCGTTTTCTTTCCTTGCAGCCTTCCCTCGCATTCTGCAGGGGGTGGAGCTGAGACGCAAGGAAAGGAAACGAGGAAAGGAAACGAGGATGCACAAATAAGAAATGAGAAGCACCCATAGTGACAGAGTCACTCACACCATCCACTCAAGCATCTACACCTGTTCCGCCCACTCGTTCACAATCACCGGAGTTCTAATCACCTGCACCTGTTCACCATCATTAACCACCAGTATATCTAGCCTGCACTCACTTCAGTTCTCTGTCTGGTCTCGTCACTGTTACACAGACTCTACCCGTTCTACCGGAGATACCACTTGCCTGTTTTTCATCTGCATTCTCTCTGGCTTTAGATTAGATTAGTTAAATGTTTTTATTTTTTATTGTATTTGGTTTAATGTGTTTATATTTTGTATGCTGCATGGTTTATTTTTATATGCTCAATGTTTTATTGTACAGTGTGATGTTGCAAGTTGCTTTTAAATGTGAATATAGAAATACATTTTGTATTATAATATAATATAATATAAAAATACCTGTAACTGGAGCCATACACTGAAGTCCACATCCATTGCTGCAGCATTTCTCATTGTTGGCACAGTCACTGTCATCGACACACGACACGAAACGTATCAGGGCACACATTCCTGGTTCATATCTTGTGCTTGGACACACTCCTAGGTTTGCTGTTATACAGACACATGACAGAGAAGCCATATCACTGAATGTCTTTTTCACTGGGGGTTTTGGTTCTTTTGCTGTTGTTGCTGTAAGGAACTTTGAAATAACTGAAATCATTTGTCAAAGTGATATGGACATGTAATGCGGTCAAGACCTGCCTGGAACTACTTTAGCCGTGTGTTTCCCTGAAAATAATTACACACCTTAAAATCTTTGTCAACCAATCAGATTTAAGCATTCAACAGACCAGGGGCCGTATTCACAAAGAATTTTATCTTACCACTAGGAGTACTCCTAAATCGCACTAAAATATTTTAGCTAGGAGTTTTCTCTTAAAAGTTATTCACAGCGCCTTTCAGACCTACTCTTAGTAAGGAAAAATGACAACTCCTAAACTAAGAGTGAGTCTTCGTTGCTATGGATGACGTCACTTCTCAGGCACGAGCTTCCTCGCAATGATCACGGTGATAGGTTGTTAGATGACAGGGCCATCATGCGAATCATAACACAGACACAACAAATCATGGAATTACGACATCTAAATATGTCTGTGTCCTACACAAAATAATAATAGTAATGTCATCGAAATGCATATATAATGACATGTTTGTGCAGGCCCCAGTGAAGTGTAATCCTAAAAAGGCAGAGAGAGAGAAAAGTCGTGAATTAAAATAAATTAAATCAAGGTAGCCTAATACCCCAATGAAAACCGCCACTTGCCTAATAATGAAAAACAACACTTGCATTAACAGTTGCTTGGTTAATTGACATCCTATTAGCCTAAATAGACTACTTAAAGCAAGGAAATGTTGCTCTTATTGAAGTAATGTAATAGTTTAATGACAGTGGATTATGAAGTCGCCAAAACGTAAAAGAAAGCCCAACTGGACGCAGGAGCAGTTACTGCTGCTGGCCGAGTTGGTGCTGAAAAAAAAAAAAAAAACATAATAAAAGTGAAATTCGGCACTGGGATATCAAGCAAAACTAAGCGTGAGAATGGGAGATGATTTGTTTGCAGATCAATGCCGCATTCCCGCTTGTGTCGCGGACCCCGGACGACTGCGAGAGGCGGTGGTGTGCGCTACGATCCTTTGTGAATAGGTCTTAGTGAGTTAGGAGTCCTCTCGACTTCTTTTAAGCTGTCCCAGACTTAGGTGCTACTTTTAGGGCTAAAATGCTTCGTGAAATACTCTTAGTGAAAAAAATTAGGAGTCCTAAATTTAGGAGTGACACGCCCATTATTTTTAGGAGTTGCTCCTAAATTCGCCAGTTAGGAGCTACTTTTAGCCTTAAAATTCTTTGTGAATACGGCCCCTGTAGTATAGCTAATATAAATTGAAGATAATATAGTATAATACCTTTAACTGAAGCCATACACTGACGTCCACCGCATGCAGTGCCGCAGCATTTCTCATTGTTGGCACAGTCACTGTCATCGGCACACAGTGCTAAACCCATCATGAAACACATTGCTGCTTCATGATTTGTGATTGGACACACTCCTGGGTTTACTGTTATACAGACACATGACAGAGAAGCCATATCACTGAATGATGAATGTTTTTTTTTCAATGTAAAAAATATATTTGTAAGTTGTATATTATTGGAATGCGTTTTACAACAACGGACACCTCGGGTGTGCATTATTTTCTCAAAATGCAACGAACCGCCAAATCTCGCCAGATCTCTCTTAAATAGTTCAAAATGCTGCAGCGAGACTTCTTACTGGCACAAAAAAGAGAGATCACATTTCTCCCAATTTAGCGACTTTACATTGGCTTCCTGTAAAATTTAGAATTGATTATAAAATTGTTGTTTTGTGGTCAAGGCTTAATCTGGCATTGCACCAAAATACGTTTGTGACCTTCTGATTCCTTACTCTCCCCAAAGAACACTTAGGTCTGGTAATCAGCTTCTCTTAACTGTCCCACATTTTCGCTGTAAAACGTAGGCTACGTCCACATTAATCCGGATACATTTGAAAACAGCGTTTTCGTTTAAAAACGCTCTCCGTCCACACTAGCGTTTTCAGGCGTTTTCCGACATTACAGTGTGGATGAGAAACTTCTAAATTCCCCTAACTTGCACATGCGTGAATGAGATGATACAGATGGAAAAATAAATAGTAAAGTTGTCGCGCAATTCTTCTAACAGGATAATTTTATTTAGTTTTACAACAACGAATACGTTTTACAACAACGAACAACTCGGGTGTGCATTATTTTCTCTAAATGCAACGTCAATTAAAATAAGTCAATTATTCCGCTTATCATTATTTCCACAAAAAAAGGAAATAATTTGTTGTTTTTATCCAATTGTTTACTATATTTATTTGCTTGGTCAGTGTTGTCGTGGGTTTTGGTTCTTTTGCTTTCTTTCGGCGTTGAATTGCGGGGGTTGCGCAGGATTTCATTCCCGTGCTTCATTCCCAGTGCACATAAAGCTGCCTCTTTTTCATGGCTTGTTGCGCTTATGGTCAAATCACACGAAAATATTGTCACAACGTCCGTCTTGCCGCGTATTCACATAGACACGTCGGTTATGTCCGGGCTGTCAACGGTAACACATGCGATTAATGTTTTTCAGTTAAACGCATTATTAACGCAATTAACGCAGCATCCGTTTTTTCTGTCATCCTTTGGCTAGCGTTACATTATATGATCACGTTCTTCTTCATGCAAATGCTTTTAAACAATGCAAGCGCGAAAAGACAAAAGAGAACGGTCTGCCTGTGATTGTCCTTTCACACACAGGGCGCACAGATAGACGCGCGCCAGAATCGACTTCTCTTTCGCGCTTGAACGAATAATAACACCCAATTATGCCAAAATGTCCGTTTTGTTGAGTATCCTCATAAGATCAGTCTTAAATTAGTAAAATAAAGTCTTAAAGGAGCGTAAAGAGTTGGGACGCATGCTCCACATGTGCAGTGACAGCAGAATCAAACACAGGTAACAGAGAAAATTACTCACTGCTCTTGACTAAAGAACGCTTGTAGCTTTAATAAGGATTAATCTATATTTAATTTATAATTTATGCAGTGAAGACTGTAAAGTATTTGATAACTAAATTAAATTTCCTACCTGTTAGGCCTCGAGATTTCACGTAGTGTAACAGCGCAGCGCTTCTGTGTTGCACGTCACACGTAGGCTCACTATTGGCCGACGCTGGTCATGTGTGTGATGCGTGTGACGTACAACACAGAAGCGCTGCGCAGTTTCACTGCGTGAAATCTCATGGCCCACAGAGAAGGAAATGAATAGTTGAATAAAGTCGTTATTTTTGTTCGTTTTTTGTGCACAAATAGTATTCTCGTCGTTTGATAAACTTAAGATTGAGCCACTGTAGTCACTCGGACTATTTTAACGTTGTCTTTAATAACTTTTAATTTTTTCTAACCACTTTAAAGCACACAAATTTTTTTATTTTCTATCTTGTCTTTAATAGAACATTTTGCATAGAACATTTTTTGAACAGATAATCGCTATAAAACAGAACTATATAAATTACTCCTGGTGTGGGAAATTCACACACATCTAAAGTGCAGTGTTATGGAAGAACCATTTCCTTTTCACAGCCAATATCCAACTAAAACAAATTGATATATTTAGCAAACTAAACTTCTGTATGAAAACAGGTAATGGCAATAAAATAATATATAAATAACAAATAAAAATAAAATAAATATAACTTTATAAATTTATATAAATTTACTAGCAATGCTGCAGCACTTCTCATTGTTGGCACAGTCACTGTCATCGACACACGACACGAAACGTATCCGGGCACACTTTCCTGGTTTATATTTTCTGCTTGGACACATCTGGTTTACGTGGAGGTTTCCCGGTGGGTCGCTGTACAACTTGGACTGGTCCATTGCTATGTAAATATATATAAAGAATGAATTAAAGTAAATTCACGTAGCCTGTTTTTCCGTCAGCCCAGACGAATGGCCCAATTGTGTCAAAAATTTAGGGTGCTCAGTCTCAGTGCAGCGGTCTAAAAGCGTTCGTCAATGTCGGAATGTTTGATAGCCAATCAAATCGAAGGCGGCGGGATTTACTGTCCACAGAAACCAAGCAGCGTGGCACTTTTTAATTCTTGAAGAATCTGAGCCGAGGTATTAAGATAAGCAGCTGAACACGCCGAGACAATACATCAATATTCTGCTAAGTCAACAGCTACAGACCTCCAATCTTCCTGTGGCCTTCAGATTAGCTCAAGAACAGTGCGTAGAGAGCTTCATGGAATGGCCCCTTCCTGTTCCAACATGACTGCGCACAAGTGCACAAAGCAAGGTCCATAAAGACATGGATGAGCGAGTTTGGTGTGGAGGAACTTAACTGGCCTGCGCAGAGTCCTGACCTCTACCCGATAAAACACATTTGGGATGAATTAGAGCGTAGACTGCGAGCCAGGCCTTCTCGTCCAACATCAGTGCCTGACATCACAAATGCGCTTCTAGAAGAATGGTCAAAATCCCATTAACACACTCCTAAACCTTGTGGAAAGCCTTCCCAGAAGAGTTGAAGCTGTTATAGCAGCAAAGGGTGGGCCAACTCCATATTTAGCCATACGAATTAAGAATGGGATGTCATTAAAGTTCATGTGCATGTAAAAGCAGACGTCCCAAAACTTTTGGTAATAAAGTGCATTTCAGTCTTTCTACTTAAAATGTTATGTTTTATTCATTGTGTAACTTGCTGTTTCTTTGTAATTATTTTTGAACTTTACTAGCAATTTCTGATCTAAAACTGTTTTTGATCTAAAGCAACAAACAACTTGGGTGTGCATTATTTTCTAATAATTCAATGCACCGGAGTCAATTATTCCCCTTATAATTACAGTATTATCATTATTTTCCCAAAAACATGGAATTAATTGGTTATTTTCTCCAGTTGTTTACAATATTTATTTGCTTGGTCAGTGTTGTTGTGGGTTTTGGTTCTTTTGCTGTTGTAGGCTGTAAGGACCTTTGAAATAACTGAAATCAAAATGATATCAACATGTAATGTGGTCAAGACCTGCCTGGAACTACTTTAGCCGTGCGTTTCCCTCAGGGTTCCTACGCAGTTTGGAAAAGTATGGAATTTGATTTGAGTAATTTCCAGATCTAGAAAAGTATGGGGAAAAAAAAGTATGGAAAATACAGCCCCCATTTAGTTTTCTACAATCGAAAATCAACAATTTAATGAAAATAAATTTATCATACAAGAAGTGTGTTTTCATGGCAGCTTTTTAGTGATTCTTTACTGATTGTCAAACACAACTGAATGAATTCACGGTGCACTTTTTCATTATGCAAAAATGCAGGTTAAAAGCATTTGGGGTTTCTTCTCACAATATTCTTGGCATCGTATTACAGAGCCTCTAAAAGGACCTTTGCAAAAATAAGAAAATATACAGACTTTCGTGTGCGCCTGAGAAACCAATTAACTCGGCAAATAGGACAATGCACAGATCCGTATTGTGCCATTTGCCCATTTCGTGTCATGATTTCTCTGCCACCACAGAGGATGTGTTAAATTTAGGGGTGTTTAAGTTTTTAGGGTCACGTTTTTGGTACAGTTCGGTATGTTTAGGGGGAAAATGACTCAACGAATAGAAAAAAAAAAAAAAACGAATAAACTACAAGCAACAGCACAAATAAATACAATAGAGCAAAGATACAATTACAATAAACTAAACTGTTACAATAAACAATAAATTAATCATAATTAAAGTTACAAAAGCTATTCAGTCAAGAGCATTGAGTGATTTCCTTGTATTTTGTTGTTTGATTACCATTAAAATCAGAGACCGCAGGAATATTAGGCTGATGTCACTTTACGACATTATGCAAAGATCCAGTACACTGATACTGTACAGATGCGTTGTCTTTCTCGATGGGTCCCTAGGACCAGGATTAAAAACCACTATTCTAGACCATAACAGAGCATTGTGTTATATGGACTGATATATTGAACTTTAGAGATATTAAAGGCCCCTGTTATGCAAAATTCACTTTTACATGGTGTTTGAACATAAATGTGTGTTGGCAGAGTGTGTATACAACCACCCTATAATGATAAAAATCCACCCAGTGTTTTTTTTTCTAAATCCCCATAAATCATATGCATACTGTATGTCATAGAACAAGCCGTTCGCAGATACTGGTCACGGCAGTAATGAAAGGGAGAGCGCGCACTTCATTACAGTTCTTCTGAGCTGTTTTACGGATAGAAAGTTTACCAGTTTATTAAGCACCCCCTAAAAAGGTCTGTATATGTTTACTGTTAGTTGTAACGAGTGTTTTTGTGTAATATGTTGATGATAATGCAAGAGAGAGAGAGAGAGTTTATGGATATGACTTTAAGTCGCTCTTCTTGTACTGTGTATTCAGCTCTTACAGTGATTTTCTGGAGTATAACAGATGCTTCATCTTTTGTGTGAAGTACAATAAACTTCATTAAAACTCATCAGTATATTTTTGGCTATTATTCGGACTGGGACCACTACAGCAGGCTTATACTAATAGTGGATAAAAGCAAGATGACTAAAAACACTAACTTATAAGGGACCGTTCAGTATGGAAAGGGCCACCGGAGGAAAATAGGGGAGGGTCATATCTTTTTATTCTTTGTTGAGGGGAGGGTCATCCAACTTTTGTAGTCATGAAAACAGAAAAATTTCAAAGTGGCTTGTTTGGTGCATATTCTTTCCATGTAGCTCCATGTAGCTCTCTCGGTCTCGGCCCCCCATCGCTATCAGATGGGTCTGACCCAACAAAAATCCAGTTTGGCGCTGTTTGACAGTGCGCACGCACTTCAGTAGGCGCTCAGAAAAAGTGTATTAGAACAGAACGCCAATGAAATGTTTACCCGGCAAAGCTTTAAAGCACGAGCAAATAATAACTTTTGTGATTGCGAATAAGTGCAGTGTGCTGTGAGTGTAACTCTACCGCTGCATTAACATGTGATGTGAATGTACGTCGAGTTTTACAGTATTGGGACTGAGGCGCCAGAACTGCAGCTGATATAATGTGCGCTGTAGCACGATACTACCAAATTTTAGTTTGTTTCCACAACAATGTTAGTGAGTAAATCTACTGAAATTGCCACCATAACGGTGGAGTGTGTGATGTGTTAGACGTAGGGCTACTACATTTTAAAATTACTATTAGTATTCAGTGTTTCCTCTAGGATTTTTTCCAGCCGTGGTGGCAGGCCCATTTCGCCAGGGGGAGGGGGCGTGGCCCATGAGTGATATTCCCATTGGCCACGCCCCCTTATCCCTTATCCCACTTCGCATTGAAAAGTTCTAAGCACAAAGCGAATAGATTATATCTATCTATGCTTAATGTATTCTATCTATGCAACAGTTTATTAAGCCTTTTCTTTTAACAGTTTTAAATTTCAGTTACAGTGCGCGTGAAGAACAATTCATAGTGCTCTCTAATCTAGTGCTGTAGTAACAGACACCCGGGAGAAAGGAATATGATTTAGAAAGCGCTATAAACTCCAGCAAGATAAAGTAATTATATGCAAACTATAGACCTTTATCTACGAATAAAGTATAATAATGGGAACATTGATCTTGAAGAGAGTGTCGTCGTGTTACTGTCGTAACCGAACGTGACGTGCTGTTTGAATGCTGAATGGAGAATGACTGAGGAGAGATGAGTTTCCATTAACTTCAACTTAACGACTTAAATATTCATTTTTACCTCACATTATGCTATTGAATGGCTTTAGAAGTCTTGGAATATAGTGCGAAAACTTTATGGTGCTTTACAATGTTTTGTATGCCTTTAGTGGGGCTTAACAATAACACATACAATATCGGACCGAGAAAGCTGCAGCCGTGGCGGGATGATTTTAGGTGTGGCGGCCCGCCACGGCAGAATGAATGTAGCGGAAACACTGGTATTATTTGAAGTTAACATAATAAAATACGCAGACCTACACAAAAAAAAATAGTTGAGGATAAATTCTTTAAAATTGGGCAATTCCAGCGTTATGGACGTGAGAGTCAAAACTTGAAATATAAATTCTCAGAAAATGCATTTATTACTGAAACGTCTATTTATATATTCATACTCCTTTAATAAAGGAGTCCAGACATTAGAAAAATATCAGTCTACACATTTATACACGTTTTATTTTTAATATTCTTGGTAATAATGAAGCTTAGCAACGATGGCGTGAGGTTTTCCGCCCGTCTTCTTTGGTCCTAGGCTCCGGTGCGAGCGGTCAATCAATGGCTCTATATCCAACCCTAGCACCACAGTTAGCACTTTGATACAGAGGTTGTAGTGCTGGAGTCGGGAGTTTCGGGTACTCCAATGATTCTTATGTTACATCTCCTCATCCGCCCTTCCATATCCTGACACTTCTTTTTCAGTTCTGCCATTTCTGCCTTCATCTCACTCACAGTTTTTTATAAAGTAGCCACTTCATCTGACCATGCTGATAGCCCCCCCTCAACCTCTTTGATGTTAACTTTCACCTGGTTGATCTCGGACTTCAGCCCCGCGGTGTTGTTTATTATCTCCGTTTTCACCGCCACGCCCCCCGTTTTATATTTAATATGAGGGAAATACACATGTGATGTGACAAAAAATCTTTTACTTTTATGTGGCAAAATATTTTTTAGTAATTCTATGAACTACGCTGCGCAAAACAAAAGTAATACTACCCACCGGATCAAGGAGGGTCGGCCTCCACATAACATAAAATATTATTTTTATTTTATTTTTCGTGTTCGCATTTATGAGGGGGAAAAAAAATGTTACGGACGTGACAGTTCTCCGTTACGGACATGACCGCTCTGAAAGTGACTTTAAAACTTTCACAGAGACCTCAAACAGAAAGCACAAAGCCTTTCTTTAAAGTGAATTTCGTTTTTTATTAATTGTATCTTAATTTTAATCAATGTTTCAACCAAATGCCTGGATTTAATAAATAAGTAGTAAATGTAGTAGAAAATAGATCATCATGACACGGGGGCGCCGGCACGTGAACTGGACTCTCGTCTAATAAATGAACCAAAACTCAGCGTATAGCCGAAGGTAAGCTACCGGTACTTCCCTCACAGACCTGATAAATATATTGAAAGCTTGAAATGTCTACTTTTTAACAGAACAATTCAAAACGAAAGAAAACAGACTACAGACTGCTCTCTGCTTATGTAGGCTAATCCGTATGAAATGTGCATTCTCTCTGGCGTGTTCACTACTGCGAAGATCGCGAGTCAGCATCATCACCTTTATATTTGGAGCCGACACTGACAAAGATTTGTTTATTAATAAACAATTAAAATGTCTCCTTGCTATATTTGACATTTTCATAATCATTACTTTTGCCGGTTCTTTGTGGCAGCTTTTAGATATTTATTGGCAGCGCCACCCATACATTTTACATGAACGCGTGTCACCACTGCATCAGCACCGAAAACATGATTTTTTTTTCAAATCAAAAAACGTGATACGAACCGAATTGTAGGTTTGGTCTATCGTTACAGCCCTAGTAAGACGAGAAAGCAGGAGTTTAGTCGTTTGTCATGGTTGTAAAAAAAACAATGGCTATCTGAACATCTTTGCCAAGCGCAAACCAGTAGCCTACAGAAGTAATCAATAAATTATCGGGGAGGGTCATGCCTTTTTTCACAATCATTTTGGAGGGTCATAGAAAAAATTATTGCTGGCGAAGGGAGGGTCAAGTCTTTTTTGACTACAGATCTCAAAACTCCTCCGGTGGCCCCTTAAATAAAAATTAAAAAACGAACTGTCCCTAACCATAATTAAACAAAACTATACCCGTTCTATCTCCATGCAGCAGCATATCTGACTCTGAAGGCATTAGGCCGGAGACACACTGGCTGCGTGGCGTGAGCGTGGCGTTTCTGTTGCGTGTCAGCTGCGTGGCGGCTGCGTCTCGTTTTCTGTGTCTTTGCACACCAGAAGCGTGTCTGATGCGGCGCTGCGTGGCGTACACCAATACATATTCGCTATATGTGACATAGAGGGAGGGCGCCGACAGACCAGTCTACATTTGGATTACTGTTGCTCTTGCCTTTACGACAACAATTTCAACTTTTATCACGCATCTTCCAAAATCCGAAAAATAGGGAAACATGCGGCTGTCTGTTTATTTCAATAACATTTACAAATTTTGTGTAGCTTTAAAGAGCCTATATTTAGCCTACCTGATGTTGGACCGTCACTCAGAAGACACACTACGATGTTATTGTAGCCTATCCTAACTTTATATCCTCCTGAGGCCCAGAAAGTTTTTTTCAAAGATTTGTTTTATTTTTTTTTCATGTAATCACATTGTTAAGAGCATTAGAAACAAATGAATATATGGGCTATATTTTATTCATATGCTATGACCTCTGTAGTGGACACCAGGACTCGACTGTTTAAAAAAATAAAATGACATGAAATTATATAGGCAAAAATAATGGGATTAAAAAAAAGACATTTATATCTGAATTTAAGTCAAAACCTAGATTTTCAAACATCAAAATGTAATTTATTAATATGTATTCGTGTAGGCCTACAAAATGACATATAAACATATTTTCCTATACTATTTTGCCTGCAAACGCTTCCAACACGCTTGCGTGTCGCGTGAAAAATAGGCGTCGGTTCTATTTCTAGCATGCACGCGTTTTCCGCGCGGCTCATGCCGCGCCTGAGACGCGCGTGTCATGCAGGCAGTGTGCAAGCTCTAACCTGTTAACATGGGAGCCGAAATAAAAACGGACACGCCACGCAGCTGAGACGCTCACGCCACGCAGCCAGTGTGTCTCCGGCCTTACTGTCGGACTGAACGACTCCGGTTCGAACTGAACAGCGCTACTGAGAGTTTCTGACATTTTCAGTGCGTCCTGAACCCGGAGCACGAGCTCTTGAAGCTCTGCCCTCTTCTTGAAAGGGGGCCGGAGGCACTGGCTCATTTGCATTTAAAGGTATACACACAAAAACGGCACTTTTTTTGCTCACCCCCAAAAAGTGCCAATTTTAACAATCTGTAAAAAAGTATCTGTGGGGGAATTTTGAGCTAAAACTTCATTTACACACTCTGGGGACATCACAGACTTATTTTACATCTTGTAAAAGGGGGCATAATAGGTGCCCTTTAAGGTTAATGATAAGAATTTCAATAAACAATTTAAATAGCATTTATATTTCTGCATTGTGTTTTATTTTAATGTTAGTAAGTGGTGTTAAAAATTGCTCTGTGTATAATGAGCTAGTGGGTTTATGGTGTGGTTTGTTGTGGACCGGTTGTGGTGGGCCGCTCTGTGCCAGAAACTCCTGGGCCACTTTTTAGCCCTATAATATAAAATAATATAATATTACCTGTAACTGCATCCATACACTGAAGTCCACATCCATTGCTGCAGCATTTCTGATTGTTGGTACAGTCACTGTCATCGGCACACGACACGAAACGTATCCGGGCACACATTCCTGGTTTATATGTTCTGCTTGGACACACTCCTGGCAGGGGCAGACTGGGCATCTGGTTCACCTGGAGGTTTCCCGGTGGGTCGATGTACAACTTGGTCTGGTCCATTGCTAAGTAAATATATATAAAGAACGAATTATAGAAAATGTACGTAGCCTATCTTTCCGTCAGCCCAGACGAATGGCCCACTTGTGTCAAAAATTTCTAATCAATTTAGTGTGCTCTGTCTCAGTGCAGCGGTCTAAAAGCACTCGTCAATGTCGGAATGTTTGAGATCAAATCAAAGAAGCCAAATCAAATCGAAGGCGGCGGGATTTATTGTCCACAGAAACCGAGCAGCGCAGCACTTTTTAACTCTTGAAGAAGAATTTGAGCCAAGGTATTAAAGGTGGGGTAAGCTATATTTGAAAAATGCTGTTTGGAAAAAAACAACAAACGTGTGTAGCCAATCAGCATTAGGGGGCGTATGACGGTGGAGGAGAGAGAACGAGCAAGAGGGAGATTTGAAGAAAGGCCGCAGAAATAGAGATGAGACACACTATACAAAAGAGAAAAGCTCATAAGAAATCACTGGAAAATGAAGTGTTATGATCAGGAAAGAGCTTTAGGACCCGCGTTAATATTAGAAAAACGTTCCAGCGCTGGAGAGAGCTCAGCGGGACGGCCTGAAAACAGACACGGACGTTGCTTTGATTCTGCTCCACACGTGAGTAACACTGGGTTTGAGTGTCATTGTTTGTCTGGAGCTGCTGTGCTGTTGAAAAGTCTTGTTTGTAATTGGGGGTATTGGGGATATTCAAATTAAATGACCCATCACACCACTGATCAGCTCCACCAAACTTGGATGTCTTTTCCAGTAATAAACAAACACTGTTAAGTTGTTTTGATTGATACTGTGAAGCAGCTTTGATACAACCTGTATTGTGAAAAGCGCTATATAAATATATTTGACTTGACTTTGACTTATTTACAATTGTTGTGTACTGTACATTATTTATTTTTTTGTGCTTAGCGTCATTGTTAGTGCACTCGCCTCGCATGCCGGCGAACGGGGTTCGAGACCGACTCAAGGCAGGGTGGTAAAATATTGTGATTCACTTTATAGCCTATTAAATCGAGATCTCCGAGACCCGTTTTGTGACCGAATCTTTTGAACCGATTCTTTTAATTGGACTGGTTCACAATAAATAACATTCATTTGTGAATTCGACTGATCTAGAAGATTAAACTTGCAGTAGAAAACAACTCCGTGATTAAATGATACGGACACAACGTGGTTAAGTTAACAAAAAACTGAGGAATTTGTCTCAGATTAAGTGTGCTCTAGACTGAGCTCAACCTATTTAAGCTCTCTTATTTGTATAGCATTAGACACCTCACTTTTACAGTTTTGTAACTTGATTGATGACATTCACTCCATGCACCATCAAGCCATGCACTACTCTGACCTACACACACTACAAACACATTTTCAGTCATGTATGTCTATTGAAGATGAATGAGCCAATCAGAGTAAGTGTGGCGTGGGGTGACACGTGCAGTCCCGCCCCAATCCGCAGGCTGCAGTCAGGTGTACTTGGTTCCTGCGGCTATATACTCTAGTGGTCAAAAGTTTTGTCTTTGAAAGAAGACGGCTGAATTTATTTGATCAAAAATTCTCAAATTATTTACTATTTGCCATGTACAAGGAAAGAAAAATCATAACGTAAAGACGTATGCCAGTCATTTATTACTTTTAATAAGCATTTCAATAAAAAATTTAAATGGCATTTATATTTCTGTATTGTGATATATTTGTATGTTAGTAAGTGCTGTTAAAAATTGCTCTGTGCATAATGAGCTAGTGGGTTAATGGTGTGATTTGTTGTGGACCGGTTGTGGTGGGCCGCTCTGTGCCAGAAAGTCCAGGGCCACTTTTTAGCCCTATAATATAATATAATATAATATAATATAATATAATATAATATAATATAATATAATATAATATAATATAATATAATATAATATAATATAATATAATATAATATAATATAATATAATATAATATAATATAATATAATACCTGTAACTGGAGCCGTACACTGAGTTCCACCGCATGCAGTTCTGCAGCATTTCTGATTTTTGGGACACTCACTGTCATCAACACACAACTCTTCATCCTTCTTGATACACCTTATTTCTGCATAGTTTGTCTTTGGACACACTCCTGGCTTCACTGTTATACAGACACATCACAGAAAAAAATGAGCCCTGATATATTGAAGAGCACAGGTAAATGTGACATTTATTATAATGAGTTTTTGTGAAGATTGTTTTAAGTTCACTTAAATTATAAGTTGTTATATTTTTTAAAGCCTAATAAATGTTAAAATTGATAGCTTTCAATTATACTGTAATGCTTAATGCCTAGAATTAATGACTAAAATTAGGAAAAATTTCTATTTCACAGAGACATCAGGATCAGTATTGGTATCAGTGATGCCTTCTTTCATAAAAAGATGCCATTAAACAAACATTTGAAATATCAGCCACTGTCTTTATGTTGTTTCTACATTAATTTTGAGATTAAATGTAAAATTACAATATTTAAAAGTACTTGAATGTCAGGTGCGATTAATTGCGCTTTATTACAGAAAATGTGCAATTAATTAGTAAAACTCTTTTATAGATTGACCGCACATAATATAATATAACATAATAAAATACCTGTAACTGGAGCCATACACTGAAGTCCACATCCATTGCTGCAGCATTTCTCATTGTTGGTACAGTCACTGTCATCGGCACACGACACGAAACGTATCCGGACACACATTGCTGGTTCATATGTTCTGCTTGGACACACTCCTGGGTTTGCTGTTACACAGACACATGAAAAAGTGCATACTTTTGAGTGTGTAGCAGAAGAGTAGACAAGCTTTGGGACATACTATCACGTCATAAAACTGCGTCTTTAACGGTTGCTCTCTGTCGCTTAGTTACACGCATCCTGTCACACAAACTGACCTGTCAATCATCAAAGATAAAATCCTCCACATTTCATTTCCTACCGACTAGGAGAGAAAAGCAGTAGCACTTTGATCTGCAGTCGCGGGTCGTTCATGCAGAGAACTCTTCTCATTTTAATGCATAATGATGCATTTAAAAGTTAATGGCCAAACGGATCTTAAAAGTCCACATTGTTATTGCAGATAAAATAGAACACGGATAACATTGAATAAATATTTTTCTATCAGTTTAAACTTTGATTAGTCACTCAAACCTTTATCTAAACCTCTCACCGTCGGTCGCGCATATCCGCCATGTTTTGAAGTTTTTTAACACTTTTTAGTCGTGTTTGTAGTTCCTCCTCCAAAGCAACAAAGGCGCAGCCATCTTTAAAATATTATCTTTTAACTTCCGTTTTTGCGGTCGCTCTGTTTATTTCTATGGCATTGCTGTCCAGGAGTAATTCGCTTTTAAAGTGGATTTACTTAATGTAAAGTTAAAGTCCCCATGAATTCAAAATTGACCATACTTACTTTGTTTGCCTAAATTGATCGTTTTGTGGTGAACAATTCATCCATGCAAGTCAATCCACACAAAAAAATTTTTGGCTTCGTCATCTTTAATCAAAATCTGAAATTTCCCCTCCCCTCTGCGTTGGAGGACCTTGCCTGATGACGTAGGTTTGACGGTTTGGGCGTCTTCTTAACATCCGTAATCACGCCCCTCCAACTGACAGTAGACAGGCCGGAGGCACTGGCTCATTTGCATTTAAAGGTATACACACAAAAACGGCACTTTTTTTGCTCACCCCCAAAAAGTGCCAATTTTAACAATCTGTAAAAAAGTATCTGTGGGGCAATTTTGAGCTAAAACTTCACTTACACACTCTGGGGACATCACAGACTTATTTTACATCTTGTAAAAGGGGGCATAATAGGTGCCCTTTAAGGTTAATGATAAGAATTTCAATAAACAATTTAAATAGCATTTATATTTCTGCATTGTGTTTTATTTTAATGTTAGTAAGTGGTGTTAAAAATTGCTCTGTGTATAATGAGCTAGTGGGTTTATGGTGTGGTTTGTTGTGGACCGGTTGTGGTGGGCCGCTCTGTGCCAGAAACTCCTGGGCCACTTTTTAGCCCTATAATATAAAATAATATAATATTACCTGTAACTGCATCCATACACTGAAGTCCACATCCATTGCTGCAGCATTTCTGATTGTTGGTACAGTCACTGTCATCGGCACACGACACGAAACGTATCCGGGCACACATTCCTGGTTTATATGTTCTGCTTGGACACACTCCTGGCAGGGGCAGACTGGGCATCTGGTTCACCTGGAGGTTTCCCGGTGGGTCGATGTACAACTTGGTCTGGTCCATTGCTAAGTAAATATATATAAAGAACGAATTATAGAAAATGTACGTAGCCTATCTTTCCGTCAGCCCAGACGAATGGCCCACTTGTGTCAAAAATTTCTAATCAATTTAGTGTGCTCTGTCTCAGTGCAGCGGTCTAAAAGCACTCGTCAATGTCGGAATGTTTGAGATCAAATCAAAGAAGCCAAATCAAATCGAAGGCGGCGGGATTTACTGTCCACAGAAACCGAGCAGCGCAGCACTTTTTAACTCTTGAAGAAGAATTTGAGCCAAGGTATTAAAGGTGGGGTAAGCTATATTTGAAAAATGCTGTTTGGAAAAAAACAACAAACGTGTGTAGCCAATCAGCATTAGGGGGCGTATGACGGTGGAGGAGAGAGAACGAGCAAGAGGGAGATTTGAAGAAAGGCCGCAGAAATAGAGATGAGACACACTATACAAAAGAGAAAAGCTCATAAGAAATCACTGGAAAATGAAGTGTTATGATCAGGAAAGAGCTTTAGGACCCGCGTTAATATTAGAAAAACGTTCCAGCGCTGGAGAGAGCTCAGCGGGACGGCCTGAAAACAGACACGGACGTTGCTTTGATTCTGCTCCACACGTGAGTAACACTGGGTTTGAGTGTCATTGTTTGTCTGGAGCTGCTGTGCTGTTGAAAAGTCTTGTTTGTAATTGGGGGTATTGGGGATATTCAAATTAAATGACCCATCACACCACTGATCAGCTCCACCAAACTTGGATGTCTTTTCCAGTAATAAACAAACACTGTTAAGTTGTTTTGATTGATACTGTGAAGCAGCTTTGATACAACCTGTATTGTGAAAAGCGCTATATAAATATATTTGACTTGACTTTGACTTATTTACAATTGTTGTGTACTGTACATTATTTATTTTTTTGTGCTTAGCGTCATTGTTAGTGCACTCGCCTCGCATGCCGGCGAACGGGGTTCGAGACCGACTCAAGGCAGGGTGGTAAAATATTGTGATTCACTTTATAGCCTATTAAATCGAGATCTCCGAGACCCGTTTTGTGACCGAATCTTTTGAACCGATTCTTTTAATTGGACTGGTTCACAATAAATAACATTCATTTGTGAATTCGACTGATCTAGAACAGTAGTTCCCAACCTTTTTTTGTCTGAGACCCCCTTTTTCCCAAGAAAATATTTTAGGGCCCCCCTTCACATTTAATGATATTATCGCTCTTGCAAGCTTGCAGCAAGGATGACAAAATATGTTTTTTTCAAACAAACGGTATGTTTACTATAACCAGATATGTTTATGCACAAATAATAGCCTATAATATTGAAAATACAATAACAAAAACATCAGTAGGCCCTTTGTAATTAAAAAACTTAAGCCTAGGAGAAGTCTATATATTGGCCCTATTTGAAATGCAAAAACAAAAATATTCACACTGGTGTGTAGGTAAAAAAAGAAAGAATATAGGCTATTACTAAATGACTGTTGTCTGGGGCCTCAATAGTTGCATGTTATTTGTGAGGCTCTATCAATGTGAGGCTTTATTTTTACGCTTTTGGCGAGAGATAAGAAACTTGCATTTATTAACAGAATAATGCGTCTTTCGGAAGAACATTGTAGCCGGAACTACTTCTCTCTGTGTACGTCTATGACGAGTCACGCAGGTACTGGGCTACTCCGAAGCGGCAGCGATCCAAACCAGTGTAAAATAGTCCCAATGTAAACACTTATTATAGGTGTACCATAGTCCAGGGCCACTTTTTAGCCATATAATATAATATAATATAATATAATATAATATAATATAATATAATATAATATAATATAATATAATATAATATAATATAATATAATATAATATAATATAATATAATATAATATAATATAATATAATACCTGTAACTGGAGCCGTACACTGAGTTCCACCGCATGCAGTTCTGCAGCATTTCTGATTTTTGGGACACTCACTGTCATCAACACACAACTCTTCATCCTTCTTGATACACCTTATTTCTGCATAGTTTGTCTTTGGACACACTCCTGGCTTCACTGTTATACAGACACATCACAGAAAAAAATGAGCCCTGATATATTGAAGAGCACAGGTAAATGTGACATTTATTATAATGAGTTTTTGTGAAGATTGTTTTAAGTTCACTTAAATTATAAGTTGTTATACTTTTTAAAGCCTAATAAATGTTAAAATTGATTGCTTTCAATTATACTGTAATGCTTAATGCCTAGAATTAATGACTAAAATTAGGAAAAATTTCTATTTCACAGAGACATCAGGATCAGTATTGGTATCAGTGATGCCTTCTTTCATAAAAAGATGCCATTAAACAAACATTTGAAATATCAGCCACTGTCTTTATGTTGTTTCTACATTAATTTTGAGATTAAATGTAAAATTACAATATATAAAAGTCCTTGAATGTCAGGTGCGATTAACTGCGATTTATTACAGAAAATGTGCAATTAATTAGTAAAACTCTTTTATAGATTGACCGCACATAATATAATATAACATAATAAAATACCTGTGACTGGAGCCATACACTGAAGTCCACATCCATTGCTGCAGCATTTCTCATTGTTGGTACAGTCACTGTCATCGGCACACGACACGAAACGTATCCGGACACACATTGCTGGTTCATATGTTCTGCTTGGACACACTCCTGGGTTTGCTGTTACACAGACACATGAAAAAGTGCATACTTTTGAGTGTGTAGCAGAAGAGTAGACAAGCTTTGGGACATACTATCACGTCATACAACTGCGTCTTTAACGGTTGCTCTCTGTCGCTTAGTTACACGCATCCTGTCACGCAAACTGACCTGTCAATCATCAAAGATAAAATCCTCCACATTTCATTTCCTACCGACTAGGAGAGAAAAGCAGTAGCACTTTGATCTGCAGTCGCGGGTCGTTCATGCAGAGAACTCTTCTCATTTTAATGCATAATGATGCATTTAAAAGTTAATGGCCAAACGGATCTTAAAAGTCCACATTGTTATTGCAGATAAAATAGAACACGGATAACATTGAATAAATATTTTTCTATCAGTTTAAACTTTGATTAGTCACTCAAACCTTTATCTAAACCTCTCACCGTCGGTCGCGCATATCCGCCATGTTTTGAAGTTTTTTAACACTTTTTAGTCGTGTTTGTAGTTCCTCCTCCAAAGCAACAAAGGCGCAGCCATCTTTAAAATATTATCTTTTAACTTCCGTTTTTGCGGTCGCTCTGTTTATTTCTATGGCATTGCTGTCCAGGAGTAATTCGCTTTTAAAGTGGTTTTACTTAATGTAAAGTTAAAGTCCCCATGAATTCAAAATTGACCATACTTACTTTGTTTGCCTAAATTGATCGTTTTGTGGTGAACAATTCATCCATGCAAGTCAATCCACACAAAAAAATTTTTTGGCTTCGTAATCTTTAATCAAAATCTGAAATTTCCCCTCCCCTCTGCGTTGGAGGACCTTGCCTGATGACGTAGGTTTGACGGTTTGGGCGTCTTCTTAACATCCGTAATCACGCCCCTCCAACTGACAGTAGACAGGCTGAATGAAAACACCTACTTTTCTAGATCCAATCAGGTGCTAGTTGGGGAAAAAGCCACGCCCACCATTTTGCCTCATTTAGTATTCCGTTTCTCTCGGAAATACGTCACAACACTGGAGAAAAGTCGTTTGCAACTTCCGGTTCACGGGGACTTTAATGCCTCGTTTCCACTGAGCGGTACGGTACGGTACAGTTCGGTTCGGTACGCAATTATTTGCGTTTCCACTGTCAAAAGTTGTGAATGGTACCAAAAAGCCGAACCGTACCGTACCACTTTTTGGGTACCCTTCCGTTGGGGTACCTAGCACAGTGGTACGGTACTAAAAGGTGGAGCTAGACTCACTGCAGAACGATGATTGGTTGTCAGAGTATCGTCACTTGCGCGTGCTACAAGGGCATTAGAAGCATACAGTTAAAATATAATACTACTGTTATTGTGTCACGAAATGTAGTTTTAAGAGTTTTTCAGGCGAGAAAGTAGTTTTTTAAAGCTCAAATCTGTGGTTTATTTATAGATTTATGATAATTTGAAGATCCATTCCAAGCAATCACCGGACGCTCGGCGCTCGTGCACCCCGCCTGGAGCAGCCTTTCCCCGGCTAGTCATTCTGATGTTTGCCGCTGACTCTGACGTCTCTGTAGTGGTTAAACATGAGATATAATTCGCCTTGTACAGACCTAACAGGCGATCTTTGGTCTCGTGAATGTATAATTCGTTCCCTGGCCAATAGTTTTGGCAGAAGGCTAAGTGAAGTTTCATATATTTGAGCGCTGAATTTGTATATTTGACTGAATTGTTTGCTTTGTTATTAAAGCTTTACTGTATATATTTTTGTACCTTTTACTTATACTTTTATAATGGCTATTATTGATAAAACTGAAATTCAACAAAAATAGATAGTTTTGTCATTTATTTTATTTTATTACAAGATCATCTGTAATGTTGTTTATTGCAACATTTGTACCAATGCAATATGCAATACATTGGCTGGAATATGTTTAATATTTTTAAATTTAAAGGAAAAGAGGCAGGATTGTGTTTTATATTTAGTTTTGTTATAAATATAACGTTACATGCAGTGAATATAATCAATATAGGCTATGCGTTGCCTGAACCACATTTGTGTGCTTATAATGTTTAAAATGTATTTAAATAAAATCGAAAAGAAGCAGAGTGGTGTTTTATAACATATTTCGTATATTGTTGCCTAAAATGTACATAACCGGAGTAGCAGAGCGAGCTGAGTGGCGCTTTCAAGAACGCCCTGTTCCATCAGCAGAATTACTGGACTCGCGTCCTCGGGATCATTCTCCTGAGTCGGACTTTGCGTGGCTACTTGGTATTGAGAAACGCATAATGCCAGCGCTTGTTTCTTGTGACAAACATCCCGAGAAGCAAGAACAAGATCTGCTGTCTGTCATCCATTGTTGTTTACTATGTCGTTTTTGTTCGCGCGAAAATGACGTCGATCGCTTCTCTCCGGCAAACACCACGCCTATCAAGTGACGTTATCACTACTTTCCGGCATACACCACGCCTATCAAGTAGGGTACTGTTGGCAGTGGAAACGCGATCCCCGATCATGGTTTAGCGACCCGACCCGAACCGTACCGTACTGAACCGTACCGTACCACTCAGTGGAAACGAGGCATAAGTAAATCTGAAAAGGGGCGGGGCTACATAAGGTCTATAGAACAGTGGAAAGGAAAACTAACTTTACCGAGAGCCCTCTAGTGGTCGGGAGCATTTCCGTTGTGTTGTGGCTTATTTCCGTTTTGTTGTGGCTTGATTTCGTTGTGTTGTGAATCATTTGGCGAAGATGGACATATTAAGATGGACCAATCAGATTCAAGCATTCAACAGCCCAGTAGTATAATATATAATATAATATTACCTGTAACTGCAACCATACACTGAAGTCCACATCCATTGCTGCAGCATTTCTGATTGTTGGCACAGTCACTGTCATCGGCACACGGTACGAAACGTATCCGGGCACACTTTCCTGGTTCATATGTTCTGCTTGGACACACTCCTGGCAGGGGCAGACTGGGCATCTGGTTCACCTGGAGGTTTCCCGGTGGGTCGATGTACAACTTGGTCTGGTCCATTGCTAAGTAAATATATATAAAGAACGAATTATAGAAAATGTACGTAGCCTATCTTTCCGTCAGCCCAGACGAATGGCCCACTTGTGTCAAAAATTTCTAATCAATTTAGTGTGCTCAGTCTCAGTGCAGCGGTCTAAAAGCACTCGTCAATGTCGGAATGTTTGAGATCAAATCAAAGAAGCCAAATCAAATCGAAGGCGGCGGGATTTACTGTCCACAGAAACCGAGCAGCGCAGCACTTTTTAACTCTTGAAGAAGAATTTGAGCCAAGGTATTAAAGGTGGGGTAAGCTATATTTGAAAAATGCTGTTTGGAAAAAAACAACAAACGTGTGTAGCCAATCAGCATTAGGGGGCGTATGACGGTGGAGGAGAGAGAACGAGCAAGAGGGAGATTTGAAGAAAGGCCGCAGAAATAGAGATGAGACACACTATACAAAAGAGAAAAGCTCATAAGAAATCACTGGAAAATGAAGTGTTATGATCAGGAAAGAGCTTTAGGACCCGCGTTAATATTAGAAAAACGTTCCAGCGCTGGAGAGAGCTCAGCGGGACGGCCTGAAAACAGACACGGACGTTGCTTTGATTCTGCTCCACACGTGAGTAACACTGGGTTTGAGTGTCATTGTTTGTCTGGAGCTGCTGTGCTGTTGAAAAGTCTTGTTTGTAATTGGGGGTATTGGGGATATTCAAATTAAATGACCCATCACACCACTGATCAGCTCCACCAAACTTGGATGTCTTTTCCAGTAATAAACAAACACTGTTAAGTTGTTTTGATTGATACTGTGAAGCAGCTTTGATACAACCTGTATTGTGAAAAGCGCTATATAAATATATTTGACTTGACTTTGACTTATTTACAATTGTTGTGTACTGTACATTATTTATTTTTTTGTGCTTAGCGTCATTGTTAGTGCACTCGCCTCGCATGCCGGCGAACGGGGTTCGAGACCGACTCAAGGCAGGGTGGTAAAATATTGTGATTCACTTTATAGCCTATTAAATCGAGATCTCCGAGACCCGTTTTGTGACCGAATCTTTTGAACCGATTCTTTTAATTGGACTGGTTCACAATAAATAACATTCATTTGTGAATTTGACTGATCTAGAACAGTAGTTCCCAACCTTTTTTTGTCTGAGACCCCCTTTTTCCCAAGAAAATATTTTAGGGCCCCCCTTCACATTTAATGATATTATCGCTCTTGCAAGCTTGCAGCAAGGATGACAAAATATGTTTTTTTCAAACAAACGGTATGTTTACTGTAACCAGATATGTTTATGCACAAATAATAGCCTATAATATTGAAAATACAATAACAAAAACATCAGTAGGCCCTTTGTAATTAAAAAACTTAAGCCTAGGAGAAGTCTATATATTGGCCCTATTGGAAATGCAAAAACAAAAATATTCACACTGGTGTGTAGGTAAAAAAAGAAAGAATATAGGCTATTACTAAATGACTGTTGTCTGGGGCCTCAATAGTTGCATGTTATTTGTGAGGCTCTATCAATGTGAGGCTTTATTTTTACGCTTTTGGCGAGAGATAAGAAACTTGCATTTATTAACAGAATAATGCGTCTTTCGGAAGAACATTGTAGCCGGAACTACTTCTCTCTGTGTACGTCTATGACGAGTCACGCAGGTACTGGGCTACTCCGAAGCGGCAGCGATCCAAACCAGTTTAAAATAGTCCCAATGTAAACACTTATTATAGGTGTACCATAGTCCAGGGCCACTTTTTAGCCATATAATATAATATAATATATAATATAATATAATATAATATAATATAATATAATATAATATAATATAATATAATATAATATAATATAATATAATACCTGTAACTGGAGCCGTACACTGAGTTCCACCGCATGCAGTTCTGCAGCATTTCTGATTTTTGGGACACTCACTGTCATCAACACACAACTCTTCATCCTTCTTGATACACCTTATTTCTGCATAGTTTGTCTTTGGACACACTCCTGGCTTCACTGTTATACAGACACATCACAGAAAAAAATGAGCCCTGATATATTGAAGAGCACAGGTAAATGTGACATTTATTATAATGAGTTTTTGTGAAGATTGTTTTAAGTTCACTTAAATTATAAGTTGTTATACTTTTTAAAGCCTAATAAATGTTAAAATTGATTGCTTTCAATTATACTGTAATGCTTAATGCCTAGAATTAATGACTAAAATTAGGAAAAATTTCTATTTCACAGAGACATCAGGATCAGTATTGGTATCAGTGATGCCTTCTTTCATAAAAAGATGCCATTAAACAAACATTTGAAATATCAGCCACTGTCTTTATGTTGTTTCTACATTAATTTTGAGATTAAATGTAAAATTACAATATTTAAAAGTACTTGAATGTCAGGTGCGATTAATTGCGCTTTATTACAGAAAATGTGCAATTAATTAGTAAAACTCTTTTATAGATTGACCGCACATAATATAATATAACATAATAAAATACCTGTAACTGGAGCCATACACTGAAGTCCACATCCATTGCTGCAGCATTTCTCATTGTTGGTACAGTCACTGTCATCGGCACACGACACGAAACGTATCCGGGCACACATTGCTGGTTCATATGTTCTGCTTGGACACACTCCTGGGTTTGCTGTTACACAGACACATGAAAAAGTGCATACTTTTGAGTGTGTAGCAGAAGAGTAGACAAGCTTAGGGACATACTATCACGTCATACAACTGCGTCTTTAACGGTTGCTCTCTGTCGCTTAGTTACACGCATCCTGTCACACAAACTGACCTGTCAATCATCAAAGATAAAATCCTCCACATTTCATTTCCTACCGACTAGGAGAGAAAAGCAGTAGTCCAAAGTCCACATTGTTATTGCAGATAAAATAGAACACGGATAACATTTAATAAATATTTTTCTATCAGTTTAAACTTTGATTAGTCACTCAAACCTTTATCTAAACCTCTCACCGTCGGTCGCGCATATCAGCCATGTTTTGAAGTTTTTTAACACTTTTTACTCGTGTTTGTAGTTCCTCCTCCAAAGCAACAAAGGCGCAGCCATCTTTAAAATATTATCTTTTAACTTCCGTTTTTGTGGTCGCTCTGTTTATTTCTATGGCATTGCTGTCCAGGAGTAATTCGCTTTTAAAGTGGATTTACTTAATGTAAAGTTAAGTAAATCTGAAAAGGGGCGGGGCTACATAAGGTCTATAGAACAGTGGAAAGGAAAACGGAAGCCCGTCTATGGAAAGCCTGGCCACTCCCTATTAAGTCCTATTGTACCGACTTTTTGGTTGTAGTTCCACCAGAGTTCCACTGGGGGCAATAGTCCGAGTGCAAAATGAATGGGAGTCTTTGGGGCTAAACGGCTAAATTTGTCTTTTTCACCCGATTGTCATTGAGAAATCTTAGATTTGAATGTAGGTTTTGCAAGTCCAACATGGGTTATAGGTCGAAAGTTGAATGAACGAGTGCTTATGTCCTTTCGATTTCTTGCAGGTTGAGTTGTTGTTGCCCATAACACGCTAGCATTCTGCTAATGAACGCTGATTGGTCAGTGAAGGACTGAAGGACTGATTACGACCAGAGACACCGCTTGATGGCATCGTGGCATCCGAAGCGGGACCACACATGTATTTACCTGTGTCAGTTGTGTAGTAGATGCCTCGAGAGAAAAGAAAGTGCAGAACGCAAAAGCATAGACATAATAAATACATAGACGCCCTATTGGCCGCTTTGGGACGTTGCTGCGGTTTTCTTATTGTGGAAAAAGCATTTTCTGTGATTGACCCGATTTTAGCAATAACAAAGATAACTTATGGATCCTTTATCTATGGTAATACGATATGGTACAACTACAGTGCAGTGCAAATAGTAAATATAAGATAAAGTGAGAAGTAATAGTAAATAGGCGCTCAGAAAAAGTGCATTAGAACAGAACGCCAATGAAAGCAAATAATAACTTTTGTGATTGCGAATAAGTGCAGTGTCCTGTGAGTGTAACTCTACCGCTGCATTAACATGTGATGTGAATGTACGTCGAGTTTTACAGTATTGGGACTGAGGCGCCAGAACTGCAGCTGATATAATGTGCGCTGTAGCACGATACTACCAAATTTTAGTTTGTTTCCACAACAATGTTAGTGAGTAAATCTACTGAAATTGCCACCATAACGGTGGAGTGTGTGATGTGTTAGACGTAGGGCTACTACACTTTAAAATTACTATTAGTATTTGAAGTTAACATAATAAAATACGCAGACCTACACCAAGAAAAATAGTTGAGGATAAATTCTTTAAAATTGGGCAATTCCAGCGTTATGGACGTGAGATTCGCAGTCAGAACTTGAAATATAATATTCTCAGAAAATGCATTTAATACTGAATCGTCTGTTTATATATTCATACTCCCTTAATAAAGGAGTCCAGACATTAGAAAAATATCAGTCTACACATTTATACACGTTTTATTTTTAATATTCTTGGTAATAATGAAGCTTAGCAACGATGGCGTGAGGTTTTCCGCCCGTCTTCTTTGGTCCTAGGCTCCGGTGCGAGCAGTCAATCAATGGCTCTATATCCAACCCTAGCACCACAGTTAGCACTTTGATACAGAGGTGTCATGATTCTGCCATCATGTTATTGATTATTCCTAGTCTTCTGGCAGGATCATGACAGAACCAATGTTTTGTGTACAAGCGCATGGCCAATTGTTTGACCATGTGCTTGTGTTGTCTCGTTACGTTACCCCGCCCCCTTGTTATCTCGTCTCATCATTATTGTCTAGTCAGTTTCACCTGTCTTTGTCTAGTCAGCTTCACCTGTCTTTGTCATTTGTGTCTCCCTATTTAATCCCCTTGTGTTTGCTGTCCTGTGTCGGTACATTGTCTAACTTTGCGTGTTAATCCCTGTGAGTATTTTGTCTGAAGCCCTGTTTAATCTATATTGTGAGTTCGTTTCCTGTCAAGTCAGAGTCTTTGTTTGTCATCGTGTCTTAGTTTTGTTATACTCTGCTCCAGTCCCGTTTTACCCCCTCGTGGGTTTTGTTTTCTGTTTTTGTCCAAAATAAATCATTTGAGTGTCACCTGCTGTCTGCGTCTGGGTTCTCCTTCCATCCTCATGACAGAAGACCCAGCAGACAGTATGACCTCTCAACTCCAGTTCCAATCGGAGTTCTGGAAGCGATGCTGGTCGTCCGCACCAACCAACGGTGAACGGGTCATTTGCCCTATCCCGCCCCAGGGTGAGCAGATCATGAGGGATTATGCCCGTCTATGGGATCTCTTTTCCCGGGAGGATCTGCAGGTCTCTTCCACGGGCTCTCCACCCTCTGCTAGTCTGCCGGTGATCCCGGAGGGTCGTGTTATAGGCGTCGCGACGCTTGGGGACCAGGCTGGCTCCCTCACGACTCCTGGCACTTCATCTACCCCCTTCAGTCTTCGTGGAAAACGAGGAAGACGGCTGTCGTGGGAGTCAGCGTCAGAGTCCTCCTCCGCTGAGTCTGCTGTACCTGCGGTGGTTTCCGCTGAGCTTCCCCAACCCGTCTCAGCTCCGGCGATGGTCTCTGCTTCGCGAGCTAGGAGGAAGAGGGGAGCCTCCCGTTCTTCGCCCGCTGCAGTCACAGAGCCCGCTGCAGTCAATGAGCCCGCAACTTCAAGCGCCGTCCATGAGCCCGCTCCAGCAAGCGCCGTCCATGAGCCCGCTCCAGCAAGCGCCGTCCCAGAATCTACTGAGAGACTGGCGGCCGATCTAGCCGCAAAAGAGGTTCTGAAATCGGTTTCTGCTCGTCAGGAGATGCCCATCTTCCTTGCTGCCAAGACCCTCTCTGATTATTTGTCCTGTCTAGCTAAGATCCTCAAAGTCCCTGTCTGTCCTGTCTTGTCCCCAGTCCCCGAGCCTGCCGCTGCGAGCGCTGCACCCGTGCCTGCCGCTGTGAGCGCTGCACCCAGTCCTGCCCCTTCGCCTGCTATGTCCCCCGTCAGGAGTCCCGTTTCCTCACCCTCTGTCTCTGAATCTGTTGCTGCTACCACTGAAGCAGTATTCCAGTCTGTTCTCCCGGTCTCCACTAATTCCCGGACTGTTTCTCCGTTCGTCCCTGTCTCCACCAGCCCCCGGACTGTTTCCCCGTTTGTCCCTGTTACCACTAGTCCCCGGACTGTTTTCCCTGTCTCCACTAAGCCCCGGACTGCTTTCCCCAAGACCTCTCCTCGTGTGTCTCCGTCTAAACCTGCCCAGAGTCCTCGTCCTCAGCCCTCATCCCGTGGACCCAAGACCCCCAGTCCTCCCATCCACCCTGGACCTCCCCCCATGAACTCTGTGTTTCCTCCACCTCCTTTGCCTTGTATGTTGTTTTTGATGTTTCACCCTAACCCTGTTATTGTTTATTCATGTATGCCGCTTTTAGTGTTTTCCATGTTTTGTTGGTTCTTGTCCATGTCTCGTTCCGTCTTGTGCTTAGTGTCCCTTTGAGGAGCGTCTGGTAGCTGCTCCTTAAAGTGGGGGTTCTGTCATGATTCTGCCATCATGTTATTGATTATTCCTAGTCTTGTGGCAGGATCATGACAGAACCAATGTTTTGTGTACAAGCGCATGGCCAATTGTTTGACCATGTGCTTGTGTTGTCTCGTTACGTTACCCCGCCCCCTTGTTATCTCGTCTCCTCATTATTGTCTAGTCAGCTTCACCTGTCTTTGTCATTTGTGTCTCCCTATTTAATCCCCTTGTGTTTGCTGTCCTGTGTCGGTACATTGTCTAACTTTGCGTGTTAATCCCTGTGAGTATTTTGTCTGAAGCCCTGTTTAATCTATATTGTGAGTTCGTTTCCTGTCAAGTCAGAGTCTTTGTTTGTCATCGTGTCTTAGTTTTGTTATACTCTGCTCCAGTCCCGTTTTACCCCCTCGTGGGTTTTGTTTTCTGTTTTTGTCCAAAATAAATCATTTGAGTGTCACCTGCTGTCTGCGTCTGGGTTCTCCTTCCATCCTCATGACAAGAGGTTGTAGTGCTGGAGTCGGGAGTTTCGGGTACTCCAATGATTCTTATGTTACATCTCCTCATCCGCCCTTCCATATCCTGACACTTCTTTTTCAGTTCTGCCATTTCTGCCTTCATCTCACTCACAGTTTTTTGTAAAGTAGCCACTTCATCTGACCATGCTGATAGCCCCCCTCAACCTCTTTGATGTTAACTTTCACCTGGTTGATCTCGGACTTCAGCCCCGCGGTGTTTTATTATCTCTGTTTTCACCGCCACGCCCCCCGTTTTATATTTAATATGAGGGAAATACACATGTGATGTGACAAATCTTTTACTTTTATGTGGCAAAATATTTTTTAGTACGGTAATTCTATGAACTACGCTGCGCAAAACAAAAGTAATACTACCCACCGGTTCAAGAAGGGTCGGCCTCCACATAACATAAAATATTTATTTTATTTTTCGTGTTCGCATTTGAGGAAAAAAAAAATGTTACGGACGTGACAGTTCTCCGTTACGGACATGACCGCTCTGAAAGTGACTTTAAAACTTTCACAGAGACCTCAAACAGAAAGCACAAAGCCTTTCTTTAAAGTGAATTTCGTTTTTTATTAATTGTATCTTAATTTTAATCAATGTTTCAACCAAATGCCTGGATTTAATAAATAAGTAGTAAATGTAGTAGAAAATAGATCATCATGACACGGGGGCGCCGGCACGTGAACTGGACTCTCGTCTAATAAATGAACCAAAACTCAGCGTATAGCCGAAGGTAAGCTACCGGTACTTCCCTCACAGACCTGATAAATATATAGAAAGCTTGAAATGTCTACTTTTTAACGGAACAATTCAAAACGAAAGAAAACAGACTACAGACTGCTCTCTGCTTATGTAGGCTAATCCGTATGAAATGTGCATTCTCTCTGGCGTGTTCACTACTGCGAAGATCGCGAGTCAGCATCATCACCTTTATATTTGGAGCCGACACTGACAAAGACTTGTTTATTAATAAACAATTAAAATGTCTCCTTGCTATATTTGACATTTTCATAATCATTACTTTTGCCGGTTCTTTGTGGCAGCTTTTAGATATTTATTGGCAGCGCCACCCATACATTTTACATGAACGCGTGTCACCACTGCATCAGCACCGAAAACATGATTTTTTTTTTTAAATCAAAAAACGTGATACGAACCTAATTGTAGGTTTGGTCTATCGTTACAGCCCTAGTAAGATGAGAAAGCAGGAGTTTAGTCGTTTGTCATGGTTGTAAAAAAAAACAATGGCTATCTGAACATCTTTGCCAAGTGCAAACCAGTAGCCTACAGAAGTAATCAATAAATTATCGGGGAGGGTCAAGCCTTTTTTCACAATCATTTTGGAGGGTCATAGAAAAAATTATTGCTGGCGAAGGGAGGGTCAAGTCTTTTTTGACTACAGATCTCAAAACTCCTCCGGTGGCCCCTTAAATAAAAATTAAAAAACGAACTGTCCCTAACCATAATTAAACAAAACTATACCCGTTGTATCTCCATGCAGCAGCATATCCGACTCTGAAGGCATTACTGTCGGACTGAACGACTCCGGTTCGAACTGAACAGCGCTACTGAGAGTTTCTGACATTTTCAGTGCGTCCTGAACCCGGAGCACGAGCTCTTGAAGCTCTGCCCTCTTCTTGAAAGGGGGCCGGAGGCACTGGCTCATTTGCATTTAAAGGTATACACACAAAAACGGCACTTTTTTTGCTCACCCCCAAAAAGTGCCAATTTTAACAATCTGTAAAAAAGTATCTGTGGGGCAATTTTGAGCTAAAACTTCACTTACACACTCTGGGGACATCACAGACTTATTTTACATCTTGTAAAAGGGGGCATAATAGGTGCCCTTTAAGGTTAATGATAAGAATTTCAATAAACAATTTAAATAGCATTTATATTTCTGCATTGTGTTTTATTTTAATGTTAGTAAGTGGTGTTAAAAATTGCTCTGTGCATAATGAGCTAGTGGGTTTATGGTGTGGTTTGTTGTAGTGTTAATTTCGTTAACGAAAACTAAACGAAAATATTTTCATCAACACACATTTTTCACCGAACGAAAACTAGACGAGACGAGACTAAAATCCCCACTAATAAACAATAACTGGGAGTAAATCAGAAATAATTTTCGTAGACTAATAAAGACGAGACGGAAATGCAGTTAATAAAAGACTGGGCTAAAATCTATGGACATTTTAGTTCACGAACAAAGACGAGACGAAAATTACATATTATTATATGATATGGTTTTGTCAAACAAAACCAACAACCAGAACAAAACCAAATGCTTGATTTTAGTCGAAGGGAAGGAATGTGGCCACATGGTAGCTGGTAAAAAACACAACAAACCTGAAGAGACACGTCGCAGTTCACCACAAAGACATTTAGCAGAACTTAGCAGTATTCTATGTGAATTAGCTTTAAACAGCCAGCACTTGTGTTAAGTTCATAAGACACTTTATTTTATTTATTTGTTTCCTTTGTCAGGTGTATTTTATTTGTTTTAATGCAAGCATTTGTGTTTGTGTCTTTGAACCTTAACAATGTTCAAAATAAATATGCAAATATTGTCAGAACATCTTCCATGTCTGCATGTGTTCCTTAAAATTGTGTTTTTTTTATCAAAAAGATGAGAGAAAATGTTGAAATGTAAAATAATTTTAGGAAATGTTAAATATTATCTGCTGACAAAAAAGTAAAAGGTTAAAATGATGTCCTGACTAAAACTAGACTAAAATGTTGACAGTTTTTGTTGACTAAAACTAAACGAATAAAATTATGTTTTCTTGGACTAAAATAAAGACTAAAATGCTCGACTTATAGTCGACTAAAACTAGACTAAATAAAAATGGGATGATGTCGACTAAATGTGATAAAAACTAACAAGCGATGCTGAAACTGGACTAAAACTGAAACTAAATTTAAAAATGGCTGGTAAAATTAACACTAGTTTGTTGTGGACCGGTTGTGGTGGGCCGCTCTGTGCCAGAAACTCCTGGGCCACTTTTTAGCCCTATAATATAAAAAAATATAATATTACCTGTAACTGCATCCATACACTGAAGTCCACATCCATTGCTGCAGCATTTCTGATTGTTGGTACAGTCACTGTCATCGGCACACGGTACGAAACGTATCCGGGCACACATTCCTGGTTTATATGTTCTGCTTGGACACACTCCTGGCAGGGGCAGACTGGGCATCTGGTTCACCTGGAGGTTTCCCGGTGGGTCGATGTACAACTTGGTCTGGTCCATTGCTAAGTAAATATATATAAAGAACGAATTATAGAAAATGTACGTAGCCTATCTTTCCGTCAGCCCAGACGAATGGCCCACTTGTGTCAAAAATTTCTAATCAATTTAGTGTGCTCAGTCTCAGTGCAGCGGTCTAAAAGCACTCGTCAATGTCGGAATGTTTGAGATCAAATCAAAGAAGCCAAATCAAATCGAAGGCGGCGGGATTTACTGTCCACAGAAACCGAGCAGCGCAGCACTTTTTAACTCTTGAAGAAGAATTTGAGCCGAGGTATTAAAGGTGGGGTAAGCTATATTTGAAAAACGCTGTTTGGAAAACAACAACAAACGTGTGTAGCCAATCAGCATTAGGGGGCGTATGACGGTGGAGGAGAGAGAACGAGCAAGAGGGAGATTTGAAGAAAGGCCGCAGAAATAGAGATGAGACACACAATACAAAAGAGAAAAGCTCATAAGAAATCACTGGAAAATGAAGTGTTATGATCAGGAAAGAGCTTTAGGACCCGCGTTAATATTAGAAAAACGTTCCAGCGCTGGAGAGAGCTCAGCGGGACGGCCTGAAAACAGACACGGACGTTGCTTTGATTCTGCTCCACACGTGAGTAACACTGGGTTTGAGTGTCATTGTTTGTCTGGAGCTGCTGTGCTGTTGAAAAGTCTTGTTTGTAATTGGGGGTATTGGGGATATTCAAATTAAATGACCCATCACACCACTGATCAGCTCCACCAAACTTGGATGTCTTTTCCAGTAATAAACAAACACTGTTAAGTTGTTTTGATTGATACTGTGAAGCAGCTTTGATACAACCTGTATTGTGAAAAGCGCTATATAAATATATTTGACTTGACTTGACTTTGACTTAATTACTATTGTTGTGTACTGTACTTTTTTTTTTTTTTGGTGCTTAGCCTCATTGTTAGTGCACTCGCCTCGCATGCCGGCGAACGGGGTTCGAGACCGACTCAAGGCAGGGTGGTAAAATATTGTGATTCACTTTATAGCCTATTAAATCGAGATCTCCGAGACCCGTTTTGTGACCGAATCTTTTAAACCGATTCTTTTAATTGGACTGGTTCACAATAAATAACATTCATTTGTGAATTCGACTGATCTAGAAGATTAAACTTGCAGTAGAAAACAACTCAGTGATTAAATGATACGGACACAGCGTGGTTAAGTTAACAAAAAACTGAGGAATTTGTCTCAGATTAAGTGTGCTCTAGACTGAGCTCAACCTATTTAAGCTCTCTTATTTGTATAGCATTAGACACCTCACTTTTACAGTTTTGTAACTTGATTGATGACATTCACTCCATGCACCATCAAGCCATGCACTACTCTGACCTACACACACTACAAACACATTTTCAGTCATGTATGTCTATTGAAGATGAATGAGCCAATCAGAGTAAGTGTGGCGTGGGGTGACACGTGCAGTCTCGCCCCAATCCGCAGGCTGCAGTCAGGTGTACTTGGTTCCTGCGGCTATATACTCTAGTGGTCAAAAGTTTAAAGTTTTGTTTTTGAAAGAAGACGGCTGAATTTATTTGATAAAAAAATTCTTAAATTATTTACTATTTGCCATGTACAAGGAAAGAAACATCATAACGTAAAGACGTATGCCAGTCAATTATTACTTTTAATAAGCATTTCAATAAAAAATTTAAATGGCATTTATATTTCTGTATTGTGATATATTTGTATGTTAGTAAGTGCTGTTAAAAATTGCTCTGTGCATAATGAGCTAGTGGGTTTATGGTGTGATTTGTTGTGGACCGGTTGTGGTGGGCCGCTCTGTGCCAGAAAGTCCAGGGCCACTTTTTAGCCCTATAATATAATATAATATAATATAATATAATATAATATAATATAATATAATATAATATAATATAATATAATATAATATAATATAATATAATATAATATACATTTAGTCATTTAGCAGACGCTTTTATCCAAAGCGACTTACATCTGAGGACTAACCAAACGAGTCATCGTGAAGAGACAATAGCAACCCAAGAAGTGCTCAAAATACAAAGTTCAAACATTGCTCAGAGTAGCATAAACCAGACAAGTGAGGATTTAAAGTTTTTTTTTTTTTTTTTTTTTTTTTAACTTAAAGTTTAAGTTCACTTTAAGTTAAGTGCTCACGGAAGAGATGAGTTTTCAGTTGTCTTTTAAATGCTGTCAGGGATTCTGCATTACGGACGAGGGTGGGGAGATCATTCCACCAGCATGGAACCGTGAATGAGAATGTTCTGGAGAGTGATTTTGTGCCTCTTTGTGAAGGTACCACGAGCCGTCGCTCATTGACTGATCGTAGGCTTCTGGTAGGGATGTAGACTCGTAGGAGCGAGTGAATATAATATAATATAATATAATATAATATAATATAATATAATATAATATAATATAATATAATATAATATAATATAATATAATATAATATAATATAATATAATATAATATAATACCTGTAACTGGAGCCGTACACTGAGTTCCACCGCATGCAGTTCTGCAGCATTTCTGATTTTTGGGACACTCACTGTCATCGGCACACAACTCTTCACCCTTCTTGATACACCTTATTTCTGCATAGTTTGTCTTTGGACACACTCCTGGCTTCACTGTTATACAGACACATCACAGAAAAAAATGAGCCCTGATATATTGAAGAGCACAGGTAAATGTGACATTTATTATAATGAGTTTTTGTGAAGATTGTTTTAAGTTCACTTAAATTATAAGTTGTTATATTTTTTAAAGCCTAATAAATGTTAAAATTGATTGCTTTCAATTATACTGTAATGCTTAATGCCTAGAATTAATGACTAAAATTAGGAAAAATTTCTATTTCACAGAGACATCAGGATCAGTATTGGTATCAGTGATGCCTTCTTTCATAAAAAGATGCCATTAAACAAACATTTGAAATATCAGCCACTGTCTTTATGTTGTTTCTACATTAATTTTGAGATTAAATATAAAATTACAATATATAAAAGTCCTTGAATGTCAGGTGCGATTAACTGCGCTTTATTACAGAAAATGTGCAATTAATTAGTAAAACTCTTTTATAGATTGACCGCACATAATATAATATAACATAATAAAATACCTGTAACTGGAGCCATACACTGAAGTCCACATCCATTGCTGCAGCATTTCTCATTGTTGGCACAGTCACTGTCATCGGCACACGACACGAAACGTATCCGGGCACACATTGCTGGTTCATATGTTCTGCTTGGACACACTCCTGGGTTTGCTGTTACACAGACACATGAAAAAGTGCATACTTTTGAGTGTGTAGCAGAAGAGTAGACAAGCTTTGGGACATACTATCACGTCATACAACTGCGTCTTTAACGGTTGCTCTCTGTCGCTTAGTTACACGCATCCTGTCACGCAAACTGACCTGTCAATCATCAAAGATAAAATCCTCCACATTTCATTTCCTACCGACTAGGAGAGAAAAGCAGTAGCACTTTGATCTGCAGTCGCGGGTCGTTCATGCAGAGAACTCTTCTCATTTTAATGCATAATGATGCATTTAAAAGTTAATGGCCAAACGGATCTTAAAAGTCCACATTGTTATTGCAGATAAAATAGAACACGGATAACATTGAATAAATATTTTTCTATCAGTTTAAACTTTGATTAGTCACTCAAACCTTTATCTAAACCTTTATTGTAGTTCCTCCTCCAAAGCGCAATGGGTTGTGGGCAATATTAGCCTTTAGAGTGAGCACAGATCCACACTTCAAAAATCCACCAGATATAGCAGACCATCCGGGGACTTCTGACATACTCTTTTTAACATACTATGCTTTGGGACAGTATGCTTTTTAATCTCACATACTGTTTAGGATGGATAGTATGGACATTGAGAAGCAGGGCTACTTTCTGTACGAATTTCCGCGTTTTGAATTTTAGAAAACTGAATTTGAAGTTCCGAATTTCTTCTTCATCTTGAAAACTTGAATGTGTATTTTTTTTTACTGGATATTTGCAGTCTAAGAATTCAGAACAACAACTGAAAAACAGCTGTTTGAAAATGTCTATAAAATTCAGCCATAAAAACATTTAAATTCGTTAAATTTCAAATGTTCAATATTTGTTTAAAAAAATCAAATTCAGAGGGGGGGAGTAAATTCTATTAGATTACACTTGTCAATAATTCAAATGTACACAATTCAAATTCAAATCATTTTGTCATATTATAAGCTCCATATTGGTCAGTGTTGTCGTGGGTTTTGGTACATTTTTCTGTTGTAGGCTGTAAGGTATGGTGGCCCAGTAGTAGGGCTGGGCGATATGGCCTAAAAAAAAAAAAAATCCCAGATATTTTCACAAAAAATCCGATTTACGATTTAAATTGATTTGTTTCCCCCTACTTAAAGCAACACCAAGCAACTTTTCCTCTGCGGTCGCCCTACAGGTTGGAAGCGGAATTGTCCATTACTGATGTCGTAAATAATTTAGCCTACCGCATCCTACTTTTGCACGCGCTCTCTGTTTATCCACCACCGGCTTTGAAATCAACAATGGCCACAGACAAGGTAGAGTATGATGCATGATTTTATGAAAGTGTAGTTGTAGTCTACTGTCGAGTACGCTCCACCTATCGGCAATTGTAACGCTTGCCGTAAAGCAAGTCAAATTTGTAGTTTTCTTAGGTCTCATTCGTACTACAGAAACGTGACCCGATCTGGCAATCTTACATAGCGTGGACATATCAGATAAAGGACCGCAAAGCGGTGGCATAAGTTCATTTCACCATGTCACGACTTGATGAACCACTGAAACGATTTTGAAAACATTATTTTAAGGTAAAAATTCTTACTTAGTGTTGCTTTAAAATCAATCTGCAGATGACAAAGAAATTGTTCAAAACAAGTTTTAACTTCTTTTTTGTTTTGATTTTCCCTTCTGGGATTTGATCTGGATTCCCCCCTTGGGGTTAAAGTGCAATCAGAAACAACAAGCCAAAAAGACAAGACGGCAGGCCCTGCCTTTGTAAACAGTGAAAATGTAACATAATATAACATAAAATGGGTGGATTGGGATTGGGGGGGATGTAAAAAAAAAAATAACTTGCATCACATTGAGTGTATTGTGATTGTCAAAACATTTGGTAACTAAACTAAACTAAATTTTATTAAGTTTAGTGACAACACAATGTTTACATGGTACAATGACTGGTATGCTACTGTTTTTATTATTGCTTGACACAAATGACGCAACGTATTTTAGCACAATTCACACCCAGCGGTAGCCTAATTCAGGAAAAACAAATCTCTGAATGCTCCACATGAAACTTTAGTCTCCCGACCTTACCATCGTGTTGTTTATTTTGATTAATATGTGCGAGGGAGAGAGAGAAAGACAGCGCTTAGTTTTGAGATGGTGAAGCCATATACTTTCGTCTTGCTCCGAAGAGAGAGAGTGCGCGGCGCGCGCGACTAGGGCTCTCTCTCTCTCTGCTCGTTCAGTTAAACCTGCGCCCTGTCACAAGCGCAGCAGTTCATCTACATTACTCACCGATCAAGACTTTGGCGGTACAAAAATTCGCTTTGGAGGCCGTGCTATGGTGCTTGATAAAGGACAAAAGGGACAGTTGTGAGTTCACGGTCTGTAGCCTACATACTATGGCTGACTCAGAGCAGGAGCATCGATAAGAGGACTCGTTAACGTCGAGGGCATAAGTTACAATATTTCGATGGATCGTAAAACTTAGAACCAGTTCTCGAGTGGAACCGGTTTTCAATTCCCATCCCTAGTCAGTAGTTAGTTGTACATGTAGTTCAATTTTCCATATTTATTGTATGTCATTATGTCAGTATCAGTATTTGCTTTCAACCATGCACAAATAAAAATGTCACTGAACATTTGCTGTGTAATTGTAACAATGAGCACTCACCAAACCAACAATTACTTAAAACACACACAAAAACTGTTTTTGCACATACATACTGTCAAATCGATTAATCGCGATTAAAAAAATATACAGTACACACACACACACACGTATAATATACAGTATATATATTATAAGTATAATATATACACAGACACACATACATCTATCTATAAAGAAACGTCTGTCTGCGTGTCTGTTATTCGCATATCTCGGTAAAAGAAGCACACATTGAAGATGTTTAGATAATGTTTAGAGGGTTGTGGTTTAAAAATATCGGAATATTATTTTATTCACGGCCATCATTTGTTGTGCCTATTCACAAACTGTTTGCTCAAGCGTAGCGTTTTCTCTGAGTTAACTGTGTAGCCTGATCCCTGAATCGTCGTGCTTATTCATTTATGGATGTTAACTGAATCTGTAAGTCAGCTACACTGTTTACTTCTGAATATTATATTTTATTCTGGTGCGCTTAACGTTATCGATACTGTGTAGTAGCCTATGCTATTCACCAACTAAACATAAAAGACGCTAACTGCCTTTCATTGTCTCTATAATTGTAATCTGCACAATGACAACAAAGTTGACACTTATGTAAATCTAATCTAATCTAAACTCCTGCTAGCTGTACACAGATACCCAAAGATATGTCACCTAATATCACCATTATAAATTGTTATACAAGCATGTAGTTCAATTTTCCATATTTATTGTATGTCATTATGTCAGTATCAGTATTTGCTTTCTACCATGCACAAATAAAAATGTCAGTGAACCTTTGCTGTGTAATTGTAACAATGAGCACTCAAACACACCAAACCAACAATTACTAAAAACAGACACAAAAACTGATTTTGAACGGGCATATCTGTTATTCGCATATCTCTCGAACCGTTGTGGATTTCAAACTTGACAGGTGTCTTGCTACGGGCACGAGTAAGTGCATTGCCAAGTTTGAGATTGGTTGGATTAGAAATGCAAAAGATATCGGTAAATATATCGGTAAAAGAAGCACACATTGGCTTTTGCCGCTCTAGCTGCTGGCCACTCTGGCTCACACTGCACACTAAGTGGCCACTCCCCTCTCACACTGCACACTGAGAGGCCACTCCCCCTCTCACACTGCACACTAAGTGGCCACTCCCCTCTCACACTGCACACTGAGAGGCCACTCCCCCTCTCACACTGCACACTAAGTGGCCACTCCCCTCTCACACTGCACACTGAGAGGCCACTCCCCCTCTCACACTGCACACTGAGAGGCCACTCCCCCTCTCACACTGCACACTAAGTGGCCACTCCCCCTCTCACACTGCACACTGAGTGGCCACTCCCCCTCTCACACTGCACACTGAGTGGCCACTCCTCTCACACTGCACACTGAGAGGCCACTCCCCCTCTCACACTGCACACTGACTGGCCACTCCCCTCTCACACTGCACACTGTGTGGCCACTCCCCCTCTCACACTGCACACTAAGAGGCCACTCCCCCTCTCACACTGCACACTGAGTTGCCACTCCCCCTGAGTGGCCACTCCCCCTCACACTGCACACTGAGTGGCCACTCCCCCTCTCACACTGCACACTTAGTGGCCACTCCCCCTCTCACACTGCACACGTAGTGGCCACTCCCCCTCTCACACTGAGTGGCCACTCCCCCTCTCACACTGCATACTGAGAGGCCACTCCCCCTCTCACACTGCACACGTAGTGGCCACTCCCCCTCTCACACTGAGTGGCCACTCCCCCTCTCACACTGCACACGTAGTGGCCACTGCCCCTCTCACCCTGAGTGGCCACTCCCCCTCACACTGCACACTGAGTGGCCACTCCCCCTCTCACACTGCACACTGAGTGGCCACTCCCCCTCTCACACTGCACACTGAGTGGCCACTCCCCCTCTCACACTGCACACGTAGTGGCCACTCCCCCTCTCACACTGAGTGGCCACTCCCCCTCTCACACTGCACACTGAGAGGCCACTCCCCCTCTCACACTGCACACGTAGTGGCCACTCCCCCTCTCACACTGAGTGGCCACTCCCCCTCTCACACTGCACACTGAGAGGCCACTCCCCCTCTCACACTGCACACTGAGTGACCACTCCCCCTCTCACACTGGACACTGAGTGGCCACTCCCCCTCTCACACTGCACACTGAGTGGCCACTCCCCCTCTCACACTGCACACTGAGTGGCCACTCCCCCTCTCACACTGCACACTGAGTGGCCACTCCCCCTCTCACACTGCACACTGAGAGGCCACTCCCCCTCTCACACTGCACACTGAGTGGCCACTCCCCCTCTCACACTGCACACTAAGTGGCCACTCCCCCTCTCACACTGCACACTGAGTGGCCACTCCCCCTCTCACACTGCACACTGAGTGGCCACTCCCCCTCTCACACTGCACACTAAGTGGCCACTCCCCCTCTCACACTGCACACTAAGTGGCCACTCCCCCTCTCACACTCCACACTGTGTGGCCACTCCCCAAAATAAACATTCTGACATTAGAGGGTTGTGGTTTAAAAATATCTGAATATTATACCATTTTATTCACGGCCATCATTTGTAGTAGCCTATTCACAAACTGTTTGCTCAAGCGTAGCGTTTTCTCAGAGTTCACTGTGTAGCCTGCTCCAGCCCAGGTCTGAACCTCCCCTGAATCACCGCGCTTATTCATTTGTGGATTTTAACTGAATCTGTAAGTCAGCTAGCTACACTGTATAATTCTGAATATTATATTTTATTTTGGTGCGCTTAACGCAGGTGCGCAGAGTTTAGGCTCCTGTGTAATAGTAGCCTAGGCTACTCAGCAACTCAAACATACCAAACCAACAATTACTAAAAACACACAAAAACAGATTTTGCACGGGCATTGCACTAGTTATATTGAATTATACGTTTTAACCACTTGTTGGAATTGGCAGACTTAGGCATCATGCACTGTGGTAGCGTTCCCTTAGGCACCAAAGCCTTATCTGGATGAAAGACAACAACTCCCAGAATGCACTTGCTTCGCTGCCCTAGGATGCCGGTAACAGAGCACAGTAGTTAAACAACAAGTCTAGGCTACTAGTGAGTCTCCATGATGAGTCTGCCCGGGTTTTCGAGATCGCCCAAAATGTCCGGGATTCGGCTTTTGCGTTCTACAGTCGTCATTCATCATGTTTACTGTGGCGAACAGGACGAGGCCGAGGGCGTGATTACCGATGAGCGACACCTGTGAGACGCACCGGTCTCGTATCTCTCACGGAGGAGCGGGAATTTTCTTTGCAATGTTAAAACGCACATCAACCGATCACTTGTTTAGGGTTCATGTAAACACGACATTCAGATTCACCAATCGGAATGAATTCAGTTAGATTGAAACAAAAGGTGTGCATGTAAACAATGAACGGCGACTGCAGAAAGCAAAAGCTGAATCCCGGACATTTTGTACGATCTCGTCGACCGGATGAATGGTAACCCCTACTACTCAGCTTTCTCCTACTAAGTTACTCAGCTTTCTCCACAGAACAAGAGCCTACTAGCTTAGCTTCCAAAAAAGATGGCTGACGCTGTGTACATTCTGTGAGGGAGATCCCACCCTCTATGGGCGGGTTGAAAACATGAGGAACAGCCCCTACTACTGGCTGTAGTCTTTAGCCTCTGGCCAAAAAATCCTCCGATGACGCAAAAGGACGATTTTTGCGTCATCGGAGGATTTTTTCCAGACAAAAAATACATAAATCACTCGTCTCAGGGGGATATGAGGGTGGAAAGTACAGTAATTTAAAAATATTACAGGTTTTCTACTAATACAAAGCTTAATGCTAAATCCTGAAGTATCCTTTTAACAAATGTCAGTAGATAGACCGGGAAGATTTTAAAACGGGCAGTTTATTCATAAATACGCAAGATCACTGTGAAAATACAGATCGGAAGACAAAAGGGCTACATAAGGTCTATAGAACAGTGGATAGGAAAACTAACTTTACAGAGAGCCCTCTAGTAGTCGGGAACATTTCCGTTGAGTTGTGGCTTGATTTCATTGTGTTGTGGCTTGATTTCGTTGTGTTGTGAATCATTTGGCGAAGTGATATGGACCAATCAGATTCAAGCATTCAACAGCCCAGTAGTATAATATATAATATAATATTACCTGTAACTGCAACCATACACTGAAGTCCACATCCATTGCTGCAGCATTTCTGATTGTTGGTACAGTCACTGTCATCGGCACACGACACGAAACGTATCCGGGCACACATTCCTGGTTTATATGTTCTGCTTGGACACACTCCTGGCAGGGGCAGACTGGGAATCTGGTTCACCTGGAGGTTTCCCGGTGGGTCGATGTACAACTTGGTCTGGTCCATTGCTAAGTAAATATATATAAGAACGAATTATAGAAAATGTACGTAGCCTATCTTTCCGTCAGCCCAGACGAATGGCCCACTTGTGTCAAAGATTTCTAATCAATTTAGTGTGCTCAGTCTCAGTGCAGCGGTCTAAAAGCACTCGTCAATGTCGGAATGTTTGAGATCAAATCAAAGAAGCCAAATCAAATCGAAGGCGGCGGGATTTACTGTCCACAGAAACCGAGCAGCGCAGCACTTTTTAACTCTTGAAGAAGAATTTGAGCCAAGGTATTAAAGGTGGGGTAAGCTATATTTGAAAAACGCTGTTTGGAAAACAACAACAAACGTGTGTAGCCAATCAGCATTAGGGGGCGTATGACGGTAGAGGAGAGAGAACGAGCAAGAGGGAGATTTGAAGAAAGACCGCAGAAATAGAGATGAGACACACAATACAAAAGAGAAAAGCTCATAAGAAATCACGGGAAAATGAAGTGTTATGATCAGGAAAGAGCTTTAGGACCCGCGTTATTATTAGAAAAACGTTCCGGCGCTGGAGAGAGCTCAGCGGGACGGCCTGAAAAAAGACACGGACAGAGTAGACAAGCTTTTGGTCATACTATCACGTCAAACAACTGCGTCTTTAACGGTTGCTCTCTAGATCTATAAGAATTGATATTTCTTTATTGTTTTATATTTATGTTAGTGTAATTGCTGTTATGCAGACTTTCTATGCATTTGTTTCACAATATTTCATTTATAATTTCATTAAAATCCATAATTTCATGCATTCATCTATTAGAGGTACAATGTAAAAATGTGTATTTGATGTAATGTTATGTAAATTCATTTATGTCTCTTTAAATGTAAGGCTTTAGTGGAAGTGATAAAATATTGCGTCGCCCCCGATGGACTGATGATGAGGCTCTGAAAGTTGAATTTAAGTTTAAAATAAGTGTTGTCTCAAGTCAAAGGGGACAGTGAAGAGGATTTTGTAAAACTAATGACTCAATTACCTCTTTTAAGTCTTTTAATGAGGATTAATTTTAACCTATTTCTGTGCCTGTGTTGTTGTGAAGAGAGCTACAGTTAGTAAGTGGTGTTAAAAATAGCTCTGTGCATAATGAGCTAGTGGGTTTATGGTGTGATTTGTTGTGGACTGGTTGTGGTGGGCCGCTCTGTGCCAGAAAGTCCAGGGCCTCTTTTTAGCCCCAGCCCACCCTGTAATATAACAAACACCACTTCTTCCGATACACAATATGAGACCAGTACGCCTCACTAGGTCAGTTTCACAGGCACTTATTCCAGTCCCTACAAAAATAACTATGGTCAGAAGTCCTTTTTTCATACATACACTACAATTTGGAATGATATTCCACATCACATCAGAAAAATACCATCCATCACATATTTCAAAAAGGCATACAAACTGTTTATTCTAAACAGTTACACTTGTACTCACTGATTGATTATTTATTGTCCGAGTCCTGTTTGCACTGTTTGTATTGTTGTTTTTAGTCGTTTGTATCTGTCTAGCCCATGCTAATGTCCTGTATAAGTGTTTCTGACTTCATGTGTTGTAAATTGTGTTTTATGTTCTGCAGAACAGGAACCCGCTGGAAACCAGTTTTTAAACTGAGTCAGGCCTGTTTAAATTGTACCAATGTTACTTTTAACCTTTCCTGTATAATAAATTAAATTAAATTAATATAATCTAATATAAAAATACCTGTAACTGGAGCCATACACTGAAGTCCACATCCATTGCTGCAGCATTTCTCATTGTTGGTACAGTCACTGTCATCGGCACACGACACGAAACTTATCCGGGCACACATTCCTGGTTCATATGTTCTGCTTGGACACACTCCTGGGTTTGCTGTTATACAGACAGAGAAGCCATATCATTAAAAGCTGAATTATTTTTTCACTGTAAAAAAAAAAGATTTTTGGAAGTTGTACATATTATTGAATACGTTTTACAAGAAAGAAATATTTCAGTCTTCCCCCTTCTATGAAGGTCGACATGGCTGTGGCCGAAATCTCCCACTACTCACTATATTGAGCTCGCCATTTTGTAGTGCTGTCCGAATGTATAGTGATGATTATTATACCTTATATAGTCCACTCAATGTATCCCAGAATGCATTTTGAAAAGTAGTGTACAACCGATTGTCACTAACCCAAGCCCTATACCATCTCTGATACCATCAACGCTGATCGTAAATGACCTATCATCTTCATCTTTAACTTACAATTTGACGAAGTCTCGCTAGCGTAGCAAGAACAGCACGTCAGCACAAACAAAAAAGATAAATATTGAGTGGCATTTCCACAGAGTCTAAAAGCTGTTTTATTAAGAGTATTATGAGCAAGATATTTGATAATGTAGATCTGTTTCCCCCCCCCCCCCCCCCCCTAATGTCGACAGGCAAGAGAAAACGGTGTGGCGCGAAAATGAAAATATATGAAATATGTGTATTAATTTTATTTATGTTTATAAGTTATACCTAATCATGTGTGGAGTAACGCATTATAACAGAAACGGCCAGAAATGACTTTTAATTTTACAATTTTGGAGAAATAAGCTCAATATAATGTAATGTATTTATATATATATATATATATTTAAAAAAAAAAAACTATTAAGCCCAGAGCTGGCTCGGCACCAGCTGACAGATGATGGCGCGTTTAAATTAAAAGTGGTGTTTCTATTATGCTGGTGACCTCACTATATAACGTTAGTGCTCTACTCCCTACCCCCTACATAGGGGTTAGGGAGTAGTGGTTTGAGTGGTGATTTCGGACACAGCCATGTTTTAACCGTAGCCGAACGCGAACAAACAGCGCTACAGAGCGCGTTTCGTAACTACCTTGAAAGAAAGCAGCAAAAAGCTAGAAGAAGCTAGCCATAAACACCGTGAATAGTGACTTTTCCCTTTGTAGTTGTGTAAACTATGTAGTTGGATTGTTTCATGTAACTTAGTTATTCTCCCTCGCTGTGTTATGGCTTTGCTATGTGGGGATAAATGTGCTGGTTACGTTCGTGAGACAGCTGATTAGTACTCTTGTCATTGACCGTAAAACATTATGTTACAGGAATCACCAACCCGTCGATCGCGGTCGACAATCTTGGAAGCATTTTAAGTCGATCGCGAAGAGTTTTCAAAATCAGAGAAAAAAGCCTATTGTGTGTAGTAAGTGGTGTCTAGGGGATGCGGAGGCGCGCGCGCTGTTACAATCATGTCATTTTTTCCGCGCGGACCTTTGGGCTCATGCAGTCGCGTCGAGTATAAACAAGGCTTTACGCTTTAACCAGCTCAGCCACAGTAACAGCTCGTATTTAGCCAGCTAAACTTGTACTACCCTGTTAGAAAAAAATATATAGTTGCGTAGTTTCATGTGGTTCTTCTCCCTCGCTGTATTATCATGGGTTTGCTATGTGGGGAGAAATGTGCTGGTTACGTTTGTGAGCTAGCCTGACTTCGTCATACTCATATTCTAGTCAGAATGTGAGTCTGATACTGCTTCATAGGGCTTTGATTATGAGGCGTGTCTTAACCGAACCAGGAAGAAAAAAAACCTCTGCACTCAATTGGATAGACCTACAACCAATGAGAGCAACGCAGTAAGTCAACTACTTTGCATAGCACAGTTGTCAACTACAGAACTCAAATGCACGCACGCTGGATGAAGTAAAATAACGAGTGTTGCTTCTTTTACTTGGCCCTCTATGAGTGCGACCAAAGGAGAAACCACACCGACCGCAGGGTTTTCATTGAGTCCCATCTTCTTAGTTACCATCGGAGCCAGCTGATAAATTAAACTTTTGCCGAGTCCCATAGGAAGGACGGCAAACACATCTTTCCGATCGACAAATGCCTTGATTGCAGTTCTATTTTCATCTTTTAAAATGAATGCGCTGTCGATTTCTTTTACAACGGACGCGATAGCGGAATCTCTACATCTCAGTTCTCCAGCGGCAGTCATCTGTGAGGGAAACCAGTTCAACCCAAGCGCTCTTTGATAACGTGAGGATTACGTCCCTGCAGATCATCTGTCCATCATCGTATAAAGCCCGCCCTGGCAATTTGATTGGCCCGACGATTTCTGAACCGATCATAATTACTCCTCAATGGAGCGAGTCCAGACCGAACTTCCGGGCAGGCATCCAGGCTATTTGTGAGCCAATCAGCTGATTACTATTATTATATTATATATTAAGACACTTGATCCTCACCTGACTATGCTTTGTAAACTTTATCCATGATGTGGTTTATAATGGACTGTGCTGTGGTACTGAAACAGTTACAATGTTACACACTCATGGCTTACTCTGGCTAGGGCTGGGCGATATGGAGCAAAAAATATATCTCGATATATTTTGCTATATCTCGATATTCGATATATATCTCGATATCTTTACAGGAAAATGGATGTGAATACAACTCAAAATATAGGCCTACAATCAATAGAAAATTAATTTTCCATAACAGAATGTAACCAAATAAGAAAATTCAAAGCAGAACTATGCACTATGGAAGTTCGATTAATGGATACAATTCAGAGTCATTGTTATTTGATGCTTAAGAAACTTAAATCCTGGTTGTGGTACAGTGTCAGTGATTAGTTGTGAAATCTTGCATAAATTGAATCTCATTTAATCCTCCATAAAAGTTTATGTGCTCGAATTATTTCTATTTATTAAACACAGGGCCTGAATTTCGTCATTATTACGTGATTCATATACAGAAACTGCATAAAGTAATCAAATGGAAAATAACACTGGGTAGTATTTTAGTCCTGAATAAATTTAAAACATAGGCTATTAATACTGATTCCTTTAACTTAAATCTATCTTTTGTTGTATTGACAACAAAATTAATGACAGACACATATGGCTGCCGTCACTTTAAGAGTTAGTGCACGGACCCTGCGTTCATTATACTGGCATGCGTTTTATGCTTATTAAAGACAAAACCAACTATGTTTAGAGTACTCACGAAGACCGAAATTGACAATTTTGCGTGTTAAAGCAATAAATCCGCGAAAAACAACTTTTGTTACTGGCCAGCTGTTTTTGAGGCGGATTCTCTATGAATGTGCGCATAGAAAATCTCTCAGAGAGTGCACGAGCACTGATTAGTTTAAAATCGCTTGAATGTTTAAACTGGTAAGACTTAAAAAGATGTGCAAATGGTAAACTTCAGTCACGATGCACTGCTGTATGGAATGCCAAAGCTGACTTAATTAAAAATTAATAAATACACAAATAAATATACGAATAAATGTAAAAAAGCAAAAATACATAAATAAATACATAAATAAATATACAAAGAAATGTAAAAAAAAAGTACAAATAAATGAGTATTTATACTTTTATTTCCTTATTTATGTATAATTGTATTTTTTCACACATTTTTTTATTTTTTTATTTATACATTTATTTATTTATTTCCACTTTTATTTATTTCCACATTCATTTATGTATATTTGTTTTTATGTCTACATTTATTTATTTCCACATTTATTTATTTCCACATTTATTTGTCTGTATGCTAATGAGGGGGGCGTGTTTTACCTCAGACATCAGCAATCGACCTCAGAGTGGCAGTGCTGAAGCTTTGAGGCCACAGTTACACCTTGTGGTGTGTGACCAAACGAAACGCAAGAGGTGTGCGGACAATATCACATTTTAAGTCATGTATATCACCCTAACTGTATGTAGGGTATAGGCTAAATAGGGTTAGTCATATCATTAATTCAGACCGATTAAATGAATGGGAGTCTATGGAGCTAAACGGCTAAATGTATCTCTTTCTCCTGCTTGTCGTTGAATCAACATAGATTTTATTGTTGATTCCGCAAGTTTAATATAGATTATAGGCCAAAAGTCGAATGAACGAGTACTTATGTCCTTTCGATTTCTTACAGGTTAGGCCGCTGTTGGCCGGAACACGTTAGCATTCTGCTATTATGTGACGTCATCACACTTTTTAACGGGTTTTTAGAACAGATAAGTGAACTTAAAAATGCAATTTTCAGCTGAGTGTATTATATTAGCCCTCCCTTTTGAATGCAACTTTCAAATTACTTGACAAAAAATTACATCCTGAGAAAGTGGAGTTCTGGGGGTGAAACCCCATAGACTCTAGCCTGGCTAACGCCAGACCTAATCTCGTTGAGAATTGGGTCTGGGAACCACATGTTCATTTTCTCGTATTTGAGGCGTGGTTTACGAATGCCCAGAGCCGTTTATTGGGTGCTAAGAATGTCTATCAAATGCGCCTGTACAGAGCCATAGAGAGAAAGAGTTGCGACACGCTTTGATGTCGCCGCGACGGCTGTCACGTGGTTCATGTAAGCCCCATTAGTTCCAAAACATACGCGGGCTGTCATGTTCTTCTATGGACAGACAGCAGCGATTGGATTATTAAACGGTAAATATAAAATAAAACACACACCCAACTACTTTTTAAGCTGTTATTGCATTTTGTTAATATCAGTTTTGCATTTGGAGAGGCAGGGTGACAACTTAGATAAGTTTTAGGCTATTTTTTTGGAAGGAAAAGCTTAGTGTTCATGTTCGCATGGGTAGTAGCTGGCTTTAGCGGCTCTAACTTAACTTTTCCATGTCATTCATCTGATGATGGACGTCTCATGATATTTATTTTAGCACAACTGGGCTGTATTAGGCTATTGATTCCCGTGATCTTGCTTATAAATTCCGATTCAGCCATTAGCCTACCTTCGTGATCACGCATAAATACATATAAGCACATATAACCCTCCCTAACCCATTTAAATAAATGAATTGTGTGTGTGTATATAATATTATATATAGGTTATATATATATATATATATATATACATATATAATATTTTTAATAATATTTTATATTATATACATCAGGTTACCAGTTAGCTAACGTTAGTGAAGTGTTGGTCACGTAAGCTATCGCTGCAATTAACCTATTATCTTCCAATAAACATTTACTAAAACTGGCTACATTAAATATAACTACAGACTAGATTCACGAGAGGTCGGCTAATGTGTGTAAAAGTAAAAAAAAAATACAGTAATTTCATTAATTTACCAGCGAACGTACTTCTGAAGCACTGAAAATGAATGGGGTTCAATTGAGGAACTATCAGTGTTTGGAACTATTGGCCGCTCCACGACACGCGTTACTTCCGCATTCCAAAGTTCCTATGGCGGTCTATGGGAGTGTCGCAACTCTTTCTCTCTATGGCTCTGCGCCTGTACGTAGCTTATAGCCAATCGTTTCGATTATACCAGATGACGTATGTAGAGCGACAGAAATTAGACGAGGGAGCATAGAGGGGTTTCACGACGCGTCATCAATCCGGAAGTCGGCCATTTTGGAGGCACAGAACGTAAATAATGCCATTGAACTGAATGGACTCGCAAATTTGTCTGATTATTGCTGCTGAAAAATGGTCGAGTTTTGGTCTGTACCAATCGGTCACATCGGGAAAAAACATGTCGAGTGCTATAGACTGTCAAAAGTTAAAGAGAAGAGTGCAAAAAAACTGATGAAAGAAGGCGTTTGTGGTTGAGAGAGGTACAGCATCAGACACATGTAAGCTGCTAAATGATGAAGCGTTGACTATGGCTAAAAATGTCGACCTAGTTAACTATGGCTACATTCACACTGTCAGTCCAAATCCGATTATCTTTGTATCAAATTGGAATCTGATCTAAAATGATGTCCACACTGTGTATCGCAACTGTTCAGATCCGACGTGTGTGTCCATGCATGTTATTTGGTAATATGGCAATGACTTTGCGTTGATAAGGGGGTTGCATTTGCAATATAATGTTAGATGTTGTCTTATTTAAATGTTACAAATGGAAATGTGTAGCCGCCGCGCTGGACTACTGCGGCAGAACTGTAGGAGGCTGCATGTACGGCTTTTTTCCCACGCTCGTCTGCGCCGGTTTCAGAAATAATAATTTTCTGCTCGTCCGGCACTTTGCGTCCGGCACTTTGCACAGCATTATTTCGACAGTGACTTTCAGCATGTATCCTATAAATGACGTTTGCATTTTAAGACATACCACGCGAAATCCGATCGTTCAGACTGAGGCTGATGTCCTGATATGTTATTTGAATAGGATTTCAAACCACATATGGATGTAACTTGAAACGGATTTCATGTGCTTTTTTGGACTGACAATCTGAACGTATCCTATGTCGGTATTATAATAAATAGATGGAAGAATTGCAGTAATGTTACATGCTAGAGAACCTAACTCGTTCGGATCTTTACCACATATTAACTTTAGTTTGTCAAAATGTTGCGCTCTCTCCTGCTTCCCAAGTCCTTCTCTATATGATTTCGCACCTACCACGTGTTTTTTCCGTGGTTTATTAGTGTAACAATGTGTTCAGTAGTACATAAACAGTGCAATCCATGCTGTTGTTTACATCCGAGTGCCTCCATAATGGCCGCGCATCCGGGTTACCGCCCAGAACGTGACGTTGGTGAAACCCCTCTATAGCGAGGGAGACGACGATGGCCGATGGGTTAGAGATTTATGTGTAGCCTACACGATGGCGTGTATCTAACGGCCGTTTCACACCGCATGCGTGAGCGGCGCGTATTTTTTCGTTGTGCATGTTAAGCAATGAGTGCATTCACACCGGGAGCAGCGCGTGAGCGTCGAGCAGGAGCGGCGCGTGAGCAGCAGTGAAGCGGGGGTTTCGAATCTGTTTTTTGCTGCATTGCTCACGCTAAATTAAAGTGAAAGCACACTTTTGATGGACAAAAATAAATGTGATTTCACACAAAAATTGCCCAAAATGCACAGAATTAGCATGTCTAGTGAGTTTTAACAAGAACTTGAGTAGGCAAATACAAGAAAATAAAGACTCTAAAATATTTATATAAGATTTACCCGGTAAAAACTTGTTTTTAATTATTCAGTTTGGGTGAAAGTTGTGTATTATATAAATAAAAAAAACTAAAGTAAACTAGCCAGAAAATATTATATATAAACGTTCTTTTAGTTCATGTAACGTTAACACACAGACAGCTACAGGCTAGCACAACCCAAATCAAACCCGAGTGTGTGGTTTATTTGTGTGTTTTGTTTTTTTATCCGCGGAGTTGCGGTCTTGTAAACATCGAAAGTATGACTGAAACTAATAGATTAGAGACATTTTCTGGGTTGTTTTGTTGTATTACATTTAACTATGCGAATGTTGTACACCTCCCCATTACACACTCAAGACTATCAATGTTATAAAATGACCAACTTCTAAAAACAAATGTATAGTTGTTTTTGTAAAGAATTGCTCGCTTATATATAATGCCGAAGTCATATTTCAATGTCTTTGGAAAACAAGAAAAAACACAACATGACTTAAGCAATTATGCTACGAGGCTAACTATATGTAGCTTTGGAGCCGCTGCTGTGACACTGTACAAACGCTTCCAGTGTGAATACTCTCGCGCGTCTGCAGCTGCAGTGACGATGTAGTTACGCTGACGCGCTGCTCAAATGCCGCTCACGCTTGCGGTGTGAAACCTATATGTGAAACGGCCGTAAGGCTGCATCGAAAGGTAACTTCGCGTCTACTGCCATGTTTGATCCATAGGTATAAACAAACTGCTTCGGTGTGTCGCATAGACGCGTCATCGTCTTGCTGCTCCCTCCCCGTTCTGTGATTGGTTCCCTAAATGAGGCGAAAAATCTGGCCATGGTATCCAGACTGCCTTTCAGCTTGAATTGAATCGCGCTGCGGTAAGGCAGTATGGGGAAACGTCTCCGGTTACTTTCGTAACCTCGGTTCCCTGAAAGGCAGGGAACGAGACATTTACGTCGATGACGTAGTATGGGAACTCCTCCCCTTCTTCACTTCTGCTGAAATCTTATGGGCTAACGCCAGCTGGAGACAGCTGGCCAATTGACGCAAAATATGCAAATACTGACACGCCCTGGCAGTATAAAATGCATATGCACGTCAATTGCATCAGAATACGACTGAACGCTCGAATGAACAAGCGACACGGCGTTCGACGTAAATGTCTCGTTCCCTGCCTTTCAGGGAACCGAGGTTACGAAAGTAACCGGAGACGTTCCCTTTCAAGGCGGTCACTTCGACATTTACGTCGATGACGTAGTATGGGAACTGTGTCCAATCCCGCCGTGGAGCAGAGAACCCACCCACTCGAGAATGACAGAACCCTCATCCAATAGCTGCGCTACTAGAAATACGAGCTCCTGATAGGGCGACGCGAGCCAATAGCGCGCTGTCTAAACCTCATCAAAATTTGCATATCCCAAGCAAATGAAATAGAGGGAAGTCTTGCACTGAATCATTCAGGGCAAAACAACACAGAGTAATAGCAAGTAAAATACAAGTCAGCAGCGAAGCGGCGACAGTTGCATAAGCACAACACATAAATCAAGCATTCATGCACAACCTGAAGGCTCAGCTCACCGAAAGCACTTGAGACGCAACAGAAGGTACATCCAACTTATAAAATCTGGCGAACGTATTCTGAGAAGACCAGCCAGCAGCAAGACACAAGTCCCTTATAGACATACCTCTGGACCAGGCCCACGAAGAGGCGATCGCCCTCGTCGAATGAGCCTTAATGTTGAGGGGACAGACCACCCCCTGGCAATCATAAGCCAAGGCAATAGCATCCACAATCCAGTGAGCAAGCCTCTGTTTCGAAACTCCACGTCCCTTGTTGCAACCGCCAAAGCATACAAATAGCTGATCCGACTGACGAAAAGCGGCTGAGCGAGTCATATACATCCGTAAAGCCCTGACTGGGCAAACAGCGCTCTGAGCATCGATATCACGCGAGACTGATAACTCAGAAGACAATGCAGGCAGTAAAACAACCTGCGCTTTGAACGGAGTATTGAGTGACTTCGGAACGTACCCCTGTCTTGGCCGAAGAGTGACATTACAATCTCCTGGTCCAAAACGAATGCAATCCTCGTGAACCGAGAACGCTTGCAGGTCCCCCACACGTTTCGCTGAAGCAAGAGCGAGAAGCAAAGCAGTTTTCAGGGAAAGCTCCTTGACCGCAATCGAAGCCAGTGGCTCAAACGGTGGAAGAGACAGAGCCCTCAACACTAGGGCTAAATCCCACGGCGGCACAGAAGGCGGCCGTGACGGACATAATCTCCTAGCTCCCCTGAGAAAACTGATCACCGATGCATGTTTACCGATCGACTGTCCTTCGATCGGGAGGCGGAATGCAGAAATAGCAGCCACATATACCTTCAGAGTGGACGGTAAACTCCCATTATCCAACCTGTGCTGAAGGAAGCGTAGAATATCCGACACGGCGCAATTACCCGGGTCAACACTGATATCCTGGCACCATTTAGAGAAAACTTCCCATTTCAATCTGTATAAGCGCCTAGTGGATGGGGCACGCGCCTCAGCGATAGTGCTCATCGCTCGAGAGTGCAGAGCGTCCCGCTCATTCAGAGTCCCCGCAGCGGCCATACATGAAGGTTCCACAGCCCGGGGTTGGGGTGCCATACCGTGCCGTTCGCCTGCGATAACAGGTCTCTCCTGAGCGGAATTTCCCACGGGGAGTCCACCAGTAATTCCATCATGTCCGCGAACCAGGGCTGATTCGGCCAGTTCGGGGCTACGAGAATCACAGACGCTTTCTCCTCCCTGATTTTGCATAACACTGTGGGCAGAATCTTCACCGGAGGAAAGGCGTAAAGTCTGGCTCTCGGCCAGCGCGAAGTCAAGGCGTCGTTCATCCGTCCCAAGGGGGAACGAGACAGCGAGAAGAACGCCTGGCAGTGCGCGTTCTCGCTCGAGGCGAACAGATCGACCTCCGCCCTCCCGAACCGATCCCAGATCATCTGCACCGATCCCGGGTGAAGCCTCCACTCTCCATGAGGAATCCCATTCCTCGAGAGCATATCCGCCCCGCGATTCAAAACACCGGGGATATGCGCCGCTCTCACGGACAGAAAGTGCCGGTCTGCCCACAGCAGGAGACTCGCCGCCTGCTCGAATAGGAGTCTGGAGCGCACGCCTCCCTGGCGATTTATGTATGAGACTACCGACGTGTTGTCGGTCCGAATCAGTACATGTTGACGCTCCAACTGTGACCGGAAGGCTTCGAGGGCTAAGGATACCGCCATCAATTCCAAGCGGTTTATATGCCACGTTCGCTGCGACTCCGTCCATAAGCCTGAGGCAGTCGCGCCCATGCACACTGCTCCCCAGCCTGAGGTTGATGCATCCGTCAAGACTGCGGTGCGATGCGCCACGGTGCCCATCGGAACCCCTGAACTGAATAACGCTGGGTTTTTCCACGGTACCAAAGTGCGAACGCAGCTGCGGGTGACCGTGATGCGCCTGAGTCCGGATGACCACGCCCCCCGAGGGACTCGGAGCTTCAACCAGATTTGAAGAGGGCGCATATGCAACAGCCCCAGATGACACACTGGGGAGGCTGCCGCTAACAGACCTAACAGCCTCTGAAATTCCTTTAGTGGCACAGACCTGCCCGGTCTGAAACGGTCCAGAGACAATGTCAGAGACCTTATGCGCTCTTGAGAGAGATGGGCTCGCATCGTTATAGAGTTCAAGCACACTCCCAGAAATGTTGTGGTCTGACTCGGTGTGAACACGCTTTTCTATTCGTTTACACGCATCCCCAGCGAGTCCAGGTGACGAAGTAGTATTTCCACATGGTCGATTAGCACCTCTCGCGAGTGGGCTAGAATCAACCAATCGTCCAGATAGTTTAGGATGCGCATTCCGCTCGACCTGAGGGGAGAAAGCGCCGCGTCCACACACTTCGAAAAGGTGCGGGGAGCCAAAGCCAGTCCGAACGGGAGTACTGAGTACTGATAAGCTGTGCCCTCGAACGCGAACCTCAGAAAGCGCCTGTGACGCGCTGCTATCTGGATATGAAAGTACGCGTCCTTTAAATCCACTGAAGCGAACCAATCCCCGGGACGAACTTGCGCCAGAATCTGCTTCAAAGTAGTCATTTTGAACGCGCGCTTGTGAAGTGCTCGGTTTATGGGTCTCAGGTCCAGGATCGGACGGAGACCCCCCCCTCTCTTGGGTACCACAAAGTAGCGGCTGTAGAAACCGCTCTCCCTCTCGATCGGGGGAACCGGTTCTATCGCTCCTTTCTCGAGCAGACTGAGAACTTCCTGTCTCAGAACGGGAACGTTTTGGGGCAAAGTTAATGACGGGATCACGCCGTTGAAACGGGGTGGTCTGCGTCTGAACTGAAGCGAATACCCGTGACGAATTAAGCCCAACACCCACGGTGAAATGCCTGGGATTGATTCCCACGCACCTAGAAAATGACTCAGAGTGCGAACTCGAACTGCGGTCATAGCCGCCCCCAGTGTAGTGTTTAGACCGGAGCCGCACTCCCGCGAGGCTGATAGCTCTGGTGGGAGTGCGGCTCGCAGTGGGCTGAGTGTAGTGCTGGCGATCTCGTGCCCAAGAGATGCCATTATAGTCATAGAGTGTGACCCTGCGCTGTCTCGTGAAAGGGCGGGTGACACAATGTGAGGTGTAAGAGGAAGAAAAAGCTCTTTTTGTGAAGGGATACATGCTTTTATTAATCTTTTGTTTGAACAAACAACATTCACACATATGCCGTCGTCGCTCGACTGAACATGAGGGACACGATGCATAAGAACACGGCGCTTGGAGTCCGGTCCTCCTTCGCGCTCTCTCTTCCTCTTGGCCGCTCCGTCAGGAAGAAGGCTTTGACGCGGAGGGGGGCGCGCTGACCTTCCCTCGGCGCGGGCTCCTTCTCTGGCCCTGGCTCTTTCTCCCTGGTCCCTGCCACTGTCTGCCCCGGGAAGCGCGAGCATCCGGCTCGGTGCGCGGCGCAGCCGATTGTCTCACCGAGCTCTGGGGCTGGCCCCGGCTAGCCGATGACGAGCGCGAACGCTGACGAGCTGGGGGCGCTCGACGCGGGATCACGTGGCTCATAGCTTTAGCGCGTTTCTGGGTCTCCGAGAAACGCTCCGTGACAGCTTCCACCGCGTTCCCAAAGAGACCGGCTGGGGTGATGGGAGCATTAAGCAGGGTTTTCCGGTCGGAATCCTTGACATCGGAGAGTGTCAGCCACAGGTGCCTGTGGAGGACGACCAGAAACCCCATGGAGCGACCGATGGCTTGCGCTGAGCGTTTAGTGGCCATCAGTGCAAGGTCCGTAGCTGAGCGCAGATCCCGGATGACGTCAGCGTCAACAGAGGCAACGCCATCCAGGGACTTAAGCAACTTTGCCTGGAACACCTGTAGAATAGCCATGGCGTGGAGAGCTGATACTGCCTCTCCCGCCGCCCCATACGCCTTATCTGCTTGGTGGGCCGTGAACCTGCAGGGCTTGGACGGCAGGCTGCGGTCCGCGCCCAGTGCAGACGTCGATGGGCACAGGTGAGTGGCGACGGTCTCCTCGACGGGGGGCATGCGCACGTAACCGTGGGCTACCGCCTCGTCTACATGTGCGAACAAGGACTGAGTGGCAGAGTGGGTGCGCGCCGACTGGGGCGCAGCCCACGCCTTAACCACGTGTTCGTGGACGTCCGGGAAAAACGGGGTTCCCCTCTTCGACGCGGCCTGGCGGCGGCTCGACTGAAGGAACCACGTGTCCAACTTGCTCTTAGCCGGCTCATCCGGTGCGTCCCACGAAAGGTCCAACTCGGCGACGGCCTTAGTAAGGACCCTAAAGAGCTCCTCCTGGAGGTCAGGGCTCCCTTGCTCGGGAGGTGCGGCCTGCTGGGATCCCCAGTCCTTCTCCGATGCTGAGAGTGACATGGCGTCCTCTTCCTCGCTAGCTCCAAAGGAGATGAAATCCGCGACGTCGCGGGGGGGGCGGAAGCTAGCGTCCGAGAAGCTGACGGCGTCGAGCTCCCTTTCCCTGGGGGTGGGTGGGCCCACCAGCGGCTCGCTGGCGGCAGTGGGCCCAATCCCTGCAGCTGCTCGAGCCGTTTCTCTCCTGGCCTTAAGGGCGCGCACTGGCATGTCCGCGCAGTGGGCGCACACGAGGTCATCCGACAGGGCCGTCTCGGCGTGGGCCAGGCCCATGCAGGCAACGCAGAACAGATGGGTGTCGGGCGCCACGATAGGCCCCGAGCACAAGTTACAGATGGATGCCATCGGATGCCAAAGACAGTTTTGGTATCTTCAGATGCACCTTCAACGATGGCGAGATTTGTAGAGTATCTTCCAATTCGAAGCACACGTCGATTTGAGCGTGAAGAAAAGGATTCTGATGCAATTGACGTGCATATGCATTTTATACTGCCAGGGCGTGTCAGTATTTGCATATTTTGCGTCAATTGGCCAGCTGTCTCCAGCTGGCGTTAGCCCATAAGATTTCAGCAGAAGTGAAGAAGGGGAGGAGTTCCCATACTACGTCATCGACGTAAATGTCGAAGTGACCGCCTTGAAAGGGAACCCAGGCTACATAGACTCCCATTCATTCTGCACTCGCCTGCGAGCGCCCCCGCATGGACAGAGACGTGTTACTGCAGCCAGTCCAGAAACCGGAAGTAACCAGACGGTGCCAATTCTCTTCAATTAGACATTCTCTGATTTTATTGATCATCAGCTAATTTCAAAATCAAAGAGAGCAATAAGAGAGAGTGTTGTGCAGTGTGCAGTGCAGTGTTGGGGGTCCTCCAAAACAGGTTTGAGAACCACTGCGTTAGTGAATGTGCTTTCGACTCCAGTGAAAGTTACGTTATTACACTGTTAGATGGCAGCAAAGACTGTTTTAATGAGTGAGTCAGTAACAAAGACTTTTATATTGATCAGAAAACTATCAGAAAACAGCCCTGGTAAGATCATTTCGTTTCGTTACTTTTAATGAAGATGATTGTGTGTTAAAGCTGCCGTCGGCAACATTTTTTTTATCATTTTCAGTGAAATCGACACTATGATCTGACAGAACAACATAAATAAAGTGGTTTTAGAAAAAAACCCGAGCTTCTAACTCCACCTGGAGCGTGTTATTTGTTTTGCAAAAATCCACAGCTCCCGGTTCATAATGTCCAATCAGCGCAGGGGGGTGTGAGATCTGACTGTCAATCACAGATCGGGCACACGCCACCCCTCGCGCACGTTACAATCACATGCACACGCCTGAAGTTCACGGAAGTTCGCGCAGTAACGAAGAGTGATGGCGGAAAATCAAGTAAGCTCATTTAGAGTATAAATGACGTTAGCAATTGCAATCTATCGGTAGATTAGCCAGGACAGCATACCTCCAAATACTCCATGGTGTTGATGGATGCTGATGAGACGGGCGCGTTCCAGGGCTCTCAAGTTTTGAAGACAGGTAAGAGTGACCATAGACATAATAAATACATAGACGCCCTATTGGCCGCCTTGGAACGTTGCTGCGATACGTCAACGGGTCCGCCATTTTGCTGAGGGCAAGACTGCACTGTAATCAAATGTAAGTAAACGGGGGAGCTGCGTTTTTTCTGGATAAAAACAAACTGTTTTTACATTTATCAACCGATTTCAGGGGTTTGTATGTGGTGTACAAAAAGTTCCATCTCTAGTTATTTAAAATCTCGATAGTTAGACTTGTAAAATATTTTTTTTAAATAAAAAATGGTCAACGCTCAGGCTTGTAATGTATTTGGCTTTTTATTCTTGGATAAGAATGGTGAAGACCCCCATACTGAGATATAATTTAAGTTTTCTTATTGTGGAAAAAGCATTTTCTGTGATTGACCAGATTTTAGCAATAACAAAGATAACTGATGGATCCTTTATAATAATACGTTATGGCACAACTACAGTGCAATGCAAATAGTATATATAACATAAAGTGAGAAGTAATAGTAAATAGTTTAGTCAATAAAATAAACAAATAGTATACAGCAAATAAAATAGTAATGATTAGTATAATTATATAATATCATAAGTACAATAATACAATCATAAAAATATTGATAATAGCATAGTTTATTAATAATACTATAATAATAGCAATAGAATAAGAAATATCAATTACAGAATATACACAATAAAAAATAAGTTAAATAGTGACTTTAATATTTAACTCTTTTTGTTAAATTTCAGTTTTATTGATCAGTAATAGCCATTATAACAGAAGTAGCTTCAGTCAAACATACAGCAGGATAGGCTATGTTAAAATAGCCTAAATATAAAGTTATGAAACTTCACTTTGCCCTCAGCCAAAACGATTTACCAGGGAACCATTTATAGATTAATGAGACCAAAGATCGCCCGTTAGATATACAAGACAAATTATATCTCATGTTTAACCACTAGACTACAGACATCCGAGTCAGCGGCAACACTTCACTGGCCGAGGTACGGCTGTTCCAGGCGGGGTAGACGAGCGCTGAGCGCATCTTACAACTCCGAAAACGTCAGATCAAATGTTTAAATAGGCGCTATCTTTATAAACAAACCACATATTTGAGCTTTAAACAACTACATTGTCGACTGAAAAACTATTTCAACTACATTTCGTGACACAATAACAGTAGTATTTTTAAATTTATCCCCTGAACGTTACTATTACTAATTAAATCATGATTCATGACCAAATACAACCAAAAACAAACGTTCAGTCTTGCTTGTGAAAGGTAATTCCTCGAAAGCTGTTTTCAATTGTGTGGCGATGTGTAAAGCCCCAAGCAGCGCACAAAACAGGCATTTTTCTCAATTCCCGGTATGAGAGGTATGGGAAAGTTGCCATCCCCAACATGGCGGCGCCGTTGACGTACGCTAAAGCGGCCAATAGGGCGTCTATGTATTTATTATGTCTATTAGAATGACACCCAGCCGACGGGGGGTTGGATACATTTTTGTCATTGGTTGTTGCGTTAAATCTTACCCAGATACAATAGTGCTATTTTCTGATTGGCTATTGTGTAGCTCGACGAACAACACCAGAGGAAACACGCTTGATTCATGCCGGTTCCACAGTGAGAGTGGCGCGGCCAGAGTTTTGGGCGCTGCGGCATATTAAATATATTTCAAATAGTTTTTCAGCGTGAGAAAAACAATGTGTGGCGGGAGAGCGTGACAAAAGACCGAAATGAGTGACACTTGAGAGTCCTGGCGTTCACTGAAAATCTGGTGCACACGCACTGACAAGCATGAACTGGGTGGGAGGGTATCCGTTGATAGTGGGGGAGGGGCATGAGAGTTGTAAACATTCAAAATTGTCCTAAATCCACTCAATCTGCCAGACTTGCCGACTGGAGCTTTAAGCGTCTGCGACTTACTTTCACTTTGATTTGCGATAGTTTGCACGTTGGCTTGATGAATAGATGCTCAGCTGCTCATCTGCGGTAATGAGTGTTGCAGTAGCGTCGTCATATCTGACTATAACATGACATATAGCCTACATAACACGCTCTCACACGTTAATTTTTTAGCATTTTTGGGAGGAGTAAAATTTACATACCGGTATGTGGTTTCAACAACCAGATGCATTTACACTTGTCCAGTTTTGTCTGGAATGCGGCCCAGACCACCTCCTGAAGTGGTTTGAGCGGTCGGATTCAAATCTGTCTTGAATGCGTTTCGGAGGGCATTTACACCTTTTCACGATCGGATAGCTATCAGAAAACGCATGAAGTGGCCATGCGTAAACCGCCCCAAAGAAAACGTGCAGTGTTGGGGGTCCTCCAAAACAGGTTTGAGAACCACTGCGTTAGTGAATGTGCTTTCGACTCCAGTGAAAGTTACGTTATTACACTGTTAGATGGCAGCAAAGACTGTTTTAATGAGTGAGTCAGTAACAAAGACTTTTATATTGAAAGAATGAAACAAGGTTCTAAACAATGAGTTTAATGACCTGAAGAATATCAGCTAGATGCAGGTTAAACACCCGTTTTGTCGATCTATCTCTCATAATACAATACAATACTCTACTCTACATAAAACAATAAGCTTCACTGAAGAGACTTAGCGTTCCTTTGTTGCTATTTCTAAAGTGACGTTTTACAATTAGTAACGAAGGCTTGGGCTCAACTGTCAACTTGTGATTTGAATCCGTGGTGGAAGGAAGTAGTTCCACACAAAGGAGGGGTTTTAAAGACCCTCCATTGTTGTTTCTTATTTATTTACACACTTGTGCCATCAAACTGTTGTAAAAAACCCAATATCATAATCGTCAGAACGCTGTGATTACCTACGGCACAGCCATGCTGATATACAGCCATATCGCACGGCTTTGAGTGTGATATTACTAATTTAATATAATATATTAGCCTATAATAACATAATATAATATACGACACAAAACGTTTCAGGGCACTCTTTCCTGGTTCATATTTTCTGCTTGGGCTCATATCACTGAATGCTGAATGTCATTTTCACTGAGGTTTTTCTTTTGCTGTTGTAAGGATCTTTGAAATAACTGAAATCATTTGGCAAAGTGATATGGACATATATAATGCGGTCAAGACCTGTTAGAACTACTTTAGCCGTGCGTTTCCCTAAAAATAATTGCACACCTTGGAATATTCGTCAAACAATCAGATTCAAGCATTCAACAGCCCCATGGTATATTATAATATAATATAACCTGTAACTGGAGCCGTACACTGACGTCCACATCCATTGCTGCAGCATTTCTCATTGTTGGCACAGTCACTGTCATCGGCACACGACACGAAACGTACCAGGGCACACACTGCTGCTTCATATTTTGTGCTTGGACACACTCCTGGCTTTGCTGTTATACAGACACATGACAGAGAAGCCAAATCACTGACCTGAATGAAGTTTTCACTGTAAAAAAATATTTTTGTAAAAAAGAAAGTTGTACCTACAGTATATATTATTGGAAGACTTTTTAAGAGAAAGAACTATATCAGTCTTTCTACTTTAAAATGTCATGTTCAATTACTTGCTGTTTCTTTGTAATTACTAGCAATTTCTAAACTAAAACTGTTTCTACACCATTCTTTTTTTCAGTGTTCCTTTTGAAAGACCTCTAGTATTATTATCCATAATTTAAACTCACTGAAAGCAGGCGGCACACACACGGTCCCACAACATTTATATCCTCCAGAGCAGTCTCTATGAGAAACACATCCTCCACTGGACCCCACGACCGTCACCTTCCCTGGAGAGTAGCCGACCGCTACAAAAGAGCATCATTAAGGGGAGAGCAGGCTATAATAGTTTGTTTCAGCATCTTTCAGCAAGTCAGTGGTTTTGCAATAGGCCTATGTGTCTCAAGCTTATTCACATATTTATCTGCTTCAAATCCAAGTAGTTTGGAAATCTACTTTATCCCTAAACTGTCAGTTAGTGTCAGATAAAAAAGTGTGTAACAAGAGTTGTAACCATTTGCATGTCAAAATTGTTTTTAAGCCTTTTAATCTACAAAAAAAAAAACTCAGACCTTTATATAAGTTTTAATTAGCTCCCCATGTAATATCATATTATAGTTGTTGTTAAAATGGGAAAATACATAAAAAAATTGTGGGGGTGGGGTAAAAAATTCAGATTAATGGCAAACATATCTGGTAATGTTTTGTAACCATATTAATATAAAACATTTAACATTAATGTTCTTGTTTTACTGTATAAAAGAATGTGTGTTTCCCTTGTACGATGGAAAAATAAAAAAGTAATAGATAAAGCATACAAAGTTCGTCTTTCACTGGACGTCTACTGTATGTTTGTAAATTGTAATGTGCTGAGATGTCATTTTTTTGTAAGGCACTGGTTTATGGATTTCTTCAGACTGTGTAATGAAGTTAAAATAACATGGATCTCACCTGTGAAGTTTCGTCCTAGAGCAGCTGTTGAGCTCAAGCATCCAGCCAGACACAATAACACAGTGCAGTACAGTCGAGATGTCATCCTCTCCACCTGCAGTCATACAATGAACTCTGCTGGAACATAGTACTTTTCTTAAAACGAGGAAGTATTTGAGTTAGCATTCAACCAATGGCATGAGTTTGGGGCAGGATGATCTGTTTTGGCAAACAATAACAGAACACGTGGGCACCACGTGGGTTTGTGTAATACAGGTTTGTGTAATACATTCAAAGAACTCTATATGTTGCTAGCAAAAATTTTTTTTTTTACTACTTTTGTAGTAAAACTACTTTTGAATGTCCTTAATGGAGTAAAATACTTTTCCCCACATAATAGTTTGATTTAGATTATATCCAAAACCATCCTTAATCTGAAACTAATTAAGCAATGATAATTTCTCCCAAAGTAAACTGAATGTAAACCTCTCATTTGCACAAGGAATTTTTGAAAGAATTTTTTTTTTTTTTTTACGTTTCCTCAGTGGATTGGGTAAAAATAAATATTTGGCAGCAGTCATACTTGTTAGCAGCACCATGTGATTTCAATTGAACCCTTTGTAATATATATAATATACATTGCTTTAAAACAGATCATGCATTAAAACAGTAATGTCCATCTAGTTGAATGCTGCATAACTTTGTATGACCACTAGATGGCTGGTGTATAAAAAAAATGAGCTGTAGATTTGTTATCAATGCTGCGTAAGAAAATCACATCGAAGGGGCCTATTATTCTGAGGAACCTTTTACTGAGGAATAAAAGAGATCGAGATTTCACGTAGTGAAACTACGCAAAGCTTCCAGGTTGTACGTCACACACACGCATCACACACATGACCAGCGTCGCCAATAGTGAGCCTACGTGTGTTGTGCAACACAGAAGCTTTGCGCAGTTTCACTACGTGAAATCTCACGGCCCACAGAGAAGGAAATGAATAGTTGAATAAAGTTGTTATTTTTGTTTGTTTTTTGTGCACAAAGAGTATTTTGTCGCTTGATAAACTTAAGATTGAGCCACTGTAGTCACTTGGACTATTTTAACAATGTCTTTAACTTTTCTGGGCCGGCCAGTTTCGATCCCTTAAGAATCCTATGGAGGAGTGATCCAGCTCTCAGATTTAATCAAAAATATTAAATTTGTGTCCCGAAGATGAACGAAAGTCTTACGGGGTTGGAACAACATAAGGGTGAGTAATTACTGACAGAATTTTCATTTTGGGCTGAACTAACTAAGGAAGCGGACGACCAAGTCGCTTCTACCCAAGGAATGGGCAGCCACAGGAGTGTGGTGTGCTGCTATGGCCGCTGAACCGTCTGAGCTTGCTCGTGGGTTAGCCACGCCCTGATTTGGGCTGAGTCTAGAACCGCTCCCAGGAAAGAGATTCTCTATCTGGGAGACAGTGAGCTCTTGGCTGAATTTCGTCTGAAAGTCCTAGGTATTTCAGATGGCTAAGGAGCACAGATCTGATCTCGTGAGGGCCAGATATCTGAGGTCTAGGAACGTCTTCTTGGGAACGAGGTAGTAGCGGCCGTATAAGCCTGACTCGCTGTGGGGTGGAGGAACTGTTTCCACAGGTCCTTTCGCCAGTAAGCTCATTACTTTGTTGCGGAGGACGTGAGCCACGTTGCTTTTCACCAAAGTATCGACTATGTTTGCGAGCGAATTGGAGTGAGTGGAGTGACACCTCGTGTCACCGTGCTCAGAACCCATTTTGACACACCGGTAATGGCTTTCCAAGCCTCGGCCCAGGTGGCTAGAGGCTGAATCATTTCGGGAGACAGCTCGCTGCATTGGGGAGGAGTTTGGCCAGGAATACCTGGAGGACCACCATGGTATGTAGAGCCGAGCACGCTTGCCCAGAGGACGCGAAAGCCCACCCGGCGAGGGCTGAAGTCATCCTGCATGGCTTTGATGGGTGAGCCACCTTGGCTTTCCATCCAGTGGGCAGACAGAGGTGCACAGCCACTGCTTCAACGGCGCCATCAATGGTAGTGAGAGCGGTGGATGTAGAAGTGCGTAGGTGGGCCGAGTAGGGGGCACGCCACGACTTGAGGTGAGTTAGTTGTGAACCTCTGGGAAGAACGGCTCTGCTCGCTGGCAAGGGGCGCCCTGGCAGGAACCATTCATCCAGGCAGCTTCGTGTGGGCTCCTCTGAGGCAGACCACTCGAGTCCGAGCTCCTCAACAGCTTTTGATAGGACGCAGAAAAGTTCGACGTCGACACCAGCCTTGGTGTCGCACGTGTCTCTAGATGCCGGGGGGGCAGGGTCATCCAATGAGCCCATCCAATCCTCCGCGTCGGAAGCCGCCAATGACAGACTGTCATCGTGAAGATCTTCCAAACAAGACGAGGTCGCTCGCTTTACACGAGGGGCTCTGGTCTGCACGGGTGAAAAGAGCGCCCTGTGTGTGTGTGTGTGTGTGTTTGTGAGTGTTTGTGAGTAAATAAATATATTCAAATTAAAATATAGCAAGTAACACAGAGGGAAAAGTAGTAATCTGTTTAGTAGAGGTCGACCAATAGTGGATTTTACAGATTACAATAACTAGGTTGGACCATGCTGGCCAAGAACCATTAATCAACCGATAGTTTTAAAAATGGATAAAGAATGAAAACAAAAAATGCCTTAAATAGTGCTGAACTTTTTTACAAAAATGTTAAACAGTACTGAACCATGAAAATGTACTGTACTTTTTGAATATAAATAAATATTAATATATGAATTATATCTTCATTCATGTTAGTTCATAGTGCTTTAACTAATGCTAAGAGATACAACTTTAAAATGTATTAGTAAATGTTGAAATTAATAATGAAAAAAACTTGTATTAACCTTATTAATGTTACAAATGGACTATCCGAACAGTCATGCTTAAAGATGGCCATCATTGGTATTAGACACACATGTATACTTTTATACTCACACATTTTAGAACACTTGATTATCTAATAAAATAAAAAAGTATTATAGTGACGATAAAAAAGAACCGAAATCGAATGCATTTTTGATTTGATACAGTTTGCTTTCTCATGTCACTAGCTATAAATATGCAACTTTACTGCATAACAAATGCATAAAAGCGACCAGCATGATATAAACTAATTCAAATAGATGGTATCAATCGTGACTTCGTCTAGATGTCACACCACTCAATGCTCTATCTTCATCTGACCAGTACAATTCCAACAAGTGTTATTATACAAAGGAAAAAGCAATGGAAAATTACTGCTTCACAACATCGTCCTGTGACTTTAAAAAACCTTGAAACGGAGACATTCTCTTATCTCAAACTCATGAAGAAAAACATCCCTTCAAACCACACAATCATAAGATTAGACAACAAGAGAAAGGACACAATTAAAATATAAAAACATAAATGACAAATGAATAATAATAATAAATAATAATAAAACAATAAGAATAATATGAATAAATGATAAATCAAATGACAGCTACATAAATGACTAATGATTATAAATGATTATGAAATTAAATATAAAGAAAAGAAAACACCAATATGTATGGCTGCTTTCTTAAAATAAAACCTTAAACTAATGATTATAAATGATTATGAAATTAAATATAAAGAAAAGAAAACACCAATATGTATGGCTGCTTTCTTAAAATAAAACCTTAAACACCCCACTTGTCACCATGATGGTAACTATCCTAAAGCCAACATTAACAGAAATTCTTCTAAATTAGCATAACAAAACATGAATCACTACTAAATCTCACACATAACATTAATCTTACACACAAAAAAACATTATATTACACTTAATTTTAGCATTTACTCTCCCTTTCGAGTGCCATCGGCAAAGCATGCTGGGAAATAGACATCCCAGCTGTTTCAGTTAAACTTAAGTTCGTCTAAATTAAAATAAATAATTTCATAAAACTCAAAACAATGAAACAGTTCAGTTTACTTAAAATATATCAGTTCAGTGAACTTGAAAGAAAAAGAAAGTGCTAAATACTCATAAAAGTTAATTTGACTGAACTAATTTGTTTAATTTAAGTTTGTCCTACTCAAACCAATTAATTATTTTGAGCATTAGGGTTTACAGTGAATGTACAAGAGTAAGATGAGAAACACTCCTGAAACTGTTACTAATAAAGGCCCTTTAAAATGATACCAAAGTGGCCCCAATTTTGACCCAAACCATGTGTCCCACTCAGAGGATAAAAGACCATGATCCTTATGAGGTTTAGCTACCTAATCATGCAGAACTTTAGCTAAATTACTATGATACTGTTATCATAGTCCCCAGTTACTTTCTCAAATGTTTACAGAACAACACTCTAAAAAACTATTCGTTGGCTGAACAACCATTACTTATAAAAGTAATTAGATTAAACACAAAAAATTAAGTATTCATAACTTTTCAACCTCTACTTAACATATTTAGTTTGTGTAACACAAAAATATAAGTTACTAGGTGAACTTAAATGTATGCATAAATAAAATGAAAAAAACATAAGTCATGTCAACTACTATAATAATTGCTTCAAAATTAAGTAAATCGAGCATAATATTTTAAGTAACTATACGAGCCACGTGATATGCAATTTTCCGTGATGCCTTTCCAGCCAAAAATTGGAGCCATTTTGTGAAGCACTGTGAAGACGCTGAAAAGAGGTAAGCTTGACTTTTTTTTAACTTAAAGGTGCAATGTGTAAAAATTTTGAGTATTTATTAACAGAAATGCAATATGACATCCATAACTATGTGTTCAGTGGTGTATAAAGAACTTACTTAATAAACCGTAATGTTTTTATTACCTTAGAATGAGGCATTTATATCTACATAGGCGCGGGAATCCCCTTCTATGAAGGTCGCCATATTGTGACGTCATGTTTCTACAGTAGCCGAACGCGAACAAACAGCGCTACAGAGCGCGTTTCGTCACTACATTGAAAGAGAAGCCGCAGGAAGCTAGAAGAAGCTAGTCATAAACACCGTGAGTAGTGACTTTTCCCTTGTCAGTGGTGTAAATATGTAGTTGGATTGTTTCATGTAACTTAATTCTTCTCCCTCGCTGTGTTATGGCTTTGCTATGTGGGGATAAATGTGCTGGTTAAGTTCGTGAGACAGCTGATTAGTAGGCTACTCTTGTCATTGACCGTAAAACAGTTACAGGAATCACCAACCCGTCGATCTTGGAAGCATTTTAAGTCGATCGCTTAGAGTTTCCAAAATCAGAGAAAAAAAGCCTATTGTGTGTAGTAAGTGTGTCTAGGGGATGCGGAGGCGCGCGCGCTGTCACAATCACGTCATTTTTGCACCTTTGGGCTCATGCGGACGCGTCGAGTTTAAACAAGGCTTAACGCTTTAACCAGCTCAGCCACAGTAACAGCTCATATTAGCCAGCTAAACTTTTACTACCCTGTTAGAAAATATATATAGTTGCATAGTTTCATGTGGGTCTTCTCCCTCGCTGTATTATGGGTTTGCTTTGTGGGGAGAATGTGCTGGTTACGTTCGTGAGACAATCAGCTGATTACTATTATTATATTATGTAAGGTGCATTGTGTAATATTTCTGAGAATCTATTGACAGAGATGCAATATAAAATCCATAACTATGTTTTCAGTGGTGTATAAAGACCTTACTTAATGAACCGTTATGTTTTTATTACCTTAGAATGAGACATTTATATCTACATAGGCGCGGGAATCCCCTTCTATGAAGGTCTGAAGGTATGTTTCTACCGTAGCCGAAAGCAAACAAACAGCGCTAAAGAAACCTCATTGCTTGACTACTACTCTCTGCTGCTGACTCAGACTCAGACGACGACATATTTTGTCTTACGTCGGCCACCGTAGCTTCTCATTCGACTTTGAAAACCGAGGGATAGGCCGCGAGTGACTGGCTGTTTGCAATTTGCAGGATTCACCACTAGATGCCGCTAAAAATCCCACACTGCACCTTTAAATTACACTCAATCGTTTATTGCATTTTTGGTCAAGAAACTAACTTTTAAACTGAATTTCAGAATTGCTACGAATTTTGCATCAACAATTAGAAACGTGTTACGAACATGTATGTAGTCTACATGTTAATGTATGAAATGAGTGACTGCACGCGAGTATATTTGAATTATTAAGCGAGTGTGCTTCCATCGAATGTATCAAGTGTCAAGTGTTTATAGTAGTCAGAGTATTTATTGTGTTTTTCGAAATATATGACCATGACGTTGGCACGCATGCATTAATGGTGTGTTCACACCGAACGCGAATTTAATCATTTGCGCGAGTAGATTAGGCTACAAAGTCAATGTAAAGACACGAATAGACGCATCATTCGCGCCGGGCGTCGCGAATGACGCGAATTGGGTGACGCGTTTGCCGCGAACGTCTTCCACGCAAGTTGAAAAAAATTGAACTCCAGCAGATTCAAGCGTCTAACTAGACGCAATAGACGCGTATTTGACGCTCTATTCGCGTTCGGTTTGAACACACCATAAGAGGACAATTCGGACGGCGCTGTCCCCCACGGATAAATTCTTAGGCCTACTTTATTAACGAGTTGTCACGTATCTTATAGCCTACTTGAGTATTTTTTAAGTAGGCCTAAATGTAGTTGTCATTTATTATATGCAGGCTATGAGTTTTCGCATTAAAAAAATGTACTTTGCATATTCACAAATTCCCATATTCTATTCTCTAATATCTATAAATGGGTCGCGGGAAAGGGGGGCGGCCTTGGGCGCGGGTTAGCCTACTGGTAACGTTCGTTCAGATACAAATATAAAATTCGAAAACACATTAGCTACAGCTCCGTGTGCACGATTTATCATTAAATAATGGCGATCTTGATTCAAACACAATATTATTATTCCTAAATGACAGCTACAACCCTGTCTATTAAACCTTCAAAATTATTATCAAAATAAGTAAATACCCTTTAAGCAAAAGTTTAGCTTCAAACAAAGATTGTAGATTTTATTTACTGTTTGGCTATTCCAGTAGTGACTGACTGTTAAAATGTTTTGAAGAGATTCGTTCAAAACCTCTGGACAAAAGTCTTCATTAATTAACTTCTGTTTTGTTTAAATTCATAGATATTATTTAATAGACTCATTTTTATATTTATAGGCATTTAATAATGGACTAATTTGTAACATTTAATTATTGTTTTTTTTCTTTTTAGATAGATTTTTGATAACCAGAAAAAAAATGTATATATATATATATATATATATATATACACACACATACATACACACACACACACACAACCAGTAAGATTGTTTAATGTTTTTAAAATAAGTCTCTTCTGCCCACCAAGCCTTCATTTATTTGATCCAAAATACAGCAAAAACTGTAATATTGTGATTATTATTATTTTATTTTTTTTACAATTTAAAACAACTGTTTTCTATTTGAATATATTTTAATAGTCAATTTAAAAGTTTTGGGTCAATTAGAACTTCTTTTTTTTTTAAAGAAATAAAATAAATTACTTTTATCCAGCAAGTATGCATTAAATTGATAAAACGTGACAGTATAGACATTTATAATGTTGCAAATGTAAGAGGCTGTAAGAGATTTATTTTATTTTAAAATATAAAGGTACATTTCTTTCTCATTCTGTGTTTCAATGCAATGTATTTTTTGCAACAGTCTGAACAATAACAAGTGATGTTGAAGTAAATGCTGTTTTTTTTTTTTTTTTATACTCATGGGAACGAGGAGGAACTGGAACATCTCACATTGAGGATCATCACGGAAGGTGGCTCAGCAGAAGATCCTTTACAGACTGGGGTAACGCTGGAAGGCATAGAGATGATGAGTCACGAACACTGTGCTAAGTGAGCTGGTCGATAGGAATTACGTTTGTGAAACTAATTACATGGAAATGCATTTATTTATTAAAATAGTTTCTTCCGGAAACAACGGACCATATTATGAGATTCCAAGTCACAGTTCATCTCACTTAGCACGGCGTTCGTGGCTCGACTGGTCGAGACTGTTTTCCAAGATGGCTCCTGCCTGTATACGCGTAATGTACTGTCTTTATAAAGTATCTTCTTATTAAACTGTCTGTACACTTACAAAGTTCTCAATGCTTCGGTTTGCATGTAGGGACCCTCATTATGCTACCGTGTTAGTGTGGGGCTATTTTGAGCCTTGTTAGTGGTATTAACTAGCGATTTACTTTTGCTTATTCTATCTACCATATACTAGCGTTATAAGCTAAACAGTTTTTAGAGATAAAAATCTACGTACATTCGATTATCGTGAAAACGCATCCCAGAGAGTCAACTCGGTGACCATGTGTTAATTACCCCTAGGTTCATTTTTCACCAGAATTGTCCTTTTAAGAGTTTTTTTGTATGTTACAAAAGTAAAATGTTGGAAAAATGTAAATCTTTTGCAAGTGTTGCAAAGGTGAAAAAGTGACCTGTTAAAAGTGATTTTCCATTTGTCGATTTGCCACATGTTGTTACATTTCATGTGTGGTTTCAGGCTTTCAAGCCTTTGGCAAAAAATAAAAAATAATAAAGTTAAGTGCTTTATTGTGTTTGATTTGCATATTTAATGTATTTTAAGACATTGAATGTACTGGAGCAGTGCAGCAAGCAGACCAATAGCTGAAGATCTAAAATAAGTTAAAATGGTTGGTTCAACTCATTTAATTGTCTTATTTTTATATACAAATGAGCTTAAATGTTAAGTTAACAGAACTAAGATTTGTTTTGATCTCACATGGCCTGCACTGTGTTGGATTTACTTAAAATATATATGCACCATTTTTGCATCATACTTTTTAAGTAATCCCAACTTGGAATTATTTTACATAAAATAAACAAGAAAACCTTTGTTATATGTACTTAAATATTTGAGTTCACGCAACATTCTTTACTTAAAAATATATGCTTCACGTTACATATATTTTTAAGTAAAGAATGTTGGGTGAACTCAAATATTTAAGTACATATAACAAAGGTTTTCTTGTTAATTTTAAGTAAAATTATTCCAAGTTGGGATTACTTAAAAAGTATGATGCAAAAATGGTACATATATATTTTAAGTAAATCCAACACATCATTTTTTACGGGCACCCAGTGTGCCTGTATCTTTCTCTACTGCTGTTTTATTTACATGATAGAAAGTCTAAGGCCTTCAAAAGCCGTACAGCAAACCCATCTAATCTGGTGTCTATTACAAGCCAAACTAAGACTCTTAAGCCAAACTAAGAAGATTGCAATGGGGACAAACAAATAAGACTTATAAGTTAGCACTTTTAAATTAATAACTTACTTAGTCAACGACTTAATAACCACATACAACCTGGATTTTATGCTTCTAAATGAAACTTGGCTAGAAGACAGCTGCAGTGCAACAGTCCTCAATGAAACAGCCCCTCCTAACTTTACTTTTATGAGTGTCTGCAGAGCGGGTAAGAGAGGCGGGGGCTTAGCTGCTCTTTTTAAAGATGTCGATCAATGTAAGCAAATATCATTTGGGAATTACCCGTCTTTCGAATATCTTGGTATTGTGTTTAAAAGGTGCTCGACGCATTTTACTTATCATTATTTACAGGCCTCCAAAATACTCTCCAGCCTTTGCTGAGGACTTTACAGAACTGCTATCAACAATTTCTTCAGAGTTTGACTGTTTTGCCATTGCTGGAGATTTTAACATTCGCATAGATAATGCAGAAACCAATATGGCAAAAGAAATCAAAACTGTTTTAAAAACTTTTGATCTGACTCAGCATGTACATGGACCCACACACAATCGTGGACACACTCTAGATTTACTTATCAGTAAAAGTCTAAACATCTCATCGATTGTTATTAAGGATGTAGCACTGTCTGATCATTTCTGTATTTTCTTTGATATATTGATCTCTCCTGCCATTGAAGGTAGATCTGTGTCTGTCAAGAGGAGATGCTTAAATGAGAACACTAGTGTGCTATTTCTGAAGGCTATATCTTTAACACCAAGCATATCTGCTGACTCTGTTGATTTTCTCCTTGATTTTTTTAACTCAAAAGTTAAGTGTAATTGATGATATTGCTCCTGTGAAAGTCAGGAAGAATAGTGGTAGACAAAAAGCACCTTGGAGAAACTCAACAGCAGTGCAAAATATGAAAAGACAATGCAGAAGAGCAGAGAGCATGTGGCGGAAGACAAAACTTGTAGTCCATTATAAGATCTACAAAGACAGCATCCATGTTTTCTATATGGATCTAGGCAAAGCTAGACAGACTTTCTTCTCGAATATTATAAACAGCAACTTAAACAACACACGCACTCTTTTTGCTACTGTAGAGAGACTGACATCCCCCCCCCCCCCCCCCCAAACCAGATTCCCAGAGAAATGCTCTCAGACGGCAAGTACAGTGAGTTTGCTCCTTTCTTCTCTGAGAAAATCAATAATATCAGAAAGATGATCAGCACATCTTTGAGTTGCTCTGGGGTCAGACAGATCAGACCACAACCTGAGAAAGTAGTTACTATGTCTGATTTCGAAGAAATTGATGGCAAAACTTTGGAAGAAACTGTACCTTAAAAAAAAAAAGCACCTTAAAACACCAACCTGCGCCCTTGACGCATTTCCCACATCTTTTTTCAAAAGCGTGTTAAACAGCTTAAAAGCAGATCTCCTAGAAGTGGTAAATGCCTCACTTCTCTCTAGGAGTTTTCCAAACTCCCTGAAAACTGCAGTTGTCAAGCCCCTCCTGAAAAAAGAGCAATCTGGATAAGACCATATTAAGCAACCGATCTCAAATCTTCCTTTCATAGGCAAGATCATTGAAAAAGTTGTCTTCAATCAGCTGGACAAATTCTTAAGCATGAATGGATACTTTGACAATTTTCAATCTGGTTTCCGATCACATCACAGCAGAGACAGCGTTCATAAAGATAATAAACGATATTCGCTTAAATTAGCCTGGCTAACGTCAGACCACGTCTCATTGACATTGAGATATGGTCTGGGAACCACACGTTCATTTTCTCATATTTGAGGCGTGGTTTACAAATGCCCAGAGCCGTTTATTGGGTGCTACGAATGTCTATCAAATGCGCCTGCACGTAGCTCATAGCCAATCGTTTCAATTATACCAGATGACGTATGTAGAGCGAAAGAAATTAGACGAGGAAGAAGACGATGGGTCAGAGATTTATTTGCGTTCTAAACTACTTAGAACAATATCTAAGGCTGCATCGAAAGGTAACTTCGCGTCTGCTGCCATGTTGGATCCATAGGTATAAACAAACTGCTTCGGTGTGTCGCATAGACGTCGTCATCGTCTTGCTGCTCCCTCCCCGTTCTGTGATTGGTCCCCTCGCTAAGGCGAGAACATGAAAATTTGGTCCATGGTATCCAGACTACCTAGCTGCGCAAAAGCAGTTTGGGGAAACCCAGGCAACGCTTAAATACTGATACAGGCAAATTATCAGTACTGGTACTACTCGACCTCAGTGCTGCATTTGACACTGTCGATCACAACATACTCATTGACAGGCTGGAAAACTGGGTGGCGCTTTCTGGGATAGTCCTAAAATGGTTCAGGTCATACTTAGAAGGGAGAGGTTATTATGTGAGTATAGGAGACTAGGTCTGAGTGGACATCCATGACTTGCGGAGTCCCTCAAGGCTCAATTCTTGCGCCACTCCTATTCAACCTGTATATGCTCCCACTGAGCCAAATAATGAGAAAGAACCAAATTGCTTACCACAGCTATGCAGACGACACCCAGATCTACTTAACCCTATCGCCTAACGACTACAGCCCCATTGACTCTCTGTGCAAATGCATTGATGAAGTAAACAGTTGGATGTGCCAAAAACTTTCTTCAGTTAAAAAAAGACAAAACTGAAGTCATTGCGTCTGGAAACAAAGATGAAGTTCTCAAGGTGAACGCAAACTTTACTCTAAGGGTCAAACAACTAAAAATCAAGTCAGGAATCTTGTGTGTCTCTAGAGTCAGACCTTAGTTTCAGTAGTCATGTCAAAGCAATAACTAAATCAGCATACTATCATCTGAAAAATATTGCAAGAATTAGATGCTTTGTTTCCAGTCAAGACTTAGAGAAACTTGTTCATGCTTTTATCATCAGCAGGGTGGACTATTGTAATGGACTCCTCACTGGCCTTCCTAAAAAGACCATAAGACAGTTGCAGCTCATACAGAACGCTGCTGCTAGGATCCTGAGCAGAACCAGAAAATATGAACATATCACACCAGTCATCAGATCTTTACACTGGCTCCCAGTTACATTTAGGATTGATTTTAAAGTATTATTACTGGTATATAAATCATTCAATGGGCTAGGACCTCAATATATTGCAGATATGCTCACTGAATTATAAACCTAACAGATCACTCAGATCATTAGGATCACATCAGCTAGAAATACCAAGGATTCACTCTAAGCACGGAGAGTCTGCTTTTAGGAGATCAGATGTGCTCCTACAGTAGTCACATTCAAAGCCAGACTCAAAACACATCTGTTTAGGTATGCATTTACTGAATGAGCACTGTGCCACTGTTCGTCCGACTGTATTTTATTTTTATTTTTATTCTAAACTTTTTTAATTATTCTTATTTCATTTGATTATTTTAATTTCTTCAATGTAAATCACTTTGAATTACCATTGTGTATGAAATGTGCTATATAAATAAACTTGCCTTGCCTAAATTGTGCACAGCTCTTCCAGTTGTCTGGGATATGTGAACAACACTCAGTTGCAATCAAGTTGCATGTTCCTCCCTGGGTAGGGTGACCAGACGTCCCATTTTTTTCGGGGACAGTCCCGTATTTCAGCTCTATTTGTAGTTAAAATAATGTTTTGTCTTGTATTTCTTTTTTCCTAAATTTTCTTTGCTTGGTACCCGCTCATAAAAGCGGGTAGCAGTCTTCTGTCAGCAGTCACGCGAGAATAGCCTAAACAAAGGAGCCAATTTCGTCATAGTATTTCGAAGAACAAAATAACCATTCAGTCACAATTCTTTATATATTAAATTGCAGTTAGTGAAGGCGGGATATTAGAGAGCACACGATGTAAAACATTTTTTTTTTTTTAAAGCCTGTGTGTTCATTGTACAAGTATTTGCAAAAAGAGTTTAACAAGTTATTATGCGCAGTTGTGAAAAAATCCTTCATTTAGTATTACGCTAAATGACACACCAAAGGCTCTCTTTCAGACTGCACAATCCCGAATTCAGTTTTCTTTGCGCCTGAATGGTCAAATAGACAGTCTATTTATAATGCCAATCATGTGGAGTATCTCACATACAGTCGCGGAACGTAAACAGCTCGGTGAAAACCGAATAGGCCTATGTGTTATTAGATCTAGCATTCAGCCTTAATGTGAGATCAGCCTAAAATATCTGTCTGTGTCATTAATGTTCATCAAACAACAAAATATGTTTAATAAATGTATACATGTTAAATAAATCTACCTGAAAAATGTAGTTTATTTAATTGGGAACTATAATATCTGTCCCATTGTCTGTAATTTTTTTAAATGACAAAAATAAAACAATATGATATACATGTATTGTCAAGGAACAGAAGATAGCAAATCTGAAAAATCTGGTAAAATCTGAACTGCGTTTATTGAAAGACACAGGGGCTGTCCATCCCGTCCCGTATTCCACCATGAGAAATCTGGGAGGCAGAATATCAAGAGCCATTAGATAAAAAAAAAAAAAAAAAAAAAAAAAAAAAAAACTTCATTACATGCGATAGAACTAAGTTTAGTTTTTGCTATGGCCTCACATTTCCTGTGCCTGACCTGTACTTGATTTTGTAAATTGATCACTCATAAAAATGGTAAAAACATTCCTAACAGTTTGAGATTTAATTATTTGTGTCATGATTAAATGATGTTTCACATAATCCTATCCTCTGACACTAAATAAGTAAGTGTCAAGTATTTATTACTAAATTATCAACCCATAGACCTCCGGATTAACAAGATAAGCCAGATAACACCTATATTTCCACCCCTTAGAAAATAATAGATGCACTTTGTTACCACAAACAAAGTGTGTGCCATTCGAACAATAGAAGTGTTTCCATTTCTCATGGTTAGAAAATTCACACATCTGGCTTAGAATTGCTTACTACATTCTTCCCTTCAATGCACCAGGAAGAATTCGCTTCAGATTTCATATTAAGGTCAAACTGATAGCTAAAATCAGTACTGTTGTATGCAGTCAAAGGCCATGAAATATAATGTAAATGAGAATAAGTTATGTAATGACATTTTCATGGAACAGAAGAATGCAGACAAAGGTCAAAAACTGAATGGAGTTTATTGAATGACACACAGGAAGTTAGCAGGTGAGTCTCTGGACTGCAGAATGTGATGGTGATACTGGCATGTGAATGATGAATCTTCTCTGTTGCAGGTAGAGATGAGAAGTGGCTGGTGGACAGAAGACACAGGACAGAAGTCGGTGTGTGTTCAGGGTAGAATGACGAACATTTGGATATATTGAGCACCTTGGCATTCTGACTTATGAGCTAAAATAATGGCGAATTAACATCACCACTGTGAAGTTACATCCATGGAGTAACTCACAGTTATCAGTCGGTAAGGAACCAACACAGTAAAGAAAAGCATCATGTTGGCTGGTTTCACTCTTCGGTGTGATAGTTATCCAACATTATTCATATGGCTTAAATCTAGATTCAGGCTTAAACCCTGTATTGCAGCTATGTGATTTGAACTTCAGTACCCCTGTAAGTATGTGGATTGAAAGTAAAAAAAAATTGAGTGCACATAGTTAGAGTCCAACTAAGTTGATCTTCAGGGTGGTGCACCCATGAATTATCGTAAAAAGATGTAAAGCCCATTGCTTTTTGCTCTGTCATGTGACAAAAATGTCAGTGTCTCTAATTGTGACCTTAAAGCCCAGAATATCTCTGTTCGTTCAATTCAATTAACATTTATTTGTATAGTGCTTTTCATAATACATATCGTTTCAAAGCAGCTTTACAGAAAATGCATGTGTCTACATTACAATGTAGAGCGATCTGTTATCAGAGGTGACTGTGTCCAAGTGCATATACAAATCACAAAGTTAGCTAACAATGTATTAATTTGAGCTCATTTAAGTCATTATTACAAGTTGTGAACATAATGATTACAATTTATAGAAATTTAGCATCAGTCCTAGTTTCAGAGTTTGCATCATCTGTTGTCCTCGCAGGAGTTGAAGTCATATTTTCACAGAGAGATGAAATGTGTCTGTCACATCTTGTTAATGAAATGTCTCCATAGTCTGTTCTTAAAATGTCTCAGTAGTCTGTTCCTCCAGAAGAACCATTTTGAAGTTGAAGATATTGAAGTTCGTCTCTCTGACTGAAGTTATGTTATTCTGATTGCCAGTGTTGTTTCAACAGAGTGTCCTCGGATCTCGATAGGGCTCTCTCAGCAAACTTCTTGAAGGCCACCGACATCGATCTGCGAAAGCATAAAAAGAGAACAGTCTGCTCTTTTTAAAAAAAAAAAAAAATTTGTTTAAACTTTGTTGAAATTATTTTGACTCCATTACAACCTCTAGAGATAAACAAAGACCACAGAGACCTTTTAGCTGGCGACTAAACTGTAATTTGGTGTAGGCTAAACATCTTAGTCCCCACCTGCCAAATCTTCATCATGATCACTAAAAGACAAGGTTCTTCCCATTGACTCCATCCTACAGCATTTCTCCGGTCTCATTTAAAATTTGTCCGTACAAACTAATTTATAATGACTAAAATATGTGTCCATCTAGTCGTGCCTAACAATTTCACAGCTGAAGGGGTGGGTAATAAAACTACATAGGAACCATTTCATCATTGTTGAACTTGAATGCTGCTTCTTTCCGTAAATCATCTTCCCAGGCACAATACTATTTTGGGTACAGATTGGGTTTATCTGAGAGCTGTGAGTGAGGTGATTCAACGTGCAAATGACATGCCTGAGCAGTGAAGATTTCTGCCGTTCATGCGATGGCAACTGCCTGGTCAGCCAGGGTTCTTCTTTCAGTCTTACCTGTATTTGTGTGAAAACCTCTCTGCTGACAACTTGCTCCTAAGTCATGTCGACAAAGGCGTAACTGAAGACTGTGTAGATGTTAGCTGATTTGCCAACTCCCATTTTAGCAACCAAATCAGCCTGGAACTAAAACGTCTCAGTCTGAAGTTACTGCTCAACCTGCCTTGCATTCCCCATTGTCCACAAAAGAAAAACAGTGTAGAAAATCAACGTCAAATTGTTCTTTTACCCTTAAAAAGCATCACTATCTCTGCATCGTCTTGACCGTCTGGAATTAGTTCACAAGATTTGGTAATCTTTCTCAATAATAATTTTTCCAATTGTATCGTGGACCACTTGAAAGTGTCACATGTCCAGCATCTCTATAGAAAATTTAGCATTTACAAAATTGGTTAATTTCAAGCATTACAAAGACGCACTTTGCAAAGCCAAATAGACTCAGATTGTATTTTATAATTGTTCATAAACAAGGCAAGGGATTTGAGTCACAGTGGGTTGCTGTGAATAAAACCCCATAGTTATAGTTTATTCTGATCTCCCTGTCCTTGGGTTAACGCAGATGTCACATAACCAATAGAAAAGATTTGATTGATATACCTATAGCAATTGGTAGGCTATCTTTTCCAATTCCTTAATAACTATTCCAGCCTCAGGTATCCAATCATGGAGTCCTGAGCTCTTACAACAATTGTAGAAAATTGTTCAAAGTCGCAATTTCTTTGCATAGCTTTTGATCCAACTACGACTGTAGTTATTCCAAAATGAATCTCAGCTCTGGGATTGGTTTAGAAATGACATGTGTTCTAACATTCTCACTGCAATTAGATGTTTCGTGTACACCCCTATTGATGTTGAATCAAAATCTTTACATTTTTCACTTCTTACAATCGATAATAAATGGTTGTTACATTGTTAAACCACCTGTAGAAATCTAGTAAAAATAGCTAGTAAAACTGACCTAAGCCAATTATCAATGGAAATTAATAAAAACATTTGTGGTTTTAAGATTACTGACAAGAATTTCTCTTAAATTACAAGTTTCTCATATCATTGAGACTTCTAAAAGGGGTCATATAATGGTACATGCACTTTTTCGAAATGATTGTACTGAAATGTGTGTTGGCAGTGCCTGTACACAACCATCATATATTGATATAAATCTATCCAGTGTTTTTGTTTTAATCTCCTTATATGTTTCCCCCTGCCTCAAATCAAGCCGTTCGACCGTGTGATGTCACACGGTCGGACGCCCCTCCCACGATTGTTGATTGACAGCAGCGTTTTAACACAAACCCGCCCTGAGCGAGCTGTCATCATAGTCCACCAATGTTGATACGCTGGAGCAGAATGGCGTCTAAGCGATTGTGGTGTTCTGTTCTTGGGTGTAATAACGAACACAGTCATTTTGATGTTCCTAAATCCGAACCGCTGAAGACGCAGTGGCTGAGTTTTGTTTTCGAAGGGAATATTCCCCACGATCAACGTCAATGCTTTCATGTTTGCGTGATTCACGAATCTTTTCTCACCACCAGACTGCTTTATAAACGAGGGTCAGTATAAAGCTGGTTTTGCTAAGCTGCTCCTGAAAAAAAAGAATCAGTACCAATTATTCGTGTCCCTGCTGCACCTCCAGAGAAGCAAGTGTAAAATTGTATTAACCTTAATATTAATCTTTGCGAATAGCTTGCACGCTTCACGATGAATGCGTCTAAGGTTTACACTCAGGGTACATTACGGCATGTTTTCTATGTACGACATTCTCAATATAATTCATAATCCCACGTTTATAATGAACACTTTATGGTTATGTTATTACAAACTGAGTACGTATACATCAGCAAACACATAGCGTTCGTACATCTCACTAAGTTACCCTGCCAGTACACAAAGATAGATCAAAGTGACTTTACATTAACCAACCAATCAGAAACGTCCTGTTCGAGCCTTAATTCTCGAACTTCTTCGGAGCGTCATCTTGTTCCGGGTCCGACTCCGGTTCAAAATGATACGGTTGCACAGATGTGTCCTCAGAGACTCCCGCTGCCATTCTCTCTCCAAAATATACCCTCAACTGTTGTTGGCAACACGCCAAGTGCGTTGAGTCAAAACGCCCGCAGAACAGAGGGGCGGAGTCAGTGAAAATTATTATCATTTAAAGGCATATGCACTGAAACGGCGTGCTGAAAACAGAGCTGTTTTTGACCAGGTAAAATTAGTGTTTTCTTACAATACTAATGAGAATTTTTAATTGAAGTATATTACAAACTTTTCATTTAGACCCTAAAGAATCAAATTAACTTGTATGAAAATGGCATTATATGACCCCTTAAAGAATAAAATAGACTGAATCACTCTCTCTCAGAGCCTGAGACAAGATTACTATTTCCCTGTTTTTAGGTATCCTACACTGTAAAAAATGATTGTGATTTTAACGGTAAAAGAATGCTAAAAATGCTACAGTGAAAAACTGTTTATTGGTTAACAGAAAGTTTCCTTACTATATACGATAAATAACTGTGATAGATCTAACGGTACATTTAATGTAATTTTACTGTAAAATACCGTTAAATTTACAGTTTTTGAAAGTGAAAAAGAACAACTCGTATCATTTACAGTGAAAAAATGTTCCCACAATTCCCTGCGTAACACTTCACATTTGATGTATTTTTGTTGAAATAACTGTTTCTTCTTAGTTTTCTTAGTTCTTTTCTAATCAGTTATGTACATTAGAGTTTTATGTCACATATAATGTTGTTAAATTAATGTTTATTGCATTTTTTAAATTTCATGTGTTACCATGATGCTGTTTAGTGTTTGTGTGAATGACACTGTGCAGCTTCTATGTAACTTTCTCGTTGAAGAGCTGCTTGTGATGAGCTTTGATTTATCATGTGACTTTTACCACTGCTGTGATGATTGTTGGTTGTCAGTGTAATACAATGGTACAAAACAGATATTAATACAATAAATAGGTTGGAAAATTAACATTATATCAGATAATGAAATACGGTTTATTACTGTAAATTTAAGTTAAGTCTGTAAAACCAATAACGTCTTTACCATATTTTTGACGGTTAAGTTCTGGCAACCAAAGCTGCAGGTATTTTACTGTAAAAATGGCACTTTATTTTTTACAGTGTATTTACTTACACTCACACACCAATGTGTTTTTTAAGCTGAGAGAACTGACTGAGATTTTGCGAAGACAATTTTAATTTGACCTAAATCTGTTTTTTTTTTTGTTTTTTTGCCAGTGACCCTTTTTGCCACAATATCTAAAAAGGTAATATGTGACCTTTTAACACAACTTAATTAAATACATTGTTACAAGAGATTGAAATTCTAACTCATTGATTTAATAAAACTTTAGAAGTTGCCAAATTATTTTGATGAGTTCTGTTGACATACTAATATTGATCATTATTTCACCAGCTTACCTGGGCAGGGGATTTCTAGTTCCCAATGTCACGATCCCTGTATCATGGTTCCTTGTTGTAGACTCTTATTTTGAAGTGTATTTTCGGTTCTCATTGTATTATTGCTTCCCCTTTCCTGTTTAGTTCCTGTTTGCCTTTGTTTCTGTAGATGTCTTGTTTGTTACCATAGTGATTAATCAGTTTCAGGTGTGCCTTTTTAACCTCTTGTTATCCTATGTATATATTACCATGTGTTTATGTCTTGGTTTGTCGGTTGTTGTTGTTTTTGTTGTATGTTGTGTGAATCTGTTGTGCTCCTTCCCTTTTGATAATGTTCCTGTTTTGCTCATGTTCCTTGTTTTATCTAGTGGTGGGCTGATCGAGGCTTCGTGGAACACTGGAACAGTTTGAAGCAAATGTGCCGTATTGTGTCAAAGCTTTGAAACAGTCCGACACCCGTCTCCCTGGGGGACCCTAGTGGTCAGAACAGTGTAAATGTAACAGAAACCCGGGCCAAACATGCATAAAAACACCTTTTACAAATCTATTGCGAATTTTTTATTGAAAGTAAAATCTTTCAAGTCCTATACTAATGTCTAATTAAAACATCTAGAGAAAATGTATAAAACTGATCAGAGATCAGGTAAAACCATGGGTAAAACCCACAGACACTAGTTCATTGGTTCTTAGTGACTCAGAGATCATCGCCCCCAGCGGTGAACCATTGAAATTTCGAGGTGTTTCGAAGCCTCGTTTATTGAAATCACGTGACTCTGGCAGTTTGATGCAGGCTTCGAACCATTGATTCGGAACAAAAGATTCGTAAAGGTTTCGAAGCTTCATGAAGCGGTGTTTTGAAATTGCCATCACACTAGTTTTAACCCACTGTTTGATTATCTTTGTTTTGTTTTCAATAAATACTGCTGCAACTGGATTCGCACCTCTCCTTGTCCTTTCCTGCACGTAACAGAACAACCGCCCACAATGAATCCAGCAGCGAGGATCATGCGTCTCCGTCAAAGAAAACATCATATCGACGTGAGAGACTTTATTGAACTGACCCATTTGACTAAAATGGAGGAAATCTCCCTTATGATTTTTTTTCAGGTGGCCTATCTGAGCCGCTTAGCGTGCTCATGCCACAGTGGTCCCCTAGAACCCTCTGCCTCTCCTGACATGACCATGGAAGTCGTCCCTGAGTTTCCGGTTAGCCTTGACACGACCACGGAGGTCGCCAATGAACTCCCTGTCTCATGGACAGCACAGGATTTCAGACAGGCTGGTGTAACACCGTCTGGGCCTGGTGCTTTCCTTGTCTTCTATTTCCGGAAGACCACAAGAGGGTGGTGGTCTTAATATTTTATTGCTCAGAGGTTGCTCTTTTTAAGCTCTGGAGACTTCTCAAAAATAATGTGATTGAGTGATTCTCAAATATCTAATTTTAGCATCAACAGTGTCTTCTTTCTCCTAAAATTCCTTCGGACAAATAAAAGTTGACACAACTGAGACAATGAGAAAGTACTGAGAGAAAGGAGTCCAAAATGGGAATGCTGCATGTGAAAAACATATGAGATGTCTTTATTGTCTTAATGTAATCGCTTGGAAGACTCTGTTATATATAAAATATTCATTTCTCAGAGGTTGCATTTTCTTTTATGCCATTGGGTTTTTTCACCTTTAATGGACAGGACAGCAGGAGGAGAGACTGGAAACAATGGGAGAGGCGAGAAGGGAACAGGAGCAGGAAAGTACCTTTATCTGGGACTGAACTCGTGCTGTCTGGGGTAGTCTTGATGTCGATGTGCTGCTCGCAAGGCTATGGCTCTGACAGAGGTTTCTCTGAGCTCAGGATACTAATTTAGGTATCAGTTTTGTCTTCAGATGTCTTCAATTTTATTTTCGGAGAAAGTTAAAAAATTAATTAATTCATTATATATATTCCTAATATTGCCATTTTTTAAAATTAAATTTAAATACCATTATTAATAAAAAAATATTAAGGGTTACCAGATTAATGTTATATTCAATGCCCAGCATTGTATATGCAGCAGATTTTACAAAGACACTAGGGATTAGATAAGTTTAAGATGTTTAGTATTAGAGATAAATACTTTATATTTATCAGATTTAACACTACTGTACTTCATGATTTTTTTGTTATTGCTTTGTATAGCTTTGAAAATTTTGTCTTGTACAACTCATTTTCCAGGCATGTAAATATAGATCACGATTTCCTATATTCTCGATTGCTAACACACTGTAACTGATTCAGTTGGCCCAATTTCCCAAACCATTCATCAGCATCAGTTCTCAAAGCAAAGACACGTTTCTCAAAATGTTTAACACATTTCACCTGTTTTCACACACATTCCAAGTTTCTCGATGTTTTCTGCAAAACTCTACACAAAAATGTCCTAATTTTGCACAGGTTTAATCATGCTTTCATTCAGAAAACACAAGTACACAATAGAATTACCTCGAGTGTCACACTGACTGCAACAAAAAACTTCAAATATGACAATGCATGTATTGTGTTTGACTGAAATGGTATGGTTGAATGAGATTGGAGCTACCCAGAGGGAAGAAGAAAAAAAAGTGGACTTTCACATCACATGTTCTGCTTGACATAAATAAGGTTCCATTAACATCAAATGGAGACTTTAGCTTGAGTCTCCTGCTTCTTACACTTGTCTCCTGAGACAAAAATAAATCTAACATTCTCACAATGGTTTCAGGTTTTAAAGTTTCAGAAGACACAAGGCTCACATTTTCTCCTTAGCTACATTTGTCTCTTTTAAAGTTTAAAAGAGAAGTCAACAACTTTACACATTTTGCACCAAGTCATGTACTTGAAAGGCACTGAAGTAAAAAACAATCCATAAATTCAGAGTTTAAGCCTATATTAAAAATTAGGTTATTCAGAAATAAGGTTAACGTTACTTTTAATTGCTGACACACAATAAGAGAATAGAGCTGTACAGTTAATGTGCATGGGGCACGTGCGAAATCCTGTGGATACCGCCCTCTTGTGGTGACACCAGCGTTGATGAAGTAACCGGCAGGGGCTGTGTGCTGGCTGTGAAGTGACCTCTGACCTCTGGTGGTTTGACGGGAAGATTTTGATGGTCTCTGCTGTTCTCGAAATAGCACCACGGGAGAGGACTGAACGGACAGGTCACGTGTTGGAACAGTTGTTAGTGTATTGACCAGGGCTGTGTTGTGTCGGTTTATTGTTTGTATAAGTTATAAATTAAATGTTATATGTCGTTGTTATAAGTGTGAGTGGTATGTATCAAACTGTGCATTGTAGGTGTATAGTGTTCATGTTGATGTAATGTCTGCATTTTTGTGTCGCTGTTTGCGTTGGTAATGCTGTGTGAGTGGTGTGCATGTGTCAGTGTGTGTTTATGATAGCAGTAAGTGTGTGTGACAGAGAGAAAGAAAGGGGCTTGCAAGCAAGAGTGAGTGAATGGGCCGCTGCTAGAGAGTGTGTGAGAGTGAAGCAGAGAGAAAGGAAGACAGAGAGAAGTTCCCAGTCACCTTTTATTGCTCATTATAGTCACCAGTTAAAACCTGTCTGATAGAAGTTGTGAAAACATGCATGGATGCAGAAAAGAGATTTGTTTGCTAAAAGAAGATTTGAAACAGAAGAGAATTCGCAATAGGACATTAATAGAAACGAAAAGCAATCACCTCTGAAGAGAAGCAGAATATATATATATATATATATATATATATATATATATATATATTACAGAACGTGTAAAGAAATTAAAGAAATGAGTAAAACATGTTTCTAGAAGAATTGACCTCATTTCCAAATTTTAATGAAGAAAAATAATAGTGGCCGCTTGTGGACTGGTGAGCAATGGTGAAGAGATACAGTATATATATATAAATGTCAGATCATTCGAATAATGATGTTTTATTTTTTTGCTGCCCAAAAAAAAAAAAAAATTACGATATTGGAGACACTTAGTATCAGCTGAAAATATCAGTTGACCTATTGGTAGTACAAAGGAACGGAATTCAATATAGGATAGAGGGAGTAGGAAGAGTAACAATTCTGTGCAATCCAAAGATTGACATATTTCCATGTACACGAGTAGTGAGGTGAATTCACAGGTCAGCGAGTGGGGAAATAACACCAGTTGATACTTTCAAACAAGTGAATTGATAGTAACAATTATGAGAAGTGGAATTGGGCTTGGAAAAACTGAGAGCATGAAAAGTCACAGTCTGGAGAAAGAAAAGGAAAAATAATAACCGAACAGCAACTAAGAAGATAATAGCAAACCAACAGCAATTAATTCACATTGAATTATCAGGGAGGGAGGGAGGGAGGGAGGGAGGGGAGGGGAGGGGAGTGGGAAGAAAAAAAATTAAAGAGCATTAACGGGTGATTCTCACCAAAAGAGAAGTATATTAAAAACATAAAACACATTGTGATAATGAATTAAATTATTATATAACACCATAAATGAGTTTTCTAAAAAGTGGGGGAAAAAGGACAAAAAGTTAAAACACAAAATGGCCAGCAGAGGGAACACTTGAATCAATATTATAGAATCATTGATATAAAAAAAATTACAGGGTAAGAGCAAACCGAGGGAAGCAAAAAAATCGATTAAAAAAAATAGGGAGAAAAATTAGGAGACAGTTCAAAGGGAGGAATGATGATAAACCTGAAGAAAAATAGTAAGACCCTCTCCACTGCCTTATGAGCCACATGGGATCATCTGATGCTGATCAAGAACTCTTGCTGCAGGTTAAAATATAAGACAAGATCACAAGGGAGGTAAGCAAATATATAAGCTAACATATACTGGTTAGGAAACTTACCAAGTAACAAATGGGCAAAAGTACATAAACGAGCAACTTTGTGAGCCAAGCATGACTAAAAAATTATTCCATTGTACAATGATATAGGATTATGGCTGGCAGGCACCCAAATGGTTAAATGACATTAAAAGACAGGAAGTTCTATTGATTTCATAATAATAATGCAAGTTGAGACGTGTAGTTTCATTGAAAAATATTTAAATAAAAAGAAACCATTCAAAAGATTGAATGCTGTAATGCAGTAATGAGCTGAAGAGAGTAAGTGGGAAGCAACAGACAATTATTTTATTTTCCAATCACCATAAAACATACCTCAGAATTGTGTGTCCTACCATTATGACAGAAATCCCAAGAGTGTGATTTACTGAATAGAAAGAAAAAAACGTTGGACTCAAAAACAACTGAATTTGCTAAAAATAAATTGAAGAACAGGCACCAACTAAATTGTGGTCTCAACATGATACTGGTGTAGGCTTATGAATCACAACTAAAGTTAGACCAGGATCACCGTTACCAAGAACCCAACAATATCGATTGAAACAAAAGGCTATAGAAGGAATTAACCCTAAAACAGGCAATGTCTCACGAGATACACAGTTTTTATTGTCTTTTTTGGGGCATAAGAACGATTTTTTCATCAAATTCTTTTATCACTTATGACAGCCTGGTCTGTTTTGAGGATGCTGGTCGCATGATTTGCTTCAAATTTTTTGTGATCAATTAGTCAGCCTGACCTAAATCCAACATGGCTGCCAGTGGTGCAGAACATTCAGATTTTGAGATAAGTAAATATATATTAAACTTACTTTTCTTTTGAAAAAAAAAAAAAGGAATACTGCTAACATTAATTGTGAACATTGTCTTAAGGTGCTGAAAGAGAAAATTAAGTATGGTAATGTGTTGTTCATGTTGTTATTTAGCACGTTTTGAAATGCATGTGTCTCCATGTGTCATGTGGCCTGTTTAGGGTATAAAAAAGGGATTAAACTAGCTTTAAAATGCACTATTCAAACTTAAATGATTGTAATTCAAGAATGCTTTGGAATATAGACCTAATTTTGGTCTTGTTTTAAATAAAACAGTCAGCAGAGTATTGCTGAAGTGAAAGCACTTAAAGTGAAAAGTGAAAAAGTTAAGGAAGTTTAAAACTTACATTAAATCAAATATACTGTACTTAATATTTATTCTTTTTTTTATAAAATATGTATTTTATAAAATTACTATAAAATCAAAGCCATATATCTAACCAAGTTATGTTCCAAATTTGAAGTTGATATCACAAAAATTGAAGTTCCCATGAGATTTTGTTCAGGCATAATACCAAAAATAGCCACCGGGTGACTTACATTCCATTGAATTTAATTGTATGCATTCTGCCATAACAAATATATGCAAAAACGATGTGATCATCGCAACTGGCCCACCTTTACAGGTACTCTGCACTGCCCCATCTGTGAGCCAGTGGCATCGCTCTCTCCTCTCCTTCTCTCCTCCTTCCAAGCACCAACCTTCTCCCTGGGCCAGCTCAAGGCTTGGTTGCATCTCTCAACACTACAAGAGTTAGGTGGCTACAGCCGGTCATCAGATGGGCACCCCCCTTCCTTGGTGTTTCGTCGATTTAAGCCCATAACACCTCGGGAGGGCTCGACATCAGATCCAGCGTCCTGGATCTACCCCTGCTGACCACCACCCAACTCTATGCCGTTTTTGGTCCTTTCACAAGTTTTGCTCTGCCACCGCACCTCCCGCTGTATCCAGATCCAATTTGATGCTGTTTCCGCCTGTTCAGTGACATTGCCTATCAGCCGTTTCCTGGCCATCCCTTCAATCCCCAACAATCCGAGTGTTCTCCAGAGCGACTGTCCCGCAAAACCTCTGCAGCCGACCTCTACTGGTAGATTCCAGGCCTTCCATCCTTTTTGCTGACTCTCGAGGATAAGGCCTTGATATTTTTTGAGCTTACGCTCATGTGCCTCCTCCATCCTTTCTTCCCAGGGTACAGTTAACTCTATGAGCACCACCTGCTTGGTACCTCTAGACCAGAGTACAATATTTGGTCTGAGGCTAGTGAGTGCTATCTCCTCCGGGAATTTGAGCTGCTTTTTCAGGTCTGCCCGCATCTCCCAGTCATTTGCTGAGGCCAGGACCCCTCTGCTCCTCCGTACTGCTGCAGTGCTCTCTCCTGTCCTGACGAAATGGATAAAGTGGTGCCCATCAGAAAGCGATTTACGATTCTTCCTTGCCTGTTCCACACCATCCGCCAACCGAGACAGGATCTTATCATGACGCCACCGGAATTTCCCGTCTGCCAAACTTGACCGGCATGCTGAAAGGATGTGCTCAAGATTACAAATTAATACATCTCTGTCCAAATATCACTTCTGTCACAAAATATGGAACCTTGAGACTCAGACCTTTCTGACAATATGTGTTTTGTCAAGATGGGGAGGAGCCCATTAAAAGAATGTAGAGTACCGTTTCTATGGTAACACAACGTCCAATTTCAAAACGGGGTTCACATGCTGAATCTTGAGTTCGTAAGCTTTCGAATGATATATAATTTGTCAACATTAGATCAGGTGAAGTATGGGATATAATTGTTTTAAACATACAGTGGCAGTAACAGTTAACAGATTAATGACTTGGTCCTTTTTTATACCCTAATCAGGCAAAGTATCTCAGGAAGCACAACTCATAAAATCCAAAATATATCAAATAAAAAAATATATATTTTGGATATGTTTTATTTAAGTCCAGATGATATAAACAATTAAATGAAATTATTTTCTCTTTAGTATAAGTGGTTTGTGCAGCTTCCCGAGAAAATCCAAATAACGGACAAAAAGGGTTATAGAAATATCTGACAGATAAAATATAAATAGAAACATGCCATATGTGGGTACTATGGCTGCAATATACAGTGATCTGCTCTGAAGACTCTGACATTTCTATCCCGTTATCCCTGGGAGGCAGTTTAAAATTTGATCCATTGCAGAGATTCTGAGACGCACATGCACAGTGAGAATAAGAACAGCACTGACAGCACTGCAGCTGAGAATGATGCTTCTCCCCTGTGACTGTCAGGTGAGACTAATAGAGCATATTTTCACTGGCGTTTGTCTCAAAACACTACACCTCTGAGCGCGTTGCTTGCCGGGGCAGTCTCATCAAAGACGAATACTCTCACTGCGAGAGCATGAGTCTCGCCTTGCTGCGCTCGTGGACCACTTTCTCTAAAGGAAACGGCTCCATCCCTCGTTCTCCACCATTCTTTCCCTCTTTGGAGCCTAAGAGGAAGAAACAATGGAGTCACAGGGCTGAGCAGACAGGACTAAGTGAGCTCATGCTGGTCCATATCGCGCGTCCGCCAGGGTGATTCCAGCGAGCCCCCCACCAGGAACCTACCCCATTCGTTTATGATGAACTTACCAGTTGTGGCGCACCCCCACTTGGCCCATGCTCACTCTTCTGCTTTGCCCGTCCTCACCACTGTTGACTGCACCAGAGCCCTGGTCCCCTGGAAATCACCCCATCTGTATCAGATGGGAGTGGAATTGGGCTTGGTTTCCAGAAGGCCGCCTCCTCCTGTGGGGACAGGACAATCTCCTCTCAGTAATGTGCTCAGTGATACATGTGCCGGGGACCATGAAGATAGGAGCAGATATTCTGCCCCTGGATGGACCACCTCCAGGGGAGGGGAGACTCCACGCCCAGACTGTAAAGACGCCTGGTAGATCTTTTCCGGCTAGTGCTCAGCCCGGCGTATATAGACCCCATGTCTTGTGAGATCACTTCCATTCACTCATTTCTGCCGGAGCTGTTGGACGGCGGGTGCACCTGTCCACACTCAAAGTATACACGGCAGTGTACCACGCTCCTATAGCTGGCCAGTCGGTTGGGAAACACAACCTGGTGGTCAGATTTCTCAGAGGGCCCACGAGGCTAAATCCGCCTCGCGCCAACACAGTCCCTTCCTGGGACCTGCCTATCGTTCTGAGGGCACTCCAGGGCCCTCCATTTTAGCCGCTCATGACGGCTGACCTACAGCCTCTCTCGCTAAAGACCGCCCTTCTGCTGGCGAATCAGTCAAGCGAATTGGTGACCTGCAGGATATGTCATTGGACACTTCCTGCCTAGAGTTTGGGCCCAACGACAGCAAAGTTGTCCTTAAACCCAGACGAGGCTATGTGCCTAAGGTGCTTTTCACAGTCTTTAGGCCACAGGTCATTTTTCTCTCTGCTCTCCCCTCTACCGAAGATGAGCAGATGCCACAGCCACTTTGCCCGGTTCAGGCCCTTAGGCTGTACATTGAGTGCTCTAGCCAATTCAGGCAAACAGGGCAGCTGTTTGTATGCTTCAGAAGCCGCTCTAAAGGGCTGCCAATTATGAACAAGAGGCTGTCCCACTGGATAGTTGATGCTATAGTGCCTCCCCGTCCACCTTTGCCAGGTTTTATAACCTAAACATCCCTGCCCTTCAGGCATGGATTCTTTCTGCCTAGTCGGCCACCCTTGGGGTTTCTTTAAGTGACATCATTCCCACCTGCCCTTTTTGGACATGCTAAGTCCCTGACTCTAGTAGCCTGCCTTGTCCTCAAGCGCCCCAGGCTATGGCCTCGCAGGATGGCTTCCGTTCTGCGCTAGTAGCACAGCGCTTTGCAGTGCGTACCCCATAGCGTCAAGAGAAAAACTTTGATGTAATGTGAGTGAACCATATCAAAAGGGAAAATTCCGGTTACTAACGTAACTTTGGTTCCCTGAGATAACGGGAACAAGCATTGCGTACTTTGCTGTGCTGCAAATATGTACAAATATGCCGTATGTAGAGTCGATGCTACTGCTACTCTGTCGAAAAATTGAAGATGTTCAAAATGTTCTTATTTTGTTTAAATATAATTTTGTTTTTATCTAGTACTGCCTTCCGGAAGCAACAGAAGATACTTACTGTACATGTTTCCCGGAAGACAAATTAAGTACAATTTACCTTGATCTTCAAATTCAAAAAGTTTTCACCCCCGACTCTTAATGCATCTTGTTCAATTGTGGAGCATTTAGTTTGTATGTATAACCTGGCCTTGGTGTTAATAATAAATAAGTGTACCTTATGGCGCTTTTCCACTGCACAGTACGGTACGGTTCGGTTCGGTACGGCACGCTTTGGCGCTTTTCCACTGCATAGTACGGTACGGTTCGGTTCGGTTCGGTACGGCTCACTTGTGGTGCTTTTCCACTGCATGGTACGGTACGGTACGGCTCGCTTCGGCTCGCTTTAAATGGTACCTGGTCTGTTGAGGTTCCAAGCGTACCGTACCGGTACTAAAATGTGATGTAAAAACACTGCAGATCACTGATTGGTCAGACAGAATCGTCACTACCAGCATCATTGGATTTGCCTCACAAGACACTAAACCCGCTAGATTTAAATAACCAGTAGACAACAGCCAACGCGGTAGCATCTGTTTTTTACTTTCTTGGAAAAAAAAGAGATCAAAACTTTTAAAAGAAATGGCTGAATCGTGGGCAGTGGACGAGGTGCAGACGTTCCTCTCGTTGGTTGCCGAGGAGCGGATCCAGCGAGAGCTGGATGGGGCAAAACGGAATAAAAAAGTGTTCCAAGAAGTAGCTCAGCTCTTAGCCGCACACGGCTATCACCGGACCTACAAACAGTGTAGGGACAAAATAACGATCAGTCCCACCCACTTTGAAGGGGTACTAACTGCGGTGGAAAAGCAGCCGAGCTAAAGCGAACCGAACCGTGCCGTACCGAGTCGAGTCGTACCACGCAGTGGAAAAGCGAAGCGAGCCGAACCGTTCCGCGCCGAGTCGAACCGTACCGAGCCGAACCGAGCCGTACCAGCAGTGGAAAAGCGCCATTATTTGTTTTGGTTCTTTATAACTTTTCACCTCTGACTTCCAGTGGGAAGTTAAAGAAGAATCGAGCTACTTTGTGCGAGTGTACACCGAACCCCTGCTGGTAAATCTACCCACGTCTGACTTCAGCATGCCCTACAACGTCATCTGCCTCACCTGCACGGTGGTCATGGCTCCTTTTACAACTCCCTGACCCGCACGTTCCAGGATTAACCGAGTCCTATGCTGGCCAAACGGTTGGCCAACCTCGTTCACCGCATAAGGCAAGGCAAGTTTGCCGAGAGCAGGTCTGATGCCTGAAATGTCCATATTAGGCAGCTGAGAGAATAATGACTCTAAAACGGCATCTGCTGGAGTTTAAAGATTCTTTTTAGCCCTGGAAGTACTCGATGCCAAGTGACTGTTCTGAACTTTGGTTGAACAAATGGGCTTCCAAGACAGATGGATTAGCCACTTTTTTTATTATTATTGTTTTGTCGAAAACACATAAGCAAAGACATTTTTTTGCAGTGTTTTTTTTTTTTTTTTTGAAAACCATAGCTTGCATTTATGTGAACTTTTTTCAAAGGAACTGTGTGGTTTTCAGGCATATGGGAGAAATATACATGGAAGATTTTGAATTTTGTCATTTCAGTTTACACCACCCCTTTGAGAGCGTGACCAAGTTTCACAGAAACACAGACACTACAACCCAGCTGCTGAAAATGGATGTCTAAGAATGTGGCAAGTATTGTCCACTTTCTGTAATGCACTGATATTCAAATATGTGTTGTTTTGAAGCACTGGACTGTTTTTAGTGTTTTGCCTTTATTTTCATACATTTGCCTGTGGGCTGACCCCATAATGACCTCCAGACTGGGTGTTATTATATTCAAATCCAGAAGCAGCTCTTTAACACTTGTTAACTTTCCTATAATAAACTGACTGGAAACCCATAACGTGTTGAGAACGAGGGATTTTGAGGAAGAATGTAATGTTTTTTATCCCCCTCATCTGTGCCATTCTGTTTGAATTTATGTATGTGAAAGAGTCTCTGCATTGGCTCGTTCGCTGACTGTAAATCCTTCTGTTATCTGTTATTTGACATGGTAGTTTGCAATATATGCAGGTAATGTAGTTGAACAGATTTGTAATAACTCACTGGTTCTTAAACTAAAAGTACCACTGATTAAATCAGATTATCCAAGTAGTACCAGCATCAGCGTACTTATTTTTGCCTGGCACTGCAGACGCAAGTGTGTGAAACTGCTGTAAAATATGATACAATCCCAGCCAATCAGAAGAGATTGATGTTCAATCTGTGGTTATGAATGAGATTTTGGACAAGTGGGATTTGTAAATGCCAGGGCTACTCTCTCTCTCTCTCTTTCTCTCTCTCACTATATATATATACATATATTCAATAATCTTTTCATGTGTTCATGACCTCAAGGCTAGATTATTGTAATGCTCTACTGGGTGGTTGCCCTGCACACTTAATAAACAAACTCCAGCAGGTCCATAACACAGCAGCTAGGGTTCTTACTAGAACCAGGAAGTATGACCATATTAGCCCAGTTCTGTCAACACTGCATTGGCTCCCTATTAAACATCACATACATTTTAAAATCTTGCTAATTACTTACAAAGCACTTAATGGTTTATCTCCTCAGTACTTGAGTGAGCTCTTAATGCATTATAGTCCTTCACGTCTATTGCGATCTCAAAATTCTGGCCAGGAACATATATGCTAGCCAGAAAAAAAATTGTTTTAAGAGAAGATTTAAAAACACTAAAGGATTCAGCATGTCTAATCTCAGTGGGAAGAGAATTCCACAACTTTGGAGCCAAAGAAGAAAAAGCCCGGTCACCCATAGCGTGAAGGAGTTGCATGAATAATTAAAAAGCCAGAATCAGAAGAGCGGAGATTACGCGTTGGGGTATAGACAGTTAATAGTTCAGACAGGTATTCTGGTGATAAATCATGCAGGGCCTTGTAGGTAAGCATGAGAATTTTTAAATCTATGCAAAACCTGACAGGAAGCCAGAGCAAGGACTCCAAGATTGGAGTGATGTGCTCACTTGTCCTGGACCTTGTCAGGATTCTGGCAGCTGAGTTATGAACATTATGCAATTTATTTAGAGACCCCAGTGAGCAGAGCATTACAATAGTCGATGCGAGAAAAAACAAACATGTTGATCAGTTTTTCAGAGAAAGATAACATGAGGCGCAGTCTTGCAATGTTTCTGAGGTGAAAAAATTATACTTTAACTGTGTTCTGGATATGAGGATCAAATGTTAAGTTTGAATCAAATATCACTCTAAATAACAAATATCAAAATCTAAATGATTGTTAGGGCGTATAAAATTAGGGAAACCGTAACCAGGAATACTTCCTATAACCCCTGATGTACTCGTTACAAAGTAAGAAGAATGGCATACGCTAATAGTCTGTCTGTCTCATCCTCATCCCGAGGATACTGACGTAGTCAGCCGGATCCAGATCAGATGGTGGACCTGCACCTAGACGCGACAAAAACGCAGTCCTGAATGTCAGCAAAGACCATGTATCCTAGACAATCCCCTGTGAAGACCTCGTTGACATGACGGCCATCGGCACAGATCCTCAGCAGAGACCACAAGAATCAGACAGATCCTCCGCACACACCCTATGGCCAGCTTCAGCTCCATACCGGGTGAAGAATCGCTCTTCAAGCAAAAGGAACTGGATGAATATTTGAATTCTGACTTGTGATGCAGCCTGAATCATAATGACACCGTGTTCTCCCAAGTTTTTTTTTTCTTCTTCTCCATTCTGTCACCTGATGGAGTTTGGGTTCCTTGCCACTGCCGACTGCCTTGCTTAGTTGGGGACACTTAATTTCAACAATATTGTTGAGATCTGGACTGAGCTGGGCGATGACATCATTTTTTTACAGAACTGCTTTCTAGAGAACTAATTTAATAATTGATCATCTTTACAAAGGAACTGAATCCACACTGAACTGACTTAAGCTGAACAACAGCCGAAATGCATAATTTTCCTGTTATCACTGTAAAGCTGCTTTGAAACAATTTTCAATTCCGTAAAACTTCAAATAATAGCCCGGGCTTTTATTTTCCCAAATCGTCGAACTGCACCGGCTTGTATTTGAGACAGGCGTCTATATGAGACCGGCCTTTATAATTTGTTGAGATGTTGTTCATTGAGTGTATAGGCCTAGAGTCTCTAATCTCTAAAAATCTCTAAATGCTCCACGTGAAACTGCGGTCTTCCGACCTTTTACTATCGTGTCCATTGATTTTGATTAATATGCGCGAGGGAGAGAGAGCAAGACAGTGCTCATGTTGTTGGAAGACGTGAGTGTGCGCGCGCGCGGCCGGGGCGCTCTCACTTTCTCTCTGCTCGTTTGCGCCCTGTCAAGCGCAGTCTCTATTCTACATCACTCACTGATCAAAAAAGGCTTTGGCAGGACAAAAATTTGCTTTGCCGGCCGCCAAAAAGCGGACGATCTGACGGGTTTTTATAAGATTAAATACAACCCAAAACTAAAAAACAGACCCGGCCTCTATTTGAGACCGGCCCCAAACCTGCAGCCACACCAGGCGTGTAAAAGAGACAGCCGTCTATTTGGGACTCGGCTATTATTTGAAGTTTTACGTATATAAAGCACTATATAAATAAAGGTGACTTGACTTCACTCAAATGTTGTCTTTCTTAAACACAGGATGTAAACATTGTTTCCTTCCAAATTCAAAGTCTGTTCACATTCCTGGAAGCTGATGCAAACTAACCTCGGTTCAGCACAAATTTCTTTCATTTTTCCACTTCTTTTCTCTTTATGCGACTAAATTGCCAAAAGTACAGCGTTAACCTGCATTCTTTGATCGATTAATTTCTGGTAGCTTAGTACTTTTAGTTCAAGGCTTTTCCATCACTGTCATGTTTTGCTGACAGTGACAATTGTTTTGACACTTTTGCTGCCAAGCTCCTAGAGCGGATGGTAACAGAGGTCTCTTTCATTACAAAATGTTTTGCACGTGTTTGGGTCTCGGGGAGGGGAACTAGTACATTCCTAAGCACTGATGCCAATGAGCTGTTATGTGAGAAGAGAACATCCAAATGAACACTGGCATACCAAAAAATACCAACTCTTCAATGAAGCAATTTTCTTTGTTTTTTTTCATGGCCAAAAAACTCAACACTAAAAGAAGGTTTACTAAAACTATGATGTTTTATTTGGTGGTTACAAAGAGGGAAAACATCCCCTAAGAATAAAGCACTAAATTGATTTAAGTAAAATAACCCAAGTAGCCTATGTATTATTATGCAAAATTGATCTCAGTAAACTTTATGGTGGTTAAATCAGCAAGGTTCGCCGCATGCATGACCACAGGTGGTTGGGCAGCATTTCTGTTCAGCAGGGCACTGACCATCATGGTAACAGTATTCGGCACACATTGGAGTCCCCTTCGGTAGGGCACATCGACCAGGCTTCACTGCATGAATGGAGATATTGAGCTTTAGTCAGGCAATTTAGTGGCATTGAGCCTCTGATGTAGGCTACAGCACAAAAAAATAGAAGCTTGTTTCTGCCACGGAATAAAAAATGTAAAAGATAATCATGACTTTTTGTCTAAAAAATCTGACTATTTTTCTCATAATTGTGAGTTATAAAAAAAAGTTATAAAAAAAAGTCAGAATTGTGAGACTTTATAACTCACAATTGCGAGATTTCAACTCGCAATTGCATGGGAAAAAAAGTCTGAATTGTCAGATCGCAATTTTATTTTTTATTCAGTGGGGGAAACAAGCTACCATACAAAACACTTAGTTTTCTTAGTTTTACTTACAGAGTGAATTGCATTCTAAGTATTATAATTCATCTTTTGTAAAACCACCGTCTGCCTAAACCGGTGCTATAGGCCTAATTCGTGTACTTTTGGCATAGTTAATACTTAGTTAATACTTAAAAAAAAAATCATACTTATTATTAAATAAGACAAACTAAAAGGCAATGAGAAAGCTGACCCAAACATGAATAGAATAGAATAATATGGTAACACTTTACAATCCATTTGTTTACATTATTTAACTATAATAGCTAAAATGAACTGACAATGAAAAATACTTCTAAAACATGTATTAATGTTAATTTTACCATATACTATTACATTATTAAAATCAAAAGTTGTATATGTTAATAATATTTAATGGATCTGAGCTGACATGAACTAAAACGAATCGGTTACCTAACGTAACCTCGGTTCTCTCTAGAAGAGGGAACGAGTATTGCGTAAGCTAGCTTACGCTGCGGGAAAGATTCATCTTTGCTGAGATATTGAAGCCAAAAAAATTATTTCATAATTTTGTATCCATACACAACGCAGTTCCTCTGAGGCAGACCTAGAGCGGGCTAGCTAGCAGCTCATTGGTTCGCTCAGAGAGAACTGCTTAAGCCTATGGGAGAGCGGGGCTGAACCCGCTTCCAATGAGAGGCGCCCGCGCGCTCATTGCGTCATGACCCGCCAGAATGGGCGTGGCCATGGTGTATATAAGGAGCTCTCCCAGGCTTATATGTTGATTTATTTCAGCGTGAAGCGAAACGCTAGTAGCGCAAGCACGGCCGGGAACGCAATACTCGTTCCCTCTTCTAGAGAGAACCGAGGTTACGTTAGGTAACCGATTCGTTCTCTTACGAGAGGTTCTCTCGTATTGCGTAAGCTAGCTTACGCTGCGGGAACACCTGGCCAACGCCGTGCGCGCTACGAATCCACTCATGAAAAAACCAGGGATATACCGGGGGAATTTTTTAACGTGGAGTGAATGTACAAAGAGGCCGCAGAACGGGCTCATGAAGTGTACACATAAGCATGTATGGGGCCAGCAGAGCGGGCACATGAAGTGTATAAGCATTACAGGAGAGCACAAGGGGCGAACCGGTTGTGAGGGACCTCCAGAAATGCAGCTTCTTAGAGAGCTGTTCGTCAGACAGCTAGTAATTTTGCCTGCAAGGCGGGAACTTCCAAGTTATAAAACCTGACAAAAGTGGACGGGGAGGCCCATCCCGCGGCCACACAAATGTCATGAACGGAAATTCCACAGGACCATGCCCACGATGAGGCCATGCCTCTAGTGGAGTGCGCCCTGATGCCCAGAGGGCAGGGCAGGCATTTAGATGCGTAAGCAGAGGCGATAGCGTCCACTATCCATCTAGACAGTGTCTGTTTTGAGGCGGCCAGACCCTTGGTGCGCCCCCCAAACGACACGAAAAGCTGCTCAGCGCGTCTGAACGCGGCAGCGCGCGTAGTGTACAATCTCAGAGCCCGCACCGGACAAAGGAGATTGGCATCGCGCTCACTATCGGATGAAGGCAGAGCCGATAGGGAGATAATCTGAGCCCTGAACGGGGTACCAATCGCCTTCGGGACATAGCCATGCCTAGGTTTGAGAATGACAATCGAATCATTCGGTCCAAACTCAAGACACGCGGCGCTGGATGAGAGCGCGTGAAGATCCCCAACGCGTTTAACTGAGGACAGAGCCGTCAGGAAAACGGTTTTGAGCGAGAGGTATTTCAGATCCACAGACTCGAGCGGTTCGAACGGGGGTGCTTTCATAGCTTCCAGGACTATAGAAAGATCCCAAACCGGAACCGACGGGGGCCGCGGAGGGTTCATCCTCTTAGCTCCCCTGAGGAAGCGGATGACTAACTCGTCTTTGCCCAATGACTGAGCGCGTCGGGGTTCCGCGAACGCCGCGACGGCTGCCACATAAACCTTGAGAGTGGAGGGGGACCTGCCCTTGTCCAGCATCTCTTGAAGGAAAACAAGCAAAGACGGCACCTCGCACGACCGTGGGTCCAGCTGTTTGTCGGTGCACCATTTTGAGAACACAGACCATTTAGACGCATAGAGCCTTCTCGTGGAAGGTGCTCTAGCCTGTATGATAGTGTTTCTTACTCCCTCTGGCAAATCAACGAATAGTCGTTGATCACCCATGCATGTAGCGCCCAGCGCTGTGGATGGGGGTGCCAGATCGTGCCGCGAGCTTGAGAGAGGAGATCTGCTCTGACTGGGATGGGCCACGGGGCTGTCAGTGACAGCTGCGTGAGCTCCGGAACCCAATTCTGACTCTCCCAACGCGGGGCTATGAGGAGCACCGAGTGGCGTGTGTCCCTGATCCTCTGAATTACCTGTGGTAACAGAGCGATCGGAGGGAATGCATAGAGCGGGCGGCGAGGCCATTCCTGGGCTAGCGCGTCCTCGCTCTTCGAGAAATATATTGGGCAGTGAGCGTTCTCTTCTGACGCGAAGAGGTCTACTTCTGCTCTGCCGAATAGTCGCCACAGTAACTGGACCGTCTGTGAGTTCAGGGACCACTCCCCTGTGGAGATGAGGTTCCTGGACAGTATGTCTGGACCGTCGTTCAGATGGCCCGGCACGTGCGTCGCTCTGAGCGAGAGCAGGCGGCTCTGAGACCAAACTAGAATGCGGTGCGTCAGTAGACAGAGATTTCTGGATCTGACACCGCCCTGACGGTTGAGATAGGAGACCACGGCCATATTGTCCGAACGGATCAGGACGTGGTGTCCCTGGATGCGCGGGAGAAAGTGCGAAAGCGCGTTCTCGACCGCCAGCATTTCCAGACAGTTTATGTGTAAAGGGCTTTCCTGAATCGACCAGTGGCCGAAGGCCGGTGAGCCCTCGCAGACTGCACCCCAACCCGTGTTGGATGCATCTGTCGAGATGACTTTTCGGTAGGAAAATGTCCCCATCGTGACGCCTAGACGAAACCATTCTGCTACTGTCCATGGCTGCAGCGCCGTGAGACACGTTTGCGTAACCCTGATCAGCTGGCGGCCCGTGTTCCACTCGCGGTGGGGTACACGGCTGTTCAACCAGAACTGAAGCGGGCGCATGTGCAGAAGGCCCAGCTGAAGTACAGCGGAGGCTGAGGCCATGTAACCCAGCATCCTCTGAAAAATTTTCAGAGGCCTGCGGGTGCCCATCTGGAACGAGGCGGCTAGACGCTGAACACTGCGCGCGCGCTGTGTAGACAGGCGAGCCGTCATCGTGACCGAGTCCAAATCTATTCCTAGGAAGGAAATCGATTGACTGGGATGAAGGGAGCTCTTTGTCCAGTTGACAGCGAGGCCCAGCGTTTCCAAATGGTCGAGGAGAACTGCGCGGTGCGACAGAAGCTCCGTCTGTGATTGGGCCAAAATCAGCCAGTCGTCCAGATAATTCAGAATGCGCAGCCCCTGGCTTCGCAGGGGGGCGAGCGCCGTATCCATGCACTTCGTGAATGTACGGGGCGCCAGAGATAAGCCGAACGGGAGAACGGCGTATTGATAAACAAGACCCTCGAAGGCGAAACGTAAGAATGGCCTGTGACGGGGATTTATCTGGATCTGAAAATAGGCGTCTTTCAGGTCTAGAGATATGAACCAGTCCTCCTGGCGCACCTGCGCGAGGAGTTTCCTGGTAGTGAGCATCTTGAACGGTCTCTTCATGAGTGCTTTGTTCAAAGACCTGAGATCTAAGATCGGTCTGAGGCCGCCGTCTTTCTTGGGAACCAGAAAATAACGGCCGTAAAACCCCGACTCGGTCATAGATGGCGGGACTCTCTCTATCGCGCCCTTTTGCAACAGCGTCGCAATTTCTGAGCGGAGCGTGCCGGCGGCCAGCGGGCTGACAGAAGATTCGAGCTGCGCGCGCGCACGAGGCGGGCGGCGGCGAAACTGTAGCAGGTAGCCGTTCTTTATAATGCTTAACACCCACGGGGAAATGCCTGGAATGGCTTCCCACGCTTTGGAGCATGCGGCTAGTGGCCGAATGGCTGTATTGCCCTGATTGCTGCACATAGCGGGCTGGACACAGTGTGTGGGCGCGCTTTGAATGTGTGTGGCAACGGGATTTGCACTCAGAGAGGAGTCTATGGGTCGTGACACAGAGCGAGCAGAGAGGGGACACGTGCACGAGCTCGTGGGCGTGTTTATGTTCTCTGATATTAGAGCGGGCTGTGCCCGTTTCATGTGATGGGGCTCTGATAGAGACACGGGATATGTTATGCTTGTGTGTATGGGTGAACACATGATTGTGGGCACATTTTCTACACAACTGGCAAAATTTCTCTTTTTTAGATTTCTCTGGGTAGCCGTAAAAACGGCTTTTTGTCGCTCGCAAGCGGGCTGGGACACCGGCTTGTTTGTGGCGTTCAACACTACAGCAGTCGGCGAAATAACGGGGACTGGCAGAGGGCGAAGCTTTGACGGCGGTCCGGCCGCAGCGGGAGAGCACCGTCGTTTTCTTGACATTGTTAGGCAGACTTCTGATGATCAGGCTTCAGCGTGATCTTAGGACGCGGGCCACGGGGGGGCGGCGGTCTGCGGCGGCTGTCAGAGCGAGAGCGAGGGCGAGGGCGGCCGCTCTGACTGCGCTGAGCTGTTTGAGTCTGCGGAGGGGGGCGCTGTGATGGGGCTCTGGCGGAGGGCTCGTGAGAGCGGCCCGCTGAAGAGCTAGCGCGGCGGGGTAGAAACAAGTTCATCGCCTGAGTAGCTTTCTGTACCTCAGAAAAGCGATCGACGATTCCCGTGACTGCAGATCCAAACAGGCCCGTCGGGGAGAGGGGCGCGTTGAGAAACGCGGCGCGCTCAGAATCTCCCATGTCGGCGAGCGTGAGCCATAAGTGTCTCTCAGCAACACAAAGGCTGGCCATGCATTTCCCCAGAGCTTGTGCGGCGGCTTTAGTGGCGCGAAGGGCGAGATCCGTAGCACTTCTCAGATCCGTGACGGCGGGGGGGGTTTTTCTACCGCCTTCGGCCCATTCACGGAGAATATCGCTCTGTAACACTTGGAGGACAGACATAGAGTGAAGCGCAGCGGCGGCCTGACCAGCGGCGGCGTAAGCGCGAGCATGAAAGCTCGAGGTCGCTCTGCAAGCTTTCGAAGGAAGCGTGGGTGAAGAACGCCATCTAGCGGAGGGCGGGCAGAGGTGCGTGGCGACCAAGTCCTCGACGGGCGGCATGGCTGCATAGCCTTTCTCGGCGGCTCCGTCCACCGAGCGCAGCGAGGCGGATATATCGGAGCGATTTCTAGCCGAGAGCGGTGCATTCCAGGATTTTGTCAGCTCTGCGTGAAGTTCAGGCAGGAATGGAGCGGCCCGGGTGCACGCGGGGGTCGAGCGCCGATGAAAAAAGCTACCGTCCATTCGGTTCGGGGCCTGCTCGGGTGGAGGAGACCACTCGAGACCGAGGCGTTCGACGGCCTGTGAGAGGAGGCGCATCAGCTCCTCTTCTATCCCGGCGCGGGTCCCCGTCGACTCTCTCGCGGATCCGAGAGATGACCAGTCTTCACTGTCAGAAGCGAGCAGTGAACAGGAGTCCTTCTCCTCCGCGGCGTCATTGGAAACAACAGAGCGGCCACTCGGCGGCAACTGAATGTCCGGCAGGGGCGGGGAGGGAGAGCGGGAAGCGGGAGGCGGCGGCGGCGGCCCGCATGTTTCCGCTGGGGGCTCCGGCGGCCTTTGAGAGCGGCGTTTCTTTTTACGCGGCGAGAGAATAGGCGGCGCGGGAGCGGTTTTCACTGCCAGAAGTCGTGCCCGCAGGGACGATAACGGCAGGCTTTCACAGAGGTCGCATCCTCCATCAGCGAGGGCGAGTTCTGCATGCTCGAGTCCCAAGCAGAGAGCGCAGATGACATGGCGGTCTCCGTCCTCGAGACGAGCGCGGCAAGAGCCGCAGGAAAAACGAGACATCTTTAAAAAGACGCTCGGCTCTTTTAGATATAGAGAAAGGATACGAATCGTCGGATGGCCTAGCTTGCAGGGCGGCTGAAGGTGGCGAAGACGGCCGGCTTCTTCAGGGTCCTTGAGCTCGCTAGAGGATGCCTTCTTCGACGGCGATGGCTTTTCTCAGGAACAGCAGAAGCGTGCAGCTTGCTGAAGATGAAATGAATCAACATATAAGCCTGGGAGAGCTCCTTATATACACCATGGCCACGCCCATTCTGGCGGGTCATGACGCAATGAGCGCGCGGGCGCCTCTCATTGGAAGCGGGTTCAGCCCCGCTCTCCCATAGGCTTAAGCAGTTCTCTCTGAGCGAACCAATGAGCTGCTAGCTAGCCCGCTCTAGGTCTGCCGCAGAGGAACTGCGTTGTGTATGGATACAAAATTATGAAATAATTTTTTTGGCTTCAATATCTCAGCAAAGATGAATCTTTCCCGCAGCGTAAGCTAGCTTACGCAATACGAGAGAACCTCTCGTAAGAGAACCTGTATTTTTATTAAAGTTAATAAAGATTAATAAATCCTGTAAAAAAATTATTGGAACCTTATTGTAAAGTGTTTAATATAATATAATATAATATAATATAATATAATATAATATAATATAATATAATATAATATAATATAATATAATATAATACCTGTATATGGAGCAGTACATTCATGTCCACATCCATTGCTGCAGCATTTCTCATTGTTGGGACAATCACTGTCATTGACACAGTACTCAGCACACACTCCTGCTCCAAATTTTCTGCGTGGACACATTCCTGGCTTTGCTGTTATACAGACGCATGACAAAGAAACCATAATTAAATGCTGAATGCAATATTTTTTTTTTTAAGTTTTACATATTATTGGAATAGGTTTTACAAGAAAAAACTATTTCAGTCTTTCTACTTTAAAATGTATGTTTTATTATGTGTTACTTAATTGTTTTCTTGTAATTATTTTTTAACTTTATTAGCAATTTCTGATCTAAACATCTTTTTTTTTTTCAAACTGTCCAATTTTTTCCCCGTGTCCCTTTTGAAAGACATCTAGTATTATTATCCATTTCTCATTTGAACTCACTGAAAGCAGGCGGCACACACACAGCCCCACAGTCAAATATACAGCATCTGTGTCCTCCAGAGCAGTCTCTATCAGAAACACATCCTCGACTGGACGGCACGACCATCAGCTTCCCCGGACAGTGATCGACCACTACAGAAAGATCATCATTAGTTTGAAATAGTTTGTTTCAGCATCTTTAAGTCAGTGGTTTTGTAAGTAGTTTAGAAATTTACTGTATCCCTAAACTGTGTCAATTAATGTCATTTAAAAAAGTGTGTAACAAGAGTTGTAGCCAATTGTATCAGTCAAAATAATTGTAATGCCAACCCCTTCAACACCCTTATTTTATTTTAACCATGGGGGGACTATCCGAGCTGCTCAGCACACCAGAGTCTCCAACCGTCATGGCGCCCACGCCAGAGTCTCCAATCGTCATGGCGGCCACTCCAGAGTCTCCAATCGTCATAGCGGCCACGCCAGAGTCTCCAACCGTCATGGCGGCCACTCCAGAGTCTCCAACAGTCATGACGGCCACTCAAGATTCTCCAACCGTCATGGCGCCCACGCCAGAGTCTCCAACCGTCATGGCGGCCACTCAAGAGTCTCCAACCGTCATGGCGGCCACTCCAGAGTCTCCAATCGTCACACGCCAGAGTCTCCAATCGTCATGACGGCCACGCCAGAGTCTCCAATCGTCATGGCGGCCACTCCAGAGTCTCCAACCGTCATGGCGGCCACTCCAGAGTCTCCAACCGTCATGGCGGCCACTCAAGAGTCTCCAACCGTCATGGCGGCCACTCAAGAGTCTCCAACCGTCATGGCCGCCACTCCAGAGTCTCCAACCGTCATGGCGGCCACTCAAGAGTCTCCAACCGTCATGGCGGCCACTCCAGAGTCTCCAACCGTCATGGCGGCCACTCAAGAGTCTCCAACCGTCATGGCGGCCACTCCAGAGTCTCCAATCGTCATAGCGGCCACGCCAGAGTCTCCAACCGTCATGGCGGCCACTCCAGAGTCTCCAACCGTCATGACGGCCACTCAAGAGTCTCCAACCGTCATGGCGCCACGCCAGAGTCTCCAACCGTCATGGCGGCCACTCAAGAGTCTCCAACCGTCATGGCGGCCACTCCAGAGTCTCCAATCGTCATAGCGGCCACGCCAGAGTCTCCAATCATCATGGCGGCCACTCCAGAGTCTCCAACAGTCATGGCGGCCACTCCAGAGTCTCCTACCGTCATGACGGCCACTCAAGAGTCTCCAACCGTCATGGCGGCCACGCCAGAGTCTCCAATCGTCATGACGGCCACGCTAGAGTCTCCAATCGTCATGGCGGCCACTCCAGAGTCTCCAACCGTCATGGCTGCCACTCCAGAGTCTCCAACCGTCATGGCGGCCACTCAAGAGTCTCCAACCGTCATGGCGGCCACTCAAGAGTCTCCAACCGTCATGGCGGCCACTCAAGAGTCTCCAATCGTCATGGCGGCCACTCCAGAGTCTCCAACCGTCATGGCGGCCACGCCAGAGTCTCCAACCGTCATGACGGCCACTCAAGAGTCTCCAACCGTCATGGCGGCCACGCCAGAGTCTCCAACCGTCATGGCGGCCACGCTAGAGTCTCCAATCGTCATGGCGGCCACTCCAGAGTCTCCAACCGTCATGGCGGCCACTCAAGAGTCTCCAACCGTCATGGCGGCCACTCAAGAGTCTCCAACCGTCATGGCGGCCACTCAAGAGTCTCCAATCGTCATGGCGGCCACTCCAGAGTCTCCAACCGTCATGGCGGCCACTCAAGAGTCTCCAACCGTCATGGCGGCCACTCAAGAGTCTCCAACCGTCATGGCGGCCACTCTCAAGAGTCTCCAATCGTCATGGCGGCCCTCAAGAGTCTCCAACCGTCATGGCGGCCACGCCAGAGTCTCCAACCGTCATGGCGGCCACTCAAGAGTCTCCAACCGTCATGGCGGCCACGCCAAAGTCTTCAATCGTCACGGCGGCCACGCCAGAGTCTCCAACCGTCATGGCGGCCACTCAAGAGTCTCCAACCGTCATGGCGGCCACTCCAGAGTCTCCAACCGTCATGGCGGCCACGCTAGAGTCTCCAATCGTCATGGCGGCCACTCCAGAGTCTCCAACCGTCATGGCGGCCACTCCAGAGTCTCAAACCGTCATGGCCGCCACCCAGAGTCTCAAACCGTCATGGCCGCCACCCAGAGTCTCCAACTGTCATGGTGGCCACTCAAGAGTCTCTAACCGTCATGGTCGTCACGCTAGAGTCTCCAGCCATCATGGAGATTTTCAGATTGCCCTGACACAACCACGGAGGTTGTCCGTGAAATTCCTAACTGTCTAGATACAGCCACAGAGGTTGCCCCTGAACTTCCTGTCTCGTCTCGGCCAGAGAGGTCGTTCTAATTTCCAGCGTCACTGTCGAGGAGGCCAGGATTAAAGATTTTGCCTACTTTGGAATTGACATTACCCCTGGATGTCCTGCCTGCTCTGTTATGGCAATGGAGACCATTACTGAACTTTCTGCCTGTTCAGTACTGACACTGCCCAAGAAGCCAACCCTAACCTTGCGGTACCCTTTTCTACAGTTCCACCTGCTTCGCCATGGTGGTCACCAGTTCCACCGTGGGGATCTTCTGTCGAGTCTGTTCTATCATGGTGGTCCTCAGTTACACAGTGGTGGTCTTCAGCCCCGGCAGCTCCGCTGTGCTGGTCATCAGCTCTGCCTTCTCTACGGTGGGGGTCATCAGCTCCACTGTGCTGGTCATCAGCTCTGCCTTCTCTACAGTGGGGGTCATCAGCTCCACTGTGCTGGTCATTAGCTCTGCCTTCTCTATGGTGGGGGTCTTCAGCTCCACTGTGCTGGTCATCAGCTCTGCCTTCTCTATGGTGGGGGTCTTCAGCTCCACTGTGCTGGTCATCAGCTCTGCCTTCTCTACGGTGGGGGTCTTCAGCTCCACTGTGCTGGTCATCAGCTCTGCCTTCTCTACAGTGGGGGTCATCAGCTCCACTGTGCTGGTCATCAGCTCTGCCTTCTCTACGGTGGGGGTCATCAGCTCCATTGTGCTGGTCATCAGCTCTGCCTTCTCTACGGTGGGGGTCTTCAGCTCCACTGTGCTGGTCATCAGCTCTGCCTTCTCTACAGTGGGGGTCATCAGCTCCACTGTGCTGGTCATCAGCTCTGCCTTCTCTACGGTGGGGGTCATCAGCTCCATTGTGCTGGTCATCAGCTCTGCCTTCTCTACGGTGGGGGTCTTCAGCCCTGGCAGCTCCGCTGTGGTGGTCATCAGCTCTGCCTTCTCTACGATGGGGGTCTTCAGCCCTGGCAGCTCCGCTGTGGTGGTCATCAGCTCTGCCTTCTCTATGATGGGGGTATTCAGCCCTGGCAGCTCCGCTGTGGTGGTCATCAGCTCTGCCTTCTCTACGGTGGGGGCCTTCAGCCCTGGCAGCTCCGCTGTGGTGGTCATCAGCTCTGCCTTCTCTACGATGGGGGTCTTCAGCCCTGGCAGCTCCGCTGTGGTGGTCATCAGCTCTGCCTTCTCTACGATGGGGGTCTTCAGCCCTGGCAGCTCCGCTGTGCTGGTCATCAGCTCTGCCTTTTCTACGATGGGGGTCTTTAGCCCTGGCAGCTCCGCAGTGCTGGTCATCAGCTCTGCCTTCTCTACGATGGGGGTCTTCAGCCCTGGCAGCTCCACTGTGGTGGTCATCAGCTCTGCCTTCTCTACGATGGGGGTCTTCACCCCTCGCACCCCCCTTGTTTGTTGAGGAGCGTCTGAAATCCACTCCTTTTCTTGTGTTCCCCTGGTCTTATGTGGATTTATTTATTATGTTATTTCTTGTTTTGAACCATGTTTTGTAGTCCTGTTGTTCTTGTTGATTAGTTCCTGATAGTTCCAGGTGTGTCTTGTTTGCCAATCACCCCTTGCGTATATGTTCCCCAGTGATTCTCATGTTCTTTGTCTGGTGTTGTCCTTCTATGGATGTTATATGTGCGCTTGGTGTCAGTTTTGTTGGCTTTCCTTGCCGGTGTCTGGATTTATCAGTTTTGCCTGGATTTACTTTTATTATGTTTGTTTTGTTTGTCAAAACATTTAAAGCTACAATATGTATTTTTTTTCGCCACTAGGGGTGCTAATCTCTTACAATAACAAAGGCGTAGATTTATGACGCAGTGATAAGTGGAATCATGGAGCTTGTCGTCATGCTGATGGATCTAATAATGTTTATGGATGAGTAAAAACATGCATGTTTTTTTAACATGGTATGAAGCAGGGTGCGATTGCTAATGAGAGACAGACATCAGCGACACAAGCGAATCCCGTGGATGTAAAGGAATGAGGAAATTTAATTCTACCGAACCACCCACAAGTGCTGAATTATACTCACACAGGTCAGTTTATTTAACTAATTAAACTTGTGAGGTAAAGCAGCGCTGTTTCACTTGGTCTAACGTTACACTATCACACTAAAGAGCATTTGAGTGTGTTGAAAGTAATGTTATTCTATGTGTTAGTTTGTTGCTATATGAGACTAGCAGTAAGCTAAATCAAAATTAGAATAACATGATACTGATCATATTCTAACATTTTATCATGTTGAGCTATATAACACTGATTTGTTTTATGTACATTTGCTCACCTGTCTAATAAAGCACATGCAAGAGCGGTGTCTCTGTCAAGTCAAAGTTTGCTCTTGGCATCTCGAAAACACTACGCCGATATTGATCCTCATTTTAGTTCTCCTTTTGTCCCAAAGTCTGCTTGCCATGATCCATAATGTTTGAACGAAACAACAACAGCGGGCATCTAAACATTACGCAGTTGTCCACATCTGTCACCATGGTTACTATGGCAGTAAAAGCGGAAACCAGGGATAACGCAGATAATACGTCATTGACAGGCGACAAGTGACAAGGGACGGGCACCATTTAAAATTGTGAATTTCTCTGAATTTACAAATTCTTGGAAACATTTAGGAAGTACATAATTAAAAGAAATATAACACTGCGCAAGTGGTTTTTTGGATCTTTTGATACAAAATGCTTACATATTGTCTCTTAAGTATTAAATACAAATAAAATTGTCTATGCGTGTTTTTCCTGTACAATGGGAAATACACACACATTGCCTATAAATTAATAGCATAGATAAAACATAAAAGTTAACTTTTGTACAGTATGACAATTTAACATACCTTTATATTAATTATTTAAACTTAACTGATGTACAAAGTTAATCTTTCACTGGACGTCTATACTCTGTATGTTTGAGAATTGTAATATGCTGAGATGTCGTTTTATGTAAGGCACTTGTTTAATGCATTTCTTCGGGCTGCGTATTAAGTTAAAAGAACATGGATCTCACCTGTGAAGTTTCGTCCTGGAGCAGCTTCTGATGAGCTCCAGCATCCAGACAAACACAATAACACAGTGCAGTACACTCGGGCTGTCATCCTTTCGACCTGCGATCACAAAGAACTCTGCTTGAAAGAAAATGAGCTGACTCTCTCCAGAGACAATTTCTGAGTCGGTTCGTGAGTCAGGAGGGGCGGAGAGATCTTGCAGAGTCCGTGCGCGAGGGAGGTATACACAGACGACGAAGCTACCATCAAAACATCAGCTGACAAAAAAAAAAAAAAAAATGCTGGCCCTACAGTCTGTGAAATGTTATTATAAAAAAAATACTCAAAGAAATCCTACTTTTCTCAGAACGAAAAAGTATATGACCGCGCCAGTAAGCCAATCAGAAACCTTGAAGTTAGCACTCAACCAATGGCATGAGTTTGGGACGGGATGATCTGAACACGTCAGCACCTTTTTAAAGCCCCAAGGAGTTCTGAGTATTCAGAGAGCTCTGATGCTTGCAAAGTTTTGAATGGCCTCAATTGAGTAAAATACTTTCTCCCACATATTAGTTTGATTTAGAATAGATTATATCCAATACAATCCCACCGGAAAGTTTTTTTTTATGACAGTGGGTTCATCAGTTTGGGCACTACTTAATCCCAAATCTGGAATCTCTTACGAAATTATAACTTTTCCCGAAACTGAATGGAAACCCCTCATTTGTGCATGGAAACAGTTTTCCCCTAAATAATGTTGAAAGAAAGAAAGTTGTTCGGCGTTTCCTCGGTGGACGGGGTACACAGAAATATTTGGCAGGAGTTATGCTTGTTGTTGGCATAGGATATTGCTTTGAAACAGATTATGCATTAACACAGTGATCAAATGTGCATCTAATGCTGTATAGTTTTATATGACCACTAGATGGCAGGTGTATAAAAATGAGCAGTAGGTATTTGTTACCAATGGCATGCAGTGTAAAATCACATCGAATGGGCCTTTTATTCTGAATAAAATCTGAGACTAGTGTAAAAAGTTTATTGATATGCTGTAAATTGAACTGGATTTTCCCTGAACAATTCCAGTGCATAAAACCCATTTGAAATACAAAATTTTAATAAAAACCAGGAAGCATTTATTTATTGTAAAGGCCTTTTAGCCAAAATGCAAAAATGGGAAAATTTGAGAAAACTTTTGTTTTGCAGAGTATATTACACTGTTAATGTTTAAACTGTACTCAACAACAAATAAATTAACACATAAATAAATATATTCAAATTTAGTAAGTAACAGAGGGAAAACCAGTAATATGTTTAACCAGTATACAAATATATCTGAGTTTGTGTGCACTGTGCAACCATCTGTAGATTGGGCTCAGACATTAAAAATGTAATTTTTGAAATGAATAACTATGTAGTATTAAAAGAATGATATTGCTCTCTAAATATATTAAAAATCATTCAATAAAAAGGCTCTCTATGACATATAAAGGCATCCTTTGCATTATATGGAAAGAAAAATCTGTTAAAACACGTGTAGTGTTATTTGCACTGCAGAAATAAACAGATTTGACGTTTGTGCAAGAGTTATTTAAAATCACTTTGAGCTCAGTAACAAAACATACATTTAAAACTGTACTTTACAGCATTACCATTTAAAGTATCGGACTATTTCATTTATAATTTACACCCAAAAGTGGATATTCCCTTTATTTTAAGAATTTATACTGCATCATTTACCGAAAAGGCAAATCAGTCCAGCAGCCTGAATGTAAACAACACCGTTCAGAGTCGACAACCTCGCTTAATACTTCCCCATGTCCACTTGAAATAATGTGTGATAGTGGTGCTGAAATGAAGGCTGATTGATTCAAATCCCCTAAAGAACAAGTCAAACACAACCGTGTTGCATCTGTGAAATTCATGACGGCTAAAAATAAATGTTCTTGGTGTCACACCAAAACCCGATTCCCAATTAAATATTACAGGATACAAAAAAAATAATAGTGTAGCACTTTACAAGTTCAATTTGTTAACATTTATTAATGCATTAGGTATCATGAACTAAGAGTAAACCACAATTCTTTACAGCATTTATTAATCTATGTGAATGTAATAAATACACTATGGTTGACTGTAAATTAAATCATAATTCACTAATGTTAATTAATACTTGAAATGTTAGAATTGTATTAGTGTATTTTAGAAATTAACTTCAACTTTAAAAGTATTGTTTGTTGTTAATTCATAATACTTAAGTCGTAAGGCATTAAGTAATGTTAACAAACTGAGTCTTATTGTAAAGTGTCACCAATTCAAGAATAAGGCTAATAAACGCTATTGAAATGTGCCCATGAAATGCATGTGTTTTAAAGTGTAGAGTTAATATTAATTCCACAGGTTTCCTTAGTGACCTAATCTTACATATTGCTTTCAGAAACATCCCTCATATTCATATATATATATATATATATATATATATATAAAGAATCCTAAATGCTTATGGGACATCTTCACTTTTGCTCTTAGCCCTGACCAGCCCCTCGCTGTCCTCGATGCTCTCTTTAATGAGACACTCCTTCAGGTTGGGCTGATTCCCTAGATCAAACCCCTGCTCCTGGATCTCCAGCAGAAGAGCTTCCCAGCGCCTCTTGTCCTTCGAGATCTTCCAGGAAAGCCTGACGTTGGATTGCAGGAGGGGGATGAGCAGAGGGTGAAACTGGTGCTGCTGCAAAGCCTCCTGGGAAGGCGCTAGATCCTGCAGGGCTCGGTCGCAGTGTTCCTGAGCCTCACCGAGTTGATCCAGCTCTTGGAAGCAGATGACCAAGGCGGAGAGCGTGAAGAACCAATGAACCCTCTGCGTCTGGTTGAGCTGCAGGATCTGATGGCATCCTAACTTCTCCTGGAGTCTCAGAGAGTTGAGAAGAGGCCCCAGGGCATCTTGGTAACGGCCCACTCGCATCAGCATCTGGCCAGCGCGCAGATCCCCCAGGTAGAAGAACTCGAGGAACGTGGGTGTGGTCCGTAGTTCAGGGAGAGAGTGAAGGTGGGTCAGGTACTGCTCGAACGCCCGGCTGCGCTTGGCAATGGTCTCGGCGGCGAAGTTTTTGCGCAGCTTCTTCCGAGGGAAGTGCACGCCATCCATCTCGTCTCCGTGACGCCGGCGCAAGCGGCTGTGTAGCCGTTCGAAGTCAGTGTAGCGCCGCGTGATGACAGCGGGAGTTTTGTCAAATGTGCCAGAGTGGATGACATGAATCGTGTAGAGCTGATGAGAAAAAGCGTATGCGACTTCATGTGAAACCAGAGAAACAAAACTAGCAACTGTTCAATTGACCCATGAAATGACGCTTGTTTTTGTCCCGAAAATACTTTAAAAATGCAGTTCATGCATACACAGTGAACGAATGATGAGCATGTTTTTAATTTCGGAATTAAACGTTTTTGGGGCATAAATTTAAAGCTGCAGTCCGTAGCTTTTTCCCTTTTTGTCGCCATCTCTCTGTTCGAAATCTGTAACTGCAGTGATTCGCGGAATTATCATCTTTACGTGGGTTGTAAATCGGCATGAAACAGCGCGGATGAACACAGTGCTTTGAGGCGAGTGCTGCTGTCAGTCACCGCGCTGTGTGGATACTGGCATACAGAATCACAGATTCACTTTTTGAAAGCTTGACCAACGTAAGAATTTTCACCGGAAAATGTCTTCTGAACAAGTAAGTAACATCCATTTTTGTTCTGACCAACTAAGGGGGGAAAAGCATTCGACATGATAAGCTTCGTTAGATTTAATCAACGCGATTTACAGCAACCGTGCAAATTATAGCCTACTTTGTTCTCAAATTGTTCATGTTAACAACATCAGCATTGCGTGACTAACGTTAAATTTAATGTGTTTTATAATTACCTGTGTAGTTCAGAATTCATATTCTCCATAATAGCTAACGTTAAACGAGAAAGGCACAACAAAGGAAACTCCATAACTGTGTGAATAAAGAAAACTGTTACACGATTGAACTATTGAAATGTCTTACTTGTTCAGCAGAAAAAGCCGTCTCTTCTTCCGTTTCGAACCCCTTCGGGAGTTCACGCACTTTTTAAAAGCCCCGCCGATGTGTATCCTTGTGTTAGCATGAGACGGTTTCTTTCTCTTTCCACCTTAAATCCGAAGTACGAAGTCTTTTGGGTTTTATAACTGGTTAATCTCCAGTTGACACTGATGATTGTTGTTTGGATCTTTCTGGATCCGCCATAAGTTTAATCATGTAAAGTGCTGCGTGAAAAGCCTATCTCTACGTCTCGTCACGCGCAGTATAGCCGGCTAGCCGAAACTCCTTCTTTATGTGTACCGGTGTGATGTAATGACGCAAAGACATGCTCGAATTTCCCGCGGAAACCCACCAGTACCACTGGAATTAAAATCATTATTACAAGCTAACCGTTTTGAATCTAGCTATGGCAAGCAGATCGATTTGACCACTGGCTGAAGATGTTTTTTTTTTAATAATTAATTTGGATTATTTTTAACTTAAAAAAGTTACGGACAGCAGCTTTAAAAAATGGGATTATACTATCCTGATGTGGCCCTATTAAGGCTCTTAATTTTTTATATATTTTTTAAATAATTATAACAGTGATTAAGTGCTTGCTACAGTTTGTATTCTTGTAATCAAAAAGCATGTCTAAAATAAAATTATACAACATATACAGTTTATCAAAGATTTATTAAACGTTAAAAAAATTAATTTAGGGCCATATGAAATCCTTTCTCTTTTTTTCAATTTAAGGATTGAATTCAATTTTAATAATCAAGAAGCATGTCTAATCAATTGAATTCATTAAACTTTAACATCTTACTTTTTTAAATGTTTGCAATAACCTTTAAAATAGTTTTAACACAAATATACCAAAAAATTATGTAATTAAATGTTAATTGTATTATTATTATTCCTACTGTGAGAATTACATTGTACTCTACAAGAGTAATATATTTCTGTTATTATTTAAGTCAAACAGAAACTTTTATTTTGATGAGTTTGAAGACTTGAAGACTGCATATAATATGATAATAGTTTTATCAAGTGAAATGCTGGTGAAGGGACTCTCAGAGCAGGTCTGGAGATTAAGTTCATGTCCTGATATAGAGAGACACCGGACGCTAAAAACACCATGAGCATCTTGTGTGCTTGAGCATGCGTACAGACGAAACTGCTCATTCACACAGAGACGCTTAAAACATGCAGAGTTCGTTTAAATAGCAGTCTTTCTGCTTTTTAATATTCACAGATCGCAATTTGTGTACAGTCCTACTTTTGATTTATTAATCCAAAATTTGGCTGGCCGCCTGGTCTGAAAAAGCATAACAGTGTACGATAACTTTAAGAAAAGAAAAGGCAATATTATTTGGACAATATTATTTATCATTGGCCCAAATATAAAATGGTGTTTTGAATGTTTGTATAAATATGTAATGTGTTTTGAAGTTGCTAAAAAATGACTGAAATGGTTCACAGTTGTGTCTTGTGTACTTACCACATACTTGGAATTTGTATCATGGACAACACTGGCATCTGTCACCTCAAAAATGAGTTTTTCAGGAATGCAACGAGTTCTTGAGCTCTTGTAGTTTTCTTGTAGTTGTCTGGTGATCATATTTGAGGTTTTGGGGGAAGGACCTATTGGGCTGGTCTCTATAAAGCAAAGACAAAATTAACTACAAATGTGAAGTATCAAGTGAACTAAAAGTGAACTAAAAAGAAGAAGTGAAATTTGCCTACAAATAGATTATTGTAAGTTCACAAACACCATGTACATATGCTTAAGCTTAAAGGAAGAGCTCATTCCAAATAATGTTTCTAAAAGAATGGGGGGTTTTCCATGCAAACTCTTTCTATACAATAGTAGTTCATAGTAATGACAGCTGTCAAGCTCCAAAAATAATACACCATCAAAGTGATTCATTTAACTGTGCTATAATACAAGTCTTTCAATTGTAAGCTGCTGTGGAAAAAAGTGTCAGCTAAATCAACAAATAAATGTAAAAAGTTTAACTGTAAATCTTCTGAAGTCATGTGTGATAGTCACCAAAAGCTACTGTTTTCCATGTGTCCAAATCATTTGGCAACATAAAAATGCAGGATAAGGAATGTGATTCGAGAACTGAGATGATTTTCAGTGAATTATGACATAAATTGAGTATGTTCCTTACACACAGTTATCCATAAGATTTGCAATATGCCGTATAATATAGGCAAATGGGCTACCTTTATGGTGTTTTTGTCCTTTTTAAAGCTTGACAGCTCTGCTCAATAATAACAGAATATATAAATATATACTACAACCATTTAAAGGTTTAAATTATACCATTTATAAATCCATAAATAAGTTTTTTTTTTAAAGAAATTAAAACGTTTATTCAGAAAGGATGCAAATTAATTTACTTAAATGTCTGTATACATTTATGTTAAAAAGGTTTCTATTTCAAATGCTGTTCTTTTGAACTTTTTATTCATAAAAGTATCCTGAAAATGTTTTATCTGCAACATCAATGTAACGGTTGTCTATGGAAGCATGTTTCTGCCAGGGAATAAAATGTAAAAATAATAATATAATAATTGTGACCTTTTTATCTCACAACTCAGTTTTTTTTTTCTCACAATTGTGTGATATAAACTAGCAATTGTGAGTTATAAAGTCAGAATTGTGGGATATTAACTCGCAAATGCAAGACAAAAAAAATCAGAATTTCGAGATATAAACTCGAACTGCGTGATATAAACTCGCAATGTCAGAATTGAGAGCTGATTTTTCCCTCAGAATTGGACTTTATAACTCGCAATTGCAAGTTTATATCTCAGAATTCTGAGAAAAGATGTCAGAATTGTGCGATAAAATAAAATAAAAACGCAATTATCTTTTAGATTGGTTTTATTCCATGGCAGAAACAAACTCCCATAGTTTTCAACATTGCTAATAATAAGAAATATTTTTTGAGCATCAAATCAGCATATTAGAATGACTACCTGTAGTAGTGATGCTGAAATTTCAGCTTAGCCATTATAGGAATAAATTACATTTTCAAATACCGGTATATTAAAACAGAAAACAGTTATTTAAAATTGTAACAATAATATTTCATAATATTACTGTTTGACTGTATTTTTGATTAAATAAATACAGCCTTGGCAATCACAAGAGACTTTTTTGAAAAACATCAAAAAAATCTTACAGACCCCAAAGTTTTGAACAGTGTATATTTTGGGACAGGATGAGAAAGAGTAAATGACTGTATTTTAATTTTTGGATAAACAAGCCTATTCCTTTAATAGCTTCTGCACATGTAGCTTGGACTTATATTCACCAACACAAATTGTGCTGTTCTACTCCTCTATAAGCATTTACCTTGTCCTTTACACTATAAATTATAATGTTAGCTTGTTAAAAGATAGGTATTATTGATGACTACCTGTGCTGCTACATGCATTATCTATGGACTCTCCAAAAAAGTCAGAGTCACTGTCTGGCCCCGACGCGTCTCCCGGATCCTCAGAGTCCAGGACCCCATCACCCTCGAAGCACAGGGTCCCTCCGAGCCTGGCCGACACGCAGTCTATGTCATCCTCAAGCTCAGAGCTTTCTGGAAAGTCATCCGTTCTGTGGCCGTCTGTCTCTGAAGGAAGCTCCCCTTCTTTGAACAGTGTACGGCGAAGTCTGTCGAATAGTTTAGAGGCCATCCCAGCTTTGATCCAACCCTGAAGAGCACAAAAGAGAAGGATTCCTGAATATAATATTCAATCAAATCATGGCATCACTTATATGGCAGATGCATATTTGATAGTCAAACAAGCCTGCTGACAGTCTGAGGCAGCAATGGAAACACTGAAGTTCAAACCTCTCATGATCTTTCATTGAGCTGTGAAACGTGAGAGCAAACCTTCAGGGAAACTGATCTGTCACACAAATATTTATTATTTATTGAGGGGTTTGGTGAAAAGAGCCTGACAACAGCATTGCATTTCTGTAATTTCCATGGAAAAAATCTGAGTAAAAACCTTCTTTTTTAAGTCTATGGTAAAAACAGACGTCATTCTTATTTATCGTTAGATAAATTTGTGAACATTTTATGCACAAACTAAGTTTCATAAACACTCATGATGAGTGTACAGCATATTTAAAGTTTTCCTAATAATTCGCATTTAAACAAGTTATATGTATCACGTTTCGTCATTTACAAATGGAGAAACTTAAAAAAAAAAAAAAAAAACATCCAGGAAAGTGGGAGCAGCGACAGCAGAAAGTGAATTATAACTCTTAGCTTGCTACGTGCTAATAATAACATCGCGCTTAATCAGCATAACTTCCACAACTTATCAATGTAAAGAAATGTTACAATAATTACACAAAACCATCACTTAAATTCATCAAATATCTGATAAGCAGCGCTACAAGTTATCAGACACCAAGTTTGAGGTTAACTTTTCTTGCTAACTACGGCTAATCTAAAATTTCAACTAAAAAATGATGAACAAACATGCGAAACATGAATATCACAACTTACCCGAGTTATAGACCTCTAAACTACATAATGATCAGCTCTTCATGGTGCAGGATAAATCATTTATACGTGCAAATAAAGAAAAGGAGCTGTGTAAACATGGATGGGATTTGGGAGTTGTTCCCTGTCCATAAGAAGAGGACGGACAGACACGCGCTTGACAACTGACTGACAGACACAAAACAGGAGAGAAAACGTTTTACATGCCTTCATAAACATGTATTTCATAATACATTTGTGTACAGATCTGTGCAGTTTTGCTTGGTGCATTATTGTTTAACTTTTAATTCGGAATTATTTCGTTTATGACATGCGAATCGTTTCTAACTGTTTTTAATTTAACCGCCATCATGGAACATATTGCATTCAGAGTGTAAGAATATATGATTCTAAGATCTATATATTAAATATTATTATTACGTCAAAACTATCATGGATTTTTTTTTTTTTTTTATGTTTTAAAAATCAGGAAGTTAATCACTCATAAGTGATTCATTACAATGGGCGGAAAAAAATCATTGCATCATTTTGTGATGTACAGGAAAAATGCGAAACTATTCGCTTGACTTTAATTAGTATTACTGTGTGTGTGTGTGTGTGTGTGTGTGTGTGTGTGTGTGTGTGTGTGTGTTTACACTCCAGGCTGAGAGGTGGCGCTGAACGCAACTCATGTTAGCGCTTCAAGCACACAGAGGAAGACGAGCGATAAAACGCGGGGTTACAAAAACATCATAACAGTTTTCACCTCGATCCGATTCTGAATTTCTGAGTTGTATAACGAAATGGCATCTAAAAACCCGCCGTTAAATATGCGTAAAGTTGAGAAAATAGCTTCAAGTGACTCAAAAAAGTAAGATTTTATATTTTAGTTCAAGTTCAATAATCTAAATCATTTCATTGTGAAGTGCTGTTGAATTATGAACTTGCTGCTTGTACAATGTACACACTAAAACTTGATGCATTATTTGTTTTCTTTGAAGTGTCATGTGTAAGTTATTAGCCTTACTCTTGGGCCAGTGTTGATCTTGTAAAGTAATAGTTAAGGTAATATAAGTAATTATCTAATTTATTTATGCAAATATATGTTCAAATATTGTGGCCCACTAGACGCTATATTTTGAAATGACAATGAATACACCTATTAACTTGATTTGGGGGTTGATAAGATGATATTATTATTACTACTACTAAATAATATGAATTATTTGGTCTAATACTTACTAAAAGACATGTGATATCTGTTTCTGCTACATAAGCTGAAGTATGGGTCAAAGAAGTCCAATTCAAACTCTTAGACTGTGATACTGATTTCACAAAACAGTTGAAATTTACTCTTTAAAGGTGCAATAGGTGATTCTCTTCCAAAACTTTTTTTTTTTGCTGATTAAAAGTCTACTCGTATACTGATAGCAATCACTCTTAAGTGGTCTAGATGTATTTTTATAAATATAAAGCGTCTGTGGAAGGCATAGGACCTTAAAATGTTCGTTAAATCATTGCATTCAGTCCCAATGAAATGATAACGTGTTCCCTGTCAGTCAACGTGTGTTCGGCAGCCTGTTCATGCAGACATCGCACGTCATCAGCGCGTTCACCTACGCACCTATTGCTGTCAATTTCATGAATGCAAATATTCAGACAGCCTCTGTTTTTCAGTGTATCCACCGAAAATGAAGTCAGTAGTGGAAATAACAGTGGTGCAAGGAGGAAAACCAAATGTAAGATCATGACTTACAACTTCTTCTCATAACTCCTTAATGTTATTATACTGACAATTCTGACCGTTTTCTGATCTTGATTTTTAGCGTCGGGCACAATTGTAAAGTCTAGGTACATGCAAACCGAAACAAAGGCTCCTGCAAAGGTAACTGATTCCAAAATAATAGGAATACTTTGTTTCCATACTAAATCTTGACATCTGTGTTGTTTCTGTCATTTCATAACAATATCAATCAAGGTTGATTCTTTTATATGGTGTGTTCTGTAGAGCAGTGTACAGCAGCAATCGATACTGATGCCACCCAGACCGTCCTCTCCCAGAATAGGCAACACACGAAAGCCGAGGGATGGCGTCCTGTCGAGACGTACAATAAGCACTCTGGCATACAATGACTGTGAGTGTTGGGCTAATCTGCAGAAATGTGAGATTAAATATTCACTATCTGCATCTATATATCGGTCTCTGTGTTGGTTAAACTAGTTCAGTTGCTGTATAGGCTTTATTTTATTAGATAAATGACTTGATGACTGATGAATGTGATGTTTTCCCACAGCGGCCTCCAGCATTCTGGAACCCTCAAATTTGGGAGGAAATGTTTTTCAGTCGACTGTGTTGGACGGCCACTACATACGTCCAGATTTTGATGTCTCCGTTATTAAAGGTGTGGTACTCATGTCGTCTGGAGTAGAGCAGTAATGCGATTTTGTTTTAACGGTCGTTTGAACAGCTTGCATAACAAGTTTAAATTTTCCAGACAAAGTTGCGCTGCCAGGCACAGTGGACCCCAAGAATGAAGAAAGGGACATGGCGATGGAGACGTTTTTGCTGGCCTTCCTCACTGCTAAGGTCTGATGTTAAGTTGATCAATATAGTTATTGCATACCGTATGCATACTGTATATATTATCACACACACACAGATATATATCCCCAAATCCACATATCTACATCCTTGCATAACAAACATTTCATTTGCCAGCATTTGATTAAAGTGCCCCATTATGTTCCTAATTTAGTTTTGGAGGTCTCCTACAAAAGGTTTACGTGCATCCATGTTAAAAAAAACACTTAATTTTCTTATAATAAACATTGGAGCATTACTTATTTTCAGCTTGATGAAGGATTCTCTAAACCTGTTCTTCCTAATACTCTTGTCTACTCCGCTCTGATTGGTCAGATGGCCCCGTCTGTTGTGATTTGTCTACTCTGCTCTGATTGCCAGGCTGTGTCCGATATTGCCCCCATACCCTTAAGTAGGGCACTATTTAAGGGGACAGCCATTTGTAGTGGTGTCTGAAACCATAATGGACGTTATTGAGTGCACTCATTCAATCCCACAATGCATCACATTAACGAGTGTACAACTGATGTACGCTCAACGGCTAGAGAATACCCATAATGCCTAAACTATCGTTTTGATGTTTTTATAATAAATAATAACCATTATAAATGAATGTAAAAGTCTGCTCTGCTCATTCAGCATGAGTTGCCATTGCAATCAGTGCAGCAGGAATCACAGTTCACTGTTCGCGTGACGATGGCGTAGGATTCGATACGCAACAGACTAAACGTCTGATAAATCTCTTATCTTGTTAAATGCACGCTCAGCACCGCTGCTCCCTATACACGCGCGATCACCAATTTGAAAGTAAAACACAAGCTCCCTGATGTGCATTGCGCAAATTAGGCTTCATTGTCCGTCTCCTAATACCCATTTCTGGACTGTTTATTTGCGGCTATGGTCTCTGTTTGCACTTCGAATATTAAGAGAGCACTGTAATGTATTAAGTACAACAGACATGGAAGGCTCTGTTTCTGAACTTAAATCGGAACACAAGAACAACATAGAGACAAACACACCAGCCTCGTTTCTCTCTACCTTTTCCGAACTCGCCATATTAACCCTATAACTGCTGATGCAAAATAAAACAGCAATTTCAAAACAATTACAAAGAGTCTGTGTGCTAACTTTGATTATGGTTGCACTTTCACTTATTGTTTGCACTTCAGACTTCAATGAGTTCAGTTAGGTCACACACAGCCTCAATCAGAAGTTCTGAAAGCTCTTAAATGTACAGTAAAGGTCTGAAGAGACTCATGTGAAATCAAACAGGAGAAAAGACAGTCAATAAAAACCTTTTACAGTGCTTGTATATTGTTTTCTTTCAATGCATTTGATAGTTCATACTCATAAAGTAGACCTGAAATGACATGCATTAGAAGATTATTAGTTAAAAAATTGCAAAATGCACCTGCATACTATTTTTCCAATCATGAATTTAGTCATTGAGGATTTCTGAAAAAATTGTGCAAAATTTCTCGTCTCGTTCTCGTGAACTCAATCTCGTGTCTAGTCTCGTCTCGTGAGATAAGCGTCTCGTCACACCACTGTGAACTACAAATAAAGTCAGTATGTGAGGCTGAATAGATGTGTTTTAGTCTGAATTAGGTAAGATGTGTCCATTTCAGTTTCCACAAATCCCTTCACTCGACTGGGATGTTCTCTTGTGTTCTGGGCGGCAAGTGCAGTAACTGTAACATCGGGCATATTTTGTAGAATTAAACACATATTTATACCGATTTCATCAGGCTCCGAAAATTCTTCACAAAGAACACAAAGATTGGCCTTTCTCGGCTGCTATATAGTTGCAACTCTTGCGTCATCAGAACAGTGTGTTCAACGCATCACCGTTTCTGTTTAAAAAACGTTGTGCAACGTTTTGTCGGCGCTGAACGCAGCACAGGTGATGACGCCCGCAGCTGAATCAATCATCCATCCATTTTCCAAACCGTGCTGGTCTAGCGTAATATTATACAGGTATACATTCCTTTTTAATTGATTAAGGCTTATATGCTTGTTTCCATATCAGGGTTCAAGATAAATCTTTTCATTACTACTGGAGCAGCCAGTTTACCAAGTGGTTATTAAACAGCAAGTACAAACTATGCAGAAACGGCAGCCATTCCGGCGCACTCAGTGTAAGAATTCACTCACTCGATTTCATTCACTCCTTCAAGTTGACTATATAGCACAGCACTAGTCTGTTGTAATTGGTCTGCTCTGATTGGTCAGATGGGCCAGTCTGTTGTGATTGGTCTACTCTGCTCTGATTGGTCAGATGGGCCAGTCTGTTGTGATTGGTCTACTCTGCTCTGATTGGTCAGATGGCCCAGTCTGTTGTGATTGGTCTACTCTGCTCTGATTGGTCAGATGACCCAGTCTGTTGTGATTAGCCTACTCTGCTCTGATTGGTCAGATGGCCCAGTCTGTTGTGATTGGTCTACTCTGCTCTGATTGGTCAGATGGCCCAGTCTGTTGAGATTGGTCTACTCTGCTCTGATTGGTCAGGTGAAATAGCTACTGCATTTAGAGCTTAAACAAAATATGAACAAATAATGAGCATATTAATCCAAAATAGTTAATGCATAAACATTTCTATTTTTTTAAAGCCCTTGTTTGATAATGTTTTTGTTTCTAGATTGAACATAATACCCGAAAAATGAGAGAGGAGGCTGAGAGGAATATTCTGGCCGTCATGGAGAAAGAGCAGCAGTTGAGAGCACAAGTTAACCAAAAGAAACGACAGTATCTGCTGCTGGAAAAGCAGAAACAACTCAACAGTTTACTGGACGTACAGGTGAGGTCATCTTCTCACATTTAACTCTGTTGCTTAAATCTTAATGTTAACACATCTCACATTTGAGTTCCTTTTTTAATGCAGATTGAGGCTTTAAGTCCTGTTGCTGCTGCAGCAAACACATTTGCAGAGGAGTACAAGTCATTTGCCCAAGCCGTTGATGCCACGAGACACAAGCTTCCTGTGAGGAATGTGCACATTGGAGAGGACCCAGAGCAGTTTTTAGGTGAGATTTGCTCAACATATTATTTTATGTATTTTTTGACGTTTGTATTTTTATATTGTGCAATTTTTGGGTATGTCTTTGTTAAACATGTTATATTGTTGGACGTGGAGTCTTTAAGTACGAGACATTGTATGTTATTGAGGGATTGAAATGACTGGTCAGTCGGCATGCGCCTTGAATCCAACTGGTGATTTTTGAATAATTCCAATCAGATCTAATCAAAAACATTTGTCTTACACAGACAAAGCGGTCGGATGTCTGAGTCAGAGCGAGCGACTCTTGCAACACTATACAAAGGACATTCCCACTGACTGTGAGGCTTTAACAGAGTGTCTTGGAGAGATGAAAAATACAGCAAATGAAATCAGCCAGGAGCTGACAAGGTAAGAGCAATTCGGTCTCCATATACAATGAAAGACTTTGCACACTGTGAAGCCCTCAGTACCGAAACATGTACAATTGTTTCAAACAATGCTTGGTGCGTATTTCATCTGTGCTAGTTTATATTTTAACTTACTTTGCATGTTCATTTGCTGTTTCATATTTTCTTGTAGGACTTTTTCTGATCTTCTGGAGGTGTCTTCATTAGTAAGCCGGGAGACAGTTTTGGTCCAGCAGTCACTGGAGGAAGGCCAGATCGGACAGAGCACAGCCCAGAGACTCTTCTGCCCCTCCATGACATGATATGCTGTATGATTAAGGCATCTATTTCCAATGAAATAATTAAAGAATGTGAATAATCAATGAATTGTAGGTATTTATTTCATACATTACTGAAGCAGGATTTAAGGAATTTGTCACATATTCATAGGTCTGGTGATGATGTGTGTATTTTATTAGAAAAACAACGATGATTCATATTTATATTACAAATTAAAACATTTTGGTTGAGAAATTGATAGGTTTCTGTTGGATTTGTTTTTATTGTCTAAATTCTTGAATTGAGATCAACACACCAAACATTATGTACGGTATGTGTATTATGTAGTATGTACATAGAGAGATAAATATTTGATACCATACTGATTTAATCAATAACTTTAAAGTCCTTTACACCTAACATTAATTACTGGGAACTGAACTGACTTGTGAAGGGGATTTTGTAGTTATTACTATGGTTGCTTTTAGTATTTAGGTTGATCAGATATGTGATTCACTTTTCCTAAAAAAAATAACCATACTAATATGTATGTGTACCCTATTTCAAAAATATATTGTGAACACTTTAAAAGTTTATTTTGTGAATTTTAAAGTTGATTGCCTTAACCATAGACTGTAAAAGGTCTTAACAAGAAGAAATAAATCCATGAATAGAATCTCTGTAGCTTTTAACTAGAAATAATTTTGCAGTAATATTGCACAGTTTATTTTTTTATGTTTATAAACAATTCATGTTGTTTTATATAATATATATACGAATTTAGCGGATATGACGTACAATGTCGTACAACAGGCGACCAATCGGATATGTCTTTACGGCAAGTGACGTGCGAGCAGTTTTGATCAACAACAGACACGACCAATGAACACAGCCATGAGTAACGCGTGAGTCTTCCAAAAGCTTGTTTTTATTTTGAAAAAATGCACGACGATATATGAAATGAAGATATTATATTTTAAATACCAAGTTTTAACTGAAACCCGTTTGATACAAAGAGTATACGCAGACAGAAACCGTCTTTGTTAGAACAGGGCTGATGTCAACAGTAAAAGCACATAACGTTAACTAGTAACGTTAGCAGATTACTACATCTTGCTCATGACAGATTGTTATAATTGCATAAAATGTGTTTTGGCTCGGAAATAACTAGTTTTGAATCTTAAACGAGATAAATTATTGTCAAATAAATAGAAAATAATTGCTCAGAAAGGTTTTAGTGAGCATCTTACAGTTACAGACCTGTCCTGTGCAATACAAGAAACGTAACAAGAGATGATAGCACCTATTTATTTCCACCGCCTTTTTGCAATAATTCATCATTTTTATATATTCACATATATATGTTATATATACTGTTTAAAAGAGCTGTTTTCTATCTGAATATATTTTAAAGTGTAATTCATTCCTGTGATGTCAAAGCTGAATTTTCAGCATCATTACTCCAGTCTTCAGTGTCACATGATCCTTTAGAAATCATTCTAATATGCTGATTTGATGCTGTTTTTATCAATTGTATGATGCTCAATAATTAATAATGATAAAAACAGGTTTTACAGGTTAATTATTTGTGGAAATAATTAATATATTTTTTCATTCTCTGATGAATAGAAAGTTCAAAAGAACAGCATTTATTTGAAATAGAAATATTTCGTAACACTATAAATGCATTTACTGTCACTATTGATCAATGTAATGTGTCCTTACTGAATAAAAAGTATTAATTTATATGTCTCCACAAAATACACAGTTCTGTTGATGATAAGAAGCAGCAGCAAATCAGCATATTAGAATGATTTCTGAAGGATCATGTGACACTGAAGACTGGAGTAATGATGCTGAAAATTCAGCTTTGACATCACAGGAATACATTTTAAAATATATTACAGTAGAAAACAGTTACATTAAATTGAAATAATATGTACAGTATATGTGTGTGTTTAGGTGGCATCACTCTAGGAAGGGTCGAGGACACAGGCATAAGGAGCAGGGTCGACCGAACAGGGAGCGGGCGGTTGAGCAGAAAGCTGAAGACTCAGTGCCCCGCGGCGCCTGTATGACTATGTGCCCGGCCTATGAATTACGCCAGCGGGAGGCCCAGAATCGACTGCACAGGTTTGAGATGTTGGCTGGCACAGAGCGGGATCGCTTGCCTTGTGCTGATATGTCACGTGCTGTCAAAGAGTACTCGCGACCTGCCGCGGGGAAGGACTCCACGAGAGCCAGTGACCTTCGGCCTCCATCTGTGCTTTTAAAGACTGTGTGCTACCTAGTTGATGACATTGCAGCTTCCTCTACATTTCAGCCTTGGACGGAGGTATGGAAATTGCATTTTGTCATCTTTATCTGTAATATGATGGCCATTTGAAGCCTGTCTTGCTTACGTTCTGATCCACAGGTGTACAGTTTTGTGTCTGACCGCCTGCGTAGCGTTCGGCAGGACATGATTATTCAGCGTGTGTCGGGGCCGGACTGTGTGGCTGTGCTGGAGAAAAGCGTGCGATTCCTTCTCTACGCCTCCTACAGACTCTGCGGGCAGCTACTTCAATATTATGACCCGCGGATCAATGACACTCACCTGCAGGAAAGCTTGAGCTGGTTGCTGGAGAGCTACAGAGATGGGAAACACCGGCATCAAGAGGAGTTCCAGGCCTTGAGTTTGCTCTATAACTTGGGTGAGTGAGTGAGTGAGTGAGTGGAAACTGCTAGAGCTCTCAGTGCTGGTTAGTATCAGTTTATTGATTTTATTGTAGTGTGTGTGTATTATAGTGATTGCCTTGACTTTGTTCTTCTCATACTGCGTGTACACCGGACACAAGCAGCACAACAACACAACACAACAAAAAAACAATAAAACCCAAACAATAATTATATTATTGTTATATAAATAATTGTATTATTATAAAACAACATTATAATTAGTGATGCACAGAAATTTTGGCTACCAAAAATGTTTTATCTGAAATTTTCAGCCGAAAACATTGACAGAAACGGCGACATTTAATTAGCGCTTCCTCAATGATGAGTTTTGACAGCGTCTATTTTGTGCACACAATGTGGATAAACGTGTGGACGTAGGGGTAGGTTGACTGTATCATTTTCTCGATTTTAATCCATACCGACATGGATTATGTATGACTAAAATCTTATACTTTTTTGTATTATATGAGAATGGGGAAGGATGTGTCAGGTGAGCTGTATTATTTTTTAGTCTTGGGACCATATAGTTAGATTTTTAGGGTCCATCATGTACGGCAGCCTGGGAGATGTACATGAAAGTCCTTGAGAATTTAATGCTAAAAACTTTTTTTCATGTCAAAGTAAATTTTATACATGACAGGTAGGGCTGGGTATCGATTCAGATGTTCAAATTCGATTCGATTTCGATTCACAAGCTCACAGTTCGATTCGATTTCGATTCTCGATTCGAATTTCGATTCCTGATTTGATTCTCGATTCGACTATAATGAATATAGATGTAATACAAATCTCAGTCTAAATCTCAGTTATCATTTTTTAGACAATTTTTTATTACATTGATCTCACCTAAATGTTTGTTTTTACAATGGGGTAATTTTTTTGTTAAGAGTTTATGCAACACATGGAAGCTTGATTTCAATCTTTGAATTAAATTGAAAAAAGTAGCACAAATAAATACAATAGAATATGCCTAAAAAGACAAATAAAGAGACATAAAAAGAAAAGTTTTTGGGTAGGTCAGAAATACTACAGAAACTGAATAAAGTAATCCAATGTAAAATAACACTGGATAGTCTTTTAGTCCTGACTGAATTAAATACATAGGCTATTAATTCTGATTCCTTACAATTAATGCTATATTATGTTGTTTTGACAACAAAATTAAAGTCCCCGTGAACCGGAAGTTGCAAACGACTTTTCTCCAGTGTTGTGACGTATTTCCGAGAGAAACGGAATACTAATGAGGCAAAATGGTGGGCGTGGCTTTTTTCCCAACTAGCACCTGATTGGATCTATAAAAGTAGGTGTTTTCATTCAGCCTGTCTACTGTCAGTTGGAGGGGCGTGATTACGGATGTTAAGAAGACGCCCAAACCGTCAAACCTACGTCATCAGGCAAGGTCCTCCAACGCAGAGGGGAGGGGAAATTTCAGATTTTGATTAAAGATTACGAAGCCAAAAATTTTTTTTGTGTGGATTGACTTGCATGGATGAATTGTTCACCACAAAACGATCAATTTAGGCAAACAAAGTAAGTATGGTCAATTTTGAATTCATGGGGACTTTAATGACAGACACGGCTGCGTTCACTTTAAGAACTAGTGCACGGATCCATTACTGTTTCATTATACCCTGTCACACGCGTTTTATGCTTATTTAAGACATAACCAACTGTCTTTACGAGGTTACTCACCAAGACCAGAGTTTTGACATCATTTTGCGTGTTTTTAACTGTTAAAGCGATATAATCCACGAAAAAGAACTTTTGTTACTGGCGAGCTGTTTGTTGTGAGGCGGATTTAGGCTGCACGCAATGAAAAACATGCACGAGTGCGCGAGCACAGGATAGTTTAAAATTGCTTGAAAAAAGACGTGAAAATGATAAACGTTAGTTACGATGCAATGCTGGCCCGATTGTGCAAGTGAATCATGTCCCGACTCCTAAACACGAGTGTGTATCGACGCCTGCAGCGCTTGACGCTTGCCTTGTGCAGAGTGAGAAGACGCGCAGCACCGCGAGCCCTGAATATGGAAAAAATCGATTCGTGGTCGTTGAGAATCGATTTTGAATCGACCACATTTAAAAAAACGATTAATCGAAAAATCGATTTTTTTGCCCAGCCCTAATGACAGGTGAAATCAATTTTATGTCCATGCAAATTTATCCAGGTATGCCAAACTGCTAATGTATAAAATCATGTCGATTATTTGGTTAAGGATTAGCTGAAAATTATTATAGGCATATAAGCATTTTAGTTGAGGGGTAAGTTGTGTCAGATGCTTTGGGGTAAGCTGTTCCAGCGGCTCTACTACTGGTAAAATCGATATTTTTAGGGTCCTATGATCTCCATGATGTGGGAAAACGTGGACGGAATCGCGGAATCCAGTCATAAAAACAGAATTCACTGTATAACACAAAATGTATCACATTTTTGATGAAGAAATAAAAAGCAGGTCAGTACACTTAAATCAAATCAGTATATAGACTAGTGTCTTTGAATATTAAACCTCAAAAAGACAAATATGAATCCTGAATAAATATAAATAAAAATAAAAATGAATAAATATGAATTCAATTCATTAGACATGCTTTTTGATTATGAAAAAAAAGGGCCCTATATTTTGCCTTCATATGCTGAAAATACATTTACAGGTACTCTTAGAAAAAGTTGACAATGGGTTCACTACCTTTCAATATCCTCAATATTTCACCTTTTTTTCTGATAATAGTCTGCAGCAAAATAATAGTTTGAAATTGGATTGGGTGTGTTGTTATCGTTAACTAACTAAAACTATTAAGAAAATATTTTGTTAATAGAAATGAAGATAAAATATAAATGGATGAAAAATTATAAATAGATAATAGTTTATAATTTAAGGTGTAGTACTAATATTGCTAAATGAAATTTAACTAAAACTGGAGAAAAACAAAACAATTAATAGATAAAAAACCTAGATATATATTTATAAAAAACACTACAAATATTACAAAAGCATATTAGAAAAATACTAAAAAGTAACCTAAAATTAAAATATAAATTTAAAAGCTAATTCAAATTATCTTCATAACACTAATAGTATTTAAATAATACTAAAATAACACTGACTCTAGTATTTTTTTCTCATTTATTTTCATATTTCCACACACCTCCACATTACCATATTTTACTTTGTTGCTCTCAAGTGTAAAAATGGAGTTCTAATAGAGAACAGAGAAACATTCATATCTTTTCTTCATGCTTTCAGGTTCAACTCATGCCCTTCAACATGTTCTTGAGCTGCCCGAGAGAATACGCAGCTCTCCTGCTGTTCAACTCGCTATGGCTGTAAACAGGGCACATTCGGAGCGCAACCCAGTTCGGCTGCTCCGTCTAGCCCAGAGACTGGACTTCATCCAGGTCTGTGCCGTCCACCGACACCTGCTGCCCTGCAGGAGAGACCTGCTCCTGCTCTACAGCCACGGGCACAGCAGCCGCAACTGCCGCTACCCTCTGCAGAGACTGGCACGCCTCCTCTCTCTCAAAGACCCGCTGGCGGCCGAGCTGTGCCGGGCGTACGGCGTCAACGTCAGCGGAGAGTGGGTGAGCTTCTCTAAGAGCTCCTTCACCGAAGCTCCGTCTGCAGATCTGCAGTGCAGGCGTACGCATGAGCCGGTGGATGACGAGCAGTGGAACTGTCCTGCCGGCAGCGTGATTCACGGCTGTGCCTGAAACCACTGCTTTAAACTCTGGTTCATTTGCACTTGTCGTAATCTTTTAATAATTAACACTTCGGAGGCATTTCCCACTTCTGGAATGGTCAAAAAAGTTTCAATAAAGTTTTTGTATTTTATATATATATTAGTGGTTGAGCAATATGGGTTTTTCAGTGGTCATTCATTGCCAATATTGATAACAGAAGGGTGGCCGATGGCTAATAATTAGCAGTGGCGGAGCCAGGGGGTGGCCAGGGCTTAAGCTTGGCCACCCCTTTGGCCACCCCTCTCACAACTGCCGTTTCTGTCTCTCTCTCTCTCTTTTTTTTTTTTTACAAGAATTGCGTTTTTAAAACACAGAACCGTATCTTATGACCACAAAAAACGTGAGACTTTTCAGACGCGCACTCCAACTTCACCTCAGCGCCAGGCGCAAGTCAAACGAGTGCGGAAATGTACAGGTGCTGAATACGCTTCAGCAGTGACCGGAGCATAGTAAATATAGAGTCGATGTTCCTCAACCGGTGGGTTGCAAGACCGTTTTGAGTGAGTCGCATATGTCCAGTCAAAGAAACAACAACGTAATTCTCTTTTTTTCTGATTCTACTTTTATTTTGAAAGATCTGTGTGAAAGCCTGTGACACTTCTGTCAGATGCGGAAAAAAGCGCGTTGTCCTGAATCAGTTGGCTATCTGCTGTAAGATGAGATGTTGCAAGGTCAACAAATGTCAGTAAAACTAACTTTTTACTGTCCTGTCAGACGTTGTACTGTACTTCCACATCACGCGCAAATGTGGCGTGCTGTAGCCGTAGTTCTGTCGTCAATTAACTCGTGAAATAATCAAAAAGGCGATCAAATCTGTGTCAAAACTGCATGCATGTATGTATTTGTTATATATGCGTCACATATGTCTAGACTAAAATATTCTGCCATGTTTAAGGCACAAACTGATAGGCTATGTGTTTTTTTAATGTACAAATAAATGTGAGCACTGTGCATTTGTACTAGAAGATAGGCGGTAATTTTGCGTTAATTTGTAAAAGACAAAATGAAATGCATAATTTTTAAATCCATAAAATAACTAATTTTACATTCTGCCATGTATGTGCATGTTTACTTCCGCCTTGTTCACATTCTTGCACATAGCGATTCAAAAGAGATGTTTCCCCCTTTTTAATAAGGTATGATAGAACGGTTTAGATTCTTTATTTTGACTACTCATATAGAAAGTTGAAGAGTTAATTAATTATATAAAATTCAATGAAGGCAGGGGCGTAGGAGCAATTTTGAACCTGGGGGGGACAGTAAATGCTAGGGGCGGGAATGTTTTTTTTATATTTTTTTTTATATATAACGCACTTAAATGCTAATTACTAAAGACTTATGGGAACAGACTGTATTACTTAGTTTGGTTCTAAGCAGTGATTAAATTGTGATTTATTTAGTGGACTCTCCCTAGGGGGGTCCGGGTTCAAATTTTTTTTTGAAAAATAAACCATTAAATGGCACTTTCTGGAGAGTTTTGTGCAAAGAAATTGAGAAAATGAGTCTTACATGATATGTGAAAAACTGCAAGGTTAAGAGCATATACTTTGCATTGTTGTAGTATCAACACAGGTATTAGGACATTTTAGCATTTACATTACTGTTAATCAGTCATGTACTGATTAACTAAAATTAAAAACTCAAATAAATGGTTGATTTAATTTCCATTAACCACCTAGCTTACCCCCCAAGAATAGATTGAAAAATAAAATCAATCTATCCTTGTGGAAAGGTTCCTTGGTAGCTAAAAGTAGGTCTAGCAAGTCTTATATTTCTGTAATTCACACAGATCAAACACAAATATGCTGCCTGAATAGATTGCTAGTTTATTTTGAGTAGCCAGCTAGCAGTTCTCTTGGCAGTTTGCTAATAATCCGGTGTCTGAAGTAAAATGCTCAAAACATCTCCTGAGAAAAATCACATGGCCAACCTAGTCTTGGTTATTTAATTTAGATTTAGTCTTATTTTCCTTACCTTGTCACTCAAGGCCAGGGCACTTTATGTACATTTCTGGAACTTTTGCACGCTTCCACATCCCGCGCAACTAGGATCTCCCAGGAACACTCATTATATATTGCTGCGTAGTAGTTATCTGCATGTCTCATCCATGTAGGTGCAACAATGTTAGGGGTTTTGAGAACCAGAACCATGCTAACTGAGCAAGTTTACTATATGACTAAAGAACTTTAGCTATAGTGTGTGTCCCCTTTATTAATATGCCTGGAGTGGGTAAATAGCTAATAATAAAAATAAAAAAAATCAAATTCACTCAGTATTCCATGATTCCTAATTCAATACTCTCTCAATTACAACTGAATACAAATTAACTGTATTCAGTTGTGTAGGAATACATTATTATAGTCCAATACATTATTTAAACTAATTATTATGTTAAAAAAAAATTAAGATTTATGTGCCACCCCAGACTGTTTGCTGGCCCCTGCCTGGCCACCCCTATGAAAAAATCCTGGCTCCGCCACTGATAATTAGCCATATGCTAGTGATATGGGCTAATACTGTCTGTTTCTTAACCAGTAGTGACACAATGAAGCAATAAAATAATCTCTTTAATGTAAATCTTTTTAACAAGTGCGGCGAGCAAAATTACATTTTGTGCATCACTTGGTTTCTTTTTCGTTGTGATTTGTCCCAATGTCCCGCCCACGGTGAAATTCCATTGGTTCAAACTGCACCACATTACTGCATATTATATGTTCTCATTGGCTATTATTGTGCTGTGCAGCTATTTTGTTTTCAACGTGAACAAATTGTTTGTTGCTGGATATTTGTCTCCTGTGGTGTAAGGCTCATAACATTTAATTCAGAGGTGATGTACACTTAATTAAATTAATGAATTTAAACTTTTTTTTACACAGTATATACTAAAAAAAATATATATATATTTAATGGCATTATCCATCAACAAGAGTTTAGGCACATTTTGCTAAATACTGTTAATTAGACAATCTCAAAATAAGCAAATATCGTCCGATTAGCATTAATGTCTATTGATTCATGGTAATCCATGTATTTAATGAATAGCAGGAAATTAACAACATTAATAACAAGTCATAACAAACCCCTGTAAGCAAAAGAGTTTCATTCTGATCTAAACAGTTAAATATGGCAAAGAAATAAAAATTAACAATTTTAGTAACAATTCATAATAAATCCCTGTAAGAAAAAAAGAGTGCCATTCAGGTATATAAATAAAGAAATAAAAGTGCAAACCTTGATTTTATGCAATGTATATTTTTATTGTTTATATTATATTATAACTATAATATAAACGATAAAATATACAATGCATTAAGTGAATGTGAATTGATAACAAACCCCTGTAAGGAAGTGTCATTCTGTTGTGTGTGTGTATATATATACAACACAACAGAACAACACTTGCTTTATATAATGTGTGTGTGTGTGTGTGTGTGTATATATATATAAATACTATGTGTGTATATATGTATATATACTGTATAAATATATATATATATATATATATATATATATATATATATATATATATATATATATATACAGTAAAATAGAAAGAATTGCAATAAGTGAAATTATAATTTAATATAAACATTGATAAATCTTTTAATGGAGATGAACAGACAAACCAGTTATCAGAGTGCCATTATGGTGTGTGTGTGAGAGTGAGGGAGTGATTGAGTGTGTGTGTGTGTGTGTGTGAGAGAGAGAGCGAGCTAGTGAGTGTGTGTGTGTGTGTGTGATACAAAGCAAGTCAAGTAGGTGGACACTTAATGAAAGCACGCAATAAGTGTATATGATGGTTGTGATGATGAAGAGCTGCAGCAGTGACTGAGGCATTTCATTCCCATCTGCGAGTGTGTCAGTGCAGAAACATGGGGGAGGCTGAGACTGTGCCATCCGACGAAAAACAAGCAGAAACCGGCATCTGTACCGCCGATGAATCGATAGTATGGAGTCAAGAAGTAGAAGTGTGTCTTTTTCACGCCATGTTGGGTCACAAACCCGTAGGTAAGATGAATTTATTTGTGAGTGATGTGAATAACAGGCCCGATCTCTGTGTATGGACCTCAGGCGTGAAACAACGTAACATCATAAATAAGGACCATGTGCTCCTTTTTTGTCTTTTAAAGATCTAAAATCGATAATGCGTTTTTTTTTACAACACCATACATATTGTAAAATACTGATAAAGCATTTTAGTTAATCTAAGGGTTTTAGTGATCTTTAGCTTTATCGAGTCCAATCGCTAATTGTTTAAGACAATTTAAAATAACGATTACATGTACGACGGCTTTTTTTATTGTAGAGAATTATAGAATTTGATTATTTAATATAATGAATAATACTGTGTTTACGGAGGCAATGGACTAGTTTATATCTGTTGACATGTTAGCAAACGTTAGCGCGGGTGCTAACTAGCATGATAGCATAATGGCTAGGCTAATCTACATCAACACAAAGGTGTTTTCTGTGCTGGAAGGTAAGTGTCTTTTGGGAAACTGTCTCTTGTCTTCAGGAGTGAATCGTCATTTCCACATGATCTGTATTCGTGATAAGTTCAGTCAGAACATCGGCAGACAGGTGTCGTCTAAAGTCATCTGGGATCACCTGAGCACCATGTATGACATGCAAGCACTGGTAAGAGACAACTCAACTATTTTATGAGATTCATTCAATGCATGCAATGTACATTATCATAATAAAATGTCATATATTATATATGGGATCCAAAAGTTCAAATCCGGGATTCACAGTAGAAATATTACATTATTTCCTAAACCTGGAATTGAAGTTGTAGGGCTTTTAAAACAATGAAACGTTATGTAACCAGCTAGGTCACTGATCAAATAAACACATGATAGTCAGATGTCCAAATACTAGGATGTTTATGTTATTGTTGAATTCAGCTTCTCATAGTTTTGTGTGAGATATAGCTATAGCTTCTATAATTCAATTATCTCTTACAGATATACATATAATATAAGGTCTAAAATGATCACAAAATAAACCCTGGCAGGGTGATCAGGACCCTGACCATAGGCAAAGTGTGAGGGGCGTGTGAGGGGCTGTAATATGTTCAATTAAAATGGCAAAATTTCATAAGTTGCGTAGTTCACATCACTAGATAGTCTTTTACTGTCGGTCACTGAACATTTCTATCATAAAACAGTTGTCTAATACTTAAATCTACTTGCATCTTTCCTTAAACTCACATTGCGTTGTTACAGTGACCGTAAGATATTAAGATATTACCCGCCGCCTTTGATTGGCCATCTCGATCATTTTGACGAGCGCTGTTAGACCGCTGAGGCAGAGCAGCCTAAAAATTGAACTTCCAAGACTTTTTGTCTAACAACAAACAGCTTCACTCCTTCTACACTAACATAAGATAAGACAGATAAAATGAGAGAATATTAATTGTTTCATTTTTTTATTGCTGCAATTTCCACTGAGGAAAAAATAACATTTACTACTATAATATTACTCAAAGCTAATCAGTAAATTACATTTTGTTGCTGCAGCATGAATCAGAAATACTCCCGTTTCCAAACTCAGAAAAGAGCTTTGTGCTGCCTGAAGAGATCATACAGGATGTCAAGGAAGGTGAGCTGCTCTTCGTTTCTGTGTTGTGATCCTCCACAGTTGATCTGTTTGGTTTTACTGTTTATTAAAAGCTCTTTATGTCACTGCGCAGGTAAAGTGGGATCAGAAGATGACGTGAAGGAGGAGTTTAAAGAAGAGAGCGACCCGCCTGCAACCCATGAAGAAGGTTCTCTCCTCCTTCACTCTCTTTATTTCTCTCATCTACTCACCCCTTTCTTTTTCCTTTCCTTCTCTCTTTCTTTTTGACGTAAAACGTCTATTAAAACCTGCGTCATTGCATCACTTTTTTTCTGGATCGTTCTCCCGTTGGCGTGAAGCTCAGCGTGGCTCACACTGGTCATTTGTGTCTCATTTTCAAAGGTCTGGGTCCCAGTATGGCTGGCCAGGATTTTGCGAGGTATGGACGGAAGAAAACGTTTCGCTCTGTTCCAAAACTGCAGCTTGAGCTCAATACAGACCAGCTCATTACCAGAGGCCTCTGTAGACAGCCTTCAGAGACCTCTGACCATGTGCGTCTTTCTATTCGTCTTTCTTTCGCTGTCCTTCTTTCTCTTTCTCTTTGGTCTTTTTTTATGTGTTCTGCGCACCCTAGCTTGTTGTTGTTCTCTGTGTGTATGGGGGGCATGAAGCATGGCATGTTGAGGGTTTGCTTTGACAGGTTTGCATAACTTGCTGAAAGGTTCACCAGTTTTTCAAATATTTCTGGTAGCAAGGTTGAAGAAATAATACACATGCTTTCGACCTTCAATTTGAAAATTGTTAGTTGTTGAAGCAGTCAGTAAAATGTGGTTATTAAACATAATTCTAGGCTTTAAAAGAGTCACAGATACAAGTTCTGTTCCAAAACTAGGTGTTTCCCCCATTCTTATAGCCTACATAGGAGGCAGCATTACTAACTTTATAAGTGACTGATTTGGAACCCTCTACTTTGGCAGCAACATACAAGTAGCACAATCAAAGCGCACTCAACTCAATTTCAGTTGTGTTGTGTTAGCATGTTGCTAAGCTAACAGCACCATTAGCTATTTTCTTGAAGAGATTATTAAATTTAGAAAGTCAGCACATTCTTGGATCTTGAGTTTCAGTTGCTTCAGAAAAAGAAAAAAAAAACTTATTCTTAAAGGAATAGTTCACTCAAAAATTAAAATGATCCCATAATTTACTCACCCTAAAGCCATCCTAGGACTATTCTTTCCCAGATTTGTAATGGCATTGACTAGTGCCCAAGGTCACCCTTCTGCCGAAACTCGACTCTCAGTAATTATAGTTTATATTTAAATATAGATATTGTTCTTATAAAAACCCATCGCTTCGCTTCAGAAGGCATTTATTAACCCACTGGAGCCGTATGGATTACTTTCATGTTGGATGGATGCACTATTTGGAGCTTCAAAACCTCTGGCACTATTTAATGCCATTACAAAGCTGGGGAGAGCCTGGATATTATTTAAAATCGTTTGATGAAAAGAAAGTCATAAACACCTAGGATGGCTCGAGGGTGAGTAAATTATCGGATCATTTTCATTGTTTGGTGAGCTAACCCTTTAAGAAGGCAAATTGTACTGTCATTTCGTTAAGAACCCTCTACATAGGTAACGACATACAAATAACACATTCAAAGAGTAAAATAATGTTGCATTAGCATATTGCTAAGCTAACAACACAAGAAGCTAATTAGCATTAGGCACCGTGTTGCACACTCGTAATTACAAGATTCTGACTTCACGTCCTTGTAGAATTCTGAATTTTCTGAGAGCACCAACTTCAATCACATGACCCCTACAGCATCGTGTGAAAACCCTCAAAAAGACTGACTCCAGCTGTAAATTAGTTTTTTATATATTTATTTTTTTAAATTTATATACAAACAATAAACAGATTGAAGTCGCATAAAAGAGTATATATGGTCAGGGTCATATAGAGGGTCAGAACATCCAAACAAAGCTAGCTGGACTGATATCTTCTCCAAAAACATTTGAGTACCACTGAAAAATATTCTTCCAAAACTCAGAAATCTCAAACAATAAGTATGAGCATGCGTCCTATCAGAGCTCTTGCATCTATCACATAATGGGGGAACTGAAGGGTACATTTTTATTGAGTTTAGTTTTGGTATAGTCTAACCTATGCAATACTTTAAACTGTATAAGTTGTAATCTTGCATTAATGGAGCATGTATGAATTCGCTTTAGTCCTTCTTCCCAAATCTTGTTTGAGATATTAATTCCAGTATCATTTTCCCATGCTACTTTGAGGTGATCTGAAGACACTGCAAAATAAGAAACAAGCCACGTCATCAAATGTTTGGTCATAGCAGGTTGACCCAAAAGATCATACATATAATGATCCCGAGGCAATTCCTGAAACTCAGTAAAATAATGTTTTATGTAGTGGTGCACCTGTAGATATTGGAAAAATTGTGATTGGGAAAGATCAAAGGTTTTATACAAGTGTTCAAAATTTTCCCATCTATATAAAAGTCCTTCACCTTGGTCAGACCTTTGCCTCTCCACAGTGAAAAAAACCTAATCCGACTTGCCAGGCAAAAAAATGTATGATTATCACAAATGGGCTGGAGCACCGAAGGACGTGTAATTTTCAACATGGTCTTCAATTGATTCAAAATTCTATGTAAGATACAGGGTTAGAGCAGCTTGGGAGCTACCAACAACTGACCGAGCCTCCATGTACAGCCACTTGGGATGCGTGTCCGTCAAGTTATCGGCAGCTTGATCGCTAATCCGCCAGAACATCTTAGCCCTGGCATTAGCAGCCCAATAATAACAACAGAAAACTGGTAGCGCTAGACCACCCAACTCTTTCGGCTTCTGCAAATGGGCCTTAGAAATTCCATGCGCTTTATAGCCCCAAATAAATGGCAAAATGACTTAATTGTTTAAAAAAAGAATGTGGCAAATATACAGTATAGGTAGGGTCTGAAAAAGATAAACAAAGCGAGGCAAAGAGACCATTTTAATAGCATTAAAGATAACAGAAGAACCCTCCATTTATCAATGTATATTTTAAGCTTATTTATGACTTCTCTGAAATTTTGACAGAAAATATGTTTAACATTTTTAGGAAAGACTAACCCTAAATAAGTAAACAACGTTGTTTCTGTGCTCAGAAACTGAGCTTCCAGTCCTTCAAACGCAGATTCATATGCATTATGACCTCTTGACACTACTTTACATGTTTCCCACAGACAAGAGTCTGAAACATCCCTCTTGTCGTTAGTCTCCAAAAATTGCCTTAAACATATAAGACTGAAACTGTTTATTCATTAATTATTTAAGATTGAAATGCCAACAATTCTCTTCCTTTGGTAGCACAATTTTCAGACCCATAGAAATAAGGCTATGATCAGAAATTAGAATATTATGATATTTGGTCACCCCCTGAATGACTTTGGAGTCAAGTAATGAATACGTGTATAGGATTTATAAACATGGGGAAACAAAGAATAATCACGAGCAGTCGGGTTAAGTAATCTCCATATATCCACAAGATCCATGGATTCGATCACTTATTTAAAACACCAACTGACTGATAATTACAGTAATTATGACACGGGGTGAATGGGCACAAAACAATACACAAAAACATAGGGTACAATCTTGAATGGGAATAAAACCATTACCATTTTTTTATTTTCTCTTTGTCCACTATCTAGGATATTTTTTTCACAGAGCTCATTGCATTCTGGGATTGCATTTTTAGATTAGAGAAATATGATTTTCCAAACTAGAAATGTGAATATTATGGAAATGAAGTTGAAGTGTGTCATTTCTGTGCCACTAGCATCACCAAACTGTATTGTAAAATGAATGCTTTTCTGCAGTTTTCCCTCTGTCTACCATTGTTTGGACAAACAGGTTGTTCTGCAACTATTGGTTAAACTAATGTCAGGCTTCATTTAGTGTAGTCTAATGGTGCAGAAATTACATACAACATTTTTTAATTAGGATAGAAAATTGAAAACTTATTTTGTTTCACTTTATTTTAAGGTGTCCTTACTAATTATACATTTAAGTACTTAGTAATAATAATCAACTACATGCACTTTTTGTAGGGTTAGAGATTGGTTTAGGGTAGCTGCATGTAATTATGCATAATTTACTGCTAAAACTACAGCAAGTACATGTGACGTGTTACAAGGACACTGTAAAACAAAGTGTTACCTTTTTTATTTTGTATTATTGTGTTGTTAATCTGTTTTTTCTTTGTGTTCCATTATCCCACCCTTTTTTTTTTCCCGTTTCATCCTTCCCTTCACCCTTCGTCAGGCAGCAATTCCTCCGTGAAGATGTCAGAGAGGTCGGGCAGCGGGCGCGAGAAAGAGAGAGATCGGGTCGAGAGGGGGGGCTCCGGTGAGACGGGCAGCGGGTCGAAAGAATCAGCCGGGGAAAAGAGAAAGAGGAGCCGAGCCGTGGAGAAGGTGATGAACTCCAGCAACCCCTCCAGCCCTGGAGGAGCCAAGCGCCGCAGGACGTAGCCGCAGCTTGCAGCAGGAGGACTTGGGACATCAGATGTTTGAAAAGAACTGACTGAGAAAGGCGTAGCTAATATCGGTCACGCTAGAGTCAATGTGAAAGTGAAATGACATGACGTGCAGGGGATGTGGTATGTTCGTGTGCGTTATCTGCAGTCCAGGGGTTCACTGCGAGGCGTTCCTGTGCTTTAAGCGTTCTGAGCTGTTCAGACAGAGACGGCAGAAATATAGAGGAAGGACAGTCTTTGGTGGTTGTGTAGGATCAGACTAGACTGATGGGGAAAGTATGAAAAACTAATAAGCTTTCCTCTGCTGAGTTTGGAAACATTACAGCAACTTTTTTTTTTTTAAAGGAAAAAAAAAACGTTTCTGGGAATTTTAAGTGGTTGCTTTATTTTATTTTTGTCCAAACCAATGTTTTTTGAGATGGACCTGAGAATCAACTAGTTTGTTGTGTGATGTATTAGGACTTGCACTGCAAATAAGTTGAGCTAAACGTCTGTTATTAACTGTAAGAAATAAGCTGATTCTATTAGACGGTCATTGATCAAATGCTTAGGAAATAGTTATGATATTTACACTGTTTCTGAGTCATGCTTGATTGAATTATTTGACCGTATGTATGTTGAGCGCATCAGGAGTTTGTCCCTGATTAAAAATTTGACTGAACAATGTTGGTCTGATTTGAATTCTTAATTCCCATTTCTCAGCCTGAGCCATATAGAAAAAATCTTAACTCATGATGCCACACAAGTTTTTTTTACAAAAAATTTAACCATCTGGGGGTGCTTCATGGAACACTGGCTTCTCTTTCCTGTCAACAGATTATACTTAAACTTCCATTCAAAAGTTTTTTTTTTTTAAATAAAATTAATACTTTTATTCCGCAAGGGCACACTAATTATTTTTTATCTGATTTTTATGACAGTGAAGACTTTTACATTGTTACAAGTACAACAGATTCCGATTTCGAATAAATGCTGTTTTTATTCATCAAAGAATCCTGAAAAATATCAAAGTTTCCACAAATATTAAGCAGTGCAACTGTTTTCAACATTGATAATAATAATAAATGTTTCTTAAGCATCAAATTATAATCATTTCTGAAGGATCGTGGTCTGTAGAAGTGGCAAAATGAAGTCTGAGAGAGTAAACTTAATGTTTTCTACTGTGATCTGCTTGTTTTTTTTTTCAGATGATCAAAATGCACATTAAATTAAAGTACCTGTACAAAATGAGCATAATAATATACTTCATAGATGAATGAAGTTTAGTAGGAAATTATCATAGGAATAATGTTGTTCTAACTAATCATTGAAATCGTTTAAACGCTGTTCCATCTAGAATAACCTGGTAATAAACAATGTCAATGATAATACAAACAAAATTATATTACGAATTTGTATTGACGTGTCATATTTCAAACGCACATTCAGACCCACATAGCGAACCAATCCGATTCTTCTCCAGCAGGAGATAATTCAGGAGATCATGCTGAGTCACTGAACACTGCTCTATTCCACTGGTTCCTCCTCCATCTCTCCTACTCTTCCTCTCAGCTTGTTTCTGCTGCTGTTGCAGCTGTCTCACTGCAGTCCCTCATCACCACCAGCCTCCCCCCCACTTTGAGTGCCGCATTGCTGTATCAAAGTCGGGTGAGTTGATTACGCACACGGACTTGGACTGTGCCGCCACCTTTGCAGGAGCACAGACTGTCAGTTTGCTGAGGGGAGAACAGGGTCCGTCTGTCAACGGCAGGTAAGAGGCCACAAACATCTTCCTGCTGATAGACTTTAACTACTCATAACAGATGACAGCTTTTTTCTGTTCTGTGTTTTTATTTTGTACTTCCCTGATGAAGCTATTTGACATGATGTTTACTTGTCATTTGATGTATGTAATCAAGACACAAGACAAATTGACACATTCTGTTCAAAAGTTAACATACCCCTGCATCTTAATTTCATGTTGTTTCCTTCAGCATCAAAGACTGTTGGCTTTTGTGATAGTTGCGCATGAGTCCCCGGTTTGTCCTTAGCAGTGAAGCTACCCTCTGTTTTTGACAAGAAGCCTGAAAGTTATTTGCATATTCTGCACATTTGAGTTCTTCCCCACAATGGTTTGATTTAAAACACCCTGCTTGACACTACAATAATTGTTGTAGATGATAAATATATCTTGAGAAAAAAGGGTGTATGTCCATATATATACTTGTATGAAAAAGAGTTTTGAAAATGATAGGAGATAGTATTTTAGGATTCTTTGGTCTGAATAATAATAAAAAATGTTTTGAGATTGTAATTTTGCAAGGTTGTGATCTCTTGGTAAACTATTGATCTCATTTAATGAGATCAAATAGTCATCGGTCATATGTTATTGGTCAGAAATTACCTTGAATGGCTTTGCTTTGAAGACTGTCTAATACTGAATTGTGTTCCAGGATGAAAGTACATGTTTGTGTCTTTGTGTACAAATGTTCTTTGCATCGCTTGCTACGGCTGTAGACAGAAGAAAGCTCCACCAGTTCCCATCCTTTATTCCTGCCCTGTGTCATCATGGGGAAAGAGAAGATCCACATCAACATTGTGGTCATTGGCCATGTTGACTCTGGAAAGTCAACCACCACTGGCCATCTCATCTATAAATGTGGAGGAATTGATAAAAGAACTATTGAGAAGTTTGAAAAAGAGGCTGCTGAGGTAGGTGAGCAGAATCTCAAGAGTTTTTCTCAGGAATTTGAGTCAAATTGCTGTACGAAGTTGGTAAAGTGATAAACATTGATCAAGGGAAAACCAGGAGTTCAGTTGCACCTTTCATTAAAATTTAAGTGAACTCACCGGCATAGCCACGTTCTGAGAATTGTGGTCTGTGCTGAATGATGGGTAACTCCAACCCACTTACAGTGTGTATTGTAATACTCTCATCATGCATAACACTATGCCTTCATCTCCGCTCATGCACTGGAGAGTAGAGGGAGACTTGCTGTATAATTACATTAAGACATTTACTCATTTTAAGATGCCATTGGAGATTAAAAGGAAAAAATTGATTTTTGGGGGAAGCAGAACCATTAGTTAGGCCCTGCACTTCTGTCTACTTGACACACACTAGACTGTGAGAATGAGGCCTAAGTAAAGTGCAATCCCAATGGGTCTGACACCTCACCTCTGTCTTTGAGGGTAACTTGTTCTACATACAGCAAAACGTAAGGGGGTAAACCACTATGTAGGCACAGAGAAGCCTGTTGGGTCTGTGTTATAGGTTTACCAAAGATTAGGTGCTTTAGTGACCTTGACTGAACATCGTCACCCTCAGGATGGGTTTTTACCTACAGTACAACAAGAATGGGCAACTCTGGTCCAGGAGGGCCTCTGTCCTGAGAAGTTTAGCTCCATTCCTTATCAAACACACCTGAATATTGTAATCTATATCTTCATAATTGCTTTAGAATTATAGGCAGGAGTGTTTGATTAGGGATGAAACTAAACATCGCAGAACTGTGGACCCCCAGGACCAAAGTTGCCCATCCCTGACCTACAAGCTTCCTTTTCAGAGCAGGACTGTGTTGGATTGTTGTGAAAACTGTTGAGCAATTTTTAAGAGTGAGAGTTGTCTGGCTGCTCAGGGGCACAAGGTATGGACCATTTTGGGATTTGAAATTACAACATTCCAGTTGTGAAAATTGAAAAGAAACTTATTACAAGGACAGTCAGAATGGCACAATGTTGAGGCATAGCGTATGGACCCTTATGGGATTTAAACCTACAACCTTCTGTTGTCAAAATTAAGAGATTACAAGGACAGTCAGCTGGAGTAGGTGAATTACTGAATGACACAATGTTGAGGCATAGCGTTGAGGCACATGTGACTTAAACCTACAACCTTCCGTCGTGAAAATTGTTACGTGATTTATTATTGGGATAGATCTCTGGAGTAAGTGCCAAGCTCAAGGGCACAATATTGAGGCATAATGTAAGATCATTAGCAAGATTTGAACCTAAACCGTCCAATTGACAGTTCAGGGTTCACTGGTTACAAGAGTGAAATGTTTCTCTACTTGGGGAAAAAGCGGGGTTTAGAACAATGATAACCCGGGATTAAGCACAATTTGAAGTTCCCAATGAGCTTTCATAGGGCTACAATGAGCACTTCAGAGGAAAAACAAGTTACCGGAGTTCCAGTAAGCCAGGCACTGGAAATAAACCTTTAATAGATATTGAATAAGCTTCATATTTCTTATCATCTCCTGCCTGCAACCACTTAGATGTGTAAGGGGTATTTATTTATTATTCTAGCCAGTTGTGAGGACACAGTGAAGGGATTTTTCCCTTTTTACCCTCACATATTTTTGTTTTGGCAGATGGGAAAAGGTTCCTTTAAGTACGCCTGGGTTCTGGACAAGTTGAAGGCAGAGAGAGAGAGAGGAATTACCATAGACATCTCACTCTGGAAGTTTGAGACCACCAAGTACTACATAACTATAATAGATGCTCCAGGACACAGAGACTTCATCAAGAACATGATCACTGGGACGTCTCAGGTAGTGACAGTTCTGACTCAATTACAAGAATGTTCAAGACTAGTGATGCTTGGTGAGAACATCCCTACCTAATGCATAGATTCTCCAAAGATTCTTCAAAATTCTCTCTCCTACATATGGAAAATGGGTTTGGATGGGAATTTTCATTTGTAGGTCAACTATGTCTGTAGACTGTGATCCATGCAAAAGTTTATTGTGGATCTCATCCTTTCTCTCCCAGGCAGATTGTGCTGTTCTAATTGTTGCAGCTGGAGTGGGTGAATTTGAGGCGGGCATCTCTAAAAATGGGCAAACGAGGGAACACGCCCTGCTGGCCTACACACTGGGCGTCAAGCAGCTGATTGTAGCCGTCAACAAGATGGACTCCACTGAGCCGTCCTACAGTGAGAAACGCTATGATGAGATTGTTAAAGAAGTCAGTACCTACATAAAAAAGATCGGTTATAGCCCAGCCTCCGTACCCTTCGTCCCGATTTCAGGCTGGCATGGCGACAACATGCTGGAACCGTCTTCTAATGTGAGTCACCTTGGCATGTTTGTGTGTTTGTGTTTGTTTTCTACAAAGACTACATACCATACAGCACTTTTCAATTAAACTATTGGCACAATGCTAGTGATTTGATTAATAAAATCGTCTCATTTGTGCTGTGCAGATGCCGTGGTTTAAAGGCTGGAAGCTGGACAGGAAGGAGCAGCATGCCAGTGGCGTTACTCTACTGGAAGCTCTCGATACCATCATGCCTCCAACACGCCCCACTGACAAACCCTTACGTCTACCCCTACAAGACGTCTACAAGATCGGAGGTGGGATTAACCCACTCAAATCAAAACCACATTTTATGGGGTGATGTCATTTTTAAGATCAGCTTGTGGTAATATTTTGAGTTTAGAAAGCTTTTGGCTCGCTACGCCACTGTGTTTTCAGAACATGCTTATTCAAAGATGTCTTTTCTCCTCAGGTATAGGGACCGTCCCGGTGGGCAGGGTGGAGACGGGTATCATGCGGCCAAGTATGGTGGTGACCTTTGCCCCAGTCAACATCACTACAGAGGTGAAGTCGGTAGAAATGCATCATGAGTCTCTGAACGAAGCTCTGCCGGGTGACAATGTGGGGTTTAACGTGAAGAACGTGTCTGTAAAAGACATACGAAGAGGTAACGTGTGTGGGGATAGTAAGTCAGACCCGCCCCAGGAAGCATCAGGGTTTACAGCACAGGTGGGACAACACTCTTTGTCAGCTTGTTTGTTTATCTTGATATATTTCTTGATATCTAGATTTTTGCTCTCTCTCTCTCTCTCTCTCTCTCTCTCTCTCTCTCTCTCTCTCTCTCTCTCTCTCTCTCTATTAGGTCATCATTTTGAATCACCCAGGTCAAATCAGTGCAGGTTACTCTCCTGTCATAGATTGTCACACCGCTCACATTGCCTGTAAGTTTGCTGAGCTTAAGGAGAAGATTGATCGCCGTTCAGGCAAGAAGCTGGAAGACAACCCCAAAAACCTGAAGTCTGGAGATGCCGCCATTGTGGACATGATCCCAGGAAAACCAATGTGTGTTGAGAGCTTCTCCCAGTATCCTCCACTGGGTATGTGTCCGGTTCCAAACCTTACAGTAAATACTTATGAATCACAGTGTGCTTTGCTTTTGTTTTCTATGATATTTTGCTTTGCTTTTGTTTTGCTTTCTTTTATGTTTTGTTTAGCTTTTATTTGTTTTGCTTTGCTTTCTTTTTGTTTTAGTTTATCTGTCTGTAGTTTTGTGTTTCTTTTATTTTCTTTGATGTTTTGCTTTGCTTTTTGTTTAGCTTTTTTTTATTTGTTTTCCCTTGCTTTCCTACTGTCTTTAGTTTTGTTTTGCTTTTATTTTATTTGTTTGGATTTGCTTTCTTTCATGGTTTGTTTTGCTTGGCTTATTTTTCAGCATTTCTAACAATATGAATATATTTCTGGGGCTGCTTTATTTTAATCATGGTAAGATAGATGGGGTTGATAATATTAATGGAAATTAGCTTAACTGAGGCATGTAACAGCTACAAAAAAAAAACGCCAGTGAAAGAAGGGATCGAATAAGTTATTTTAACATAAAAAACATCACTTAAAACCGCTGTTGCAATTTGTATTAAGTCTACACATAATAATGAGGAGATATAATAAAACCTAGTGCATAGATTGTCACACCGCTCAAAAACTCTGCTAATTAGTTTTTTCCATGCCCTGTAAAGCAATTTCTATATCTGAGGGCTTTATAAAAAAAGACATGATCCATTTTTGTTAAAGAAACAAGCAAACCGCAGTTAGGTTTGTCATACTTATTTGGAATTGCCGTCTCAGGCTTACATTACCGTTGGTCACTCAGTCTCATGATTAATGAGATTTACTGCAATCGTTGTCAGGTTAAAGGTCTGACTCATCAGTGATGTGACCCTCCACATCTTCCTTTCGAAAACATCAGTTCATGATGTTCATGTTTCTCTCTCTGGATTACATTTCCTCTGATTCTGCAATTCCACTGAAACTGGTTATTAGGCTTGTTTCATTATACCGTCTCGCATCACTTTTGACCTGCTGCGATATCATATTTATTGCATCTTGTTCTCATTATTTTTTCCCCCTAAAATCTTATAGCATATCTTGTTTCTGTAATGCACAATCCTGATAGATAGCTGTGATTGGGTTGAAGTCTTTAGTCAGCTCACACACACACATCACTAGGCCTTTCATCAATTTTCATACAAAAATATTTTTTGTTTTTGTGTTGTCCTAGGACGTTTTGCTGTCAGAGATATGAGACAGACTGTTGCAGTCGGTGTCATAAAAAGCGTGGAAAAGAAGATCGGCGGCAGTGGGAAAGTGACTAAATCGGCCCAGAAAGCTCAAAAATCTGGCAAATGAATCTGAATCTCCCAATTACATTGTCACCTCGGGCCTCATCTGGGCATGCTCAGTCTTTTTCCCCCGTGTGCTTGAAATATATGCTTGAACCAACTAGAGTTTGATCAACTGAAGGAAATAATGAAAGACTATAACATTATCACATTTTGAATGGTTGCACTGTATATTCACTTTAATAGCAGACCCGTACACACGTTGCATGGATGTCTGTCTGCATATATGCACGGCATCTATTAAATGAATGTAGCTGGTATTGCTGAGTAATGTGTGAGTGTGTGTGTGTGTGTGTGTGTGTTGTGTAAAGAAATCAGTGGAAAACAACACTTTGACCTATAATGATTAAGATGTCCAAAGGAAATAAACTGCTGAAGTTTTGTAAAGTTTATAACTAAGCACTGATGAAAAGCTAATCAATCCAAAGCACCATTTGTCTCCTTTCAGACCATTGCAGTCAAAACCTATGATGAATAAATAAAACGTTTCCAAAGTACATGAGTTTATAAATTAAATGTGTTTTTATTGTCTCTGAGGAGAAGAACATTTTAATCAGATGTTAGTTTCTCATAGTTTCACATTCTTATTAGTTAATTTGGTTGTTTATTGCATAAGGGAGATATGGAAGAGACAGACAGGTCTGGTTGCTGTCTGCAAGGAAGAGCTTTGAGCTAAGATTTGAGACTAAGTTTTACTCTGTCTTTTGGGCGTAACTACAGCGGAAACAGGGCCGCCAGATGAAGGATGCAAACAAACTCTGGGATGGACTGAGATGAGTGGCTGTTTATATAGAAATAGGCCCGGTTTCACGGACAGGGCTAGACTAAGCCAGGATTAGGCCTTAGTTCAATTAGGACATTTAAGTAGCTTTTATCGAACATGCCTTATACAAAAACATTACTGGTGTGCATCTTGAGACAAAACAATGGCACTGACATTAAAGTTGACACAAAAAGTTGCTTTCAGTTAAAGCAGCTCAAACATGCATTTTAGTCTGGGACCAGGCTTAAGCCTTGTCTGTGAAACCTGGGGAAAGTGTTTTAATGGGGGGAAAAAAATCAAAGATTGTTTAAGTAAATTTAGTGTTTTGCATGATCATCATTTGGAGTCTTACTGTTATGATTTTGGTCCACATTATAACTTTGGTCTATAGGCCTGGGACTCATTTATTTGTCTTTGTTTGAGTCTTCAATGTAAAAAAAAAGAAAAAAAAAGTTGCTGCCTTAAGTTTTAAGGTACAATCAACTTGGATATTTAAGTAGTTTCTACTTAAATTACATTACACTGTCTTGAAAAAAACCTAGGCTTAACTTATTTTGAAGAGTTAAAGCAATGTAAAAACTTATTTTGTCACAACTTATTGATCATATAATTTTTTTCAGTGTTAAAACAAAGCTTTCTTTATATTTTATGGAAAATTTAATTAAAACCGACCAAAAAAATGGTTCTTGGACTTTGGACTAAATCTGGATTTTTGGGTCTTCAATTGGATGTAGTTATTGGGAGGATTAGGTCTGGGCCTGGGCTCCTGTCTCGCTTTCTTTTTCTCTTTAAAACTGCAGTGATCTAAAGACAGTTTTAAAAACGCGTTTTGAAATCGCCGGTGTTTCCTACGTCACAAACCAACTTGTAACCAATCACATCAATGTGCAGGGCTTTAGCATACCATTAGCTATGCTGCGAACCAGGGTCAAGAGAAGCCATGCAGGTAATCCCGGTATATTCTTCTGTTGATAAGAAAAATTGGGTAGATTTAGCAATATAGTGGGTGTATGATGTATATTACGATGTTATGATCAAATATGCCTTTCTCCACTCCACTGACATTCTGATGATTGTTACTTAGAAGGCATGCAGCTGCCTGCCTGACTGAGATGGCGAACAGATAACATATAGCAACACATTATTAGCTGTTTGATAACATTGTCAAGCAAAAGGCTAATCATATAATTACCGTAATGTGTCCGACGTTGTGAAGAGCGATTCCATTGTGCAGCGTTTACCTCAGTAAGTTGGCCCATTGAATCTCTGAGCTGGTGTGAGCGAGTGGAGGAGGCGGGGCTAATTAGCATATTCATGGGTGTAGAGTTACATTCAAGCTATTTTAAGGCATGAAGACATTTTTTCTCACAGGAAAAAACGTTTACATGTGTAATTTTGGTGATCAAAGACGAGTTTTAATGGATAAAATTATTTACAGTGCTGGAATTGGTCATTGCATTCCTCAGTGCAGCCACAAGAGGTCACTAGTGTACTTGCTTGAAGGTGACTGGCGCGATATTGGGTGGCTCTATCTTTTCCCCCATCTCTCTTTTATTAATAGTACTACTAGCGTCTTGACTTCTAGCTTAAATCAAAAACCCAAAGCGCTGAAACTCCATGGAGGGAAAATAGATTATAATGTTTGGGTTTTCAGTTTACTGAATTATAGGTTACTTCACAGAGTTCACAAGCCATTAATGTCCCCACCCAAATTTTATTTAGCAATTTTAAGAACTTAAAAAACTTTTTAAATGCAAAAATACTCTTTAAAGTGGCAGGATGTTTGGAGAAGGGCAGTCTGGTTAGGGTCTGCACACACAGCTAGAGCACCATAATGGATTAAGTGACAGGGTTTTGTGCCTTGAAGCTTTCTATCCTTTTCTCTTGTCACTGTCGGTTCTTCGGAATTCCACTCACTGCTTTTTAAATGGAGTTTTAACTGAATCACAGCAGTTAATGGCAGTTGGCTCTTTGGCTGTTGTGGTATGAATAGCGATGGAGGCCAGAAGCAGTCTTTTGAAATGATAAGTGAAATAATTACGTTGAGCGAGTAAATGCCCGCAGAAGGGCCGTGGGGTTGGGGTGTTGTGTTTGGTGTGATAAATTAAATCGTCAGGCCTTTTGTCCAGCCTTTCAACTGAGGGACATGAATCATACCCCTGTTGAGTCCACAAAACAGTCTCTGGGAAAGACTGGAATACTAACTTACTGCCTGCAACACAGTTTATAAGCTATGTTCCAAAAGCATCTGAGCTACCTAGCTAGACAGCATTGCATGGGCTTATAAGCAAACTACACTTTTCAGATATTGCTTTTTGACTAAAAACTCTAACGCAGGATCATGTGTCCTTCACAGAAAGATGATTTAAAAATGTACTGCAACAAGCTCAGTGAAAAAAAAAGATTGAAAGTAGACAGAAATGCAGATTACAAATACATTTCAATAATTACTTAATGGTAAAATTACTATTTTACCCAGTGTTTCATTTCCTAGACATGTTTAGATACTTAGATACTATTTATGTTAGGCCATCATTTTGTTAGCTTAGCAACATGCCAATTATTGCCAATCTCTAATGGAAACAGCTGTACATGCCTTTGTGTGTTTTACCAGAGGGCCATTATTCTTTTATGCAAAGAAAAATATTTTTCCTTAGCCTATATATGGATTATCAATATATTTAATTAATGTGTATTAAAAATATACAGACTAATAGCTAGCGTTTGTCTTAATGTATTACAATAATGATACATAAGGAATTGCTGCTTTTCATATTTTGGAAACTTATATATATTGTAACGTATGCAATATTTTATTCAATAATACATTTCATAATATATAAAGGTACATGTGGTACCGTGTGTATACATATATTTGATACATATATATATTTATCAATATAAATATATTTGATACACACATATATATATATATATATATATATATATATATATTCACATTTATATGGAAATATGTATATGCAACATACTGTATATGCACACAATTATGAAGAAATATATTTATTTTTCAGTATTAGTTTTTAGTAATTTTAGTACTTTATTTCAGTTAGATGCCAAGACAACGTTTATCATCTTGATATTTTATTTGAGCTTTAATTTAGTTAACAATAAAACACTGATTCCTATACAGATTTAGGGAGAGTAATGTCATTCTGAATTCAGCCAGTGCTCTCTCTTACTGCATATTTTGTAGTAGGTAATGTTAATATTCCATGAGATTACAGTACAGTTTATATAGTTATACTACCAACTACATACAGTAATATGGAATTCGTAAATGCCACTGGCCACATAGTAATGGGTAGACATGCATGGAGAGAGAAAATACTTTACATCCAGAACGTGAAGACATGAACTGAAAACAACATCTCAAAAACTTTTGCCTTATGAAACCAAAATCCACAATAAGAAGTAAGACTAATATATCATTCTCAGGTGTGTGTTTACGCATTTACAGTGAGGGAATTTGATAACAGGGCATGTAACCTTATCAGTATTCAGTGGTCTTCACTTTGCACTGACATTTACAGGAAGTAATTGGCTGTGGATTTCACAGAGACCTTGTTGACCTAAGGAATCCTTCACTTTTGTGGACAAAGGCCTGCTCAATCCTTGGGGATCGAGGTCAGCGAGAACAGCAACCTATAACAACTGACTTCTGCTCAGTAAATATGTGAACAGTACCAGAGAAACCCCACAGGTCTCTAACTGGAGATGTTTGAGCATAATTTTGTTCAATTCATTTCATCAAGGCACATCTTCCCATAAACTAGCTTTACTTATTTAAGAGGACCCCATGATTAAGCACACATGGACAGTTGCATTGAAGATGGGACAACTTGCATTATTGTTAATGGATTTGCACTGACACAGCTCAGTCTGACTTACTGCCAACACAGACAGACTTACACACTCTATTTACTTGCAGATGGATTCTGCAGACTTTTTTTTCCCTTCTAAACCCTGCAGAATAGATTGAGCTGAGTGTACTAAACAATTATTGGGAGCTAAAAGCTATCACTTTGTTAAAGTCTGCTTGAAACGGAGGTTGCGATAGTCTTTTGTTCCCTATTGTGACGTAAATTCGAGTGAGATGGAACAAGAAAAAGTGTGGGGCGGGACTTGATTTTTACACATTGGGAATTGATTGGATGGTTGTGGTTTGCTATTGGTTGATCTCATTTGAGTGACAGGTTGCCCCGCCCTCATGCCAGTTAACACATCATCAGAGAAGAGAAGAGGCTTGTTTGAGATGCGCCTTGCCTCGCATGAAATGTAGTCGAGAGTAGGCGGCTGCAGTGAGAGGAGGAGTGAAAAAAGCGCATGCAAGCCGGACAGATCGCTCTTCTCGCAGTGAATCTGACACCTGTGAGATCAAAGGCGGATATCGCGGGATTCACGGGATTCACACTCGTGCACGGTGTTGCTAATAAACTGGATGTATTTTAAGTTTTGTTGCTTGAATATGAAAATAAATATAATGAACAAGACACTCAAAGTACTTATTTAATTCCATTTTAAATAGGCCTATATGTTTATGAATCATTTTTTTTTCTTTACAGATATGTGTTTTTATTTTTAATTAAAAAATTTTTTTTACATCAAATAGATCGCACTGTCTGAGAGTTTGGGGATATCCACACATAATCTATACACATAAAACATGATATCAGAGTTTTAAAATCAAACATTTTAAAAGAGAACAATACATCACGGTAGTTTAAACCAATGAGCATTAAGCTGTGCCGTCAGCAAGTCGTTTCCCATCATGCTTTTGATCAGCGCAGTCGGTGGAGAGCAACTGCGCGCGACTGCAGAATCCGACACGTGCGTCTCGCGGTCGCGAGACTTTTTTGACTCACGTCAGCATGACATCAGAGCAAGGCGGACCGCACTCGGACACATTTCTAACCGGCATGCATCTCGCGCTGATCACCGGTGATCGGTTCTGCGCAGATTTTGCTCATCTCAAACAAGCCTAAGATGTTTCGCTGTAAGAGGGAGGGGAAGTTATTTTGATTAAAGATTAAGAGGGTACATGAATATAAAAATAAAATGTGCACAAATAAACTATTATAATGAATCCTGCAATATATAAAAAAAACACTCACAAAAAAAAAAAAAAAAAAAAAAGGTTTGTCAATTTTGATTTCATGGTGATTTTAAACATGGCAGAGTTTTCTCCAAAGTCCTGTGCCAGCATTTTATATGTGTGCCTGCTTTAATGGACAATGTTGGTCTGAAAAGCTTGTATTTTCTGCACAGTGTTCATGGATGGGCCACTATTCCATCCAGCAGACTCTTAACAAACGATCCAAATATACCAGACTGATAAATAATTGAGCGTGAGCTTTGAATAATTCAGCGCACATGTTAAAGTCTGGTCGCTGGGATGGTTTTGGCGAGTGGATGTAAAAGAGATAAATGTTTAGAAAGAAAAAACGAGGGCTCGGGTTTGAGCCTCAGAGAATTGTAGTACTAGACCTTTTGTCCTTCCACTCGGCAACAGATCTCATATGTATATGTTAAAATAAGAGCAAATGCCTGAAGAAGCAACGTCAAACCCTTTACAAGTAGCCACAAACTCTTTGACTGATAATGATCAGCTTTTCTCCTTTGATGTTATTCGTTCTTCCTCAAACTTTTGTTGAGGATGTGCTTGTCTGAATGTTTTCTTAACTCACTGTGGAGACTGGAGAGGTCAGGGATGAACTTGCCATGAGCTTCCGGGGGGGGTTGAGGAAGTCGTCTTGAAGTTAGCCTAGTTTTCAGCCCAGAATAACACAGTGGTCATCACTCAGTCTGCTAAGAATAGCGACGGATGAGAGAGGCTCAATGGAGCTGGAGTTACAGGTCAGCTTTAAGAGCCATGCAAATCCACTGTCCAAAAAAAACAAAACAAACAAACAGACAATAGCATTCAAATGATTAGTTTGTCTAATAAAATAAAAATCAAAGAAGGGATAGTTCACCCAAAAATAGAAATTCTGTCATCATTTAGTATGTGGAAGAAATACTATGCAAGTCAACTGTTTGGTTACTCATGTTCTTCAAAATATCATCTTTTGTGTTCAAGAAATAGATTCATACTGGTTTGGAACAACTTTAGGGTGAGTAAATGATGACAGAATATTAATTTTTGGGTGAACTATATCTCTTTAAGATGCGGTCACATTTATTGTTGTTTGGCAAATTTTCGCAGGCCATTTGAATAGGAATCAGTACGGTTAGGAATTTCGAGTGAGGGTGAAAATGTCCCCACACAGAGTACACAACAGGTTAGTCCTGTGGATTTGCAGCGTTGACCAACAGAAAGTTGCTTGGTTTGAAAGGGATTTTTGTGTGAGAATCGCTACACTATTGACAATACACAGTGGACCTCTTTTTTCTGTCACATAACATCTTATCAGCACGTCTTTAACATGTTATGTGTCACAAAAGTCCTTGTAGATTTGCTAGATAGTTTTGTTTCATTTGTTTCATTTCATCGTTTTGTAATCATGTTCGTACCCTACGGTCTCAACTGCTTAAATAGGCAATTTGGGACAATTAATTCAGCTTGACTTCTCTCTCTTTACCAATGATGCTGCATTGTAAGTCTCTGATGGAAATGCAGCAATTATAATTACTTTCATCAGTGATAAATAATAAATGAAGTCACCAGAATGTTTCTTTAAACGTGACTCAACAGTCAGTGTATTGAATTTTTGCTAAATCTGTTCTGAAATTTTAGTTTTGAGCTTCATTAAATGAATAATAAAGAATTTAATTAGTTACTAATATGTTAAAGACAAGCTTTTTAGTGCATTCCCTTATGAAAAAGTTGATTCAAGTGTGCAATTATTATGCTTATTTTAAACAAAAACATACTTTCAGTCTACTTTTCTTGTACTTCTCAAAAATATACTTTATGTACTTCTCATAAATATACTTAAAATTGCACTTAGGTATTCTTTACTTATACTGACAGAAAAGTCTAAGTATATTTGGCCTTTACTTGTATTCAATCTTTTGATCGAGATATACTTAAAAGTATAATTTATTCTAAGTATACTTGGCTTGTATGTTTTCACTTTTGATTAAGTGGCCTATTAAATACTTTTTTGCACAGTTTTACATATGGTCTTATAAACTTACATGGCTTGAAAATATTGATTTTATAAAGAAAACAGATATGTTCCTAATTCTAGGGCTATAACGCATCTTCTGAAAGAGTACTGAATCTCCTGATAAAAACACAGGTGAAGAAGAAGCAGAAACAAATGATAGAAGATTGCTTACACAAATGTAAAATAACGCGATCATCAAACATTAAAGAGCATATAAATTCAATGTTACCGACTGAAATGTCGAACCATGAAGAGGAAACGACTGTGAAGCTTTGCTGATGTAAATGGACTCGATCTACTCCATCTGTGTCTTCAACAAAAATGCAATTTTCTCAGCTTTTTGGTTAAAATGTTGCTTGAAGGGGCTGATTATAAGGATGCATGACGCTAAAATAAAAAGGGTTTAAAATGGAAAGAGGTCAGTTAAAGTACAGTTAAAAGTATAGTACAAGTAAAAAAACATAGTAGTATACTTAAAGTGCAAAAATAATATATAAATACCCAGACAGCAACAAGACAGCTACATAGTGTCAGCACCGGTTCCGGTCCACATCTGGTACATGTGGATTCCACACGGCCCAGATGTGGGCCAGATCTGGGCCGACACTATGTTGCTGTCTGGGTAGTAAACTGATATTAAGTTCACTTAAAGAAAACTTACAAGTATACTTGCTGTATGAAACTACTAAACTAGTTGTTTACTGAGAGTATACCTCAAAGTGTACTTTCATAAACTAAAAAAAATGCTACTAATATTTTTCTAGTAAACGATCAATATGTCTGTGTTCACTTGTAGTATAGTTGCAGTACAAATGAAAAACTTAATTGTAAACTAGTTGTGTAATCAAATGTTTACTACTGTTACTCTCCAAATATACTTAAAAGTATACTTTTATACACTGAAAAGTGGGCCAATTAAGCCCCAAGTAGTATTGAAACAGTACAATTACAAGTATACTTCTAGTACATTGATATTAGTATACTTATTTACCAGTGGTGGACAGTAACGAAGTAAATGTAATTCATTACTGTACTTAAGTAGCTTTTTTGCATATCTGTACTTTACTCAAGTATTTAAATTTTGGGAGACTTTTACTTTAACGCCACTACATTTCAGGGCTCTCAGGTGTCACGCATTGAGCATGACAGTCACTGATTTCGGTCTTGTGTCACGCTCTCCCGCCACACATTGTATTTCTCACGCTGAAAAACTATTTGTAATATATTTAATATGGCACAGCGCCAAAATTTCTCTGGCCGCGCCGCTCTCACTGTGGAACCGGCATGAATCAAGCGCGTTTCCTCTGGTGTTGTTCGTCGAGCTACACAACAGTACATGGTATGTGTACTTCGTCTAAGTATATTTTTTAAGTATAGGCTACTTTAAGTATACTTAATAAACTCAACTTGAAGAACACTTATTTTTGTAAGGGTTGTCACATTAAGCACATTCTTGTTCACATAACATAACTTATTGAAATATATTTTTATCTCGCAGACTATCGAGTTGGAAGAAATAAGATAAAGAAGAAACAAAGCGTCATGAAACTGCTCTGAAACACGAGTTGAGGATACAACTGCATTTTATTGGGGCAATCCAGAATGGTAATCCATAAAACAGGCAATAGGTCAAAACACAGGGCAGATAATCCAAAAAGACAACAGAATAGAAAACCAGGCAGAAGATCAAAAACCATGACACGGGAGACCAGACAGAACGCAAAAGAAAATGCAGTGTGACATACAAGACTTCGCAATGAATGACTGAAAACACAGAGCTTATGAAGGCTGAGTTAACAAGGTAAATGAGACACAGCTGAAAGTAAAGAAGCATAATGAGTCCAGGCAAAGGGTTATGGGAAATGCAGTTTATGATGAGATGGGAAGGGACTAGGGAGGAGTGCCCTCTGGTGGAGATCAAGGGCACTCCAGCTGGTGGATGTGACAAATGCTCATTTAAGTGCTTTTTTACTTCATTTGAGAGTGCAGGGAGCAGAGGATCATGGGCTTAAACTTGCATTCCCATAAAGCACTGTACCATTGCTCAAACTTGCTCGATTGCTCAAACAGTGATTTATACTAAATATGAACTTGGATTTGAGGTTTAAACCATTCCTTTATTGTTTTAAAGTTCTGATTCTTGTCAGAATTCGTTCTTCTGCCAGTCTGGATGTGAGTTGAATGGAAGAGCTTAATAGCCTGAGAGGAGAAATTAGACTGCAAGACAGCAGATCAATATAAAGCAATTATGACAAATGTCAGATGTCTTTGTGAGGCATCAGCGCCCACAATGACTGATCATAGTGCTGTCATCGACTCGCATAGTTAACGCTGTCTTTTTCTTTAGACTTCTTAAGAAGTAAAAAAAAAAAAAAAGTCCATTGAAAAAAGCCACAATAGTTAGGTGGGAGCTATAGGAAAATCATAGAACAATTTCATACCCGTATATTTAATATTGAATTGAGAATAAAATAAGCGATAGGATATGATTGTAGGATTGTGATTGTGATTGTGATATTATACAACAGTTTTATTGAACTGAGAAGCACTTTAGTACATTTTAGATATCGTCAGTTTATTATGCTCTGCCAATAGTTCCAAACGAAGCCAAATCAGAATCGAAACGAATCAGTGTACAGTATATATGAATGAATGACTCATTCATAAAGACAGTCACTGGTAGCCACTTGTGTTAAACCTGCAAAAAAAAAGTCTCTGAAAAATCTCCAACTCTAATAGCCAGTTTACACCAAGTACAACATAACTATAATTCCAACTATATTAGCATCATCCACACCAACACACAATATTAAGTGTGTGTAGACAGTTCTGTCGTCTGCCGTCTAAAATGATCAAGCTCTTTAAAGTCTGATGGATTCTGATCGTCTGTAAACGTTTTTATCGTTCATCAGCTGGAAAATCATTTTGAAAGTGATTCCAGCTGTTGTGTGAACTTCTCTATTGAATTACGGTGCATTCACACTGGGCGTCAGCGTTAACGCTTCTCATTTACTTTGAATGGGGGATGTCATGCATTCCCAAACTGAATTGTGGGTTCCACTGTGTCGCATCACTGGCGTTACCTTCGGCAGAAGTTGAAAAATGTTCACTTTTCAAGCGCCAACACAGGCCATATGCAAATACCCTAGCGCATACGGTATCCAATTGCGTTCGGGCAACACCGGAAAGTAATGTGATTGACTGTTGTACTACGGTCGTGACACTGTGAAGGCAGCGTTTAAATGCTTATTAAAAGGAAAATGCCTATTTTTATTTATAGTTATATTATTGTTATCGTGTGAACATTTTGTCTGGAAAGCGCAAACACTGTTCATGCAAAGCTGGATAGGTCTCTATTCACTTCTATAATCGTCATTACAAAGCAAACGGACTACGCGAGTTTAACGTTGTATTTATTAGCAGCGTGTGCTAGACGACACTTGTCAGGATTTGACTTCGGGTTTGGGAACGGAAAAAAACGCACACCCCCCTCCAACCTCTCTGGGAAACGCGTATCTGTGTTACAAATGCCCCAGGAACAACGTTTAACCATATTTTTGATAAAACTACGACGGTAATAGCCTGCCGAGACCAAAAATATGAGGCGCCTGTGTTAAAGTCAATGGAGCGCTGTGAAAAAGTGTCGGACCTCTGTGGGAGCTCGTTCTTGGCTGCGCTGTGATTGGTCAATCTACATTCTAGGGTGTGGCTTAGCCAAAGGCGAATTCAAGGACTGGTTTTGTGCTGAATTCTGTGATCCACCGAATTTTGTGACCCTGGAAGCCGCTGTATTGCGCTAATCCGATCTACTTGAAATTCCAATCCTAATCCTAACCCTACCACACTACAGTGTCTACTAGGGTCACGGAATTCAACGGGTCACAGAATTTTAAAATGAATAATTCTAATTTATTTTTAAACCACATACTCGAAATGACAGATAAAAAGATCAATTTAGCAACTTTTTTTAACTTTACTTAATCTTAAGAAAATTGTCCGGCACCCATTTTAGATAGGCTACATTTCTCATTTCGAGTTCTGCCAGGGGGTGTCTTGCTTCTCAACGCTCTTCTGAACAGCCTTTCAGAGAGACATTTCCTCCCCAGCGAGACTCTTCGGATTCATCTCATTGCGTTACTGATGTGGAAAGTGAAGTGAAAGTGAAGCATCGACTGGTGCAGTGACTCAAAGCCTTCTTCAGACATGAAACACTGGATGAATTCTCAGGTACATTGCATCCATCTCTGCAAGTTGTTGGTAATTATGGCCCCTGAAGTGGCCCCTTACCCGTCTGCTTATTTCTTCCACTTAGAGCTGTTACTTTCCATAGTTATCCCATCTACTGCTACAGAAGCCACATAAGTGGTGGCCTTGCTGGCTGGCTCTCTCTCTTTTGTCAGTGCAAACAATCCCTAAAGTTCCCTCTGCAATTTTGATATGTTAACAGCCATAGATGGAAACTCTCAAATGTCACAAAAAATGTACTAGGCCATTGACTTGAGACTTGACTCCAAATTAGAGAGTCATTGACAACATAACTCCATAGACCTAGATATTTTCTCTAAATATCACAAAAAATATACAGTTATACAGTATGTGTAACTATTTTTTTATTTTGCAAATGTTCAGTATGGTCCGTTAATCAATATTTATCGGTTAATACTGGATATTTAATAATTTCTGCTGTTTTTAAGATTGAAATCATACTGTCTAAAGGCACGTTCACACTGGCGATATCTAACTGTTTCAATAATTGTTCCAATTATATGAGAATAGAGTGCAAAAGTGCCCACCCACTTTTCAGTGGCCTGTATTTTCCCTATTCTTTAAAATTCTCTGTTAAAGAGTTATAAGCCATAAACCAGTGCTTCATAGAAGTGGGTGGACACTAAAGAGTTGCAACGATTTGCTGGTTTTGATTCTCTGGTGAAGATTTCTCTCTGCAGAATCATGGGTAATGGGTAGTTTTTCACCAGAATTTTAACACAACTATTTAATAAATAAGTTGAAAAATACAGGCTGGTCTTTAAAGTTTATACGTTATCGTTAGCAATCAATTCCCCTATGGAGAAAATGAATGGGATTTTTACATCCGGAACCTGACTGTTGCAAGTCTGATATGGATAAAGCCACAGAGGAACAATATTGTTGGAATCGCACTTTCAGAATGATTTTTTTCTCCCCCAGGGTAATAAAGCTTGAGCATTTAAAGCAGCAGAAAACAAAACTGAGGCGTGTTTGTATAATAAACTGAACATTATCGTCCGTTGGTGTGAATGCTTGTATAGTTATCGTTATAATTATCCTTCTTGTTAAAGAGATATCGATATATAAGGGCAAAGATTTCACCATTTATGAACACTTTAACAGCACTCTCTTGAAGAACCCCTTATCTTTAACATTTTTGCGTAACATATTCCTTGCCCGGTACTTCTTCATCCCACAAAGTTCTGCCACTCCAAGCAGTTCATTTTAGAAGAGCTTGTTTTCTTATTCTCCAGGCCACATGAGCCTTTTCTACCTTTCTCACTATCGATCACCGGTCCCAAAAATGCCCCTGGGGCAGCACGATCACTGTGAAGACAAGAGATAATACATTTCACCACAAGCAAATGAGCAAGCAGAACATTCAGAGTCCTGACTGCATAGAACTACTCTTACTAAGATGAAGCTAATGTTTATTAGGTTGGTGATTCCCACGGGCAGCAGATGAAGAGGGATAAACACCTCACTTAATGTCATTTCACTATGTTCTGAGAACTACAAGATACACTAATAAACACATTGATGATTGAGCTCAGTATATATCATATGTGACCCTGGACCACAGAACCAGTCCCATTGTTTTATATACCATCTGAAAGCTGAGTAAATAAGCTTTCCATTGATGTATGGTTTGTTAGAATAGGACAATATTTGGCCGAGATACAACTATTTGAAAATCTGGAATCTGAGGCTGCAAAAAAATCGAAACATTGGGAAAATTGCCTTCAAAGTTGTCCATTTATGTTCGCAATTGTGCTGCATTCACTCACAAAAACAAATGTTTTATAAATTTACGGTGGGAAATTTAAAAAATATCTTCATGGAACATGATCTTTACCTAATATCCTAATGATTTTTGTCAAAAATCAATCATTTTGACCCATACAATGTATTGTTTTATATATATCACAAATATACCCGTGCTGTGATCCAGGGTCACATATATCCATCCATCCTTGTTCCTATCATTCATTCTTTCTTCCTTTACTTCTTTCTTTTTCCCATCCATCCAGTCACATGTCTGTTTCTTTTTTCCTTCCTTCCTTCCTTCCTTCCTTCCTTCCTTCCTTCCTTCCTTCCTTCCTTCCTTCCTTCCGTCCGTCCGTCCGTCCGTCCATCCGTCCGTCCGTCCGTCCATCCATCCAGTCACATGTCTGTTTCCTTCCTTCCTTCCTTCCTTCCTTCCTTCCTTCCTTCCTTCCTTCCTTCCTTCCTTCCTTCCTTCCTTCCTTCCTTCCTTCCTTCCTTCCTTCCTTCCTCAAACTATCCATCCATTCATCCAGTCACATGTCTGTTTCCTTCCTTCCGTCTTTTGCTTCCTTCCTTCCTCTCTCCCTTCCTCAAACTATCCATACATTCATCCAGTCACATCTTTTTCCTTTCTTCATCCATCCATCCTGTCATCTGTCATTCCTTCCTTCCTTCCTTCCTTCCTTCAAAACTTCGGATACTCCGGCAATAACAAAACACGTGAATCTCACAGACAAAGACAGTAGCGGAGAGCAGCCTTATGGAGAGATTCAGGAAGAGGTTGCAACTTTTAGAGTTGCCTTTTAGACGCACCCAATATTGTCAAATCCTAACAAACCATACATCAATGGAAAGCTTATTTATTCAGCTTTCAGATAATATATATAAAAAAAATACATGGTTTTGGTTTTGTGGTCCAGGGTCACATATTATAATAAGATCCCAATCGTCTTTCCATCCAACCATCCTCTTTTCTTTTCTTTTCTTTTCTTTTCTTTTCTTTTCTTTTCTTTTCTTTTCTTTTCTTTTCTTCCATCTGTTTGAAAATCAGTTTTCTTTAAGGCATATATAGGGGTTTTAATAGCAAACAGAGGAATAATTGAGTATGGTAGGTAATACTGGGTCACTGACTGCATCATTTAGTTTCTAAGTGACGGCTGGAAAATGATGGCCCAATCCACTGGTCAAAGATCAGCATATAGCAAGAGTTGAAGTCGCTGCAGCCATTTGATTCATTTGATTCATAACTTATCCTCTCACGTAATTTGCCCAGGCATTAAAGGACAGGCCCACTGATTTAGTTCAGGCTGCTGAATGCCATCATATCTCGAAGGATTAAACCTTACTTTCATTATATTTCTATTCAGAACCTTATGATAAAAGTAATTTGAAGGCAATTACCCAGTGCTTTATAATATACTATACTCATATTTGATTTATTAATATTTGGCTTAGGAATTCATATACATTTTGGTGCAGAAAGTTGATTTAAAGTGTATTTAAAGAGCATTTCTCTAGCCCAGATGTCCTGATACATGTTTCAAAACAGGAAAAGTAAGATAAAACAGAAGCTCTTGGTGTTGAGAAATGATCCACACGGTGTGAAAGGTAAGGAGGTTAGAGAAAGAAAGGGAGAATAAATGTAAAGATCCTAATCACACAGACTAGTCAGGACTAGTGAGATGACAATGAGGAAGGCAAGGCAAGCACGTCTGCTGTCGGATAAGAGTCAGTGGTATTGTTCAGATATTTCACAGCAAGAATACAATAACATTATCCTCTCAAATGTGTCACAGTTAAAGCTTCCTGACAATAGCTGCTCCATTTCTCTGAAAGACTTGGCTGATCCTACTAATCTACTAATCTCCTCACATACAGAGTGACATCTCGAGAGATTTTGTAGAGCAAATGTCTAATTGCACCCAAAGAAACATGCACAAATGGACACATGATCCAAAAGCTCTTATTATCAGTGGGTGTGTTACATTTGATGGTCAGCATGCACAGAGACGAAGGAGATTCAATCAGACAAACTTTATTAACAATACTAAAAATACAATATCAAAAATACTCAGGAGATCACATAAAGGAGAAACACAAACCAAACAATACATTAATAAGAACAGGAGCAACTGAAACACAAGGGATACAGGCTGCAAACAAAGGAAACTAGATAAGAAACAGGTGAAGAATCAAATAACCAATGAGTAACCATTTAAACAAATTAGGCAGCAATGAGAAGAACAACTAAAGTAAAAGATGGCATGTTTTAATGCCAAACACTGTATATTAAAATATGCCTTTTATTGGTTTATTTCCTTCAAAATTGTAAACACTAGAGTAACATAAATCATAAATAACATTTCTTACTTTTAAAAAGCTGACAGAAATGGGTTAGAAAGCTGGAAAATGACTGTTTTTGATTCTGCAATAAAGTTTTATGGGAGTGTTCTGCGCTACTGCTACAGATCAGCCAGGCTCTCACGCCAGCCAATCACAGCGCACTCCTTCACCTGAGTTCTAATCACACACACCTGCACCTCATCATCACTATCATCACCAGCACTATAAAGACACACTCTTCACCTCAGTTCACTGTCCGGTCTTGTTTACTTGAAGAGGACTACTTACCTTGCTATCACAAACCTTGAGTCTCCTCCATCGTCTCCATTCCAATCATCACTTGCACTCCGCTCTCCAAAGTATAATTGTTCATTTCACTTACCTTCATCCTGTCTCCGCTCTGTGTTGTCAATAAACTCCTGTTATTACTTCATTAACCATCTCTTGAGTTTGCTTCCGTATACCGATACATTATGTAATCGTTGAATTGAAGGTAATCGTTGAATTGAAGGTCATCAAAGAGTAAGAGATAAGGGTGTTTCTGGTGTGTTGATTTCTTTGTAATCATTAACTGTCAGGTCTCGATAACCTTATGTGGGAAAATAACATTCAATTGTGCTATAATGGCAGTCATCAAAGAAAGTCCATTGTTAGAAATGATACTCTACTGACAGCCTAATACTCAAAACATCTGCTGTTATTTTGGCACACAGAAAATGTCCCAATGTTGATACGCATATATTCAGGGCATTGTGTCAGGTTTCCTAAAATTCTTCCCAAGTGTCACATCACAAATGTGCTGTAAAAGGTCAGCTCAGTTGGACCTTTGTGCTCTAATTTCCTGACATTAATCAGGCCATTTCATGCTGGAGAAATTACTGTATGCGATGAATGGAAATTATCCTGAATGTTCAATGGTACAATTTACACTAAAATACCCCTATTAGATTTTAGAGGTCTTTCAGTCCTAATGTCACTATTGGCAGACATGTGAAAAAAAATATGGCTCTTTCTACATTGTCACATTTGTTTTGGTTTTCACTTTCATGTTTCGTGTCTTTTATTTAGTAATTTGGCTTAGTCTAGGTTCCTGGTTTTATGTGATAATGTGCTTCATGTGATCATGTGCTTTCCTAGTCTCTTGTCACATTCTTATTGGTTTATTGGTTCATTGTGTTCTGTGTGTATATATATAGCCCTCACGTTTCAATTGTCCCTTGTCTAGCTTTGATGTTGTAACATATTGTTGGTGAGTGTATATGTTCATGCCAAGTCTTGTGTCATGTCTATATCAAGCCACAGTCAAGCCTGTTTTGGATTATATTTTGTCACATTGTTTCAATGAACCACTTGCTCAAGTTAATCTAGCCAACAGTGGACATTTTACATACATCATTCCTTCCTTGAGTAAAACCGTAGTTCTTCAGTGCCATCAACATAATAATAGTGTCAATAGTTTTTACAGTTTGCTTGGATCGCAAGCATTTGAAGGACAACGCATAGAAAAAGAAATGTTCTCCAAAACCACATTTCTCAGACTTCCTCTTGAATAGGCTTTCCTCTCTGATATTTTTTAGGAGCAGAAATATTGCTCATAAATGTACATCAATTCATTCACATTTACACAGAATGGATGTGACCTTCATATACTGTAAATTTGCAGTTGTGACTTTTGTAGATTGAAACATTGATTGAATTTGGTTTCATAACAGTGTGTAATGAGACTATTGACAAAGATAATTTAATGATAAGATAAGATTAGGTATCCTCAGCGTAAATAATCATAATGAAAACAAGATAATATGAAATATGATTCTTCTTTAAAGACAGTTCAGAACTCAAATAAGAAAGAAAGGGCGAGAAATCTGATTTGTGCTGTCCATTATTACATTTATATGGAATGTTTTTAAGACACACAGTGTCATCTAGTTCTACCAGAAAGACTCGGGAGGCAAAATAACGTAACAAGTATGCATTTATTAACAGCCCAGCAAACAAGTATTATGATATAAAGTTCTTTGGCCCCGTCCATAGCTCACAATCCGGGGGTACAGAATCTGCATTTCCTGCCTGAAGACGAAGGCAGGGGCGCAGCCGACCCCCTGGGAGGGATGGGAAGGGACCATCCTGGTGGAGGTGGGGAGGATGGAGGTGAATGAAGGCGTCAGCATCTGTGAACTCATACATGTGTAAGTACCGATCTTTTATACTACAAGTCTTAGAACACAATTGGATAGATGAGAAGGTAACAAGAGACGTAACAATTGAGTCTTCCCGGCAGAACTTACGATAAAGCTTTCATTTCAGTCATTGTTCGATAAAGATCTTAAACGTTGTGTTTTTGGCTTCTTTTTTTTTTTTTTGTGGAAAACGCAATACGCCAAATCCACAGCAAACACTTTTAAAGCGTTTTCTACGGTAACACTTTACAATACGGGTGCACTAATATGCATTATGTTTAACTAATGCACAGATAATCATGAGTTAATGTATTACTCATAAAGAACTAAACCATTAATTAATGATTACTGCATCAGCAACTAATAAAGAGTCTATATGATTAATAGATTAAGTAATAAATGAATTGCTATTAATTAAACATGTCATTGTGTATTAATTCTTTAATAACATATTTTATTAACTAATAGTGTACTGTAAATTAATGTGTTAATTACCACAATTAGTCAAAGCTATGCACTTCAACTTCCAGTTGTCTGCTTTAATTAATCATTAGCTAATGATTTGCAAAGGTATCATTATGTTTTGACTTTACTTGTTGAGGCACATGACTATTAACTAATTGTTAAGTAATATGTCATTATGGTTATGGGTTTTGTCATCCCCACTAAAGGTCTGTGGGGCAGTTGCACATGCAGTGAGTGTAATGTCAGAGAGTGTTTGAAGGATGGGTAAGTTGGGCCGCACACAAATATCAGCACACCAGAATCTGAAATGCTGACGCTGTTACACCGTGTTTAAACTGGACGAGACCATTACAGCTGTCTACACTGGTGTAAGGACTGGGCTAAAAGGGTGAATCTGAATAACTAAATACATCCTGCTAAAGACCCAAAAAGACTGAATGCAACACACACACACACACTCTCTCTCAGGAATGGCCAGAGTCATAAAATGCTTGAAACATTTCTTTGTTTCCGCAGTAGTTTCAATTTTGATATTTTTAGGTCAAACCGTTCTTGTCTGTCAGTCATATAATGCAGGTCTATGGTCACCACCTCAAAGAGCATGCACAGAGTCCAAATAAAACATGATTTAATGACTCGTAAATGTAAGTACACATTGATGGCCTAAGACACGAAACGAGCGGTTTGTGTGAGAAAACGAACAGTGTTTATATCGTTTTTACCTTGCCCTTCCCCCATCTCTGCAAGAGAGATAACAGAACTCTGACACACACACACACACATAATGGACCTTTACATTACACGCATAAAACGAGCCATTACCAATTGTATACGATATATTCCTGTATGTCTGTGTGTTTCCCAGTCCATGGTAGTTTAGAAATGATCTCCTAGCGTATCAGTGAAACTCTTGAGAGTGTGTATTATGTATTAAGATGTATCTTCATATTCCAAGTATGTGTAAATGTTGTGTTTGGTACCGTTTTAATTATCTCGTTCCAACTGATTTGGTCAGATACAGAAGATTACAGTAAAATGTATGTTTTCTATGTTTTTATCATCTTGTGGAATGATTCTGACAAATTCTGACTGGTCATAAAAGAGGCGGACACGGCCATAGTTTAACTTTGACAAGACAAAGAGAATTTGGCCGCCAAAAGTTTCGTTGAATGTCATTGGCCAGTTCGCACCTCAGAGGTGTGGACTCCAGCTCCCCTAAAGAGGACTGAACCTCCCTCTGGACGCTCTCTTGCAGTCTGACCGTCTCAGAGAAACATGTGATGCTAGCGATCTCCTCATGGAGATCTGATCCCACCATGGATCTTTTCTTTTGTTCGTCTAAAGTTCGTCTCTTCTTTAACTTACTCCCGAGTTCGTCTCCCAGGAAAGGAAATGGACTTTGCCGAACTATTTCCTCGGGTAACGTCACCTCAAAGACTTTAAGCCTTTCAAACACTCGCGCCGAATGCCAACGAACGCCACGTGATCCCCCATGGAACAAAGGGGCCACGCGCAAGCGGCCAACCATGCACGCGCCGGGACGGGCCGTGCAAAAACGCTGCGGCCGCGCTCCACACGACGCGCGCAAGCAGGACAGGACCTTCGTTCAACATGCGGGCCGACCGGACCGCGCAAGGAGCCCGCGACACACACGTAGACCTCCCGTTTGCAAGTATCATTCCCGTTACAGCTTCTAAGAAGCCTTACAATGGTGTTTTCGTGTGGTTTCAGAAAGGTTGATGTCGAGGTGAAATTGTACCAGCTCTGTCTCTCTCCCTTGCTCTCTCTCACCAACTTTCTCCCTTTCTCTCTCTCCAACTCATGTTTACATGGGTACCAATTGTCTAAACGCCCCGCGTCGTCTTAGTTTGTGTTTAATGTTTGTAAATACATGTATCATTGTAGTAAATGCTTAAGTAGTTCAGCTTCATTAAATACATTATATCCTTTTGATTGACTCATTGCCTGTTGCTCATAACCCGAGTCACTGATATGCTTCGATAACGTTACGAGCTCTTTACAGAAATACCTCAGACGGGTATGTGTAAACTTTATAGAGCAAGAAAACTAATTCTCGTGGCCACAGAATTTGTTTTCACAACTCTATAAATTAATTGAGCTAATTAATTTTACCTGTCTTGTAAAACGTGGTCTGTATAATTAGTTACAATTCATTTGTGATTAATTGTGGGGATACACCTGTATGCACGCAGGTAAAATGACAAAGCCTCCCTTAATGGGAGATTTATTAACATGTAAGATTGGGCTGATCCAAATCTGTATGAATAATTATTAGTTATTAATTATTAATTATGACATGCAAATTCCCCATTGATCAGACCCAAGCAGAGTCTTTACACTGGACATGACAGACCTTTGCAAGTTCATTTGTCCTTCATAACAGAAGTAGCGCAAGAGCTCGGAGTACGTCAGAAATAGAGTGGCATCAGTTTACTGTCGGGGTTTTGTTGTGTTGTGTAGCGGTAAACGGGATTTCACCAAGTACCACATGTTCCTGGATCAACATCTTTGTTGATCCTGGATCAACTTTCCAATCAACCAATCAGATTTGAGGGACAAGTTTACAGTTTATGTCAAGTTTAGGCTTAGAACCAGGGTGAAGTACTTAAACATCAGTGTTATTCACCTATCATTACCCTCTGATTTTAGGGAAAAGTTATGATAGGCTTAGGGGGTCAGGTTAAGGGGTGGAGATTGGGGGTGAATGTGATTTCACCAAGTACCACATATTCCTGGACATGTTCCTCTTGCGCGTGCTCGAACACAAGAGCGAGCACTCATGGTACCGGCCACACTGAGACTCAACACACCGGCGAAAGCATCACACAACATGCTGGAAACTCATGTAAACTCCCACTGCAACGTTACAATAATAGGCTACTTTTATCAGCTTGACGTTGAACTAATGTTCCATGCTCGTACCATGATAACGTTACAATGACTGCATTTAGCCGGCATGTGGTGTTATCTAGCATAAGGCATTTCACTAACTATTCGTGTATCTTTCACAATCAGCAATGTCAACATAGGTGAATGTATAATATGACAACGAAAACGGTTAGTGAACTAGACTGAACAATTTCAGTGTAACAGTAAGATCGTAGGAAGTAACATTACTGTACTGAACGTGTCTGGAAATGTGTATTATAAACAATATGATAGAAGTGGGATGAGTGATGTTAGACAGTAGATCTAGTACATAAAATAAAAGTTACATCCTAAAGCACCTACTTTTGTTAGCCTGGAACAGTCTTTTGTATTAATTTCATGTCTCATGTATGTTGTAGTTTACCTTGCTATTTCATTACAGTTTACCATTATTTATTTCAGCATATCTGAAAACTTGTAATTCATCACAATAAAAATAGCGGAGGTCTCTCCATGATTCAAACGCTCTGCCGATGTTGATCCGTGTTTTCGTCCTAACTCGATCCGATTCACGTTTGGCCTGACGAGCTTAAGCATTTTTGTTTTGTTTTTTATATGTATGTGGAGTTTGTGTTGGAGTGTGTGTTGTGCTGGAGGCAGGTCGTTTTTTGGTGTCGTCAGACTCCATGTCGTCAGCTGCAGTGCCGTCGCATAGACTGTATATAAAAAGGAGAGAGGCTCGGGTGCGCGCATGTACGTCACATCCGATGGATTTCGCAGAAAATCCGACCCGGAGACTTCACATAGAAATAGGAATACTGGCCTTCAGAGGTAATAGCAAAACCCGACAAGTGGATCATTGTAATGTGTGATTACAACTCCTTCACACACAGGCAATAAAAAAAGGATTCATTTTAGAAGAAAAGTTACATATAGCACCTTTAAACATGAATTAATGCATATTTGTGCACCCATGTTGTAAAGTGTTTCCTTTTCTACTTCATGAAGCAAGAAACCCAGATAGCATGGTGACATTGATACAATGTTGAGTTTTGATCTAAACCATCATTTTGGTTGAGATTGACATTTCAATGTTTAAAGTGTGCTGGATCAGCATTGAAATTTTGATGAAAGCCAACAACACACATGGGTGGAGACAGTGACATTGAACTAACAGTGATTTGTAGTTGATGAGCACAAGATCATTCAGGCGTATCTCTGCAGAACACTAGTGGGTGTTTCTCGATCAATGGGGCGGTTTCAAACCACAATGGGCATTTTCAACCGCTTTACCCGATTTGCTGTAATCCACTGTGGGCTTGGTTTAGGGGTGGGCCTTCATGATTTTAGCAAGTCTGTTGAAAAATGGTTGAAAAACATTTACCTGTATTGTAGTTTGAAATTGGCCACTGATTGGTAAACGCCCATTTTGTCTTTGCATGTGCACTTCTCAGTAGTCTAATGCTTCCTCATTAGAGTGAAAACAGGTGCATCCTATACAGAAGTCTTGTTTGTTGAATCACCTGACATACATGACTTCTCTAGCACAGTTTCAAACAATGGTGCATCTACCTTATTTCTCTGTTCCTTTGTTTTGCATGCTTATTTGCGTTTGATTTGTGTTGTTACTCACTGTAATTAGATTACAAAATTATTAAAGTGTTTGAATAAAGCATCTATTTTTCTACATTCTTTAAAAATGCATCTTGCTTTAGTAAAGTTTATTAGGAATTTCCTGAATAAAGTTATGTCATTTAACAGATTTCTTAAGGTGCAAGAGACATGAACATGAGCAAGAATGTTAACATAGCCCATGTCTTGTATCGGTCAGTGCTTGCATGCAGAACACATTGCTCCTTTAGTAGGAGTGAAGGCAGATGAAGATGGACAATTAAAAAAGCACCCTCCTGATAATGCTGACATTGATCATACATTGAGTTGTTGTCGACAGCATAATCACCTGACCTGGGACTTGATGATATCCTGTATCTTATCACTGCTTAATCAGGTAATCATTCATATTCCTGAATCTGTATTCAATTTGAGAAATAACTGATTTCCATTCAGTTTAGCTTGTTTCCACTGAAACACAATAACAAAAAAAAACATCTAGTGTTTATTAAGAAACTGACTGACATGGCTATTTTGTGATGATTAAAGAGATTGGGGTCTACATAAGGTGAATCTGCAGCTTTAAAGAGATAGTTCAGCCTGAAATTAAAATTATGTCATCATTTATTTACCCTCAAGTTGTTCCAAACCTGTATGAATGTCTTTCTTCTGCTGCACACAAAAGAAGATAGAGTGAATAATGCCGGTAACCAGACAGTTGATTTTAGCCATTGACTTCCATTATTTCCTACTATGGAAATCAATGGCCCCCGTCAACTTTCTGGTTACCGACATTCTTTAAAATATTTTATTTTGTGTTCAAAAGAATAAAGAAACTCATACAGGCTTGGAACAACTTGAGAATTTTCATTTCGGGCTGAACTATCTCTTTAAAGAAGTTTTAAGATCTTTTTTATTCTACAAGATAAAAGTGTTATTTGAATGCTGTAGTTTCACAGAAAATGAAATGAATGGCTATAGCTCAGAGGTGTTTGTTCCTCTTCATGAAGAGTTTAGCTCCAGCGCCTGGAAGTGTTCATTGATCTGATGACCTCGATTATCTGCCTCAGGTGTTTAATTAGGGCTGGAGATAAATCCGACACCCCTGCTAGTGTTTTCTTTTGATATTAAAGCATTCATAGAAATAAATAAACAGAATTTTACGATACTATAATCGTAGTTAGAATATTTTGTTTTCAGTGGCTTTAAAAAAAAAAGTGAATCATATTGTGTTTAGTATATTAACATTATTGAATGTGACTGTATGTATGACAACTGAATTGATTCGTTCTTGAGTAACATCATGCTTTCTTTTTCAGATTTCAGAGAACCCAAAGGAAAAGAGGCAGTATCTGAGGCAGTATCTGATGCAAGACAGATTTTTAAAAACCTGAACCGCTGGACCTGTAGTTATGATGACATCAGACTTCTGAAGCCAATTTTATTTTTAAAGGTTGAAATGCTTTTGTCCTATTTCTCCCCCTTTCTTTTAAAAAAATGATATTTGAATATATTTGTTGTCATTGATTGATTGAATAAAATAAATTGACTCAACTGCTGGAAAGGTGTCATTTATATTTGAAAAGGTTTTCGACAAATTTTGAAATGGTCAGGAATTTGTTGACGCACCATTGAAGTGTGATTGAAATATTAATGTTGTTTCAACATTAATTGGTACATCAGATGGCAACATTGTTTGACATTCCTTTTCAGTCTTTCAACAAAATGTATTTAGAATCAACATCACATTGTAACATTGATCAAACCATATTACCAAAGATTATTTTTTGTTAATTTCAGTGTTAATTCAACAGCAGTGATTTAGATTCAACATCATAGTGTAGCGTTGATTCAACAATATTACCATTGATTATTTTTGTTAAAGTGTAGCGTTGATTCAACAATATTACCATTGATTATTTTTGTTAATTTCAATATTGATTCAGCATCAGTGATATAGAATCAATCATAGTGTAACGTTGATTCAACAATATTACCATTGGTTATTTTTGTTAATTTCAATATTGAGTCCGCATCAGTGATATAGAATCAATCATAGTGCAACGTTGATTCAACAATATTACCATTGGTTATTTTTGTTAATTTCAGAGCTGATTCAACAGCAGTGATGTAGATTCAACATCATTGTGTAACGTTGATTCAACAATATTACCATTGATTATTTTTGTTAATTTCAATATTGATCCAACAGCAGTGATGTATAATCAATCATAGTGTAACATTGATTCAATAGCATTACCATTGATTTTTTGTTCAACATAGTTTCAACATTAACTGAGGGTGCAAAAGTGATGTTGATAAAATATCACTTTGTAATGTTGAATCAATACTATTACCGTTGATTTTTGGTTGAATTGCCAACATTATTTCAACATTAACTGAGGGTGCAAAAGTGATGTTGATAAAATATCACTTTGTAATGTTGAATCAATACTATTACCATTGATTTTTGGTTGAATTCCAAACATTATTTCAACATTAACTGAGGGTGCAAGAGTGATATTAAAGCAACATTACTTTGTAACGTTAATTCAATGCAATTAGCGTTGACGCATCAACACTGAGTCAACATTATTTCAATGATTACACGCTATCTGGGAATATGCTGCACGTCTCTTAAACTTCTTTAATATTTGAAATTCTCACAACTAATTGGCCAAAACACACAAAACGACTTTAAAATACATCAACATTGATTATTATCAATCTAAGTCTAGTCGAGCATGAACTCCTGGAAGTTTGTTTATGCATTTAAAGCTGCCTGAACAAAGAAGTGTGAATGCGCTAAGCTGATTGATCACAGTTGAGAAATGGAGGGATAAAGTGAATGTGTGTTTGCTCAGATGTGAAAGTCATGGAGACAGTAATGTGATTTCTAGGTGTGTAACTGTCAGACTCAGAGCACAGGAAACATGGGGTTGGGAGTGATGTGGGTATAATTGCAGTAACAATGAAAAGGGTGGATATCCAGGCTGCTGTGTTATACACACGTGCGCACACACACACACACACACACACACCACAAGGTTGATAATTACCGTCGCTCAGAGCGCTACAGTTCTCCTCCTGGGCTGTCTGAGGTAAAACGTGTGAGACAGCAACTCTTGTAGCGAGGGGCGTGGATGTACACCTGCCCTGCTGAGATCCCCTTCATACTGTGTATGTGCTGCTGTCTGGTTGCCTGCATGTGCAGTTCTGTACTGATGCCTGAAAGTATGCTGATATCCCTGTTTATGTGTATGTTTGGAGAGTCCCAATAAAGTATGCTTTGTGTAGTCACCATTAAATCAAAATGGACCCATCTTTTTTTAGATATTGCAGTATTTATTATAAATGATTTATCCGTGCACATTTTTAATTCACACGCCCTCGTAATCTTTAAAGGGGACATATCATGAAAATCGGACTTTTTCCGTGTTTAAGTGATAATCGGGTCCCCGGTGAATCTACCAACCCAGAAAATGTGAAAAGTGACAATCCAGTAACTTTGTTTTGGTAAGCTTTTCTCTGCAAGCATGTCGAAAAATAAGACGATCAGATTTTGCTCCCCTTCTGATGTAGGAAGGGGATCTTATTATAATAGTACCGCCCCTTAATCTTCACGTTTCCCCCCAGAAACAGTAAGCAAAAACCTACTTGTGTGCGATAATCACTTCAAGCCGGAAGTATCACTTCAAGTGTTTTCACAAACAAGGACGGTACAAAGCAGGAATTGCTTCAAAGTTGAATCAATGTAACTCCACAACAACTACGTATACTGTATGTATCCACTAGCCATTCAGAAACGTCCAGGTGCGTCTAAAAGTTGCAACCTCTTCCTGAATCTCTCCGTAAGGCTGCACTCCGCTACTGGTTATTTCTGAGATTTTGGATGAGTGAGATTCACGTGTTTTGGCTCGTTGTAAAGGATCGGCCATATTCTGATGGGGGAGGGGAGCAGCAGCTCATTTGCATTGAAAGGGGCGTTTTTGCTCACATCCAAAAAGGGGCAACTTTGACAAGCTATAATAAATGATCTATAGATTTATATCTTTTGAAAAGGGGTATAATATGTCACCTTTAATCAAAATAACTTCCCGTCCTCTTGCAGCGAAATCTCTTCTCTTCTTTTCTCTGATGATGTGTTTACTGGTGCGAGGGCGGGACTTTCCAATTAATTCCCAAAGGACAAAATCAAGGGGCACCCTACATTTTTTCTTGTTTGAGAAGCCGTTTAATTAAACTATCGTAACTTCAGTTTCATGCCGACTAAAGTGTGTAGCGGAACACTTTCTGTGAGATAATGCATTATATTTTTAATGCATTTTAGAAATCCACACAGGATTTACAGGTTTCTCTGGTCATTTTTTTTTTTTTTTTTTACAGTTGTGCATCCCAATTAAGTCTTTATAAGATTGTTATATCGCCCAAAAACGTAAACTACGTTATCGCCCAGCGATATATTAAAGGTTGGATATATAGTGCATTATCTTCTCTTTGAAAGTGGATATTCATATTGTATATATTGTTGTCAAATAATTTGGGTTCAATTCCTAATTGCTGAAGGCTCATCATACTTAGAAGGTCAAAGAGAACATCAAGAACAAGCAAACACTGTGAGGCCAAATTAATATTTATCACCACCTGAACAAGTAGTGTTCTGAGTGGCCAGGGGACCACAGTAAAATGTTTATTCATAAAGGGATTATGTAAAATAGTCAGAGAGGCGTGTTGGTACATTCAGACAGGGTCTAATGGTCAGTAATTAAAACTCCAAGCTGGTGTTGAAAAGAGGAGAGAGCACTCATTGTTTTGGGTGTTCAAGAGAAAGACTGTTTTCCCTTGAGAGACCTTAGTCCCACAGCATCCTGGGTGTATATGCAAAATACATTGATTAGTGTGTGTGTGTGCGTGCGTGTGTGTGCGTGTATGCGTGTGCGTGTGACAGATGGGGGCACATCACAGGCCTGTCACTAACCAAACACTAGCACATGTTCTCTGACAGGCCATCTGCTCGTCCTTTTCACCTTTTTAACTTTGTTCTTTCTGTCCAAATTTTCTTCTGTGGTGTGCATGTCTTTAGATACTTTACTGTGTTTTTGTCTGGGGTTTCAAATTTTCAATTTCTACAGAGTTGAAGGCATCAGAATTTAACATATTCTATTATGTTTTAATGTAACATATAATAAATATAATATATAATTCATGAAGCACCGTTTACTCAGGGTCACTTCCAAACCAAGCCATTTATATTGTTAAATGCAGTGCAGTGCATTTGTGTGTTAAAAGTTCACTTTGAATTTGATGTGAAATCCACAAGAAGATTTTTTGTGTCCCTCAAGCTAAATTTGTAATCACTTGGATTCCTATCGAGAGGAACCATATCGCAGTCTGTCTGTCACTCTATTTTTCTTTTACAAACGCAACTATTGCTATCTTTTGTGAAAATAATCTCAGAGGACATTAGCATTAACTGAACTCAAATCAATATTTAATTTCCATGTATTTATTTGTTTATTATTTGGGAAGTAGACATATAGGCATCTTTATTTTATGTATTATTTTTTGATAATGACTGACTGTAATATTGTACACATTGTCTCAGTCTCTTCATCTCATTAACTTAATAATTCACATAAAAAGCCACATACTCACATGCTCCATTACCACCAATTGATCTATTCTGAATGTGGCCTTTCAAGCTTTCCAGTACCATGAGACAGGAGCAGGAAAATGCACCAATACTGTGTGTTTGGATTCAGGGATGCATGTTGGCCTCATGTTGCGATATCACACTAAAGACATTTGTCCTGTGCGGAAACATGCCAGACTCCTATCTATCTCTCCATCTTTCTGGTACCGCAATCAGCTTATGATCATTGATGCGAATATAGAGTAGGCTGTAAGCTGAACAAGCCGGCATGTGCAAGTCTTTGCAGCCAACTTAAACACAGACACCAGTCTGACTTATACAGCAATGCAACTGTTTGCTTTCTGAAATGTAATTTGACTGAAGTGCTGGAAAGCTTTCCACGTTTACAGTATTTTGACTGTGAAAAAGTGGTTTAAACTCATGTAGGCAATGAAGCCATGTAAATGCTGACTTGTGCTCTTGCTCAGACATGGAAATGTACTAGAGACAGGCAGACAATACTTTCTTGGTGTTGTAAATGTTGAAGTCAGGCTCGTTTTAGACAGGTCTTTATTGGACACTTTTGTTTTTATGAGCTAATTTTGGCACAGTTTATTGTTTGTGTTACGTTTTACTTTGATATTCCACTTGGGTATAAGCAACATTGCAACTACATGTCAAATAGCTCTCATTAGAGTATAGTAGACTGTTTGAGTTAGGTTAGGGTTTCGGTTTGGGTTAGGTTAGGGTTAGTAGAATAAGTTGACAAGTACTTGCAATTAACTTATCGTCAGTAGAATGACATGTACTTGCATATTTATTTATTGTTAGTAGAATGTCTAATGTGGACAATCGAAATAAAGTGTAACCATTGTTTAAATACAGTATACACACACACACACACACACACACACACACACACACACACACACACACACACACACACACACACACACACACACAGTTTAACTGAGGAAGAAAACAAGGCACAGATGGGGACTAATGACAACAAATGCAAACCAAGGAAACAGAAAGGAAAAACTGGAAACAAAGCTGTGTTTATTACCATTACCCATTACCCTTCAAATTGTGCAAATTGAAATTGCGGATTGAAAATTCGGCCAATGGAAACACGTCAATTTCGCAAAAACACCCTTATATCGCAAAAAAGTTTACACTTGCATGAGGTGGTTTTTCAGGCAATTCGAAAAAGAAATATTGCGCAAAACTGTAATGGAAACAGTTTTTTCACATTTACAGGTCACCAGGTGTAAAAGTTGATTATTCTTTAAAGATGACACGGTATCTTTGGACAGAAGACGAGACAGAGTTCTTTATTAAACTCATAAATGACAAAAGTATCATGGGAATACTGGATTCTAAACAACAAAGAAATGCCACAATTTATCAAGACCTTGAAGCAAATATGAGGGAGAAAGTCCCAGAAAGACCTCATACGTGCTGCTCCCAAGTATAAGGAGCTTTCCTTGCCATTAATGTCACAGTTCTGCAAGAGATAGGACCCAGATGCAAATGAGAAGACAAGGGGGTTTTATTAACAAAACTGAAGACTTGATACTTGATACAGCAGGGAGAGTGAATCATGAACCACAGTTCAAACGGAAGGGTATAGGCAGCCCGATCTCATGAAAGTGCATATCTATACAACGAATGTTCCCTTTCGAACGATCACTTCGTATTGCATATAGCTATACGCAGTGGGGGAAACTCCCTTTCCTCGATTTACTGAAGCCTATATGTAAAACGCATTTGCAGCTGCACAGCCAGCCCCCTGAGCGTCTGACCCGCTCATAGGCTGTGCTGCAGCAACTGCACATCCAATGGCGCGGGCGAATCTGACGCACGACCAATAAGCTAGCCCAACGTCAGAGCCCGCCGAGGGGGCGTGGCCCAGCCTATATAGACCCCCGAATTCGCCATTATAGCAGATTTTACTCCTTCAGCGACAGTACACATGTCCCTGAGCTTTTTACTGTAGCATTCGCCGTCGAACAAGCCTTTCAGCCTGAGTGTGCTTCTCTTCAGCAGACTTCGCCTGCACGTCGATTTCTCCTGACGCCGTCTCACCTGTGGCTATCCGGCGTCATTTATATCCTTTGTGCTTATTGCTAACATTCTATTTCAGTATGCCTCGTCCATCCTGCGCCACGTGCGGAGGCCGTCTGCACGAGGCAGACCAGCACACGAGCTGCATTTCCTGCCTGGGGATCGACCACGCAGAGAATGCTCTCTCTGCCGGCGGATGTGAGGCCTGTGACAGCATGCCTATCTCCGCGCTGCGCAATCGGCTAGCTCTCTCCCGGGACGGCGAGGCCGCTTCATCCACGCTTTCTGTTCCAAGGAAGAAGAAGCGTCGCAGCCAACGGCAACCGGAGGGTATGGAGATTTGTGAACGCACGCTGGCCGCGTCCCCGCGTGCTTCACTTTCTCCGACTCAAACGCCATCACCGGTCCTGTTCGCAGGAGACCAGCGATCCCCCCCCCCCCACAAGTGGCGGGCCTCGTCTCCTTCGGCGGATCTCTCGAGCGCGACGACAGCTTATCCATCGCCGCTTCTGAGGACGAGTGGCCGGGCTCTCTCGACCCCGTCACCGCTTCTCAATCGGTGGCCAGTGGATTAGCGACCAGGACGAACTCCGACGCCGAGATGCTTTGGATCCTGACGAAGGCCGTCGCGGACCTCGACCTCGAGTGGGCCTCGCCCGAGGAGCCACCTCGTAGTCGGCTGGATGGATGGTTTCTGGAGGGGCGCCAGCAGGCCCCGCGTCACAAACCGGCGCCATTTTTCCCCGAGGTCCACGAGGAGCTAACCAAGGCCTGGCGCGCTCCATACTCAGCACGTGTGGGATCCGCAGTTTCCGCGACGCTCTCCTCCGTGGATGGCGCAGCGGAAAAGGGTTATGAGTCTTTGCCGCCCCTCGAAGAGGCCGTGGCAGCTCATCTTTGCCCGAGCTCTGCAGCTAGCTGGCGAGCTAGAGCCGCTCATCCCAACAAACCCTGCCGTAACACCTCAGCCCTCGCTGGACGCGCGTACGCCGCCTCCGGCCAGGCTACATCGGCCCTGCACACGATGGCCGTGTTGCAGGTCTACCAGGCCAAACTCCTCCGGTCCATGGACAAGGCTGGCCCGGACCCGGAGACTTTTCGGGACCTGAGGAGTGCTACGGACTTAGCGCTGCGTGCTACTAAGTCTACAGCACAAGCCATCGGCAGAAACATGGCTAGTTTGGTCGTGCTCGAGGGCCATCTGTGGCTTAACCTCACCGAGATCAAGGAGGCCGACAAAACGAGGTTTCTCGACGCTCCGGTGTCCAGCTCCGATCTCTTCGGCCCAGCGGTGAAGGGATTCTCGGAGAGGTACACGGAGGCACAGAAAGCGTCCCAGGCCATGCGACACTTCTTGCCGAAGCGTTCGGGCTCCGCGTCCAGCAAGCCCAAACCTCCGCCTTCGCCTCATCCAGCCAAGCCGGCGAAACAGGCCCCTCAGCCCCGCCCTGCGGCTGATAGCCAGCGCCAGTCAAGGCCCGCGAAGCGCTACCCGCTCCCCAGGCGTCAAGGCCCTCGACCCAGCGCCGTGGCCGACCAGGCGCCTCCGAAGTCGTCCTAGCACGGAGGGGAAAGAGAGAGGGCTCGTGTCTCGCGCTAGCCGGACCACCCTCGAAGAAACCAGCAAAACTTCCCACAGCTCCCTGTTCAGTTCAGGCGGCTGGGGATTTTATTATTGTAAACAGGCCCGCAGCAGTGAGCGCGTCTCTGCAAACAAACGCCGTTTTCACGGCGACCCAAATAAAGCACAAAAAGAGCATGTTTCACAACACACAGGTTCACGGTCCCCCTCCACTAGGCGGCCCCCGCCCTGTTGTAACACTGACTTCCCCCCCAGGCAAAAGCCTATATAGTCAGTCAAACACTCAGTATGTGCACAAATCACATTATAAGGGTATCAGGTCCCCCTATGTTAGGCGGTCCCCCCCATTCAGTGTGTCACGCCCTAGCCACACGAGTGATGGCCTGGCAAGCCATCCCTGGTGTGTCGAGTTGGGTCATAAACACTATAAAGCGAGGCTACTCACTCCAATTCGCTCGCAAACCCCCGAAATTCCAGGCGGTTATCGAGACATCGGTGAGAAGCGGCGTGAATCACGTGCTTCGCACCGAAGTTCAAGAATTATTAGCAAAAGGAGCGATAGAGTCAATCCCTCCCGCGCTAATGTATTCGGGGTTTTACAGCCGCTATTTCCTTATTCCAAAAAAAGAGGGCGGGCTCAGACCCATTCTATATCTGAGGCGTTTGAACAGGGCTCTCATGAGACGGCCTTTCAAAATGTTAACACTCAAACAGATTCTCGCGCAGGTTCGCCCGGGGGACTGGTTTGTTTCAATGGATCTGAAAGATGCATACTTTCATATTCAGATCGACCCTCGTCACAGGCCATTTTTGAGATTCGCCTTCGAGGGGAGGGCATATCAATACACCGTTCTGCCGTTCGGCGGCGCTCTCCCCGCTGAAAAGCCAGGGAGTGCGTGTGCTAAATTATCTCGACGACTGGCTGGTGCTAGCGCAGTCGAGAGACGAACTAATAGTGCACAGGGATTTGATTCTCAGCCATCTAAAATGCTTGGGTCTCACAATCAATGTTGCCAAAAGCGAACTGAATCCCAGCCAGACTGTGGTCTTTCTGGGCACGGTTTTGGACTCGGTGACAATGAAAGCGCGGCTCACTCAAGAGCGCGCGCTCTCGGTGCAGACACTGGTAGCCGCATTCAGGGCGCGTGAGCGCGCGCCTCTGAAGAGGTTTCAGAGACTGCTTGGTCTAATGGCAGCTGCATCATCAGTACTCCACATGGGATTACTGCACATGCGCCCGCTGCAGCACTGGCTGAAACGCCGTGTGCCAACCCATGCATGGCAGTCAGGCAGCCTGCGCATTATGGTGAATCAAGGGTGTTTGAGAACACTGGTTCCCTGGCGGGCTCAGGACTGGTACTGCAAGGGGGTGACCATGGGGATAGTTTCCAGGAGGAAAGTGGTTTTTACAGACGCATCCAACATGGGTTGGGGAGCGCTGCACGAGGGCAAGCCTGCCTCCGGCCTCTGGTCGAGCACGGAGCAGAGCTTACATATCAACTGTCTGGAAATGAAAGCGGTTGGTTTGGCCCTGAAAGCTTTTCTGTCAAACCTCAGGGGTCACCACGTCTTGATCCGTACAGACAACATGTCTGTGGTGGCCTACATAAATCGCCAGGGTGGCATCAAGTCAGGCAACCTGTATGTGATGGCGAGGGACCACCTCATGTGGGCACAAGCCAATCTGAGCTCTCTGAGAGCAGCGCATGTCCCGGGCGTCCAGAATGTGGGCGCGGATATGCTCTCAAGGGGCAACACTCCCCTAGGCGAGTGGTCCCTGAACCCTCAGACGGTCAGACTAATATGGGAGAGGTTCGGCGAGGCCGAAGTAGACCTTTTCGCCTCGAGAGCCAACACCCACTGCAGGGTGTTCTTTTCGAAAAACAGGGATGCGCTGGCTCATCTCTGGCCCAGCCGCCCCCTTTACGCGTTTCCCCCCGTCTCGATGATCCCACAGGTTATCGAGCGGGTCAGGGAGAGCGGATGCCCAGTCCTTCTGGTGGCTCCTCTCTGGAAATCCAGACCATGGTTTCTGGAACTGGTTCAGTTGTCGGACACGACCCCCTGGCCTGTTCCGATGAGGAAGGATCTCCTCACACAGGCCAACGGAACGATGTGGCATCCCCGACCCGATTTATGGGCCCTCCATGTGTGGCCCCTAAACGGGTATCCGGGGACCTGCCTGACAGGGTCTTAAGCACTATCTCTGAAGCAAGGGCCCCGTCTACTCGGCGCCTTTATGCTTTGAAGTGGTCGGGTTTTTCCAGCTGGTGCTCGAGAAATCGTATTGACCCAGAGTCATGTGAGGTTTCAGTGGTGCTCGCCTTCCTGCAGGAGCTACTGGACGCGGGCCGCACCCCGTCCACGCTCAAAGTGTATGTGGCAGCCATCGCAGCGCACCATGCTCTGGTGGCTGGCCAATCACTGGGAAGGAATGACCTGGTGGTAAAGTTTCTGAAGGGTGCTAGGAGGATTAACCCCTCCAGGCCCCCTTTGGTGCCGCCTCCACGTTCCTTAGGGCCCTGAGGGGACCACCTTTTGAGCCGCTCCAGTCGGTTGATCTAAAACCACTTTCGCTAAAGACTGCTCTCCTGTTGGCATTGGCATCTATCAAGCGAGTGGGAGATCTGCAGGCCCTCTCAGTGAGTCCTGCATGTTTGGATTGGATGACTCCAGAGTCATTCTCAAACCCAGGCATGGTTATGTGCCCAAGGTGCTCTCAACGCCGTTTAGAGCACAAGTTATTACGCTATTAGCCCTTCCCCCTTCTGCTGAGGATGGGGAGGTTAATCTTCTCTGCCCTGTCAGGGCGTTGAGAATCTATTTGGAGCGTTCTGCGTCTTTTAGACAATCAGAACAGCTGTTTGTCTGCTTTGGGGGCCGATCTAAGGGTGATCCAGTCACTAAGCAAAGACTGTCTAGATGGATAGTGGATGCCATCTCTTTGGCTTACACCGCAGTGGGTCAGGTTTGCCCCATAGGTGTCAAGGCCCATTCGACCAGAGGTATGGCCTCGTCGTGGGCTTGGTCTTCTGGTTTTCCCATTCAAGATATTTGTGATGCGGCCGGCTGGTCCTCGCCTTCCACATTTATGAAGTTCTATAATATGGAGGTACCTTCCCTGCAGGCGAAGGTGCTTTCGGTATGATTGAGACCTGACAGTGGCTGGTCTTGTCTACAAAAATTACTGTGCATAATCACATACATATTATATAAACCCGCTTCGGCCGGTAATAAAGTTATACTAATAATCCCGACGGGGTCTGGTTTTGTTAGTATATTCTGTTAGTGGTGACTGACTTTATTATGTATATTATTCAGACCCGACTGTGTCTGGTCTGTTATATATAAATGTATATGCATATGTTATTGGGTTCTGGCTTGTTCTGTTAGCTCAGGGGTCCTGAGTGGCAGGACAACCAGTTACTCAGGGTGCGGCGTTTTGCATGGTGTCCCCACTGCGTATAGCTACGCAATACGAAGTGACCGTTCGAAAGGGAACTACTCGGTTACTATCGTAACCTCAGTTCCCTGAGATAGGGAACGAGTATTGCGTAGCCGGCCGCACTATGGTAACTGGTGAAGTTGTCGCTTCAGTTGTATAAACCTGCTATAATAGCGAATTCGGGGGTCTATATAGGCGGGGCACGCCCCCTCGACGGGCTCTGACGCTGGGCTAGCTTATTGGTCGTGCGTCAGATTCGCCCGCGCCATTGGATGTGCAGTTGCTGCAGCACAGCCTATGAGCGGGTCAGACGCTCAGGGGGCTGGCTGTGCAGCTGCAAATGCGTTTTACATATAGGCTTCAGTAAATCGAGGAAAGGGAGTTTCCCCCACTGCGTATAGCTACGCAATACTCGTTCCCTATCTCAGGGAACTGAGGTTACGATAGTAACCGAGTAGTTATTTCTCGTGCCATTTATACGCCAAAAATAGTTTTTGCGTCTATATGATACGTAGTTTTCGCGTGCATATGATACGCACTTTATGGTGTGTAATACGCACACACTCCCCACCCCCCTCCCCCCTAAACCTACCCAAGGGGTTTTCAGTGCGTAGCATATGCACGCAAAAAAACATTTTTGGCGTATAAATGGCACGAGAAATGACATTCGTGGTATAGATACGCACTTTCATGAGACTGTGTTGGTTTAGGGCAGGGCAGACGACAGGCAGGAAGGATGACCACTGAGATTGTCAGTAAGTTGGCGATGACGTGAGTGCAATAGAGGTGGCTCCAAAGGAAGGACCAGGCAGGAACACAAGGAACTGGTAGCTTGGGAAAAAAAATGGAATTGCAAAAGAAAAGCAAGACTTCCACTTAACAGGGAAAATAAGAACTGAAGAAAATAACCAACAAAAAAACTTAAACAAAAGAGAACCCAGACTAGGTTATAATGCACGAGAGCTAAAGCTAAGCAAAACAGGACAAGAGAAAAACAAAATAGCAACAAGGAAACTCTGATATAGGGATGGCTGACGCGAAACAGACGTTAATATTGAGATCCCGAAGCGCAGATGATTCGAAACACTGATCCGAAGCGTGATTCAAAACACCCACGTCACGTGACTACAGCTAAATGACGCTTCTGAGTGTTTCAACAGGTGGCATGGTCCGAATCAGGGTTTGATTGACAGGGTCGGGAACTGATCACACAGTCGCACAGTATAAAAGTGAAGTCAACGCATTTTCACATCCTGGGTTTTTGTGAGAGGAGTTTGGTTTTGAGATAGCGGATTTTTGGTGATATAGTGACATTTTTAGTGCGATTTGTTTAGTTATATTTAGGCTTCCATTTAAATTTACACATTGACTGAGAGAGACAGACAGAGTAGCCTGCATAGTGACATATATTAATAGATGCATAGATATAAAGATAGATAGATAGATAGATAGATAGATAGATAGATAGATAGATAGATAGATAGATAGATAGATAGATAGATAGATAGATAGATAGATAGATAGATAGATAGATATGGAGGCTCCACAGAAGAGATGCCGTACATCTGGACCCAAGGTTAAAAAATGTGGCATTTGGAAAATCCTGCCAAAGCCCAGGATGCTGAAAAGCACATCACACTGGAGTGTGCTTCACTGATGCGTTCAAACACAACTCCTGGTGAGCAGTTTCAGTCTATGTTATGTTATGTAATCTGATTCATGGAATTTATACTTCATATATGCCGTCAGTTTAGGATTTGTTACTAATTGCTGTTTTCATTTTCATTCAGAGCCACAAATGTCAACATCAGGCCCATCATCATCATCAACAACACCAGTAGAAACACAGGACAGTTTATGGGAACATTTTGATAATCGTATCCGTGAAACCCAGATGATACACAATGCTACAGCTAATGCCACAGTGGAAGTGAAAAAATACCTCAATGATTCGTTTTTGCCCAGAACTCATGATCCCCTAACTTACTGGAAAGAGAGAGCAGTAATCTGTCCTCATTTGTATGTCCTTGCTAAAAAATATCTTTGCATGCAAGCAACAAGTATCCCTTGTGAGAGGTTTTTTTCAAAGGCTGGAGAAATTATCTGTAAAAAAAAGAAGTAGGCTAAGTCCTTCGACAGCAGAGAAATTAATATTTTTGAATAAAAATCTCTAAGAAAGTGAGACATTGTGGCTTGATTTCTTTTATTAATATTCATTTTTCATGACCAAAATAACATTATGCACTGTGAAGAGCCTACAGGTTACAAGCTTCACATATTAGAAAAAAAAAAAAAAAAAAAAATTGTCTTTAATGTCTCATTGTCATGGTTGTTTCAGATCAACACCTGCAAGTGACCACTAGGTGTCACCGTGGACACGGGTGTCGGATTGATTTGAAGCCTCGAAACAATATGGCACATATGCTTCAACTGTTTCATTGCTTCACGAAGCCTCGATCTGCCCACCACTACTCTGATACTGGAAGTAAGATTTAAAAAAAACTAGAGCAAGTGCTAAGATAACTTCAAGAGCACAAACTGGAAACCACCACATAGTACACACACAACAAACCAGCAAAGACATGAGGGAAAAGGGCACAATATAAAGGGACCAGAGCACATGAGGATCAGGTGATCACAATTAGTGAAACAAGGACTAAACAAGGGGGTGTGGTAAAGGGAAACAAGGAGGCAGGACATGAGGAGCACATGGCAAAAATAAACAAAGACAGAGCCATGTGCTTAAACACAAGACAGACATAGAGACATAAAACAAAGACAACACAGACAAGGCTGCCAGGGAGAACCCTGACAATTAATACTTGGGATAACATGCCTACGTCTCCTTTGATTAAAAATAATGGCTAGTGCAGTGGCTGGGATATAAGTAAACCTACCAACATCCATTGACATGATTTTTGGAATGACTTATCGCGAGAGGAAAAACAATTTCCATAAAAGTCACATAACCTTGGGTAATGGAAACGCTGTCATTTCGCAATATTTTTTTTATCGACCTTTAGAAAATATTGCGAAAGTTTTGCACAAATCTGTAATGGAAGCGCGGATAATGAGAACCAACCTAAAAGACCATGAAACACTAAACTGAAACAAGCTACATTATTATCCCCCCATCCCAAAAAGGCACATCCTCGCACCATAACAGTCCATGGGAGAGTGGAAGGAGGAGACGATGGACTGAGTAGCTAGGGAGGAGCAGTGCCAAGATGAAGGCCCATGGCGGAACTGATTTAGGGAGGGGCCAGGGTGGGGCAAGGAGCTTGCGCAGACTTGCGGGATCAATGTGGAGAAGGGGGCTGGGCAGACTGGGGCAGAGCCAGTGAGAGTGAGGACAATGGTGAAGCCGAATGGAATGAAGAGGCTGGTGGAGCTAAAGGGGTGAAGGGACGAGGTGGAGCTGGAGGGATGATGGACTACGGTGGAGCTGAGGAAGCGTGGAGCCAAGGTGAAACCGATGATTCAACAGGACGAGTCCAGAGGCTTGAGGTGGAGTTAGGGAGTCGACACACCAGGACGGAGCTGGAGACCTGAAAGCCCAAGGTGGATCCAAGGTGCTAGGTGGAGCCAGCAAAGGTGGAGCTGAAAGCCTGAAGGGAGCCAACGGAGACGAAGCCGAAGAACTACATGGCATTGGCAGAGGAGTGTGAGGCTGGGTGGGACCATTAGAGAACGACGAAGACTTGGTGCTGGGCGACGAAACAGACTGAAGGTTGGATGGGACCAGTGGAGGAGGGAGGACTTCAGACAGGACTGGGACATCCAGACAGCCGGATGGGACTGGCAGAGGAGGAAGGCGGCCCAAGGGTGGAGACAAGGATGGGAGCTGGCTCGGTGTCATTCAAATCAATTAGCCACTCCTGGCAGACCAACTCCACCTAAACTCCCACTGGGACGGACATGCCTGGTCAGACTTGGGGTAGTTGTAGTCTCTATTAATATTACAAATGTATATTACATTTGTAATATTTGTACATATTACAAATGTAATATACAGACTATTTCACAGACTCGGAAAACAAAACATAATACACAGTTATACAATAGTTATTCACAGTTATACACAGTATATACACAGCTGCTTATGGAGGTCTTGCTACTAACTACCTCAAATAAAACTCTCTTTCAAATATTTGTCAGGAAACTTCCAAACATTGGCAAACCCAGTCAATATGCCATCCTTAAAAGTGTTCGTAGTGTCAACCTGGTATTTTGGTTCCAGATGGACTGATAAAAGTGCAGTTGCATAAAGTCAGCCAATCAGAATGGAGCTTGCCAGATCAAGAAAGTTTAGAGGGGTTTTTTTCCAATATGCATCAGACAGTCAATGGACTGTGGGCGGTCTGTGAACTTGCTGTCTGAGGCTGAGAATAGGCTTTTTGATAAGCACACATGCATATGATGAATTCTCCTAGGTGGATATTAAGTTGGAGAGAGGGAGGAAGAAGAAAGTGGAGTGAGGAATCATTGTTATGAGTCATTGGCTCTTTTCTGATTTTACCTGGCCATCTGCTAACACCTTTTATCCTCTCTTTGCCATTTCATCTGGTCAGAATCTCGGGAAGTATACTAACGATATCACATTGATGAAGACTGATATACCTTTAAAGTCCTTCATCTATGACTTTTTTTTTAGCTGCACTCTGAAGCGTTCTTTCTTTACAAAAAAAAAAAAAAGAGGGAAACAGACTGGAATATCATACTGATCTTGTTAGTGATACAGACTCGCTTATGCATACCGAATCATTTTGCACCTGGCCTAGATTTGTTTTTTTTTCTCCACATTTTTCCCCTTCACTTGCCTGAAAGAGGTTATTTACTGAGTTCATGTTCACTTTAATTTTCATTGCTGACCAAATACCACATTTTTCACGCAAATGTTACCTCTAATAAATAACTTACTCTACCCCCATGACATTCCAAACTCAAGCAAGTTTCTTTATTAGGTGGAACAAAATAGTAAGGTCTTGTTGCTCCTTTCCATATAATGAAAGTGACCAAAACTTTTTTGGACACTACAAAAAAGTGTCTAAAAGTTTCCAAAAATTACATTTAAACATTCAAAAGTGGTCCATGCAACTGAAGCCATAGGAAAGCTTAAGAGCCATATGAAAAAGGAACAAACCCTTTTTTAAGGGTAGGAAAACTTTATGCACACAAATATTATAATAATATTGAACAGTTCTCAAAATGGCAACTCAATCTTCATTGGGTTACCTGCATCTGCTACTCCACAAGTGGGTCCATATGCTATATCTATATCTAAAAGTAAAGTGCTTTAGCTTAATATAAATTCATAATTATGGACTGATTATGACTGTGGAAACTGGAGATGATATCAAGAAGCATTGCTGTAGAAAGTACCAAAATACAAAGAACATAAATGTAAAAGTCTGGAATTTATTAACATTATGAGTGGAATGTGTAGGGCGTGTTGTAAATGAATTTTAATGTAACATGTGTCGTCATGGCATACATGGGAATATTTATGTCCCTAATACAATTAGGCCCCTTTTTTCACTTATTACCTTTACCATTTCAAACAGAACAATGGCATGTCCTATTTCACATGTACAAATATGTCCTTTTTTTCTTTCTTTTTTTTACAAAAACTGTTACTTTTAATTTTTGTATCTAATAATAATACTAATATATTCAACAACAACAACAAAAAATGAAGTTACTTTAATCTAAATACAGGTTACAAAGTACCTTTTTATGTGTGTATGTATGCATATATTTAATTTTAAAAATATATTCTTAGATGGGCTGTGTCAGACATGGGAGGGAAATTCTGCCAAATGTCTCATGCGGCTAAAGCCTTTTCATTCTTTATCGTTCAATTTTACAAAAGTGACCTGAAAAATTGTCCAATTCTACTTGTCAGGGAGTATTAGTCTGAAGAAGAGAGCTTTAGTCCTGACTCCTTGCAGATGTGGTCATTGTGGATATCAAAGAAACTACTTATTCAGAAAGGACCAAGATTTAGAAAGAACTTGAATTTCATGTTTAGAGAAGAAAAATATATTAAAGGTAAACTCCATGGAGGCATAAGACAAGTAGTAAAAGGCTGAAGGTATGAGTGTCAGTATAGCAGAGAGGTTTGCAGGCAGATCATTAATCACTTTCTGAAGGCAAGATGCATTTCTCACTGCGTACCCATAATTTAAAGTGAATATGGATTGAAACGTATCTGCTTCAACAAAGGCAGCAATTGTTCAGTTAAGACAGAGCAGCAATCCTGAAGAAAAATGTATCACTGAGACACAAGCAGACTACAAAGCTTACAGCCTTGATCTGTCTATCTATCTATCTATCTATCTATCTATCTATCTATCTATCTATCTATCTATCTATCTATCTATCTATCTATCTATCTATCTATCTATCTATCTATCTATCTATCTATCTATCTATCTATCTGTCTACAAAGTTCTATCTATAAGTCTCCATCAGTTCATCTTCTTGCTTGTGCCATACTTTGCCAGATATTGGCAAGCTCAGCTCATTAAAGGAATTAATTATTGAAACATTCTGTGTGTGTGTGTGTTAGACTATACATTTGTCTATACTTTATCCAGTGCTTCATTCACTAACCTTCAAACTGACAGGTTCTGTAGAAATGAGGAGAAACAGCACGGCCGGGAACCATGCACATACAAAACCAGAGGCAAACTAATTACGCTCGGTATAATTAGCAAGCATGTGGCTGTCCGCCAGCTCAGCTCGCTGTAAAGAGAAACTCTGCCTCTGTTCAAGACTTAAAGGGAAAAGTCCATATTGTATTTACAATCATGGGAACTGCTGCTAGCCTTGACTCAGTTGGACCTGGCTGAGCATTTATTAGTCTCTGTGTCCAAATTTCACACACTGTGTGTGTGTGTGTGTGTGTGTGTGTGTGTGTGTGTGCGCGCACTAGACACAATTTAGTTCATTAGAAGTACAATCAATAAAGGCAACTTCATGATTTGTCGATTTAGAAATTCTTCTTGGCCTTAACAGCAGGTTCAGGTTTATTGGGAATTCATCCGCAGAATGTTAATGAACTAGCTGCCTATTGGAAAGATCCATATGAAATGCACTTGATATTTTGGTGTATTTACAGTGTTTAATGCAGCTCAGAGGTGGAAGGAATGCATTTACACAGTTTCATAAATAATGTTATTAAATTTATGTTTTTTCATTATTGATTAATGATTAATGTTTAATGATTAATGTAGTTTTTCTCAGTAGTTATGGTACATTTCTCAGATCAGAATTTAAATTCTCCAAACCTGTTCAATCTTCACATCATTGTGTCACTTGTGCACATCAAAAAAGCAGTTTCTCATTTCTTTGAACAAGTTGCAAATGCTTTGGTACATCCATGCAAATGATTACGTACAATTCTCTGCTGTTTCCTACAATATCAATTGCTTATGTCATGTTGATCAAAATGTATTATAATGGGTCGCTGTTGAATAGTCTCACCCATCACAACATTTAGGCATTAGTTCATAGCATACGTATTTACATGCAAAATGGTTGAACAAGTTGTCATAATATATGCACAGTTTTCCCTAAAGAGATTGTCCTTTGTTCACATTTCTACTTTTTTTTTTTTTTTTTTTGCCATGCAGTGCTGTCTTTTCCTTTCTGTATGGCAATGACATGGTCTGTCAACAAATTACAGTACAAACAGTAAAAGCGTAACTGTGAATCTTGTCCAGTCTCTTGCAATCAAACTCCCACATACACTAAGGTATAACCAACAATGTACAATAATTGTCATAAAATTTAGCTTTAGTTCACTTTAGCCATAGTACACACTGTTATATTGACAGGGTACACTGTTATATTGACAACATGACTAATTTGACCGTCTTATCCGTACACAATGACACAAGGACTTGTCAGTCTGATGGCACTGGCATGTTCATTGAAACAGATATGTACTTTTGAGAGATGAACTAAGGATTTTGAGCAATACACTGGCTTTTGGACGTACACGCGCGAGAGATCACTTCCGGAGCTTTCCGGCGCTTGCCGGAAAAGACCGAAGCGTCCGCGCCCTCAGATCACTTGGACGTGGCTGTGTTTACAAGAGGTAAAAACGATATAAATACTGTTCGTTTTCTCACGAATGTGTACTTACATTTACGAGTCATTAAATCATGTTTAATTTGGACTTCTCTGTGCATGCTCTTTGAGGTGGTGACCATAGACCTGCATTATATGACTGACAGACAAGAAAGGTTTGACCTAAAAATATCAAAATTGAAAATACTGTGGAAACAAAGACACCTACATCTTGGATGCCCTTGAGGTAAGCTAAAACATACCAAAAAATAATTTCAAAGTGAACTATCCCTTTAAAGGGGTCCTATTATGCCCTTTTGCAAAGTCTTTGTTGTTTTGGGGGTAATATGTTTTCATGCTTGATTGTTAAAAAAAATGCATTGTTTTTCACATATTTTACATTATTACAGCTCCCCTCTTCCCAGTCTGGTTGAACGTGTTGTTTTTGATGAAGCCCCTCCTTCCGAAATACGTAATGAGCTGTGATTGGTTAGCTGTCCCAGTGTGATTTGCAGTGCTTTAGCGCGTGTTTGGGAAATTTAATGCCTCTTTATAATCGCGAGCTCTACTCAGATGTAAATTTTAACGATGGCGTTAATAAGTTGTGATCCATAAACAACAAATTGTCCCGACAAAATGGGAATGGATACGTCTTTCAGGAGAATCTTTTGTGCGTATAGCCTGCATTGTTCTCTCTTCTGGAAGCAGTTCTCTGTAAAATGTGCAACACACAGACAAACGTTGAGATTATAATGTTCAGGAACAGTCTTAAAAATAACTTCTCTAAGTTTGTTAGCCTTTGGACAAACTTTTTCCAGGGTGTAAAAAAACAGCAACAATAACTCTTCCTTAAAGCAGCTTCTTTAAAGCAGCCCAACATGGCCTCAACCCTTTGTTGCGTGTTGCCGGGGGCAGGGTTTATGTAAATTTTAGGGTTTGTGATGTCACCAACCTGAGAAGAGTCCCTACCAGCCGTCCGTTGTCACTGTAAACCCTAACGCTCATAATACTTAATTGGTTTGAGTAGGACAAACTTAAAATAAACTGATTAGTTTAGTCAAATGAACTTTTATGAGTATTTAGCACTTTCTTTTTCTTTCAATTTCACAGAACTGATATATTTTAAGTAAACTGAACAGTTTCATTATTTTGAGTTGTATTAAATTATTTCTTTTAATTTAGACAAACTTAAGTTTAACTAAAACGGCCGGGATGTCTATTTCCCAGCATGCTTTGCCGATGGCACTCGAAAGGGAGAGTTAATGCTAAAATAAGTGTAATATAATGTTTTTTTGTTCAAGATTAATGTTAAGTGGGAGATTAAGAAAGTGATTAATGTTTTGTTATGCTATATTTATAAGAATTTCAGTTAATGTTGGTTTTAGGATAGTTACCATCATGGTGACAAGTGGTGCATGAGGTGATTTGAGAGCAAATAAAACCTCTATATTGCTGCACTCATACAGCAAGTGCTACTGTTTAATATACATGTTTGCAAACTAGCTTGTTAAAGCTAGTTAAGTATACACTAATAAAAGTGATTATATTGAGATTACACGAAAGTTTTAAGTTAAATGTATGATTTAGTGTACTCAAACATTTCAAGTTAAGAACAATTAAAATGTACAAGTACTAAATAAAAATCTGCCAGTTCTGCTTACATAAACTTTGAATTTCTTGCCTTAAAATTTTTTAGTTTTGCCAACTTTGCCAAAAAGTGTTATCTGTAAAAGAAAATATCTTCGTGTGCATTGAACTTTGGGCGTCCTAACTTTGGAGATGTTGTTTATGCTCAAACAGCAACATTGCACACTAACTAAAGTTAGAAAAGTGAAATCATAATCAAGGACCCCTTTAAGCCTGGTCTGTGAAACCGGGGGGTTCAAATGTTAAACTTAAACCGCCAGTAGGTGGCGGCAAATCACACAATTGTAATGAGTGACTCATTGAGGCATTCATTCAACCGATTTGTTCAAAAACACATTTTTATTCAGCAACAAAACAACAGTGTGTTGCTCCGAGACATGCAAACTCTCCCTCTCACGCTTTAAAAAACAATTCCCCTCTTTTCTCTTGTTGAACTACTTTACTTTTTTTTCTCTACTTTTCTGCAGTTCTGTGTTTAGCTTTTGAATTATAGTTTCCTCTGGCTCCCACCCGATTCATTTCTTATTTTTCCTCATTTGTAAATCACTATAGTTAAATAATTCTGTTAAATCTGCCAAGTGATTAAATGTATAGTATGTAGAAAACTCTTTCTTAAAGGGGTCATATAATACCATTTTTGTACAAGCTAATATGATTCTTTAGGGTCTAAATTAAAACTTTGTAATATACTTTAATTAAAAATTCTCATTAGTATTGTAAGAAAACACTTATTTTACCTGGTCAAAAACAACTCTGTTTTCAGCACGCCGTTTCAGTGCATATGACTTTAAATGATAATGAGCTTCGCTCACCCCACCCCTCTGTTCTGTGTACACCGTTTGTAATACAATAACACAATAACCATAACGCGTTGTTCAGTATAAACGTGGGATTATGAATTATATTGAGAACGTCGTACATAGAAAACATGGCGTACCCTGAGTGTAAACCTTAGACGCATTCATTGTGAAGCGTGCAGCTATAGCGATTTGCAAAGATTAAAATAAATATTAATATAAAGATTAATAAAACGTTACACTCACTTCAGTTCTTCTGGAGGTGCAGCAGGAACACAAATTATTCAGGAGCAGCTTCTTAGCAAAACAGAACACCACAATCGCTTAGACGCCATTCTGCTCATAGACAGTGCTCCAGCATATCAACAATGACCGCGCCGGTCTGCGCAGACTATGATTGACAGCTCACGAGCGAGCGAGGGCGGGTCTGTGTTGAAACGCGGCTGTCAATCAACAATCGTGGGAGGGGCGTCCTACCGTGTGACGTCACACGGTCGAATGGCTTGATTTGAGGCAGGGGAAAACATATAAGGAGATTAAAAAACAAAACAATGGATGGATTTTTATCATTTTATGATGGTTGTGTACAGACACTGCCAACACACATTTCAGGAGAATCAACTTGGAAAAGTGCATGTACCATTATATGACCCCTTTAAGGAAGGAGCTAATAAGCACCTTCCTTAAAGTCCCCATGAATTCAAAATTGACCATACTTACTTTGTTTGCCTAAATTGAGCGTTTTGTGGTGAACAATTCATCCATGCAAGTCAATCCACACAAAAAGATTTTTTGGCTTCGTAATCTTTAATCAAAATCTGAAATTTCCCCTCCCCTCTGCGTTGGAGGACCTTGCCTGATGACGTAGGTTTGACGGTTTGGGCGTCTTCTTAACATCCGTAATCACGCCCCTCCAACTGACAGTAGACAGGCTGAATGAAAACACCTACTTTTCTAGATCCAATCAGGTGCTAGTTGGGGAAAAAGCCACGCCCACCATTTTGCCTCATTTAGTATTCCGTTTCTCTCGGAAATACGTCACAACACTGGAGAAAAGTCGTTTGCAACTTCCGGTTCACGGGGACTTTAAGGTGCTTATTAAGTGGCTACTGACTTCTGAGTCAGTAGCCACTTTCAAGAAACTGCTGAAGACATATCTTTTTCGGCAGCACTTGATTCAGTACAATTAACACTTTCTCTTCTCTTCTATTCAAAAAAAAAAAAAAAAAAAAAAACTGCACTAAAATTAAACTGAGAGGGGTTATAGCACTTACGTATTGTTGTCCTACTGTTAGTTTAACTGCTTCTATTGTTCTCATTTGTAAGTCGCTTTGGATAAAAGCGTCTGCTAAATGAATAAATGTAAATGTAAAATGTAAGCAGGAGTCACTGGATCTTGTCTATATGGAGTCACAACAGGACACAAACTCTTATGTTAAAATGGCATTTAATGAATAGCTTATTTGAACAAAATATTATGTAAGAAATCAATTAAGCAGCTTACAGTACATGTATAGCACAAACATCTTCCTGCAGTAACCTTGATGTAAGTGTTTGTTTAGGGCAAAATAGGGACAATGCACTACACATCATGGTTACTGGATTGGGTTTTATTGAGATCAGTTGTGCAAAGAACCCTAGAATTTAGATTTTCTGATTTTAATGAACCTCTGATTTTAATGTTTAAAGAGAGCCGAACCTACAGTATTAAGCTTTTTACAGTATTAGCTTTCTTTAGAGTGCAATGTTGCTGTTTGAGCATGAAACCAAGGTCATGAAAAGAAAATCCACACCAAATGGAGTTATTCTTTATTTAGGGAATGCATTGAACACACACCCTCAGCCTGACTGAGTGGCAGAAGATTAGTGAAATCATAAATTCGTGGGTTTGCTTCATTTACTGCAAGTTTTTTTTTTCATGCTCAAATGGGGTCCCCAAAGACAATATGAGTATTAAAATGATGTATCTTTCGAATCTTGTATCTTGCAGCAGGTCACACGGAACGACGGAACGAATTGCGAAATGTTATCCTTTCATATTAAGTAGATGAGTAGGCTATGCGTTTAATAAATGCAACTGAAAACATAATGGCATTGTTATGACAATTGAATAGAACCAAAATATTAAAGCTATGATTTGTTAAAGCACATTGTCTAAGGTTGTTCGTGAATAATTTATGTTTTAGTGCCGTCAATACATCAGTATTGTACATTTCAGTGTCTTATCGAAACTTAAGAAAATGTACATTAATGTGGTACATTACACATAAAAATACAAACAAAAACTTATGATATCGCGTGGGAAAAAACGTGTTTTTTGAACATTCAAGCATGAAAACCTATTCTAGTAGACCCCAAAATCTAAATCAAGACTTTGTAGAAGGACATTATATGGCTCCTTTAATACAATTAAAAGTCTATGCAATATCCTAACATCAGGATCTTTGAGATTTTTTTTAAGATATAAGGAGAAGATATAAGGTTCAACCTAAGGAATATCTTGATGACATATAACCCGTCCTATTTGTCTGTGTAGATATGTTTTCTCTCGCTGGGAGAAGGATCGCAGGGTCATTTGAGCCGAAACACTCTCAGCTCAGAATAATAAACCGGAGGAAGAGGGCCCTCAGGGTAGCCAAAGAAAACAGCTCTCTGTTATGGATGAGTCGTGAATGCATGAAGAAGTGTGCATGATGAATGTTAGGCGCAAGAGTGAAAGGGCGAGCAAAGTTCAGCGACTCGAGGTACTGTGAGCTCAAACTTTTTATGTGTTAATGTATGCCACTATGTTACGAATCTGTGCATGAATTTTGAAAAGAAGAGTTTTATGTCTTATGTCAAAAGGTTATTCTTTTCATTCATTGATATGTGTACTTATTTCTCCAACAGGAAATATTGGAACTGTGTCTCACTCTCAACACGACCGCAGTTTACACTGGAGTGAACACAAAAATTCCAAAAAATCAGACAGTAGAGAAAGATGTATAGTGAATGAGAGATTACAGCTAAATATTTTGTCAATAGCCGACAGGTAAGGTTGAACTCTTTACTGTGACCAAGCTATTTGGAGAAAACATCTCTGATTTGCCCAGAAGTGAGTGATTCATTTCGGGAGAGTGACATCTTTTATATTGCATTCTGTCACAGTTTGAGACACTAATAAATCCTGTCAGTCCCTGTAGCGTTCTTATGCCATAAAAACATACTTGACACGAGTACACAGACACAAATACTTGGCCAAGCACATTGCAAATGGACAGTTGTACATTCTTCCACATCTGTGGTTGTAACAAACCTCAAAGGGCAATAGAGTCTTCACATGCCATGGACCCTATTCACATTTCTGGGGTTTCTGCGGAGGGCTTTTCACACTTGCAATAGTTAACCCTTGGTGTAACGCAGTTCAGATGTTATGAGAAGAAGGAGGAAGAAGAAGGAACCAGCAAACAATCAGCAAGTTTAATAACATAAAATAAAACAAATACAAAACAAAAGTAAAAGACAGCAGCCCCTCATGGACGACTGCTGGACATATAATAAAAAAAAAAACCCCACAACATATGTTCAGGCCTGTTCCTCTCTCGATCTTCACAGTCGGCGTTCCTCCTTTATGCTTCCGCTCCTCCATGAGAGATACGAGACTGGTGCGTCTCACAGATGTCGTTTATCATTAATCACGCCACCGGCCTCGCGCCGTTCTCTCACGTCCCTCGACCTGGTCCTGCTCGCCACACTGGGTCATTCTAAACCCCATGAACTGAATCCTTGGTTATCTTGTTTCACGTTGCTCCATGGGTTATCTTGCACACACGTGCTGTGTTCCAGTCCACTTTTAGACACGTACTTGCGAACTTCCCTAAGCACTTCCCCTCGCGGGAATCCCTGCCGCCGTTTTGAAGTGCGTTCCACTGAAGTGGACGAGGGAAGTTTATATGGACAGACCCCCGCTCCCTCGATTTTGACAGAGGGAGCGAGTCTACTTCATTTGTACACTTTAGGCAGCTCCATATACCACAATGCAACACGATTGTAATCAACCACAAGTATATTCTACATTAAGAGAACATTGTTTATCAAATAAAGGAGTTAAATTATGGAATAATTGCTGTAATGAGTTAAAACAAGCCACGTCTATTTTTCAGTTTAAAAATATTTATAAGAGGATAACATTGGAAAAATATTCAATAGAATGAAAATTAATTAAATAGGCTTGCTTCTGGTGTGGACAATGGTCCACCAATGTGTTAATGTTAATTTTATGATCAGATGTTGTCACTAATGTGTTGCATTTATGATTCTAAAGTTAAGGGCAGGCACAATAAGCTTTAGCTTCTGCCTGCACCTGGTCATCTATTGTGTTTATGTTTCGAATGATTGATTGAATGATTTGTAAATGACCAAACCGAAATAAATGAAATGAAATGAATTGTGACGTCACCGCAGATCTCGTCTAATCACTGCCACCACAAACAACATATATTAATTAGGATTTTTTTTTATTTAAAACAACCCAAACCAGGGCTGTAGTACTCGAGTCCGGACTCGAGAGCGTTTTTCTATGGTCTCGGACTTGTCTCGGACTCGCTGGTATTCGGACTCGGACTTGTCTCGGTCTCGGCCACTGGTCTTGCCAAATATGGCTTTTGGTCTCGACCGAGTCCAGGTGTCTTTTTTTATGTTCCCAGTAACGTATTATTGTAGTATGCACCCGCAGACTTCCACAGAAACCTCCGCAGATTACCGCAGATTGTAGTGCCCGTCATTGACGCGTGTGTGATTTATTTTCTACTATTTGCTACTGCAATACCGGTGCATAGCTGAAATAACAGATCTGTCTATTCACTGCTGATCATAATATGAAATTGCTATATGGACTAGTCACTGTGAATATTAAAGACTGCTATCAAATCAGATTTTTCAGCGCCGCAGGTTCATGTACTACACATACTCAAGTACACGTTTATCTTCAGCATTTCATCGTCAGATACACTCAGAAATCCGTCAAAATAAAAGTTCGGTTTAACATGAAGAAATTACCACAGATATATTTTACTGGAGTGAAGCTATATTGTCATTTAGTTGCTCAAATGCTCAGTAGGCTACTAGTACCTAGCAGTGGTAATAGTAGTGGGTTGGTGTTTGTATCAGTTCTTATACACTGCTATTATGAGATATCATCATATGTCATCATTCTTTTTTCTTTAAATTAGAAGATTATATGATATCAAGTGGAATGTCTCTATACTTAAAAATCGTGGCTGTTGTGACACTGTTTTTGCTTTTAGATCAACAAATAATAACCCAAAATGATTGTCATTTAATGTCATAATGTCAAGACTTTTTTCCTGTCCTGGACTCGGTCTTGACTCGGACTCGAACCTTTTTGGACTCGGTCTTGTCTTGGACTCTAACCTCTTTGGACTTGGTCTTGACTTGGACTCGACTAGTCCTGGTCTTGGACTTGTCTTGGACTCGACAAAGGTGGTCTTGACTACAGTCCTAACCCAAACACACACATACACACATATATATATTTAGGCTTAGGACGTTCCAATTCAGCCCATTGCAGTTTCCGGCAGTTGTGGGCACTCATGCAACATGAAGTATCCGAGTGAATGAGACGGAGGGAAGTTAGCGAGTGAAGGGCATAACAATTTTGGACTGGAACGCAGCATGCTGGGTTAACGTTCTTATTTGCATATTTGCGAGTCAGTGTCGCAAATTGTTGATTGGAGGCAGGGGCGCAACTACCCAGTGTCAGAGGGGTATGCAGCAACAATTTGTGCGCCCCCCACCCCCCCCAAAAAAAAGAGAAAAAAAAGAAGTGTGCCATGTAATAAGTGAGTAGGAACGAGTGAGAGCTAACAGATCAAATAAGTGCAAAATTTTCATTTATTAATACAATTAGACTATAGCTACTCCACTGTGATGAACCCCCCTTAAAAAACTATAAGCTCCATTGGAACAGCAATACCAGTGTTTCTCAGAGGATTTTAGGTAAAACTGTGGTAGGTGGACCTCTGTTTATAGGGGGGTTCGGGGGCATGCTCCCCCGTAAGAAAATGTTGTGTTCTTTAATGTTAAATTCAGCAGTCTGGTGCACTTTGAGAGTTCAAAATTAAAAGTTCCAACCCATATTCAGGGTGCAAATTAAACAAAGAAAAATTCAAAACTCTTTTAGTTAGTGTCTGTCTACATTACACTACTACATAATAATAGTTATAATATTAATCCCATGATAGTAATAGCCATATATTGTAAAACAAATGCACTGAAAAATAAAGGAAACTTTCATAATTAGTTTTGTACTAATTTCTATCCTTGAAAGATATAACCACATGATGACATGTTGGCCGGTGTGTCAGAAAAAAAAAACTAACGCTGACTTTTTTTTCCAATGCGCCGCCAATTAAAGGTGCAGTGTGTAAAAATTTTGAGTATTTATTAACAGAAATGCAATATGACATCCATAACTATGTGTTCAGTGGTGTATAAAGAACTTACTTAATAAACCGTAATGTTTTTATTACCTTAGAATGAGGCATTTATATCTACATAGGCGCGGGAATCCCCTTCTATGAAGGTCGCCATATTGTGACGTCATGTTTCTACAGTAGCCGAACGCGAACACACAGCGTTACAGAGCGCGTTTCGTCACTACATTGAAAGAGAAGCCGCAGGAAGCTAGAAGAAGCTAGTCATAAACACCGTGAGTAGTGACTTTTCCCTTGTCAGTGGTGTAAATATGTAGTTGGATTGTTTCATGTAACTTAATTCTTCTCCCTCGCTGTGTTATGGCTTTGCTATGTGGGGATAAATGTGCTGGTTAAGTTCGTGAGACAGCTGATTAGTAGGCTACTCTTGTCATTGACCGTAAAACAGTTACAGGAATCACCAACCCGTCGATCTTGGAAGCATTTTAAGTCGATCGCTTAGAGTTTCCAAAATCAGAGAAAAAAAGCCTATTGTGTGTAGTAAGTGTGTCTAGGGGATGCGGAGGCGCGCGCGATGTCACAATCACGTCATTTTTGCACCTTTGGGCTCATGCGGACGCGTCGAGTTTAAACAAGGCTTTACGCTTTAACCAGCTCAGCCACAGTAACAGCTCATATTAGCCAGCTAAACTTTTACTACCCTGTTAGAAAAAATATATAGTTGCATAGTTTCATGTGGGTCTTCTCCCTCGCTGTTTTATGGGTTTGCTTTGTGGGGAGAATCTGCTGGTTACGTTTGTGAGACAATCAGCTGATTACTATTATTATATTATGTAAGGTGCATTGTGTAATATTTCTGAGGATCTATTGACAGAGATGCAATATAAAATCCATAACTATGTTTTCAGTGGTGTATAAAGACCTTACTTAATGAACCGTTATGTTTTTATTACCTTAGAATGAGACATTTATATCTACATAGGCGCGGGAATCCCCTTCTATGAAGGTCTGAAGGTATGTTTCTACCGTAGCTGAAAGCGAACAAACAGCGCTAAAGAAACCTCATTGCTTGACTTACTACTCTCTGCTGCTGACTCAGACTCAGACGACGACATATTTTGTCTTACGTCGGCCACCGTAGCTTCTCATTCGAGTTTGAAAACCGAGGGATAGGCCGCGAGTGACTTGCTGTTTGCAATTTGCAGGATTCACCACTAGATGCCGCTAAAAATCCCACACTGCACCTTTAAGCAAAAAAAAAAAAAAAAAAAAAAAAAAAAAAAACACACAAAAAAAAAAACGAATGGGCCGCCGATGTACGAGTTTATGGGTGTGACATCCAGGCATGTCGGCTGACGTGCTTTTTCGGCCGATAGGCCTACATCTCATACTTTTTTTTTTTTGTCTTAACTTTAAATCCTACCTGTTTGCATCAGCATGCACTTATTTAGCTGCTGTCGCATCAATTGACATGCCATCTTCTTTTCCCTCTTTCTTTTCCCTCTTTCTTTTTCTATTTTTAGCCCCCCAGCATTTTGTTTTATCCATCTTTTTTGACGTCAACTCACTACTCCTGCCTGCTCGCTCAGCGCTCACGGCGCCCCCGCCCGCTCGCGATATTACCCCGCCCCCTTCTCCATGAGGGCGCCTACTCTAGCATGTTAGTCCTCTAAAATTTTATATAACATTGAAGAAATGCAGAAATGATTTAGAAACGCACAACAGCAGCTACATATAGAAAATACAATATATATATATATATATATATTTTAAATTAAATGTAAATTATATTTTTTTTACCATCGCTTTGGCGCCCCCATGGTGCTGCGCCCCTATGCGCCGCATAGCGCATACCCACTTTTTGCGCCACTGATTGGAGGAACGCAGCACGCGACCTGTTTACAAAAAAGCTCTAGCATTGCACATCCTCCTATTGTCGACTGTAGGCTACTTTTGAGTTTATACTGGATGCTTCGGACTTTAAAGGTAAGAATGAAACGGTCATACTCAAATTGTCGCATTTTCTGTCAGCATTTTACATTTTTCTTCTCAAACGCTGAATTTATTGTTTATATATAATGCACAGTGCTTATGTAACAGTGTGTATGCAAATAGATATGTAAATATGTAATTTTTGAGTTTGTATTTGCAGTTGAATTTGCTAATTGATTGATTAGTTGAGCACCTGCTACTCGTTTCTTGGATTGGTTTTGTATTGAGCTTATTTTCTGTCAGTCTTTGTTCCATCTTTGTTGCAATCTTAATTGGTTGTTCTTGTTTTCAAAAGCCTAGTAACATAAGAACCTTTGTCTTAAATTAAGTTTGTGAATGAACCATAACTGCTGCAAATAGATCCTGCTCTATTTCATCTCTGCGTCAGCCAACTGTGACACACTCCCTATATTAAAAAATATATATTAGAAAAACTCACGCAACATTGTTCTATTTTTCTGTAATTTATGGCAAAGGTAATATAACACAAAGTATAGTGCTAGAAATAGAGATATATTTTTGAATGAACATATAGAAAACTCGACTTGCTAGATGTACGGTGTTAATAACTGTGGAAATGCATCATCACAGTCTGTGAAAAGGGTCCGTTAGACCAGATTCAGTATCCTAGCTTTAATCATATAAAATATATTACTTTCAATAAAAATGATCTCTTGTGTGAAAGCACAATAAAAAAGTAGATGTAAAAGAAGGATTATGGTTTGGGAATGGAGGGTGGAGGAGAAAAGCACAATACTGTGTGTGGTTGGATTTGCTTTCTTTACCGAAGGAAACTTCCTTTCTATGGGCCGTCTCTCCCCTTTAACCGCAAAAGCCAAAGATAACACTTGAGAGTGCTGCTTTTGGCCTCTCCTCCATCCGTGTGCTCAACTGATTTCCACAGGAGAAGTCATCAGAAATTAAGTGATCTTTAAAATAATAATTGGTTGATCATTTAGGCTATGATATTTTCATGCCCTTAGGATTATATTAAGTCAACTAAACAGAGGATTGCACAAGTGAGTTTAAGGAAATACAACCTTTTTACACAAGTATTCGTATTTTATATTAGTATAGTTTACAGAGACATTTCCGTATGTTTGGACAGATGCTGCTGTGCATTCATATTTTATGAATCCATTATATGCATTAAATATATTTGCACAGGTTCTGTTATATTGATATTATAATGTCAAATAAGCTAAATGTGTTAAGGTGACACTATACACATGCTGTTCAAAAGTTTTTGCAATAAATGTATTCTCATCAAGGCAGAATTGTATTTGTTTAAATTTAAAATGGTTGTTTACTATTTGAATATATTGTAAAATGTAATTTATTCCTGTGATCAAAGCTGAATTTTCAGCATCATTGCTCCAGTCTTTACTAGTGTCACATGATCCCTTTAGATGTTCAATAAACATTTATTAATATTTTCAATGTTGAAACAGTTGTGCTGCTTAATACTTTTGTGGAAACTATGATACTTTTTTCAGGATTCTTTGATTAATAGAAAGTTCAAAATAACGTTATTTGAAATATAATTCTTTTGTTTTGTAACATTATAAATGTGCTCACTGCCACTTTTCATCAGTTCAACACATCCTTGCTAAATAAAAGTCCAGTAAATGTATTTATTTCAGTAATTTAAACAGTAGTGTATTTATTGATTAAATCCAATAAAAATCAATCTACTAATTTAAAGTTCAGAATACATAAAGCTGTTCATATGTTATAAGCTTAAGTTTTAGATGCTGTCAGTGTGTTAATAATGCAAATCGGTGTCTTGCACTAGAACCACACTGTGATTGGATATTCCTAAATAACATACAGACAAGACAAAAGTGTGCGTATAATACCTGTAACAGTGTCCATCAAATGAATGCATGAGAGCATATTTTGTGACAGACTTGTTGGAGGCCCTGGAGGGCCTCCTCTTTTCAAACAGGACATGTTCGTAATGGTCGTAATGTTGTGCGTATGTGCATGATCACCCCACCTCACCATCTGAAGTGTTGTGGGAATGATGTATGAATAGGAGTAACACATTACCCAGCTGGGCTGTATTTTTCTGGAAGGTTTGGTGTTGACTCTTTCTCTGTTCTGGTCTTTTGATATGCCACATTCTTTGTAAAGCTCAAATGCTAACCCCTAACCCAGGAGAGCTTTGGGAAAAGTTTGTTTCAGTATATACTCTTGCAGAACTGGAGAACAGTGTTGATTTTGGTTAAAGAAGCAAAGATCCCCTGATAAATGTATTCCACGGTGATCCATCTTTTCTGTCTGTTTCCATTAATCACTCCCTGTTCTCCTGGTTCTGTAATCAGCTGAGTCTCAACAGTCCACGTTCTGCTGTTGTCTTCTTCCAAAAGTCTCCTGTCCCCGCAGTTCATGCTTCAAGTCTCGTTCAAGTACGAGTAGATGGGAAATTCAAAAGCTAACATTTACACAAAGAATACTGATAGAGGAATAGCAAAAAAAAAAAAGATCCGCAGTTTAATCCATGTTGGAAAGGACACGGCCCAAAAGGCTGGTTGTGTAAATGGTGTTGTGTTGGTGTTTATAGGTTACTGGCATGCTGAAAGGTTATACGCTGCCATTTCCTTCTCCTTCTACAGCTTGACATTTCGTGACACCCTTGACCAACTGTCTATTAATTACGGTGACATTTCAGGCTAAACTGGATGTCGAAAAATGCCAGAGGAATCTTAAGACATTTTACTGAATGGGAGGATTTTTAGTTGCAGCGGTAACATCAGTCTCCTCTCTGGTCAGGGTCAGATGATCAGTGATTAGAGACTGAAGGTCATTATTGATCATCATGCTGAAGCTTCCTGTATATATGTGATCAGTGAATCTTGAGGAAATATTATGGGTTTAGTACAAGTTAAGCTCTATTGACAGCATTTATGGCAAAATGTTAATTACCACAGAACAAAATTTTAACCGGTCCTTCACTGTTTTTAAGAAAGCAACAATTGCTATTACAGGAACACCCTTTCATGTTGGAAGTACAGTAAACAGCGGCATCATTCCCGTAGGAAATGTGAAGCTCAAGGTTTTGTTAAAGCGCTTATTGTACATGAATTATTCAGTAAAACCCTGCTTATCATTTGATCTGTAAAGTTATGTAAATCATTGTTTGTAACTATGTCACCTTAAAATGAAGTGTAACCATTGTACTTACTCAAATAAGTACTGAGTAATATTAATATTAACAACATGTAATTACTATTGAGCATCCATCCATCCATCCGTTCACTTTTATAAACCATTTTGGCTTTATTTACATGTATAAAATCTCCATTCCATAGCCACAGATTACCATCATCTTGTTCACTTTTATAAACCATTTTGTCTTTATTTACATAAAAGTTGTCTCCATTATGATGATTAGTGTTCCCGTAAGTTGGTCACTTGGCCCTTGACTTTGGTTGATTAATAATCTTTTAGCAACTGATGAAAGTGCATGCTATCAAAATTCCCTATAATATTTCATGCTTCTGACTGCAATGACACATTTTGTACACTTTTTGGAATCAGTGACTAACAGCTGGATTTTGACACACAAGTTCTCAAATGAGCATGAAAGTCTTTAAAAAATAGCAACTTTTCATTTTGAGCTTTCATTATTAAGTTGTTATTAACTGTCGCATTGAAAGAGCTATTCTCATAACCCATGTTTATGAACAAACTGCTTATGATCGTACGGTTATTTGGCATTTTCCTTTGTTTTTGTTTTGCAATATACACAAGCTCTTTTTAACTGATTTTAATTTATTTGTGCACAGATCCTTTGAAACAGGAGACAAATCCTTTGAAATGTCTGATCAGTTTGAATTTTTACTTTGTTATTCAAAACTTCAGATGGCATTGATTAATAATGGTGAACCAGCTTCATCAGCTCCGGTTTGCTTGAGAACAGCATCACCTGACCAAACATAGATTGCCGGAAAATTCCGTCAATGGCAGGGAAAGAGTTAATCAGAACCAAACCCTATACAATGTAATATATTTGAAGTATAATATATTTCAAACTTTGAATTGAATTTACAAAAAAGTAAAGATTCAGTAATATAATAATAACAAATTAATAATTTACAAGCAGTAGCACTAATCAATTAAATTGAATAAAGATATAAATGAAATAAATAGCATGTTATATTTTTCAGGTATAGATCTAACAGTATTATTCATGTAAGAAATACCACAGAAATTGAATAATCAAATATAAAATAACACTGCAAAGTCTCAACTGTATAAATTAAATATAGATTAATTCTTATTAAAGCAACAAAAGTTATTCAGTCAAAAGCAGTGAGTGATTTTCTCTTTTTTTTTCTTTTGTTGTTTGACAAACATGTATTGATAAGAGTAAATTGAACACTACTTAGCCTTAATATACTCCTGGTAATGCATGGTGATTGCTTTGTGCATTCAGCAATGCAATCGCAAACAATATGGTCAAGATTCATGTTTGGACAGTTCTTCACTGAGAAGGTTTGCTCGCAGGTTTAGTAGCAACAAATCGCAGACGCGGCCCCGCGAAGGAAGGCATACTGGCTGTTTCACACATTCGTTCGAGCAGAATTTCACAATGAACATTGCTAAACTCCAAAATACATGTTTTTTCGAATTTGACAGATCATCAGCTCTTTTTGCAGCCCAGAGAAAGCATGTGCACAGTAAGAGAGAATAATAGATAATAACTATTAATTTAAATAAACAAAAAAGTAGATATTTCAGTGATGCTTCTTGTACGTCTTCTCGGGGGGAAAAATAAAGTCTGATAACTTTTCATAGTATTTCAGTGTTGTTTGCACAGGAAAACGTCTCGGTTATGTAACGTCTCGGTTACGGATGTAACCCTCGTTCCCTGAGTAGGGAACGGAGACGTTACGTCGGATGACGGAGAATGGGGGTTTCGCCAGAAAGCCTATCATCTTCGAGTATTAAAAAACGAGCCTATGGCAATGAAATGCCATGGGTCTGCGGAATTTGCATAATGTACCTCCGCCCCACCGCGTGGGTATTTAAGGAGAGACACCTGCAACAGCAGATCATGTCTTCGCTGAGGAGCCGAGACTGAACTCAGGCGTCTACCCAGCGGTACAGCGGAAGTGGCAGGGAGACGTAACGTCTCCGTTCCCTACTCAGGGAACGAGGGTTACATCCGTAACCGAGACGTTCCCTTTCGTAGTCACTCCGAGTTACGTCGGATGACGGAGAATGGGGGTCCCCGAGTAATCACGCCACCTTCACAGGTGTCTTCCAGTGCCCTGCGAAGTCTGACCTCCCTGTCGTGATATAGGCACGGACGAAGGAGTCCTACTTAACACAGGAATACCAAGGTACACTGGGAAGCATATCTCAGGGGAGATATGCCGCAGCATGCCTACCCATAGGGAGGACTTAAGAATACACATATGGCCGAGGGGGCTTCATATGGAGGAACACTGGAGTGACCAGCCCGTGGGGTGGCAACTTTCAACTCCAGGAGTGGCAAGGTGGCTTGCCGAGGGAAAGACACATGCTCAAGAGGCGTACAGTGGAAATACACATGTGGGGGTTACTCAGAGGAGGAACCATGCACACGGAGGCACCTAGCCGACGCACAGGCAATAGACAGTAGGCGTCAACAGTGCTGGAGGAACTCAGGGCTTCAGAGAGGAAGGCTACCTGAGGAAATATCGCACGTATCCAGTCCGTGGATTCGAATGGCGAGCAAGCGAGACACCTAACAGCTCCCATGTTAGCTTGAAAAAGACAGTACATGGGCGGAGACTGGCTCCACTCGGAGATTGTAAAATCTGGCGAATGTGTTGGGTGTCGCCCAGCCTGCAGTTCTGCAGATGTCTGTTAGCGAGGCGCCACGCGCTAAAGCCCAAGAGGACGCCACACTCCGGGTGGAGTGGGCGGTCACACCAAGGGAGCACGGTCGTTTTGGCTGGTATGCCAAAGCAATGGCGTCCACTATCCAGTGGGATAACCTTTGCTTGGAGAGAGCCTTTCCCTTCAGCTTCCCACCATAACAGACAAAGAGCTGGCCTTAGGTCCCGAAACACTGCGTCCTGTCTACGTAAGCACGGAGGGCGCGTACTGGACAGAGCAGTGCCAAGGCTGGGTCTGCCTCCTCCAGGGGCAGCGCTTGCAGGTTCACCACCTGGTCCTGGAAGGGAGTGGTGGGAACCTTGGGCACATATCCAGGCCGGGGTCTCAGGATCACGTGAGAGCACTGAGAGGTCCCAAGAGGGTACGAGAGGAGGGCGAGGAGGATTCAGTCTCCTTGCTCCTCTCAGGAACCTGATGATCAGGTCGTGCTTTCCCAGAGACTTACCTTCAACTGCATCGTGATAAGCGGCGATAGCGGCCACATACACCTTCAGGGTGGAGGGAGACAGCCTTCGCTCCAGCCCGTCTTGCAGAAAGGAAAGCACGACACCGATCGAGCATCTCCTGGGGTCTTCTCGAGAAGAGCACCAGTTGACGAAGAGGTTCCACTTCAACGCGTAGACGTGTCTCGTGGACAGCGCTCTAGCGGAAGTGATGGTACCCGCCACCGCAGGTGGCAGGGTACTCAAACCTGCCTCGTCCCGTCCAGGAGCCACACGTGGAGTCTCCAAAGATCGGGACGAGGGTGCCATAGGGTGCCCCGTCTCTGAGAAAGGAGGTCCTTCCTCAGAGGAATTGGCCAAGGAGGTGCTGTTGCAAGGAGTATCAGTTCGGAGAACCAGGTCTTGGTGGGCCAGTATGGGGCGACCAATATGACCTGCTCCTCGTCCTCCTTGATCTTGCACAGAGTCCGTGCGAGAAGGCTCACTGGGGGAAACGCATATTTGCGTAGGCCCTGCGGCCAGCTGTGCGCCAGTGCATCCGTGCCGAGCGTGCCCTCGGACAGGGAGTAATACAGGGCGCAATGGGATGATTCGTGGGAGGCAAACAGATATATCTGTGCGTCCCCGAACTGGTCCCATATCAGCTGGACCGACTGGGGATGGAGTCGCCATTCGCCAGAGGTTGGCCGGAGCGTGACAGCTCGTCGGCTGCAAGGTTCCGCTCTCCTGGAATGTAAATAGCACGAAGGGACCTCAGGTGCTTCTGACTCCATAAGAGGAGGTGGCGTGCGAGTTGCGACATACGGCGAGAGCGTAGACCACCCTGATGGTTGACGTACGCTACTGTCACGGTATTGTCCGAACGGACAAGTACGTGTTGACCCTGGAGCAGCGCGTGGAAGCGGTGCAGGGCAAGGCGTTCTGCCAGCAACTCAAGGCAATTGACATGCATGAGGCGCTGGGGTCCTGTCCAGGAGCCCACGGCTGCATGTCCATTGCACAATGGCGCCCCAGCCCGTGGCAGAGGCATCTGTGGAGACAACAACATGCCTGGAAACTCGTTCTAGGGGAACTCCGGCCCGTAGAAAGCTGAGGTTCCGCCACGGGGTGAAGGACTGACGGCAGGTCGGAGTTATTGGAACTCTGAGCGTACCGCGATGCCATGCCCACCTCGGGACCCGATCGCGAAGCCACAGCTGAAGCGGTCTCATATGAAGCAATCCGAGTGGCGTTGCCGCGGCTGCGGATGCCATATGCCCCAGGAGCCTCTGAAAAAGTTTCAGTAGGACCGCACTCTTGCCCTCGAACTGTCGATGACAGGTCAGCAGTGAGTATGCGCGCTCGCTCGTAAGCTGCGCGGACATGGCGACCGAGTCTATCTCCATACCGAGAAAAGAGATCCTCTGCACGGGGGAAAGTTTGCTCTTCTCCCAGTTGACCCGAAGGCCCAGACGGGCTAGGTGCCGGAGCACTAGGTCTCTGTGTTCGCAAACCTGGACTCGAGAGTGAGCTAATATTAGCCAGTCGTCGAGGTAATTCAGGATGCGAACCCCGTGTTCGCGCAGGGGAACAAGGGCTGCCTCGACAACCTTCGCGAGGAGACAGAGCCAACCCGAATGGGAGAACTGCGTACTGGTATGCCTGCCCCTCGAAAGCAAACCGAAGAAACGGTCTGTGTCGAGGTAAAATGGAGACATGAAAGTAGGCGTCCTTCAGGTCTATCGCTGCAAACCAATCCTGTGGCCGCACGCATTCGAAAATGCGTTTGGTCGTGAGCATCCTGAACGGCAGCCTGTGAAGGGAGCGGCTCAAGACGCGCAGATCCAGGATTGGCCGTAACCCACCGGTCTTCTTGGGGACAATGAAGTACGGGCTGTAAAACCCTGACCTCATTTCGGCTGGAGGGACAGTCTCGATTGCACCCTTCCCCAGCAGGGTGGCAACCTCCGCTCTCAAGATCGGGGCATTGCCACCGACCAAAGTAAACGGACTCCCCTGAAGCGGGGAGGAGACCGTGCGAATTGGATCGCATAGCCGAGCCTGATAGTTCGGGCGACCCAGCGGGACAGGTAGGGAAGCTCTAACCAAGCTCCCAAGAACTGAACCAGCGGAAACATCCGGAAGACAGACGTCCCCCCGGAGGGGCAGCGAAGCGGAGTGACCGGCCCAGGCGTGGGTGGCATAGCGGCCCGGTGCGGGGGCACGGTCATGCTCCGCGTCCTGACAGAGGAGACCAGGGAAGGACCAGCGTTCCACGGGGGTCTGCTCTGCCAGGGGTCTGGCGACAGAGGGGGACGAGAGTGGTGTGGTCCGGAGACGGCACACACTGTCATCCGCGCCCTCAGAGACAGAGGGGGACGAGAGCGGCAAGGCCCGGGAGCGTCGCGCACTGTCGTCCGGCCCTCTGAGGGCTCAGAGATGGGATGCAGCTCTTTGGTTTAGAAAAGATTCTCCCCCAGCCCTCCACCGGGGGAAGGAGTGGCCCTGCAACCACTCCCTGAAGAACTGCAACCCACATCTGAGCTGCCCGTAACAGGAGCGCCGCAAGCCTGGCCTTGGCGGGGCTGCGGGACCGGTACGGGCAGGGGCGCCTTCCTGCGACCACCTCCATGGCGCGGCCCGGTGCTGCTGGGGGCTGGGCGGGAGGGGGCGGAAGTCGCAGGAGGGCACATTCGGCAGCAAGCGGACTGAGGCGTCTGAGCCGGCAGCTGGAGGCAGCAAAGCCGCGGGGTCAGACAAAATAGCCACAGTCCACTTCTGGGCGGCCGAGAACTGTTGGGCAGAGTCCTCGACCGCGCCGCCGAAGAGGCCAGCCTGGGATATGGGGGAGTTGAGGAAACGAAATCACTCAGCCTCGCGCACATCAACCAGGTTAGCCAGACGTGTCTGACCACCTATGTGGACATCACCTGACTCAGGGAGTGTGCGGTCACCTACGTCGCTCGGAGAGCAAGGTCGGTGACGGCAGGCAGCTCAAGGATGAGCCCTGAATCAGCCCTACCCTCGTGCATGTCATTGAACACCCAGGAGGATGGCAATAACACGCAGTGAGGTGGCAGCCTGCCCCGCAGCTCTATAGGTCCCCGCCACCGGAGTAGACAAGAACCTACAGGCATTGGAGGGGTGCTTAAGAGTCGCCATGCCAGGTGGAGGCGCTGTGGGGACACATAAGTGTTGCCACAGAACACTCCAGAGGGGAACCCCAGTGCACCCTAGGCCGCGGCCTCTACAAGGGCAGAGAAGGCGGAAGAGGCCACTGAGCAGTCGTGAAAAGTCAAGGAGACTTCCACGATCTCATGATCTCTTCATGCACGTCCGGGTAGAAAGGATTTGGGTTCGCCACCCCCAAAAAACAATCAACAGCCTTAAGTGCTCGGGACATGGCAGAAGGTTCCACACAAGCCCGATACTCGCGGCAGCCCGGGAAGCATAGCTGTGCACTCTGGATCAAACTCGTTATGCTAGCACATCCGAGGACGGCAGCACAGACGAGCCATCATCTCTAGAGGACTCCAGCTCACCTTGTGATGCGGTGATACATGATTTCATCAGCCGGGGGACCGAATGAGACGAACTCGGCGAACTCACCTGGGACCACGCAGGTTGCAATGTGAAAGACGGGGTGTGGACCGAGGAATTTTTCGTCGGTTTAGTTCCAAACCTGCCGTCTTAGGTCACCCTGGCCACCAGCCGAAGTATTATATCACGTGGAGAAAAATAGATCGGGGTGTGGATGAGGGGACTCTCAATCATTGAGCTCATCGAGTCTCGACCGTCACACCCACGAGCGCTGTCTGAGCGCGATCAAAGCCCAAACACTCAAAACAGCGCTCGCGCCCATCAGCTGAATCTACCAGAATACCACACTCAGAAAAACACGGGCAGATCGTCTTTAGAAAGACGTGTCTTAAAAAAAAATAATAATAATTTGCCGCGTGCAGCTCTTTAGTGAGAGGAAAAACTCCGCGGATGTTGAAGCGACCAGGGAGAACACACAGACTGGCAGACCACTGCTCAGCTCGCAGGCAATGTGAAACTCGCTGGATACCGCCGTCACACCAACACCGGAGAGTTCGCTCGTCTCGAAGAGATGTAGTCACTGAGAAAACTCAGGATTTGGCTTGTGGAGTGAAGAGATGCTCTTGGCTCCGAAGCGAAAACATGATCTGCTGTTGCAGGTGTCTCTCCTTAAATACCCACGCGGTGGGGCGGAGATACATTATGCAAATTCCGCAGACCCATGGCATTTCATTGCCATAGGCTCATTTTTTAATACTCAAAGATGATAGGCTTTCTGGCGAAACCCCCATTCTCCGTCATCCGACGTAACTCGGAGTGACTACGAAAGGGAACCCTCGTTCCCTAAAGGAGGGAACGGGATACGTTACGTCGAACGTGAGCGACTGATAGGGAACTAAAATGGTCTTAATAGAAGAAGAACATTAAATGGGGTTGAGTGTATTTTCAACAGCAAACCAGAAAATTGACTTTCCTGCCAGGTTGCAAACAGCTATAAAGATAAAATAGGAAATATAGAGCCAAGGCATTTATGAACATCATTAAGCTACTGCATGAAGTTTATTAGAGCAAACTGTGCTAAAATAAGGTAAAGCTGCGGTGCCGATAATCATGTTTACAGTTCATTTAAATGTGCCGCATGCCGCTAATTGGTTAATTATCTCAGACATGCTACATTTCTTTTCCTCCAGAAACGAAGGCACTTAACCTATATGACAAAGCAAACATATATAAACCTATAAATGCACCTGCTGTGTTTAAATTAGTAATAAGGTGAACTGAAGGGGAACAAAAACTTGCAGTTCAGATAAATGAAGTGTTCATGGTGGAATGTGTTCATGTTTCATGTAGAATGAAAATTCTGTCATTTGCACACCCATGTCGTTTCAGACATGGGTGTGCAAGACCCATAAGACTTTTGTTCATCTTCAAAGCACAAATAAATATATTTAATGAATCCAGAGAGATTTCTGTCCCTTCATTTAAATATGCAACCAAAATGTTAACGCTTTAATAATTCATAAAGCCATGGTAAAAGAAATCCCTATGAGTATAGCAGTTTAAGACACAATCTTTAGATCTCTTTACACAATGAATGAACAGATTTAATTTAGGCTTTTATTCACATAAACATACATTAAGTAGAGCATATCTAATGTGGTAAGTAGAAGATCAAACGTAATTGATGAACTAAACCTGATTAACTAGCTTTACAACAAAAATGATGTATGTTTTATAACTAAACAGCTTAGCTATCCTCCACCAGATAGAACAGCACCAACCGCACTAACCACCATAAACAAGCATTCATGCTATCGTGTAATCCGGTCTTTTTAGCAAGGTAAGCATTTTGATCTTCTTATAGGTTTTCCTGACTGTAGATTTCCAGAAATGGAAATTCACACACTATATTGGGCAACTGAATATCTTTTTTTTTTTTCTCACTTTATTTATAGTTTTTTCCATATATTACAAAATTCCAAACATTCCATAATAAAGTTGTGCAATTTAACATGTAGTAAAAGAAAAAAAAAGGGGTAGGATCAGAGGATAGGCAGGGATCCAGGCCCTACCTAATATAAAGGGAATACTTGTTGACCCCAAATAAGAATGTACAAAGTACCTAATAAAGTACCAAATATGCAAAAATTACCCCCCCCCCCCCCCCCCCCCCAAAAAAAAATTATAAGTGTTATTACAGTAGAGAGTACAATTATTAACTATTTTCCAGTATGCAGGGATTGTATGTTTCCATATATGCAAGGAGAGAGCCCCACATTTTGTAAAAGTTCTTGAAAGAGCCCCTCAGTAAGTATCTGATTTTTTCCAGTTTAATAAAGTGAAAAACGTCTTTAATCCACAAGGAGTGAGTAGGTGGAACAGATGATTTCCAATGCAGTAAAATCCGACGTCTGGCCGGGAGGGACACAAATGCCACAAAATCCGCCTTGTAACGTGAACAGTGAACAGGCAAAGAAAGTGTACCAAACAGTACTGTTATAGCCACAGGTTCAATTGCTGTCTCAACTACCTTCGACATTGTCTCAAATATATCAGTCCAATATCCATGTAAGGCTGGGCAGAACCAAAACATATGTGCCAAGTATGCAGGAGCCTGACGACAACGGTCACAGATAGGATCAATGTCAGAATAAATTTTAGAGAGTTTGACCTTAGTCCAATGAGTACGATGAAGTATTTTGCATTGGATCCATCCAAGTTTAGCACACACAGATGAGGAATGCACCCTGTATAAAATACTCTCCCATAGTTCATCTGAAATATCTTCTGATAAGTCTTCCTCCCACTGACTTTTTATAGATGCCAGTGAGCTTCTATGTAGAGAACATATTTTGTCATAAAAAAAAAGAAATCATCCCTTTCCCAATAGATATTGGCTCAAGGAGTAAATCTAGTGTGAGTGGGGAGACTAGGAAATTGAGGGTGCATATTACGGATAAAACTGCGAGACTGCAAGAATCGGAAAAAAATTGTTTCTGGGCAATGAAAACTTATCCACAAGCTGTTGAAAGGATGCAAAAACATCATCTATATATAAATCTTTAAACATTGATAGGCCATATGTTGCCCACTGGGAAAAAGTCTTGTCCATCATTGATGGTGGAAAAGCAAAGTTTGACGCTATAGGGGCAGACATAGAGAATGTTTGTAATCCATAATACAGCCTAAACTGTCTCCAGATTCGTAGTGAAGTTTTTACAATTACATTTTTTGTGTAGGGAGAAAAGGAACTGTTAATAGGGGAGTATAACAGGGAAGTTAAAGTAGTAGGAACACATGACATTGCTTCCATGGCAAGCCACACAGGTGAGCACTGCGATTTGACCTGGTTTAACCAGTACTGAAAGACCTTGAAATTAGCTACCCAGTAATAGTGTCTAAAGTTGGGTAAGCCCATACCCCCAAGAGATTTGGGTTGTTGAAGAAGTGCTTTGCTAATTCTAGCAGTCTTTTTATTCCAAATAAACTCTGAGACTAACCTGTCTATTCTCTGAAAAAAGGCTTGAGGGAGAAAAATGGGAATGCACTGAAACAAATACATAAACTTTGGGAGGGTATTCATTTTAACAGTGTTAATTCTACCAGCTACGGATATAGGAAGTACCGACCATCGTACAAAGTCTTTCTGAACCTGAAGCAGTAGATTATCAAAATTAAATTTAAAAAGATCTTGAAATCTATTGGTTATACAGACGAATACAGACCAATTACATTGCACTGTGCAATTTTAAATGGTAAAGTATGTTGTAAAGGGTATTTTTTAGCCACTGCATTCAATGGGAAAAATTCACTTTTGCCTAAATTTAGCTTGTAACCAGAAATAAAACCAAATAATTTTAAATTGTTAAGAACCGCAGGTATTGACACAGAAAAATCTGAGATATAAAGAAGAAGATCGTCTGCGTACAATGAGACCTTCTGTTCAATACCTAATCGTGTTATTCCTTTTATTAATGGGTCAGATTTTAAAGCAACGGAAAGAGGCTCAATGGCAATAGCAAAAAGAAGTGGGTTTAAAGGGCATCCTTGGCGGGTGGAACGGTAAAGATTAAAGTATTCTAAACGAATATTATTAGTCCTAACTGAGGCCTGGGGAGCAGAATACAGCAACTTCACCCATGAAATAAAATTTTCACCGAAACCAAATTTCTTTAATGTATAGAAAAGATACCCCCATTCTACCCGGTCAAATGCTTTCTCAGCATCTAATGACAGGACAGCTTCTGGGATAGAATGGGGTGAGGAGTTATAAACAACATTACATAATCGCCTAATATTAAAAAAGGAATGTCTACCCTCAAGGTCAGGATTAAGCCAACAGTTGAAGTCCCCTCCCAAAATAATAGAATATGAAGAAGTGTCTGGCAATGAGGAAAATAAACGTCTAAAGAATTTGTCGTCATCCCAATTAGGGGCGTAAATGTTAACTAAAAGAAGTACAGTGTTACCAATTCTCCCTAAGACGATGACAAATCTGCCATTAGGATCCGTTTTAACATCTAAACATACAAAGGGCAGTGATTTATGTATAAGAATTGCTGTCCCTCTGGCTTTACCCTGAAATGCGGAATGATAAACTTGGCCTACCCATCTTCTTTTTAATAGCTGATGGTCTTTCGTTTTGAGATGAGTCTCTTGGAGATAAACAATGTGCTCCCAAGTGATGAAGATGATGTTGTCACGATACACACACACAGGAAACGTAAGATCCAAAAGCAGTATATTTAATGGGTAATCCGTACTCACAAACCAGTCCAGGCAAGGGTCAAAAGTCCAATAAGGCAATCCGAAACATGAAATACAGACAAGAACCAGACAGATACAAATACCGGAAGTGTGGGGACATAATACAAGGACTCCGTAACAAACACTAAAACTAACAGGGTATATATACACAAGTGCTAAACGAGGTGACGAGAAACAGCTGAACACAATGAACACTCAGTGACAGACAGGATCATGGGAAATGTAGTAACAGAGTGTGGTACACCATGCGGGAAGAGGACCTCTAGTGGTTACCCAGGAAACACAAACCAGACACTGTGACATTACCCCCCCTCTTAGGAGCGGCTACCAGACGCTCCAAGACATGACTAACACACAACACAAGAGTTCAGGAGGGAGGTGGAACTGTGGAGGATCAGGGGGAGGGATGGTGGGCCAGGTCCATGCAGGGGAACAGGAACAGTGATACATAGCTTCGCCGGCGGCCAGGGCGAAGCAGACGACCCATCGGGCGGCCAGGGCGAAGCAGACGACCCATCGGGCGGCCAGGGCGAAGCAGACGACCCATCGGGCGGCCAGGGCGAAGCAGACGACCCATCGGGCGGCCAGGGCGGATCCGGCTGTGCCGGCGGCCTGAATGGGGCAGGTCCTTCGGGCGGCCATGGTGGAGACGACCAGGGCGAAGACGACCACTCAGGCGAGCACGGCGGAGACCACCTTTCGGGCGGCCGCGGCATAGGAACAGACACCGGCTCAGGACCAGCAACAGACACCGGCTCAGGAACAGCAGACACTGGCTCCGGCTCAGGAACAGTCTCAGGCTGGGCAGACGTGACGTGAACAGTCTCAGGCTGGGCAGACGTGACGTGAACAGTCTCAGGCTGGGCAGACGTGACGTGAACAGTCTCAGGCTGGGCAGACGTGACGTGAACAGTCTCTGGCTGGGCAGACGTGACGTGAACAGTCTCTGGCTGGGCAGACGTGACGTGAACAGTCTCTGGCTGGGCAGACGTGACGTGAACAGTCTCTGGCTGGGCAGACGTGACGTGAACAGTCTCTGGCTGGGCAGACGTGACGTGAACAGTCTCTGGCTGGGCAGACGTGACGTGAACAGTCTCTGGCTGGGCAGACGTGACGTGAACAGTCTCTGGCTGGGCAGACGTGACGTGGACAGTCTCTGGCTCAGCAGAACTCCTCTGCTTCCTCCATGCCTGCAGAACTGCCACTACATAAAAAAGGAACACGGCCTTCCTGGCCATGGCAGGACTGACGTGAAGTGCAGGATTGGCAGAGCTGACGTGAAGCTCTGGTTCGGCAGGCGTGCTGTGTCTCCTCCACGCATGCAGTACCGCCACTGCATAAAAGAGGAACACAGCCCTCTTGGCCGTGGCGGGACTGATGGTGGGCAGCTCCGAGAAGACCTCAGGGCTGACAGCGGGCTGCACGGGGTCGACCTCCGGGACCACCGGACTCGGGACCACCGGACTCGGGACCACCGGAACAGGGACCACCGGAACAGGGACCACCGGAACTGTCAAGCAGGAAGTCTTCCTTCTCCTCCTCCGTTTCGGGACCACCGGAACTGGGACCCCCGGAAGAGGGACCCTCCTCCTGGCCAACCGAGTTCCCTCAAACGATCGTCCGTGTTCGATGGAAGGGGGCTCGGGAGATTCTACCGCCACAGTCTCCTCCGTAATGCGAGCTCCGTAGTGGAGACGACCAGGGCGAAGACGACCACTCAGGCGAGCACGGCGGAGACCACCCTTCGGGCCCTTCATAATGCGAAGCACTCGAAAATATTCATCCGAGGCGGCACCTCCCCAGATTGCGAACTCCCCCTCTGCTGCTTCCTCTCCCTCGCGGTGGCTGGGGAAGAGGCACGAAAACCCATACCGCTGGATCTATTCATGACGGAGTCCTTCTGTCACGATACACACACACAGGAAACGTAAGATCCAAAAGCAGTATATTTAATGGGTAATCCGTACTCACAAACCAGTCCAGGCAAGGGTCAAAAGTCCAATAAGGCAATCCAAAACATGAAATACAGACAAGAACCAGACAGATACAAATACCGGAAGTGTGGGGACATAATACAAGGACTCCGTAACAAACACTGAAACTAACAGGGTATATATACACAAGTGCTAAACGAGGTGACGAGAAACAGCTGAACACAATGAACACTCAATGACAGACAGGATCATGGGAAATGTAGTAACAGAGTGTGGGACACCGTGCGGGAAGAGGACCTCTAGTGGTTACCCAGGAAACACAAACCAGACACTGTGACAGATGTAGCACCTTACTACGTTTGACTGGTTCGTTTACTCCTTTGCAGTTCCAACTAACAAACCTTAAATTGTTTCCTCCTGCTCTGTACCCTGTCTTAGACTGTGACATGTTTAAAGGGAAAGTATTAGATCAAGTGTACAAGTAATGTTGATAAAGAATAAAAAATAAAAAAATAAAAACTCTGGCAAAACACTGTAGGCGGCACACACGCAAAAGAAAATAAAATAAAAAAAAGATAAAAAAAAGGAAAAAGCATCTCCCCAAACGAGACACAGATATAACCCTCCTTAACATTAACCCTTATGTAGACACTCTGACGACACTAGCGCTAACTAACACAACTCGCCTAATGTTGCTTTGAAAAAGCAGTTTCAAAGCAACCATGATGGGACCATGATGCTAAATTAAGGTGTACGTTAACTCCTAATGGTACACTTTGCAGTCACGAGTTCTCAATAATGACGGGCCAGCCAATGTCATAAATAAACATAATAATATCCATTCATGTTGCTCAGGCCAATACTTTTGCCCCATCTGATAATTATGTATCATTACCTGAAGCATCCGCAGGCTTCACATTACTGCGAACAAATTTTAGTGCAGCAGATGGTTCCGTAAACTTGTGCGAAACTCCATCAGGTAACGTGATCCTCAGCACCGCAGGGAAAAGCAAGCCAAACTTGACTCCAGGACATGAATGGAGAACGCGTTTAACATCTCTGAATGAAGCCCGCTTCTTAGCCACAGCAGTAGTGTAGTCCGCAAAAATGGACAGCCTTTTTCTGTTGTAATTGAGAGGGGAGAGGTCCGCAGCCCTTTGAAGAATCTCAGTACGCACATGAAAGTAATGCACTCTGATGATAAGAGGGCGTGGAGGTTCCCCTTTTTTTGTTTTTTCACGGAGCATACGATGTGCACGATCCAGCAAGGGTTTATCCTGGAGTTGCAAAATCTCCTGCAAAAATTGGGCCACATATTCAGAAGGACGCGAGCCCTCGCAGCCCTCGGGAAGACCCACCAGACGAAGATTGTTTCTCCTGGAACGCCCCTCCAAATCCTCGCATTTAGCATCCAGATGAGTTACTCGATCACTGAGCGACGTTATCGAATTCTCAAGTTCCGTCAGGCGATCGCTATGATCAGACGAAGATCGCTCCAGTTCTTTTATTGTACTAGTGTTGGCTTCGACCATCTGTTGTAAAGGTTCCATCCAGCCTTTAACGTCTGATCGCACTGTAGTAATCTCAGAGCGTAAATCAGTAGATAATGAGTCAATTTTCTGACAGATCTCATTCTTAACAGAGTCCAACATTGACTGAAGACAAGTGACAGTCCCGGGTGAGTCATCCGCGGGGCACACATTCACCGTGGACCCGTTAGCGTCGCCTGAGGAGAGCGGGACTTTGCTGCGGCCTCCTTTACCCGCGTCGCCTTTTGACCGAGATGACATCATATTTACACTTATAATCAGTGTAAGAATAGTACCAGGGTTAAGGAAGCTAGTTTTAACTCATATAACAACAAAAAAGTGATTGTGCTGTTCAATACATAAGCAAATCTGTTACCTTCTCCGGGAGCGATCGAAAACACGTCTCACCTTGTCAACGCGCGACAGCGCCCCCCCAACTGAATATCTTTGATGCAGTTTGAAAATCTATTTAACAATTTAACCACATCTCATGTTACTATGGTGAATGTTTCTCAAAACAGCCACTGAGTAAAATGCCGCAAGGCAGGGCCATTTGTTCATCCTAATGAGTAGATGAAGTAAGGTTAGATGAAGGTTCATACACACACGGCTGAGCTTGTCTGGAAAATTTGACTTTGAATGTATGTTTACTCTTTTCAGCCCCTCTTTTACATTCACCTATACGTTTCTGTGCTCTAGAGGGTTTGGTTAGATGATTTTTAAAACACTCGTAATTCCGCCTGCTCTTTCTCCCGTTAATCTCCTCAGGGAATGATCTGATTAGCATCTCTGCTAATACAAAGATGTTGTTGAACAAACCGGTCACATCTACATGCAACCCTGGCTGAAGGAAAATTAGATGTTGTCTGAAGACAAAAGCCCCAAGCTGCAGCCCTTAACGTTTATTAAATTCAGGAGGGCAAGGTAAAATAAATATTTAAAACTAATTATCATGTTGCATAACTATGGTAATTTTTGCAGCAGTGAGTCAATGCTGGCACAAAGGTTGGGTAGATGGTGCGTAACATGTCCATGGGCTTTTGTTTTCATTAATACAGGATTTTAGTTGAAAAAGTATATGAAAACTTCACTATTATGTAAAGTTTAGGGGCTCTGACTTGTCACGTTTTCTTTTATCCCACCATTTTTAACATTTTTGCCTCCTTGTGGTGTGACAAATTAATTTTTAACAGCATATATTTTCCATCTAGTCTGTAAATGAATATAATGAATCACTTTATATGTGTGTGTGTGTGTGTGTGTGTTACATAAGGTATTACAGCTACCAGGTACACACTCTGCTTTCAACCAATTTGTTTCAGTTGGACTGTCGAATGAACATAGGGTGTTTTCATATGTTTTTAATAGTTGCTTGTGATGTCATACTTTCATATATACACTTCATTATATTCAGTTTCATTATAGATAAGCTTCAAATTATACTGAATCTTCTTTTTTTCCAAAAAACAATTTTCACTTGGACTATATGTAGAGCAAAATTCATCTTCCGTGGTCTGTCACTGGACTTTGAAAGTCCTAAAGCACAGCTAAAACTAATCCACCCAATACAACGCCGAATTGGACTGTAATTGGATTGGAATATTTTTTTTCGGGATGTGGAGCGAAAATTAAAAAATGATTATAGGAATGAAGCACAGAGATATGGATTGGGAAAAGTGAGACAGTCTCATCCTTTCACAAAAAAAGTTTAAATTTAGAGGAAATATTGAGTTTAATTACCTGAATATCATTGAGGTAAAGGCAGTTTAGACACATTCCTTTTGATTATGTTCTGCTTCCAAAAACAACTCTTTTATATAGATGCATTGTCAGAATGCTATGAGAAAGACAGTCTGGATGCTCAAGCCGGAACATTTGTGAGTTTGCCCATGAGAAAACCAACAAATTCCACACAATTCAGATAACTGCTTATTCCTGTGGCCAATTATACTCCTCTTTCTCGATCTGTCTCAGTCTCTGGAGATATTCGGTGGAGGGCCTTTCAGCTCTATTGCACAGTGAAGCGAATGAACGTATCCTCAGAGAGAAGCTGCTTTTACTTTCAGACATGTCTCATAGGAACTGAGCCAGAACTCGTAACTTCACCTCCAACTGTCCCACACCCAGAGTTACTAACAAACCTTGACCTTGATTTTACAACACATTCCCACGCTCATTCCTCTGGCAATAGTCACGATTTGAAGTGATTTTGAATGGAAGGCCACTGCAGATTCCACTTAAAGTCCTGAAGGACTTTAAAAAAGCACTTCCACAGATTTAACTTTGGGGGAAATGGTTTTATTGTCAGACATAGAGGCATAGAGAATTAAAGGCTGAGAGTGAGACCTTGTTCAGTTTAGTCAAAGGTCTGTCTGTGTGACACTGACTTGAAGATGATTGTTCTGTTGGGGTGCAACTGAGAGGAGCTTTTGGTTGGAAAGCTTCAAGGCCAGACTGCGAGCCAAAACAGAGTCGAGTCTGTTAAATGATTCATCACAGAGTATTGAATAAGATCGAATGGAGGTGATGAACAGAAAAATCAATGAAGCTGATGTTAGAGAGAATAACAAAAGAAATAATGACATTTTCAGAGAAGAGTGTGGCCCAATAGCAGGTTTTCTGCAGGTTAAAATCCTCATGTCAGTATGTCTTTATGAGTGAATAATTGAATAATTCACTCAAATGATTTGTTCAAAACACACCGATTAGTTAAAAAATTAAACAAGTGCATGTTTTATGAGTGTTTGAATCAAACGATTCCTTCAAAAACGCTGATTCATTCAGAAACGAGAACAGTTGACTGTATTTAGGAGTGAGTGAGTCATTCATTCATCCAATTCTTTCACAAATTCTGATTCATTCAGAAACTGAACATGTGAATAGGTGTGTTCGACTTCATGCGGCGCTGCACAGACCGATAGGCAAGAGTTGCCGCTTTCAGTCGGGGGTGGAATTGAAAACGCAGCGGTTCAACTCAGACACTCTCTGCTTCCTGCGGTGACGCTCGCACGGTGCTTGCTTGCTTTATCACAGATGAAGTGGATTAGATATTTGTCAAATACACAGACGTTTCAGATGTTTTCATGAAGCAACAGAAGCACTTTTCATGCACTGCTTAATACAGTGCCATCTGTACAAGAATACAGTAAAAGATAAGCCCATTTAATTATGGTTATATGAAAATAGCTTTTACTGTTATAAAAACAGATTTGTGAGCTTTAGAAGAACTGTCCGATTAAACACGAAACACGTCATTGTTGTCATCTGTGAATCCGGCAAATCGTGCAACAGCTATGTCATCTTCAGAGCTTGTGCAGCCACTCTGCAAGTCCGACAAAATCGGTCTGCGCAGCGCTGCATGAAGTCGAACACACCTAACGTTTAAATGAGTGAGTAATTGAATCATTCAATTGATTCGTTCAAAAGCGCAGATTCATTCAGAAATTAAACAAGTAAAGATCTTTATTAGTGAGTCATTTGCTCAACCAATTTGTTCACAAACTTTTAATTTACTCATCGCTATTTTTAGTTAATTATTACCCAACAACACTGATGTTTAATCTTAGGGCTGGTAAGTAGATATATATTAAAATACATTGGTAAAATATTGTATTCGTTGGATATACTGGATTCATGAAGCTTAGTAAGCTTATGTTCTTGCCTTTAGTTTTACTGGTAGAACTGGACTTGAACTGCAGAGAGCACAAATGGATTGTAGTTCTCAGCAAATCTGTCACATGTGCTGAGCTGTATGTTTGCCCAAAGCGGGTGGTTATTATCCATAATGGGCAGGTGCATTATGGGTAATTTGTTTGGGTCAGACCACATAGACCTTGGCATACTGGTATAAAGGTTCCATTAGTCTGGAAATTGAGCATAGCATTGATCATTGAGATAAATGCACCATACCTCTTACATGCTTCTGTTCTTTCCCCTGAATAATAACTTTAAACTACGAAGGGGGGAAAAAGGTTCTTGATCAAGTCAGTGAGTCTAATGGGCTATGATTCGTAGAGCATTTCATTAAAAGTTTTAATTTAATTTTAAAATTGTAATATGTATCCATAATCAAATTTCAGGGCTGAAAGTATTATTTCTAGCTTTGATTATTTTATTCCTACATGATTTCTGCACCAATCCCATCACTCTTTTGAACTCAGCACCTCACTTCTTTTTGAAAGTGAAGGAGTGTAAAGGGCTTTTTAGTGGGTAATGGGATTTGTGTGACAATTCTCCTGACCACATGAGTGTGTGAGCAGTGCAGTTCTGGTGTTAAGGTCAAAGTGTTGATGTCATAATTATTGTGGACTGAAGCTGCATGTCACATTAAAGTGCAGTGAAGTCAACACAAGAGAATGAGCTTTCAGGATGAGTGCTTTCAGCTGCTGTGTCCATCAATAACAACATCCTGATATGGCAGATGTATGCATAAGCTTCCACACATCGCCAGCTTCCACATTGCAGCCCAGAAGCAACAACATTGCATTTCTGCTCTGCAAATGCTGTAAATAAGAATTTGAGTTTTGTGGCCTTTAGTTCATGTGGCTTTTGGTTTCGTCCATTTGGAGGAAGTCAATACAACTAACAATCAATAATATTTATTTAATAATTATTTTAGCATTTATTAATCTTGGTTCAATTTAAATGATCGAAGTAAATTTTTCCAAAAAAGAAAACCATTAAAAGTAATATTAGTTATTGCATTATGAACTAACAACATAAAATATAACCATAAATTATTTATTTAAAAAAAAAAAAAAACGTTATAATTCGTTTTTATAATATAAATATATGCCTTTCCGTTTATGGTTGGAAGGATTGTTTAAATGTTTTTGAAAGAAGTATCTTATGCTCACTGAGGCTGCACTTATTTGATGTCAAAACACAGTTTCAGTAATATTCTGAAATTTAAAATAACAGTTTTTTATTTTGATATATTTTAAAATGCAATTTAGTCCTGTAATATAAATATCGGATTTTCAGCATCATTGCTCCACTCCAGTCTCCAGTGTCACATGATCATTCAGAAATCATTCTGAAATGTTGATTTTCTGCTCAATAACCATTTATTATTATCATTATTATCATTTGTGGAATCCTGGATACATATATTTTCAGCATTATTTGATGAATATTAATGTTACAAATATTGTTCATTGTTCAATTTAAGTAGGAAACCATAGGGGCCTTTCATATTGTCACGGTCATGGGCTCTTATTTTAAAATTCTGTTTAGTTTTGGTTTCCGATTATGTCCTTGTTTGTTTTTATAGTTACCAATTATCCCCAGCTGTGTCTCATCTAGTTCTCGGTGTATTTATACTCCCTGTTTGGTTATGTCCTTTGTTGGTTATTGTGCTTAATTTACATGTGTAGTTTGCTATTGATTCTGCTATTGAGTGTTCTCCTGTGTTATTCTCCGTGTTTCATTAAAGAATTCGTTTTTTATTAATTTATCCTGCATTTGGATTATTACTACACTCCGTTACAGAATAACCAACCCTTACAAAAAAAATAAAAATAACATGGACTTACCAGCAGTCTGTCTCCTTCAGCTTGAGAGAAGAACTTTATTGGAGTATTTGTTTGTTTGTTTTGAACATTACAATTACATTGGACGAACCATATGCATTTGCTTGGGTGTTTTAGCCACATGCTAATTTTCAACACCTGTCCATGGTGGGTGGGTGGGCGGGTGCATTTGAGTTGGGTGCTCCTGCACAGCGGTTCCCCATTCACCGTCTGCGAAGCAGAGGAGGAGGAGCCCACCAGCCCCGCATATAGTCGAGCCAGAGACAGCCTCCCAGTTCATCCCAGAGCCAGGAGCAGACCTCTCCTGTCCGGAGAACTTCCTACCCCCATGTTCCCGCCCGACTCCCTGATTCCATCTCCTCCTCTGGTTCCATCCAGTCCCTTGGATCCGCCATCTCTGCTGGTGTCGTCCAGCTCCTCGGCCCTGCCCCGCTAACTCTGTGCAACTCTCCAGCTCCGCCTCAAGCTTCCAGATCTCCAACTCGGCACGATGTTATGGATTCCCCAGCTTCACCTCAAGCCTCCATGCCCATGTCTCCACCTTGGCCCGTCAGCTCGGCCCCTGCTCTGCGCTACCTTGGCTTCACTATGATCCATCAACCAGGACTCCTCTGGCTCCCTCGTCCCTCCGGCTTAGCCTCAGTCAGTCATTGCTCTACCTCCGGCACAGACTTCCGGGTCTCTGACTGTGCCTCGACCTTCCACCCCCTCGGCTCCTCCTTCCTTCTGGCTTCCCCATCATCCTCACTCCCTCCGTCGTTGCCCTGGTCTGCCTAGCCCCCGTCTCCGCCTCAGTACCGAGAGTCAGCGGCTTTACCTTGGGCTTCCAGACCGTAGATGTTGCCCTGGTCTGTTGATCTCTCAGCTCACTTTGACTCGGCCTCAGTCCCCAGGTTCCTCCCAGACCTCCATCGTGGTGTCTCCCTCTATCGGCTCCTCCTGGTCCACATCCCTCCTTCCCTCCACAGTTGGAATATCAGTTACGCCACAAGGACGCACCTTCCGAGAGGGGGTTCAGGGTTCTTATTTGGTTCCTGTTTATTTCCTCCCTGTTTGGTTATATCCTTTGCCGGTTAGCATGCTTAATTTGTGTGTAGTTTACTATTGATTCTCCTGAGTGTTCCCCTGTGTTATTCTCTGTGTTCATTAAAGACTTGCTGTTTCTGCGTCCTGTGTTTGGATTACTACGACTCTCCAGTACACATATAAAATGGCTTTGCCAAAAGAAATAGTCTAGACTAGCTTCTACTGCTCTTACTAGATTATTGCCATCATGAGCAGCTTACTGCATTATATTTTGTGTTTTATTTGTATGTACTGTATGTGTCTCAGTAATAAGCACCGATATTTTTAACACCTTATAAAATAAACCTCATTCTCATTTTTTGATATCCAGCATCATTGCACAGGACCCTCGGATTTCATTAAATTGTTCTACAATGACGCTTTGGAGATACTACTACTATCACAATATCTACTTCAAAATAGGAGGTTATATTATTGAGATTATTATTAAGTCAACATGATGTCAGGCATTTTGCTTCTCTCAGCAGACCTTGACGCGTCTCTGAAATGAGGAGAAACTTATTTCCTCTTCGCCACCAGGAAGTCATAAACCTGTCAATCAAATCTGATATATAATCGCCTGGAGGTTACTGTAAACCTAAATGTGTCTCAATGAGAGGAGATATGGTGAATTATTACAGGGATTGTGACGGATATATAATGCTCTGTAACTATATTCAGTCGCATTCAGAATCGCAGCTGTAATACTGAGACCTCTATTAACCTTCACTGAAAGTCTAATGCTCGCAAACACTACCAAAAGAAACCGTCCTGAGTAATGTGCTGCATAATCCCATCCTCCTTTCGAAGATTGGACAAAAGTTTGTATTAAACAGCATAAGCCAGGTGGTGACACTGTGGATCATCAGGGTTTATAAATGTATTTGTTCTGTTTGCAGTAGAATAATTCAGTGATGGGAGAGAAGAAAGCAGAAAGACACGCTGGACGATCCTCGGGCTATATTGGCTGCACAAGCACACATTAGGGCTGCAAAGTTTTTGAACATTCACAGCTTAAACCTTAACCTGCATTTTTTATTTGATTTTTATTGTGAGCATGAAACGTTGAAAATGCCTCTTTTAATGGATGAAAACTGTGGAAGACATACATTGTTTTGTGGCCTTAACACAGTTAATTGAAATCACATTAAATATGGCTGACTGAGGTCTATTCGCCTTTGGCTAAGCCCCGCCCCCCTTAGTTACTGTTGCTACGTCTGACAAACAAACTTCATCTGGGCTCTGGTATCAACATGGCTTATGCTGTGACAGCTCTTCCTGCTGAAATTTTATCAAACTTTTATAAAGCAGCAAATAAAGTGTCCGATAGAAGTAGGCAAAAGGGGCTGCAATATACGTTCGAAGGCTATATTTACGACATACAGGTGAAACGCAAGGAACAACAAGGCATCCAAATAGAGGCAAAAGCATACCGGTCACAGTCAAAAAATGAACCACCGCAGATATCCTACTAATCGAGACGGAGGCTGGGACTAACAATATCAAGGAGCAACACTGTTCATGCAAAGCTGGGGAGGTCTCTATTCACTTCTACAATCGTTATTACAAAGCAAACGGACTACGCAGACTGGTCTCATGAAATGGCGTATGTATGACACGCCAATTCGTATTTCCATTTTTGGCGTGCTATCAACACGCATAATCGCTTTTCAGCGTGTTTATGAACGCCTTTGACTTAACGTTATATTACTGTATTATGTATATATAGATATATGACCTACCCCAACCCCGTCCCTAAACCTACCCGTCACTGGGGTTAATACCATTTATGAGTCTTCTCCTACCATCCTAGGAAAAGAAATATCGCTCCACAGATGTAGATATAGATTTTGCTTCGTTTCGCTCGGACATTTAACGGCGTACACATACACGCGGAATCACTCGGACATTTAATGGCGTAGACATACACGCAAAAGATTTCGGCGTGGACATACACGCGGATAGCTCAAAATGCGTATAGATAACACGCCACTTGACTTGAAATTGGCGTGTATGTTTACGCAAAGTCATGATGTCATGTTGGACTACGGGAGTATAACGTTGTATTTATTAGCAGCGTGTGCTAGACGACACTTGTCAGGATTTGACTTCGGGTTTGGGAACGGAAAAAAACGCACACCCCCCTCCAACCTCTTTGGGAAACGCGTATCTGTGTTACAAATGCCTCAGGAACAACGTTACTTTTTATTAAATATGAAATGTGTAAGTCAATAAAAACTTGATAAATGTGTTTGTTCAAGTGTTTAGTTAAATAAATTGATGTTTTCAATAAATCTATAATTTTTTTCTTCATGAAAATGTCAAATGTTTCAATTTGTCCATTGTGGTACAATGTTGCCCTGAGGCAACAAACTTTTAATTAATAAATAAATTTAAAAATAACGATAATGTTTATTGATATTGTTATAGTGTCCAATTTTAAGCAGGAAAAACATAACAAATATTTTTTTTCTCACTGATATCATATTGCGTACCATAGAGGGTTAACCATATTTTTGATAAAACTACAACGGTAATAGCCTGCCGAGACCAAAAATATGAGACGCCTGTGTTAAAGTCAATGGAGCGCTGTGAAAAAGTGTCGGACCTCTGCGGGAGCTCGTTCTTGGCTGCGCTGTGATTGGTCAATCTACATTCTAGGGTGTGGCTTAGCCAAAGGCAAATTATGTGGCCTCATGAAGAAAGAGGCTGCTGCAGAGCCAATGGGAGGAGCTTGACCAAGTCCAGCTCCCCCTCACTGGACGTAATGGGTGGAGCTAGACGGTCCAACCACACCCTAACCATACCCATAACCCTATCGCTAATCATATCTCCAACCAATCATATCTCCACAGAGGTGGAGCTGGACTTGATCAAGCTCCACACATTATGTCCAGAGACGGAGAGCTGGACGTCATTTGGCCCTGTGAGCGCCACGTGCACAAAGGGCTCATATGTATAACACCTTTCAGAATCAGAAATGTTCTTAAAATAATAGTTCATTCTAAAAAAAAAAATTTGTCATCATATACTAAAAATGGTATAACTTTCCTTATTCTGCGGAACACAAAACTAATATAATTTGAAAAATGTTGGTGGCCAAACAAATGCTTAACAATTGTCTCTCCACAAAATTGAGTTTTAATGTATGAATTTAAGATAAAAAAAAAGGCTGATGGAGCTCTCTTGGGGGTTTTTCACAATAGAACTAGTTAATCCTGAGTTATCTTCAAATTTCACACTACTCATAATTTACCCAGGGTCAACAATTAATCCTGATTATTCATATGCTGATGTTTCACATTGTACATTCAACCGGGTTTAAAGTTCATAAATTAAAGCTTCTTTAAAGCAAAATTATGTAATTCTTAGAATTTTGTCACACTTAAAACTATATTTTTACTGGCTTCATAAAATGGCTTCATAAATAGCACCCGCATTAGTCTGCAGACTGTTTCAGGCTCTTTCTGTGGTGGCGAACACTTTCTGCTCCTCAAAGTTTGCTTGCTTCACAGTGTGTGGCACCTAGGACAGATTCTCATGCAGTGTGTCGCTGCTGCTGTGGGCTTTGCTGCACTCAGGCTGATGAAGCAACAGAGGCCAGTCGCAGGGGTCTAAGCTTTAATTCACCACAGGACTCAAGTGCTTTTCACATTTTGATTGAGGGCGAACGGGGCCATGAAACAAGAGAAACATGGTGAATAAAAATGAGTGACGCAGCCTTTGGCTTGACTTCCTTCTCTCTCTCATTCGGTTTTCAAATCTTTTTTTTCACGCACAGATTTCCCTTTTGACATTGTTTTTTTTTTTAAACATTCTGTTTCTTTTATTGAGAGGCAAATTGTTGTTTGGCACAGACCAGCATTTTCAATTTTTTTATTTTTTTTTTATTAAAGTAAATGGATTGGACTGATATAGGATTACAAATTCAAACAAGCCTGCATCAGTTGTGTGGTTAAGGAGAACCTGCAAAACATCACTTCAATGCCTAAACTGACATTTTGTTGATTTGTTCCAAATCATTCAAGCAAGACACATATTTCAAAGAGACCAGACACTGGTAACCATATAATTTGCAGTTGGCATGTTTCACAAAGAAAAAAATCTGCTCAGCTTCCTGCTGAAGATGATTAAATCTCTGTACATAATTTCAGTGACTGCAGATGTTTAACATCTATTGGTGTACAAGTAGATAACTTTAGAAAGAGCTTTTGATAACTTTCTGGATAATGTCTTGTGTCGTTTATTCCATGCTGACATTTTTGGGTTTTATTGACCAACTAAAGTGCCTGGTGGGTGCCAAAATGCTAAACTAAAAAAGGAAATGTTTTTTTATGCGTTTTGGTCGTTCATTTACACGACATCTGCATTTTGGGGGCCTGAAAACGCAAACTTCAAAACAGGTTTCAAAGTGCCAGTTTTTGAAAACTACACAGTTCAAGGCGAATTTGTGAATCACGTGTTCAGTCTATCGTGTTTCTTTACAAAGTTACATTGTTAATTTCAGACTTATTGAAATCATTAAAGCATTCAGCAATGTTGATATGTTTATGTAAAACATAAACAAATAAATACATATAATACATTATATTTATTACATATACTCACAAACCTGTCTGCATTTCTTCCTTCTAGTGGGCAAAATGGGCCCCATTGACTTCCATAGTATTTCTTTTTTCCCATATAATGGAAGTAAATTGAGACCGTCAACTGTCTGGTTATCAACATTCTTCACAATATCTTCTGTTGTGTTCAGCAGAAGAACGAAATTCATACAGGTTTGGAACATTTTATTGAAACATCAACTTAAACATATTATGTGTTTTCATTAATATATGTATATATACACAATTTATTATTTTTCTGCAGAACATAACTAGGCTACATTTCTAATAACAAATGTCCCTGGGAATCAATGTCAGTCAGGCATGTCACAACATATGCCATTACCATTAAGCAGTTTCTCTGTTAATCTGAAAGGTTATTATGAAAAACACCTCTCACATTTTACAGT